>CM069923.1:7371461-8571461 GCA_036172225.1 Cryptocoryne crispatula var. balansae | reverse complement strand
GTGCGTACCATATACTTTGACTATTGACTTATGGATCACTTAGTATTGTGATCCTATATAGTTAGTGGATTGGGTATATGGGAGACCGGGTGGAGGCAATTGAGCGGACAATAAGGCATCGTCCACTCTCGGTAGGAGAGAGAGAATGTCCTATGGATAGTACTTTAAATCCTTGGCCAGGGTAGATAGGATAATTTGAAAAGGAGTTTTCCATTGATCCATTCCCGAGTACAAGATTTCATAGAGTCGGATTATTAAAGGGCCGATACGCCGCGTCGAACCCCCGACCGACCGGGACATTGTTTGGACGAGGATTTATATCCGTGTGGTAACCGATGATGGATAGGCTCAATGGATGTTATTTAACTCCCCAAAGTCATTTGGGATCATAGGATGTGGCTTGTACCCTTTATGATCGGAAAGCCGTCAAATCGTTATTAGATAATAGATTTGATTTAATTTAAAAGAATTGTTCTTTTTAAATTTGGCTTCAACCAAATTGACTATTGGGCCTAGTGGGTCACACACATTAGAACTAATTCTAAGGACAGGGGCAAGGATGTAAATATATAGAAGATTTGGGTTTTTTGTGAAAAATTGCATCTTCTATATATAATATGCTTGAGAAGCTAAACCCTATCAAGCCAAAGGGTTGGAGAACATCCTTAGCAGCCTCCCTCTCTCCTCTCCCCTCTAGAAGGAGTCCCCGCATGGTACAACTCTGTTCTGGCAGAGTTTTCGAGCTTGGAGCGAAGGAGAACCGGTCCTTAGAAGAAGTTCGTGTGGATACCGCTAGAGACCGTCCACTTGAATGGTTTGAAGCACCAAGGAACATCCAATATTCATCTCTGGTGAGGGATTTTTCAAATCCCAAGAAGGTATATTCGATCTCCTTCTTAATCGGTTCCCGATTTTGTCGTTTTGGTTTCAATAAAGGCTAAGACCATGGATTCAAGGAATCAAAAATATTTTAAATGCTTGGTATGATTCCTTACATGTGCACATACCGCTCAAAAACTCTATCTTTCTAGCTTTATTTAGTTTCGGTGATTCAAGTTTTGAAATGATAGAGGTGTTAGAAAGACATATGTCTCGAGAATTATTCATAGAAAATCATTCTAAAAATGCATAGGATGAAGTATGGTTCTTCTTTCAAAATGGAGGTTTGTACAATTTCAAGAACACATGTAACATCATGAAATAATATCGAAACGACAATGGTTTGAACTAAGACTTCAACTTAAACTAGTCAAATTACGTGCTACGCACGTGTTTGAATGGTATGTTATATATTGATTAAATACAAAAGTTAAAAATAAAATAAGATATATTAATATAAAATTAAATATTTATTAACATTTATTTAATTTGATTATGTATATATATGATATGATAAAAAATATTCTTAAAATTTTATTTGAAATATATCAAATAAAATATAATTTATTATGAGAAGTTGTCCTTATCAAAAGTAACCACACTGTATGAATAAAATTCTCAATTTCAAATCTCTTTTTAAATCACAACCTACGAGTATCCTTGGGATCTGGAGGGAGGATGGAGGTCCAATGAAGAATCATAAGGGAAATGATAATAATTAGTAGGACGACAAACAGTATAATTCAATTACAAAGTAATGCAAAATTAAACACACTTATAACATAAAATCGATTGTCTTGGGAAATTAAACAAGACATTTTATTTAAGAAGTGCTATCTCTTCCATCTCTCCCTAGAGACTAAAAAATCTAAAGATGTAACTAACAATACGAGGATACAAATTTATTTGAAAATTGAATTTGAGATAATTGGTATGGATCGATATATAAAAAAGAAAATTTACTTGAGTTTTAAATGGAGGTGACATATAAATCCTTAACAAGATTTGTGGGAGATTCAGCACCGGTGGACTCGGCGACGAAAGAGATGCCGACTTAGACAAGGACACAGGAAGAAGAGGTGTTAGCAAGAAGCAAACAAACTTTAAAAGCATAAAAGTCACTTATGAAAAGCTTAGTACAAAGAGATCGATGATTTTTCTAAAGATCTTGATTGAAAGTGCCACATCACTGGAAGTAAGTTTTGTAGCTGCGTTTTTTATCTATACAGTTAGAACACAAAAAGAAATTTGGGCTTCTCTAAACCATTCAGAACAACAAACACATAAAAGTTTACCGGAGATGCTAGTGTTGAAATAATTTCGTATGATGTTCATGGTGTATCTGCAAAATCGACAAGCAATTAAAGATAAGCTCTTAATTTCTTCTTAAAACAAAAAGGATGAAATGAATTGAATTTTAGATAGGAGATTATGTGTGTGTATATATATAGATATAGGTTGGGTGGGCTCAACAGTGGGGGAGATCAGCAGGCAGAGGGAGGAACTTCTGGTGGAGAAGGGCTCCGTCCAGCACCACCATTCAGACTTGTTTTATGGACATATTTGGTACCTACCATATGTTGTTTTTAAAGCACCTGGATGACTTAACCTGGGATGTAGAGGGGCTATAAACAAGACCTGATTATAGGGGTATTTAGACTTGTATATGGGTTTGTTTTGGAACTTGTATTTAGGTTGATACGCAGGGGTTGTTTCGGGACATGAATATAGAGTATTTCAGATATGAAAATTGGGAGTTTTCAGACTTGTATTGGGACTGCACAGAGGGCATATTGATGGGCTTTTGCATGGCCAATTTGAGGGTTATGTGCAGGGGCATGGGTCCTAACATGACATCTTTCCAGGGGGGACTCAAAACTGAAGTGTGCAGATTTAAGGGTATGCATATGAACAAGGTTTGGATGACTAAACATGGGTCTTTTAATCAGTCATATGCGCAGCGCAATAAGACATAGGGATAAGACTGTCAGCCCATCGGACTTAAGATGCTGAAAGAAAATCAGATCAATCAAGCTTCAAAAACATTTTGAGTAATATTTCTTCAAAAACAAATGGGCAATCAAATCTACATTATTCAAACAAATCTAAAATCTATACAGAATTAACATTTCAAACAATATGGAATCTGTGAACAAGCTTTAAATTTTGCAAACAGAAACCTAAAATCTGAAAATTCACTACATTATCAAGCAAGCTTAAAGCAGTGTCAATTAAATTCTCAAGATAATAAATTTTAATGAACAACTAACCTAAAACAAACATGAAATACATGCAATCTAAAATATTAAAATCCTAAAATCCGTAGAGGCCACATAAACCCAAATTGAGTCATTCAAATCGAAAGATATCGAGAGACCAAGTTAAATTAACTTAAATAAAACCTCAAATGATGTTAAGGTCTTAAACAAATTTTAATCAAACTAAATCTGATCCTAATAATATACATTCACATCAAAAATCTCAATTAAAGCTGCAATATTCTTGAGTAGCATCAAAGGTCCTACCAAGTATGCGCTTCAAATATCTATGCTTAAATTTTGATATATTCATTTTATATCATACTTTAATAAAAATATAGCATTTTCATTTACACAAAATACAATCATAAAATAAATATATAAAATAATAGAATACAATGTTAATTTTATCTTAAAATATAGATAAAATAAACTGTCAAATATGAGATTTTGATAATTGTTATGTAATAAAATTTGTAAAAGGGTGATTAACGATCATTATAAAATAATTTATATCATCTCTGGTAAGTGCAAGAGTAGTTGTATATTGTTATATTATGTAGGTTATGATTGCATATTATCTGAATAAAATACATAAAACAACACTGTAATGGAACTCGAAGCCCTTGTTGTGTTATGGTCAAAATTGAGGGATCCAATGGTCAAATTTGATGGTCAAAATTGTTGGAAAGATTAAAAACAAAATTAATAAGAATAGGGAGCTAGAACATGGATAGAAGAAAATGTTTGCAAAATTTTTGTCCGAGAAATATACTTGCTAGGAGATTGGAGACTTGAGATATGTACCTTTCTTCCTTCTTCAACAACTATGTAAAAACAAAACGCCAGATAATCCATTAGATTAAGAAGAGGATAAACCTATACAGTTGATAAATTAAAAACAATAAAATCATAGAACAGAATTGAGAGGATCGGTATGGAAACGTAAAGCTCATATCACATGTAAGGATGTTTGAGAATAGAAAAAGACGTCCTACTCATCATATTTTGGTCCTGAAATAAACCAATATTGTTTTCTATATTGGTTGGTTTTTATTATCAACTATGTCAGTGAGCCTACTTCTTAAAGGAAAAATTGTTTCATTGTTGACTGGTCTTTAGACTTATGTGCGCAAAAAAAAATTTATATAACTTTTGTAATAGTCTTTTTTGATAGAATGATTACTTGCTGGATACAGCACATCCTGCATAATCTAACAACAAAATTATATTATTTATGTATGTTCCACCTTTAGCATGTTCTTCACAGTTGATGCCTCAATTTTACTATAGGAAGACTAAAGGGAAAGGACTAACGAATTTATGTTTACTACTAATGTGCCTTTGCCGTCAGAAGAGTTGTACCACGCTTGGCAGACCAAGTCCGAATAAGATGAAGAGTGACTTGCGGTTACAGAAGAAAAATGAGATGGATGAAGAGTTGTACCATGTTTGGGAGACCAAGTCCAAAGAACACGAATAGTAGCTTGCGGTTACAGTAAAAAAACGCAGATTGACTTGGATGCATTTTGAGATGGCTGCATCCTCCCAACCAATGACTGGTAGCACTCCAGTCCTTGTGAAACCCAACGTACATTGTAGCTAGTGGAGAGTTGGGTCCCGCCACCAGCTAATTTTCGAAAAAGAAATCAGAGCAGCAAGAATACGAATACGATCTTCTCATCGCTGAAAGTTGGAAACAAAACATAAGGTGGTTAATTAGTCGTTTGCCCTCAACTTGTTCTACTCACTCGGTCGATTGCCATCTATGCAGTAGGTGAACGGCGACTGCGCAGACGGCATGCAGGTGCTCCTTGCCTTTCTTGTAGAAGAGAGGATGAGAGAGGGGCATCACAGGGGTATTGGTGATGCTTTAGCACCGCGTGGGAGCTTCAGCAAAAAAGGTCAACGACAGCAGCATTTTTCTCGCACACAAGTGAGTGAGTGAGAGATAGAGATAGAAACAGAAAGGGATAGGTGGAATGAAGGCGGAGGAGGCACGAGAGAGAGGGCTGGGTGGTTCCGTAAACAAAGGGGAAGAGCGAGAGTCCAAGGAGGGACGGAAGCCCACGGAGGCTACAGACGGCGGCAAAATAGGAGAGATAGCGCATGTAAAGAAAGTGATGTAGGTAGACGTGAAAACAGGTAGGTGCTTGTCGATGAAAAAGCTACTCTCGCTTCTAATAGATAGTATGATTTGATACCACTATATGGAATTATACCATAGACAATGAAAGTGCTGATTCCGTGGATTTTATTGTCGTTGTCTCGATTGGAGCCAAACGGTGTAGCCAAAAATCAAATCGAAGAGATTCAAAAATACATTTAAGGGATTCAACCAATCCCTTAAAATTAGGGAAGGATGAGCATACGACAATACATGCTCTTTCAGCTACCAAATGCATGACCTCTAGTAGTATCCATTCGAAATTATATTCCTCCGCATATAGGTTCTCTTGAATGTTAGATCTTATGATTCATCTCAAATGGAGCTCCACTTATTAACAACATGTTAGTAATATAACATGCGCATCAGTATCATATATAGAGGTTTAGTAATATATGTAGGTAATTAGTATTTTATGTAAGAGAGTAGTATTATTTACAAAGTGTTAGTAATATATGTACAGAGTTAGCAATCAATAAATTTTGAAAAACATTGATTAATAAATGATTACATTATTTTTAAGATTTTTTTTAGTTAACGTCGATTTATACTGAAGGTTAGTAATACACTTAAATAGTTGGTAATATATATAAGGTTGATAATTAAAAAAATTCTGTAAAATATGAGTTAATAACTATCTATGTGATTTTTTAAGATTTTTTTTGAAGTTAATGTTGATTTATCTTGAGAGTTTATAATACATGTGAAGAATTAGTAATATATATAAAAATCAGTAGTTAAAAAATTAAAAAATAGTAATATACGTAAAAAAGGTTCAGGGAAAAAATATATACATATAAGGTTAATAACAAGAAACTTTGGTACTTTTCGTTTTTGTTCACCAACATTGTTCAATCTCGTCACAAGTAGTTCAAGTGAAGAAGTATTATACCCTCTTTTTATTGGAGAGCGTAGACGTCCGTGGATGTCTTCTTCGGTTACCTGACGTAATCCGAGCTCACGTGCCGTGGTGATGGGTCACTTCACACTATATAGTAACAAGGATGCCTCCCCCACCATTTTCGAACTTAATAAAAGAAGACAAGAAGAGGAAAACAATGGAAGACGTTAACACCGGCGTTTGATGGTATTATTAGATATCTTTATCCTAATCAATTTTAAAATTGATATTGATAAAATTCATTAAAAATATTTAATTAATTGTATCAATTTTAAAATTTATAATACAAATAAGACATATTATATAATATAAATGTCAATTTATATTATTTTTGATATTAATATTTTATCATTTAAAAATATTAATATTGATATTGATATAGTACCAAAAATGAATCACCATTCGTTGGACCGCCCGAAAGAGGGGAGCGCCGATCTTCAGCGCAGAAAGTCGATCCCCTTTACCCTGCCCCTGGAAGGTCCACAGTTCAAGGCCGAGGAAGTTCGAGGCCGAACTGATTATTAAACACATTTTTTTTAACTGGACATTTATGAGATGTACTCTTCTATTGATGGCAAATAAACAGGTGAAACAATTATGGGGGTGTTTGGTTACGTGATAATTTTTTGTACACTTTGATGATAAAAAATTATATCAAAATAAAAAGTGAATCAATTCATGACATAAAATTATCATGTTTGGAGGGATCTGATAACAAGAAAGAGTAACTATCATTCATGACCAAATAAAGTGAGAGACCACAAGAAAAAAAAAGAGGTGAGATTCTTTTTTTGTTTAAGAAGAAAACTACTTTCAAAACATAAAATTGTCAAGATTGTCAAACACATCTTTTAACAAATTTCCTTATAATTTTTAAAAATTAAAATAAAAACTTCCATTATCATACAACCAAACACCCCATTAATTGCCAATTCTACCGAGTTGGTGCGATATTCTTCGAAATCAAAGATAATTAAAGGCCTCTCTCAGCACTAGATCATCAGTTTCATTCACAATTAAATAATTTAAATTCTTTTAATTTATTATAGATTTTATTTGCTCGATAGATAATATTTTTAAATTATAAATATGAATTTTATTCAACGATTGTTGGAGAAAGGTATCACTTTATTTTTAATTTAAATTATATTAAAACATGATTACTCATTTTACGATCTTAATAATAGTAAAATATTATAAATTTATTTTACACGAAACGTAATGGTATATGATCACGCCCTAGATTTACAAGAATTTTAAAATTATAAGTTTTATGGTAACTTTACCGTATCCGTTCAGCTAGGGGTGCAAACGAGCCGAGCCGAGCCGAGCCGAGTAGTATGGTGTTCAAGCTCGGTTCGTTTATTTTACACGAGTTCGAGTTCGAGCTTGAGTTTTAGCGAGTATGTGGAACCCTTGTTCAAGCTTGGTTCGTTTATTAATCGAGCCGAGTCGAGCTCGAACTCGAGTAGTAGTTCGACTAAAATTCAATTCATATTCAAACTTAAGCTATATACAAACTCCTTCATAAACCCAAAATCAATGAAAAGTCTCATTTGTGAAACTTTAGATTTAACTCATTTATGAAACTCAATCTAAGTTTAAACTCAAATTTTGAATTATTTAATATATTTAAGTGACAATATATAAATATTAATACTTAAAATTTAATTTTTAAAAATAAATATATAATATAATATTTAATCTAGCCGCTCGCGAGCTTATCGAGCCGAGCAGGAGTCTGTTCAAGCTCGGCTCGTTTAATGAGTCGAGCTTTATTTTTTGTTCAAACTTGTTCATTTAACATAATAAACAAGCCGAGTCGAATTTTTATCGAGCCGAGCTTCGAGTTACTCGTCTGAGTGTATTGGTTCGTTTGCACCCCTACGTCCAACTTGTTTTATTTTATTTCACTTATATCCGCAATAGACTCCCAGAGGAGAAAAACGTGTTAATAAGAAAAGCCCCATGACACTTCCCTTTCCGTATTTATACAGAAGACTAGAGAGAGAGATATCCCCCCCCCACCGGAGTTCGTTACGCTTTCTTGCTTCTTCTCTCTCATCCTGTCTCCCGTCTCTTCTCTTTCCGGCCTTTGTTCCTCCCGGCGACATTGTGACATCGGCGAAGACGCCGCCCGCCGGTGCCAACGCCGCGGCGAAGGCGATGCTGGGCGAGAAGATCAGACGACTGACGCTGATCTTGGATCTTGACCATACGCTGCTCCATACCGTCAGCGTCCGCCGCCTCTACTCCCAAGAAGTTCACCTCCTCAGGGCAGCCGGACGACGCGGCGAAGTCCGCAGCGAGCTGCACCGGTTCAAGACGGCCGGGGGCACGGAATACCTCACGAAGGTTCGGCCCTTCGGGCACGCATTCTTGCGCGAGTGCAGCAAGATGTTCCGCATGTGCATCTGCACCATGGGGGAACCCGCCTACGCCCAGGAGATGGCCCGACTTCTTGACCCCGGCGGCGCCTACTTCTGCCCCCGCAACATCCTTTCGAGGTGGAATTTCGCGACCAAGGACTCCAAGGAGCTTGGCGCCGTCCGTTGCGGCGACGAGCGGACCACCCTGATCGTGGACGACACGGTCGCCGTGTGGGAGAAGCATCTAGATAATCTCATCCCCGTACCGGAGTACCACTACTTCGCCGACGAAAGGCGCGGGAGCGGTGTCAAAGGGCGCTCGCCGGCAGAGCTCAGAAAAGATGAAGACGATGCCACCGAAGCATTGTCGACGGTTCTCAGCCTACTCCGGCAGGTTCAAGTTCAACACGCGTTCTTCAGCCCCATCTGCGGTGAGAGCGAGCCGGGTGGCAGGGACGTGAGGGAGATCCTGAAGCGAATCAGGCTATGTAGTGAACTTGACTATGTAAAATGTGATTCATAATATTGAATACAATCTTTTCTCCTCCCTTGATGATCTAATAAACCCTAGAATGTTATTGGAAATGTGGGTGTGCGGTCAAACCCTAGTCAAACAACTTTGACTAATTTATTTTCAATTCCATCAGCAATGAAAGTAGTTGATGTTTGCGCATTTAGCTGCACCACAAATGGAGTTTTCGTTGAAAAATCCTATTTTTGTAATAAAAGTTGTCAAAAAAATGTTTCACAGTTTTTTTTTGAACAAAAGTTGTGAACATTCTTTTTCTCTCCTTGTGTGGTCCCTTACCTTTTACAAGGCCCCCGCAATTTTTTTTTTGCTGTAATATGTTAGATTATATTTTGAAATAAACTCTGCCATAAAAGTATGCACAGTTCGTCAATTGATGTGGACTTGGATCATCGACTAGTCATAGTCAATTGGTTCCATTTAAATTTATAAGATGTCTTCTTGTAGTTTGAAAAATTTAGGGTCATGCACCAGAGTTGTATCAACTTCTTCAAGCCATAACAGAGATTGCCGAACACAGACTTCTCTTTTGTTTCTGTGGTTTTGGTCAACCGTTAAAAGAAGATGGAGCTAGAGCTTTTAAGTTTTACCATCACTATCCATCGTGGGAAACCCTTGACCCTTTCGAAACCACCAAATCATCAACGTTTATGTCATATCCCGTATTTTTAAAGAGTTTTAAAATAATCATCATTTGGGAGAAAATAATGAATTGAGAATAATACCATGAAGATTATAATATCTATACCAAGGATTTTTGCTATCGGATGCATCATTTGATATACATCGCTTGTTATTATTTAACTGCAAGAATATTAATTAGGCATATACGATAGAGGTTAGACAAGAGGGCATAATCGTTTGGTACATAAAAAATAGAGTATATGTCTTTGGTGTTATAAAGGATTGTGAAAACAAAATGATCCAAATAAGGAACAAGGACGAAGGATGGCCATTTTGGGATAAGGTAAAAATTTATGAGAATTTTGTAATTTCGACAAGTTGAGAATGACTACAAATGTTGTCTTAGTAATTTGAAGGATAAGCGAACGATAGTGGTAAGGAAACGATAATGGTGCAAGAAGGATTTCTCCAAGGATTTGATGATATATAAAATTTTTTATTTAACAAAAAATGACAATTGCTTCTATACAGTAAAGAATGAATAATATAAATATCTCTAATATTTTTTTGTGAAATAATATAATCCTAGTTATTAATCTGATTTTGAATGAGTGAAAGATTCATTTGGAAGTGGAATACGTTTAGCATAAATTGATTATCAAGAGAAAATATGGAATGAGAGGATTCAATGAATGGAGACAAAATGAAATTTTAACTTAATTCTTACATAAGTGTTTAGATAACTAAATGAGACATGAAGTTCAGGAAAAATTCCAATTTAGTTCGATTGTGATCGATTTTGGAAAAAAAACTTAATTATAGATCACTACTATTTAAAGGCAACCCTAATTGATCAAGTCATGTATGTGTGTGTGTGAATGGGTCATTGCTATTAACTTACCAACAATGGATGAAAGTCATTGTTGATATGTTATTGATGACAGCAGGTTAAGTAACCGTCTATAATAACTTGTCATTGGTGATGGTTTGGAAGAAGTTGTTACTTGTATGTGTTGCAGTGATGGTTGTTTTACCCACTGTTTAGATGCATGATATATTGTTGTTATAAAAGGTTGGTTAATGCTCGAACTCGCTGTCAATAATCTCTTCTTCCATGGGGAACTTGAGGAGGAATTATACGTAAGCCTTCCCCTTGGACATAGTAGACATGGGGTGGGTGTTGATAAAGACCTGTACGGCCAAGGGAGACAAGTCCGACCATGTTGGACAGGTCGCAACCTTCCTCAAGAAGGAAGAGAGTCACTCGGAGCGTCGCACAATCCTCACGGTGACAATCAAGCTCAAACAGGTTGCCACCATGATCTGTACGTTAAAGTATTTTCTTAAATTAAAAAAAAAGAAAAGAGAAAGAACGTGTCACCCGACGGACGCGTCGGGTGACCGTCCCGCCCACGCGGGCTTCGTGCGTCGGTTTCCCATTTTTTCTGCCTCTCACCGTTGGAAGCCTTCCAACGTTAAAAAGAGGATATTTTTTTATCCCTTTTTCTGCTCTCTTCCTCACGTACGCTCTTCGGCTCGCTCTTGCTTTCTCTCTCTCTGTTTCCATGGACTTCTGGTTTCAGCGCTCTGACGAACAGCCGAGGTCTTCTTCTGCTTGTTCTTCTTCGCTAGAAGCACTCAAAGCAAAATCGGTTCGCATAGCTCTTCTGAATGACGTACTGACGGGAGAGAAGGGTTTCGCCTACCTGAGGGTCGTTGTATCTCTAGGAGTACGTTGCCGCGAGAACCGCACGTCGGTTGGTAATAGAACTCTTAGTTCTAGCGATTACGCGCTTCGACCCGACAGTCTATGTTTATAACTTCATTTATTTAATTTTAATCTGTTCATATAGTTGTGTTTTTGTCGATTTTTAGGAAGACGACCCAACAATCTAAGAGTTCTATTTTACCAGCATATTATTTTTGTGTTAGAAGCATATATACCTGTGAAAAAAAAATGTAGTCATTCATATTTACGTTCACATACTTTTTTTCTTAAACGTTCATGTTCGAACGTTCTTATTTAGACGTTCTTACTTGAACGTTGTCATTTAGACGTTCTAATTTAAACGTTTTTATTTGAACATTCTTGTTCGAACGTTGTCGTTTAAATCTTATTTGAACATCGTTGTTTAAATGTTCATACGTTTTTGACAAGACGTACTAAACGTTCTTGTTAAGACGTATTTAATCGTTCTTATTTAAACGTGCTTAGGCGTTCATGTTTAGTCAGCTTAAATTAATTGTATGCTTTGTTGGTTAAAAATATGGACAAACATCTTGATATATTTATTTACGGATTACTGTTCTCTTTACTCTCTCATGGCTAGCTTAATAACTAGAGAAACTCTTAGCGCCAAACCAGAAAAATTTAATGGAGATAATTTTAGGAGATGGCAGAACCAAATGCACTTTTGGTTGACCACCCATGGTCTAATTTCAGCCATTAGCAATAGCACAACTGAAAGTAGGGAATCTGATACTTCACAAGCCATCACTCGTAGATTTCAAACAAGATCATCTCGTCCCCAAACTGAACCTGGATCTTCTTCTTCCACAACAACTGTAGAAGTTGATTATCATTGTCTTCATAGAAGTTTAGGATCTCTTTCAGAAAGACTTTATGATCTTTATTAGAACTCAAGAAGTGATAGTGAGTTGTGGGATTTATTAGAAGCTAAATATGGACTTGATGATGCTGAAATATTATCCTCTATCATTAATAGATATGGGCTAACATGCATCTAGATGCATGAGTTCTATAAACTCATTAGCCCTCTCTCCATGTCAAACAAATAAAGAGTTGGTCATTTTGCTTAATAAGATAAGACTTACATATAGTTAATGATTCTAAATCATTTACCTATATGTTACTATCCGAATAGTACTCCTTAAGTCTTTTCTTATAAATATGACCGTACTATTAAACAATAGATTGATCAATATCAATCTACTTCGCCTAATGAGGATTATTCACACATATTATAAGAGCATACATATCTGATATGAATAAACTCTTTATTATGCTCCCTCTTGGTAAACACTTTACAGTTATCATTTTCATACCATAGAATAAATCATCATTTATTCAACTAGGAAATGAAAACAATATTCTTTTAGAAGGATAATTAAGACAACTCTAGAAGGCTATAGAAAATTTGTATCTCCCACTAGTAATGATGCAACATTTTGTACCATTTCATATGTAGGTCAACAATCTTCTTTAAGCCTTCATTTACTTGCTATTATCTACAACTCTTTGTAGATATATGATGCATATCTGGTATCTCATACTATTATATGCACCCTTAGTATCTTATACTAGAATACACATACATAGTATCTTATACTATCAAATGTGTATATAAGACAAGTAAATATAATGACATAGTTACATGGAGCTTCTCAAGTTCCACCTTTGCATTATGTGCAATACACTTTGCACTTCTTCTTCTACTTACCATCATCATGATAGTAGAGGAATGCTATGTCAAATTTGGGTTATAATATCTTGACTCACTTCTTTGACTTTTAACTATCACCATCTATATCTATCTAATGATCTTACTTCTTTCTATTGGTCTTACCAATAAGAAGTATTCAAGATGTATTATTCTTCATCGCCTTTAATTAGCTCATCACCATGAGCTATGATGGATATCAAATCCATCTATCCATGTTGCCACTACAAATTTTATTTAATAGAGGCTAACATCTGATAGAAGGCAATCAATACATCATCACAATGAGATAAGATCTTATCTTCTCTCACATCATTAGATAGTGTAAGAGATACATACTTCTCAAGTAGGATAGTCAATAGGTCAACTATGAGAACTATTCTCTTAGTTCTAAACCGATATAAGAAGTGTGAGCCATTAAAATACTTAGCATCTAGCATGCTAGATTAATGGTGGTTTATAATATTGTACAACAGAGATGTAATTATATTAACATTACAGACATTCATTACAATTAAGATATGGTCTTTCATCCTAATTTATACTCCCACTAACTTTCGACGAATTTGCATAACCCTCATTATGCAAAGACGGGATATCACGATAACATCCTAGTGGGGACCAAGACCCTACTAACTTTATGGTGATAACCTTGTGGGAAACACAACAAGTCATCCCATACTTAATAGGTAGGCAACTATTGCCAGTTGCAACTCTTAGTCATTTAGCCTCTAGAGTTATAACCTTGTGGGAAACACAACAAGCTATATACTCTAGTTAGGTCAAATCCGCTTGTTACGTTATGAGAATGGATTCTTAACATAGCCCTTGTGGGAAACACAACAAGGCCATGCAATGGTCCACCCCAAAGTTCGGCAAATGCCTTAGCCATGATCACCAATCCCTTGCTGAATAGGCCTTGTGGGAAACACAACAAACCCATCCAATCTAAGATTGGCTCATCAAGACCATAACAACGGAAGGCTACGTGAGTCATTCTTAATGTCTCACGTTTATCGACCTAATTAAAACGAGGAGGGATTTTATTTTAGTCTCATCAACATAGGTGCTACATATAAATATTAATATACCTTTGGAATATCATATATTTAAGGTATAATCAGTAGCACACACCACATATCAAATATGCATTAAAACATAGGTGATCATGGACTTAACCCTAAGCATACACCTAAGGCACCCCTATAGGTGCAATTCCTTGCTTCAGAAGCTTGAGTTGGCATGCTCCCATTTCAGAAGGGTGCTTCTCCAAGTGGTCCCGCTCTCCATTCTACCACGAGCCGGCTTCTAACCATTACAAGCAGTTAAAGGGTACATAGACCCACAAATGTACAACTCAAAACAAGAAACCTTGGTTTTAACCAAGGGGAGTACACAAATGGAGGGAGGTAGAATGTACAATCAGATTGTATAGAGAGAGAGGAGGCACACGCAGGCCCCATTTAATAGCATAACCAACTTAATTAACCAAGCAATCAAAAGCAAAGCACATTTAAGTCCATGATCACCTCCATACACACCAACATTCATCACATGAACATAGAGCGCATACGTGATAATTATATGAGATATATCATATATACCATCATAAAATTATATACTGTAATTTTGAAATTCCAAATTTCATGCTTGTCGAATTTTCATAAAATAAATAACATGAAATGCACATATAAACAATTTACATGCATGAGACAAGCAATATAAAAATATTCAGATGATTCATGCTATTACAAAATTTCTCAGAGCATTAAATTAATGTCCAAATCATAATTATTCAAAATCATATTTTTCAGAATTTATTTGAACACTAATTTAATCAATAAAGATTTTAAAACAATTTTAAAATCATTTATAAAATGATTCTATGAGAACCAAAGTCCAAAAACTATTTAACAGGTTCATAAACATTTTAAAAACCTATTAAATAATTTCTAAGAACTTATATAATCTTTAATTTCATTAATTTTGATCTTAAAACAATTTCAAAATCAAACTAATAGAATTCAATGACAAAATAGTAAAACTCTATTTAATAAGTCATTAAACACTTTAATAACTCATTAAATACATTCTACAATTTTTCAGAATTTTTATGGATTTTTCTGGCAATTATTCGGATCAAAAAAGAATTTTAAACTATTTAAAATCATTTTCGAATTAAATAACTGGCGGCGCAGTGCGCCGGCCAATCAGCGCTAGCCACGGCACCGGCGGGCTCAGCTCTGCCACGTACCTCCGGCTTGCGCCGGAAGGCCGGCGGCCGCGCGCCGCGCGCCGTGCGCCTGCGTGCGCCGCTGCGCGCCGCTGGGGCTAACGCGGCGCGGCCGCATACCCCCTCCCGGGTGCGCTGCCCTTCCGCCACGTACCCCCCCCCCGCGCTAGCGGGTCCGGATCCTCCGTCTTCTTCGCCCGATAAAGGCGGGGCGGATGCGCGGAAAACCCTAGAAAATCGCCGACTTTCGGGCCTTATTTGGGGGGGAAAAAGGAGTATAAAAAATCCGAAAAAATATGCGTTGGAATCCTTGAACAATAAGGATTCTATATATAGAAGTTTCATCTCATGAAAAATTCTATCCAATGCGCAGTTTTAGCAGGAAGATGCCACGGCCGCAATTAAACCAAAACGCAAATCCCTCTCAAATCCGGCACCTCCAAGGGACGTTGAGTGTCCAATAACTTATGGAAACTCTAGGAAACTTAATTTCCTATTTTCCTACGTCATTAGACAGAGGTATTTGAGTCGAAATAGGTAAGTTCATCAACTCCCCCAATTTCGGCCGGATTTTCGGATATGATCATCTTAGCAACTTTATGAACTTATTCCGGACTCTCCAGATGGCCAAAATTCATGAGGTTTGCGGAATTGGAAATATCTAATCCACGATAATCCAATAAATCTAACCACACACAGTTTCGTATCTCATACAAACTGTGGTGATCAAATCAAAATAGCTCTGTATGCAGTTTCGGGAAAGCAAGAAATCACATGAAATCAAGCCAATTTCGATTCAACTTCGACCAAGGCTTCAACCTGGCTCTGATACCACTGTAAGGAATCAATACACGACAGCGAAAAAATTTTGATTCCATAAAACCATGATCTTTGCCTTGATCGATGTTGAACGAGTAAAACCGGGAACCGAATATGAAGTAGAACGAGAGTACCTCATGGGATTTCTCAAATCCCTCACCATGGATGAAGAGAGGACATTCCTCCTTGCTGAAAACCGTTCAAGTGTCCGGTCTCTAGCGGTATCCACACGATCTGCTTCAATAGACGAGTTCTCTCTTCCTTCGGGCCTCCAGAAACTTTCCAGATCCAAGCTTGACCATGGGAGATCGCCTTCTAGAGGAGAGAGAAGGGAGAGAGGAGGCTTGGGACGTGCTCCAGCCCTATGGCTTGTTAGGGTTTGGCTTCATAAGCCATTTATTTATAGAAGATGGAATTTTTCACAAAAACCCAAAACTTCTATAAAATTGCGTCCATGCCCTCATCTCATTGACCAGATCTATTGTGTGTGACCCACTAGGCCCAATAGTCAATTTGGTTGAAGCCTTAATTAATTTAAAAGAACAATTCCTTTAAATTAAATCAAAAGCGTTATCCGATAACAAGCTTTTACGGCTTTACGATCATAAAGGGTACAAGCCACATCCTATGATCCCAAATGACTTTGGGGAGTTAAATAACATCCATTGAGCCTTTCCATCATCAATTACCACACGGATTTAAATCCTCGTTCATACAATGTCCCGGTCGGTCAGGGGTTCGGCACTGACTGTCAACCCCTAAGTATTCCGACTCTATGAAATCTTGTACTCAGGAATGGATCAACTGGAAAACTCCTTTTCCAATTATCCTATCTACCTTGGCCAAGGATTTAGAGTACTATCCATAGGACATTCTCTCTCTCCTACCGAGAGTGAACGATCCCCTATTGTCCGCTCAATTGCCTCCACCAGGTTTCCCATATACCCAATCCATTAACTATATAGGACCACAATACTAAGTGATCCATCAGCCAATAGTCAAAGTACATAGTACGCCTGGCAAGACATCTTTGGCGACTCAGGTCAAAAATCCAACCGTGCTATTGAGATGTAAGAATAACCTGATAGACAGTTCGGTAAGATACCGATCAGGTTTTCTTAAATTGGTCAGTTCAGTGAACTCATTCCACTAATGAGCACCTATGTGTGTATCTCAGTGTCCCCACACTGATGACCAATGAGATCGGTCATTCTCATCATATGAGAAGACATCACACACACTAGTCTATCCGGATTCTTGATGTCCCGTCTCAAGGATCCTATGACTAGGAACATTTAGATCACATACCTCTAGATGATCGATCTCATTATCATGATCTCATCATGATTCAATCATCATTGCATGTGATTAAGGACTTCATTACGATATACGCTTCTAATAAAAGCTAGTAACGAAGTTTTGCCTATTTAATTGAATGAGATATTCCTAGAAATGTCGAATCATATCATATATGATTGGCTTGTAGGGCATACATTTCTATCAGAACCTCTGTCAGGGAATACCGACAAAGCAGTAGAAGGAAGTCCAGAAGCCTTGTCTGTAATACCCTGGATATTTATGTAAAAAAAAATTTATTAGATAATAATTATTTTTTATTATTTTATTCCCTCCTTCCCCCTATATATCCCTTCCTCCCCTGTCGATACCCTCCCCGTACGCTTCCCCCGGCGCCGCTTTTCTCCCCCCAAGAAAACCCTATTTTCCTCCCTTTTTCCCTCTCGGTCGCCGCCTGCGCGAGCCCTCGCCCGCCTCCCCGCCTTTTCCCCTTTCCCGCGCGCGAGCCGGCGCTCTCGCCGCCGTGCGCCGCGTGGCCAACCTCCGCCTCAAGCTCGCCGTCCGCGCGACTCCGCCACCCCGTGCGCGCCGCCCGCCGCGGTCGCCACGTCACCGTCCCCGCCTCCTCGTGCGCCTCGAGCCGGACGCCGCCGCCCGCGCGTCTCCGCGCGCCGTCGCCGCCCTCGTGCGTGCGCCCGCCCGCCGCGTTGACGCCGTCGTCATCTCGGTCGCCGTGCGACCGCGTCACCGCCGCGCGCGCCCGCGGCCGCCCGCCGCCAAGCCTCGTTGACCGCCGGCCCTCGGCCACCGTGTTGCCCGGCCGTTCGTGCGCGCCGCCGCCTTCGCCACGTCAGCCGGCGCCGTCCCTCCTCGCGACGCCGCGCGGCACCGCCCGGCCCGCCGCCGCCACGACACCCCTCCCCGCCGCCACGTCAGCCCGGCCGTGCACGCCGTGCGCCGCCTGCGCCACCCGCGCCCGCGCGCGCTGCCGCGGTGCGCCGCCGTGCGCCGCTCCTCTCTCTCCCGCGCGGTAACATCCTCTCTCCTATCCTCTCTCTCCTATTATCCTCTATCCAGCTCCCTAGTTTATGATTCTTCTTCTACCAGCAGTTTTTGAAAACACCTACCGGTCTCGATTTTTCGTCGCCGACGCAACCGCAGCAGTTTCGTCGCCAAATTCAATTTCCTTGGAATTCCGTGCGCCGTTCGCCGTTGCCGTCAAGGTAAGCGTCTCGGCTATTCTTAGCACTCTAATATACTTGATTAAACCGTAAGAATCATGTTTAGATCACCAGGATTAGAAGATTGTAATTATTGGGTAGTTTTGGATTTATTAGCATGTTTAGATAGAGTTAGAATAATCGGTTTGAATTGTGCATGCTTAGATTAATTTGGTTATTTATGTATGTTAGTCATCATGATAGGTTTGTATATGTTTAAATCTAGCTAGTTTAGTATGTTTGCATCGCGATTAACCTTAATCATGTATATCTCGATTTGATAAAAAGCCGATGTAAGGTTTAGGCATAATGATGGTAGAGCTTAGTTTATTTTCTTTTATGTAATAGGTAGTCCTGTTTAAGCATGTAATTGTCATGTTTAGGTTGTAAATTGCATGATCCTATTCATATGCATTAGTTTGTGTTAGACTGTGGTCTGGTATGCAAATATGTGGTGCATAGAACCATGGGTGTTCATCTATGTATTTCATGTTTGATTGCCAATTAAATGTTCTTATTTTACTGTCTGAGTTAATTATATGCTTGCATGGTGTGGAATGTGGTTAGTGCAGTGAGCTGCATTGTGATGGAAATATACTTCACCAGACTATGGTTCGGTCCTGTGGGCAGCAGATGAATTAGAACAATCTGGAGCATCATTCGATCCCAGATACCGCGGTTTATCCTAAGTACTCCCCTGCCTATGGGGTACTATGGGATTTAGTTACTATATGTTACTTCCTACTATATGGTAAATCTGGTGCTAGTTTTGTGATGTGACTACATTTATCAGATGGAGTATGATATTTACTCAGACAAGTGTCTAGTTGTGTGTTTTGGCATAGATGTTAGTGTTCTAGATGTGTCATTGGTTTTATGTCAGGTCTATGTGTTCTGAGCATACCTATAGCAGTTTAATGTGTAGGTTATGTTGGTTTTAATGCATATAGAGTCTGGTTATCATATGGGGTAGTTGAATGACTTTGTAATCACTTAATTAAAGATATATAATTAGTTTACACCCTATGTATTAAATCTGATTTTTAGGCTTAATATGTATTGTATACCACTAGAATCATTATTATAGTGGGGTAGTTCGGGTGTAAGTCCTACTGAGTCTGTGGTGACTCACCCCTTCCGTTGTTAATATTTTCAGGAGTGCAGGTTTAGCGCAGCAGAAGCGTAGTGGTGTTTTGGAGTCCGAGGAGCTAGTGGTGTACTCATTCAATGTTGGTATTTAATTTGTCTAGATAGGTGTTTGTTTATGGTGATATTATGTTGTAAAGTTTGGAATTATTTATTTGGATTGAGATTTTAGTCTTATTTAGTTCCAGACCGATATCCTTCCCCGTTACGTCGCCGGATTATCTTCCGCTGTGCATGTTAAAAATCCGGGTCGTGACATTGTCCAAGTGCATCGCCAAAGCAGTAAAAAATGGGGGGGGCGTTGAGATTCTGCCAAAGCAACAACAAGCTCATGTGAAGGGAAGGTTCCATCGAGGTAAAGAAAAGCAGGTCAAGTAAAGAGGTTGGAGACCATCAGGTGATTCTCCCGCCGCTGCCCCTCTCTCCCTTTCTGGATGCTGCTGAGGAGAAGAAGCCTACGTTGGAGACCCCCCTGCTGCATCACGCTGTCACGGCAGCCATATCTCCCCTGCTACTTCATCTGCTACAGCATATGCCACGATCCTGATCCTACAGATGCTCCCCATTCTGCTGTGGTAATAGAAAATGAAGGAGGAGGATCTAGCTCCTCTTTTGATGCTGCCGAAGTTGGAGACGCCTTGGTTAGATCTTGTTGTTCCCTGTCCTCCCGCTGTTGCTACTATTGAAGGACCTGCGCACCAGGAAAAAGGAAGAATAGAAGGTGCCAGAAATCTCCTCTTTGCCGCCATCTTCCACTACTCCCTTCCATCCTGCCAACCCATACGTGCAAGGAAGAATCTAATGCTCCTCCAGCGCCCATAGGAGTTGAAGAAGCCTACTGCGTCTAATGCTCCTCCCGAAGATGCATACTTGCTGTCCTTGCAGCACATACTGCCACCTGATCAAGCCCCTGCATACAGAGGATGATGAGGGGCTCAATGCTCCACCTGCTGCTGTTGGCGTCCAGAGATGAAGATGAAGGCCATAACCTTCTCCACGTCCATACATCCCTATACCCATACCTTATAACTGGCCTCATAAACAGGTCATATATCCAGTCTATATCGACTCCATATATAGCCCTCAATATGAAGCACCATATACTGCTCAATGTGACAATGAAGACAAGACCAATCAGGTCTACAAAGCCAGTGAAAGACAAGGTTATACCCGGTCCTCTTGGAGCCCACACGATGGACTAAGAGATTCCCCGGGTAGCCTTAATGAAGCAAAGAAATTCCATGAAGCTGAAGATATGAATCCCATGGGGGCATGGCCATCTATCTCTATATGATTCATGCAAAGCTATGAAGGTGGGAAATAGAAGAAGAAAGGTTATACCTGGTCCTCTTAGAAACCACATGATGGACTAAGAGCTTCCCCGGGTAGGCTTCATGAAGTAAAGAAATTCTATGAAGATGGAGGAAGGAGAAAAAAGTAGCAATATGCTGCCGTACCAACCAACTAATGGAGGTTGATGTTGCCCTTCTTGTTGCTGCAACATGAGAAGATGAGAAGGAGCAGATGTTGGCATACTGCCGTCACTTGTCCAAGGTAGAGAGAGAACTGATGGAGATGATGGCACTGCCATCTAAAGCTACTGCAGACCACCAGATGTTGCAGTTGTCCTTCATTCATGGGAGAAGATGGAACCCATGTCATGCTGCCACCGTCTCCTTGGTGTTGTGCCAATGGAGGAAACCTGCAGTGATGTTAAACTTATGGAGGAGAAGGTGCTGTGCCCATGGGAGATCTAGATCCACCAGCTACTATCCGATGGAGAGGACAGGTTGGAGGTCCTTCCTCCAGCCCCCCTGCTGTCACCAATGTGCACAGGAGATGGAGAAGATGTTGTTGCCCCTCCTACATGTTGCAGATCCCCCTACTGCCATAGATGCCTAAGGGGAAGGAGAGGAACATGCCGAAGTCTTCCTTGGCTGCACCTGCCGATACTGCCCTATGGTGCAGCTAATGCTGATGTCATCTCTGCTTTCTCCTACTACTATCAATGTCAGCCAATGCCTCAGATGATATGGTAGCAAATGAAGACGAAGACATAGGAGGAGATGTCGTCAATGAAAGATGGAGATGTTGTCTCCTCTGTCACCACCTGTCGGTGAAGTGGATCGATGGGAAGGCTAACTAGAGGGCTGAAGATCTATGCAGTCCCCACTCATCATATAGGCCCTTGTTGACCCCCATAACTGGTCAAATTTCTAGCCCCCTCAAGACCCCATAACCGATCACATCTTCAAGTCTTCACACAGCCTTATTCGATGATTGTTTGATCCCACAGAAGCAGTCCCCTATTCAACCATATACATGATCCGATATCAACCCAGATGCATGATGTTTACCCCTTTGCATACTCACATTCGATAACCATATACCCATGCAAAACAGTCCCTCTACCTGACCCATATGCAGGTCACCTATCAGCCCTCTATCAACCCTTATACAGGTCACCTAGCAACCCCCTATTGACCCCATATATAGTCCACGTACCAGTCCCCTGTTCAACCCCCATACACATGTCATATACCTACCCTCTCATCACCCCATATACGAACCATACACCAACTCTCTGTTCGACCTATATACAGGTCACTTTCAGCCATATATTGACCTTATAATCGGTCACATATTCAGCCCCTATCGACCTATATACAGGTCACTGTTTTTAGCTATATATTAACCCCATAGCTGGTCATATATCTAGCCTATATTGACCCCATATCAGGTCATCTTTCCCAACCCATTCCGACCCCATAACAGGTCATATATGCAGAATCTATATCAACCCCATATAACAGGGGGAATGAAGATGGGTTGCAGCCAAAAGATAAGGCGATATCCGCCCCCCTTAGAACCCATACGATGGACTAAGGACCACCCCGGGTAGTCTCAATGAAGTCAAAGATACTATGAAGATGAAGATATGAAGACAAGACCAACTGGGTCTAGAAGATAATGAAGACTTGGTCACTTGGACCAAGATATGACAATGACATGATGACAAGGGCAAATGTGGCCAAAATGACACAAAAATGAAAAATGTTAAATATTTTGACACAAAAAAATCTTTAAGATACATAATATGAGCCTATACTTAGGCAATATTCATGATACTAGAACACGTATTATCGAGTACATCCCGCAATGTTTGGACGGGGCTCCGAACATGCACTCGGTGTCATCGATCCATCCCAAAGTGGGAAGAGTAGATACTCTCAATCCATTAGGGAAATTCCCACTTCATCTAGAGTGAGGTCAATTGTAGACCTAAACTCTATGTTTATAAGTGGAAAGTCCATGTCTACATAAGATGGGATATTCTCAAATAAGATGTATGAAATGGCATGGTATGATGGGATTATGGCTATGTTTAAGCCTCCCCACATGATGATGTGATTATGTATTGTGAATGACTATTTCTTTTTGTATGAGCTGCTACGACGGTTAATCAAGGGTGTTCGAGAATCTCGATGTAATTAACATCGAAAATTCGCACCTTCTGACGGAGAGAGGTTCAAAGACAAATTTCATGAACCCTAACCTCGACATATATATATATATATATTATATACATACCACATATTTTGGCTAATATTTTCTATGAAATATCATATATTTTCATAGTAGCCAAAGATAAGATAATGAAAAGTTCATTTCCCAAATAAACGGAAGTCAAATAAATTTTCAAACCATGCCATACAATATATTTTTATATTTATGATTTCGAGGTTTCGCAATGGCTGTACATTAATCAATTGCACCTTAGCCAGGATTGTCCTGTAACAGCCGATTTCATACCAAGAATGGCCAATCTACTGGTCTGGTTGAACATGGCTTTGGACCAACTTAGGTGAAGTTAGGCCTCCTTGGTTTCCACCAGATCGGATGATCTAGGCAATCTAATTTGATCTAGCTGCCTTCCTTGGAAATCACACATGTAATAGGTTTTGGAACATACAAAATTTGAACTTTAATCGGTAGTGAAACTATTCGTAACCGTGTCTTGGAAACGTTCAAGCAACAAAGCAATAAGACCTAAAGGTAGGTGGCAATAGACTGACAACAAAGCAATTCCCTTGCAAATGCAAAATAAAAGAATCAGTTTGCCAGAGTGAGATGGTATTGGCTAGCAAGAGAGATGAGAAACTTTTTAGTAGCCAAGAGAGATGAACCCTACACAAGAAATTTCTACATGGTGTGGTCTAAAAATAAACTGCCACTCTCTGCTTATAGTGCAACCATGGTTGTGAGTGCGTGCAAAAATAAAACTGGAAGCCAACATGTTTTAGCTTGCTCATAAAACTTTTTGGTAGCCAAGAGAGATGAACCCTACACAAGAAATTTCTACATGGTGTGGTCTAAAAATAAAACTCCCACTCTCTGCTTATAGTGCAACCATGGTTGTGAGCCCTACGTGCAGAAATAATGCTAAAAATTAAAAGATTAATAACAAGACATGATATGGCTTAGGAGCTGGTAGTCCCCTTCACATAGCATCTGTCCAGTCCTATGATCAGATAGGTTATTTTTCTTGTTTTGGTATTTCATATCTTTACCCATGTGTTTTGATACTGAAGGTGCCAATTCATATTGTAACATGACTTTCGTGCAGATCATTTATTGGCACAAAGTGTCTCGGATTGCTGGAGTAAATTACTTATACATCGTGTTTCAGTTATTACAACACATTTTCAGACGTCAAATTAGGTTTGCTCTTTTTTAAAATGTGATTAACTTCTGTGTGAATGAAAATAATATTTTCTCACTCTCTTCGTTTTATGGACTTAACTATCAACATATATATCTACTTGTTTAGCAGACTCTTCATCAAATTCATATACGTGAACACATCCTGCAACTTCTCTCCCCCTTTTTGTTTTTGAAGCTCATTTGATTTTGAACTTGATTTTGGTGTTCAATCATTTTAGAATTTTCGTTTAATGTTTGTAATAAATCTGCAGCAATCACCAAACTTTAGAATCCCCCAAATAAAAAATTAATAAATGAATGTAAAATATCATTTCACAGATTGATAAAAAAGAGAATATGAAAGAACAAAAAAAGAACAAAACAAAAAAAGGTAACCAAAACTTGAGAATACAAAATTTTGATCTGGGCAATTTTTGGTTGGGTTCAACTAATCCACCGCCCATCTAAGACCAACATAATTGGCCGGGATCTCTTGATCTGTGCCTGGAACTAACTAAGTCCCATGGAATGTATCCATAGAAATTTACACCTTATTTGTCATGGTTACCATACTCATCCCATAAAATGTATCAGGGGGATCTAACCGATATAAATTGTCAGAATCATTCCTAACAACGGGTTGATCCAGAAAAGTTACTCTATACATTTTTGATTTACTATCCTAAATTTGTATACCCTTGATGAAGCACTATGGTTATTAATTAAATAACCCTTGATGTTCAGAAATAAGGAAGAAAATATTCTTACAAACTCTAAATAAACTCCCTTTCTGAATAACTTGCATTATCATTGTCTTTAAATATGTTTGATTCTTGGAAGAGTTTTGGCTTACAAAATGATCACATTTACACCATATTTGTCATGGTTACCTTACTCATCCCACGTATTCATGACATTCCATTTCTCACACAGCTCCTATAAGTTATCCACCCCTCCCCCATCCATACGCATGCACACACACCCTGCACCATATGACTTTAACACTATAAGCCAATATGCTCTGATGATGCTACAGTCCAAGAATAAATAGTCTATATTTTTTCTCATAGGCATAAGTACCATAAAATATGATAATTTATACATATAAAGTGTAGGCAATGTAGAATTAAGCACCATTGGGTACTCTTGCAATTAGAAATTTATTAGGAATGATATTGATTACATTTATGCTGCTGTGTACAAATGTGTTGGGTACAAATTGTATTCTTCTGCATAAGCCCAGAGCTGTTGGTCAATCCCAGTTTTTTGAACACAACAGCATAAGGACCATCAAAAATATAAAATTACCTTTGGTTTTCCATTCTGATAACATTTTTGTTTTGATTTTTATTGGTTACATTCTCACATATTATTAACCCTTTGGAATTTTCAAATATTAAACTTTCTACATTAGTTATACCATTTTTTATTTTAGATGAATTGATTAGTTAATTTTAAGAAATTTTAAGTTTTCGAGTTTCTGAGAGGTGGGAATATTGTCTCGTGGACTTCTGTTATATCTGGACGCACAGAATTGTCTCCCATTAGAAGGTATTGAGATCTTCGTGAGATGTGGTCATCGGATTATAAGGTAAGACCTGACTTTCTTGTCCTGGTCAGCAACATCATGTCATATTCCGATATCAATGATTTGGAGCAGAGAAAATTCATCCATGGTTATGTTGTTAAGAGTGGGCTCGATTCAGAAGAGGATTTGTTGATTTCGCTCATTGCAATGTATGCCAAGTGTGGGCTGGTAACGAGGCAAAAATTATGTCAGATTGCTTTTTTTCGTCCCATGTATCTGATCTACTTTTTTTCTAGATACACTGCTGTCCGCCGCTATGTCCCATCTACTATTTTAGATTTGAAGGTCATATTTCCAGCTCTTCATTGAGGATTCTTTTTTTTCTTAATTTTAGTTTTAGATTTCAGGTTTAGGATTTGTTACAATTAGAATTTTGCATGAATTTGGTTTAGTGTTAATTATGTTAAACCCAGTTTAAGACTTTTGCATTCCTATTATCAAGTTTGAGTTCTTTTTAGAGATTTCACATTTTCTTTCCCCAACTTATTCATTTGGAAGAGCACAAGATTGGCCGTTATAGCTATTGTTTGTCGTTTAACGCGATTTTAGTTTTTGGATAAATATAATCAATTTGCCCATCTCATCTGCACACCACATAATAGTGAAGTTGTGAGAGAGAGGGGGCGGGAGAGTGAGTACTTCAGGTTTGCTAGGACAGATGGTGTTCTTGTTTAAATCCATTGTCGGATTGTCTGAACTAGCTTGATTGGGATAAACCCTACTGAACAAGTTAAACCATGTCTCAACCGACCCAACAAACACTAAACTCCAGCATTGAACTGGGCTGACATTGTCATAATCAGCTTTAAACTAGTCAAACCAGAGTTAGATCGGACTCGACTGACGCAAACCGGTCTTAAACCGGTGAGAACTGGGATGACAACCTTTTCAATGGGAAGTTGCCAGAATCCTTGGGAATGCTTGTGAATCTTGTTGATAAGTATGCAATTTTTTCCCTTTCTGCATGTTTACGGAGGAGGATAGCATACACTTATCTTTTGTATTCTCATACAGGCATATTCAAGGAACACAACTAGGAGGACCTATTCCAAAGACATTTTCAACTCTGGCGAAATTAGAATACCTATAGGTAGTAGGATCTGTAAGAATATGGATAAGCTATAAATTGCATTACCATATCCCTTTTTAACTTTTTGGTGGTTGTATCTATTAGTGTTAACTGTCAAGGCTTAGTTTGCCATATTGAGGACATTTTCGTAGATCCTCCCTGATACTAAATCCTCTTTATAATGAAGAAAATTCAGTCTTATAAACCCTGTGTCGCCACTATTAAGCTATTAAGTTGTAGGTGAGCCTCAGAATCCTCACCGTCAAGCGTGGTAAATCAAGAAAATAGAGTGTCTTCACCATTATACAATGAGGTCTATCAGCGGTCTAGCGAACACTAGCACAAGGACAACACTTACTATTGGACATGAGATTTATGGTGCCCACAGGAGGTCTACCTCCCTGGAACGAGAAGAATATTTGGAATTTTATCTCTTATACTTATAGCTAAAATAGGATAACTTATATGTTTTACTATCATGAGATTCATGACTAAGGTTCCATTTATTTTGGCTTAATTGATGTCTAACCTCTAAATTGATCAAATATTAGATATTGAAATCTTTAGTAAAATAATTAAAAATTATAATACTTATTTCATAAATCATTTAATTTTAAGTATTTTATTTTAACTTTTTTTGTCCCCCTCTTTGCTGGTGTACAACAGAAGCTTCACCTGAATGCCTTAATAAATTAGGCATCTCCTCACTATTAGCTAGCTTGCTAATAGTCACTGGAGGCTGGTATAGAACATAATGCACAGTCGTATAATATCCTTGCTAAGGGTTATGTTCGTGCAGGGGAACTTGATAAAGCTGAAGCTCTACTGTTATGGCATGTTTAGTAACTGTATTAAGTATATATATCAGTATTAGTTTTAAAATTGATATTGATGAGTAGTAATAATAGGTGTTTAGATACTTGTATCAACTGTAAAATTAATAGTGCAATGTTATCTCAAAATCAATACAGCTCTTTACTTGTTTTAAAATTGATATTGACCAGTGACTCGATGGACCTTGGTGCCCTAGCTCCCGTAGAAGCTCTCCCCCAGTTTCACAAGCTGCTGCCGCCAGAGCTTGAAGCCCTTCGCCGCCTCCAGGAACTCACCATCGCCGGGAACCACAGTTTGGGTGGCCCCTTTCCTAGGTGGTTTGCCAACTTTTCTCAGCTCCGGAAGCTAGATGTCTCATCTGCCTCCTTCGAAGGGGAGCCACCAGCGGGCCTATGCCACCAGCCGTCCCTCCGCCACCTCGATCTCTCTAGCAATTGCTTTTCTGGAGAGCTACAGGAGTTTGACTCGCCGCTGGTTGTGCTCCACCTGGCAGATAATGCCATCTCCGGCACTCTCCCCTGCTTCTCAGCCAGCTCCCTCTCTCTGGCCTTCCTCAACATCTCGAAAAATTTGCTCATCGGTGGGATTCCCACTTGTCTTTCTTGCCTTCGGGTGCTGTCCAAGCTCAACCTCTCCAGCAATGCCTTGCAATTCGCACTTTCCCCCGCCTCACCTTCTTTGGCGCACTTCAGGTGCTCGACCTTGTAAGCACCCGGATGAGCCGGTGGTTCGTAGTAGAGAGCGTGTCGGTTTGGATTGGAAGGTGGTGGTGATGAGTGTGTGGGTGTGATGGTGTGTGTGGTCGCCAGGAGCCAAAGACTCCAAAGTGTGATTAGGTATTAAGCAAATGAATTAAAAAAAACAAGTTTGACCGTCGTACGTTTGGGGATGGGAAAGGGGGGAGATTGTTAGGTTCTAACTTCTCCTCTCTTGGCTGGCCGAAAGGGGAGAGCTTTAGTGAGTTCTTTCACCTACGATCGGATTGAAGCTTCACCCTGATCGGTTCACCTAAGAATGTCCTGCATACAAACATAAAGAAAACAAATGAAGATCATTAGCTCTCGCGTGAGTATAGCATCATGCTTGGTATGGACTCTGAATCATGCAAAAGGGAATGAACTAACCGGATCGGGACGGAATCCCAACCCCTATTTTTGGTAGATTTTTAAATATATATGACGTGCAGGATGATCTAATGCATGCCGAATAACATGATGAAAAGTTCTAAGATGAAAACGGAAGACAAAAACTCGATTAAACAGGCGATCGGACTCCGAAAATTGCAAAACAAGCTTCTTCCCCTGCTGGTGCCCTATATATAGGGCGCTAGCTGCAGATGCCCCCCTTATAGGGCGCGTTGACCAAGGTCAAAGCGCCCTGTATATGGGGCACTAAGTCTGGCTCGAACAGATTTTCTTCCCCTCTTTGCGATGCTGCTCCGGAGTGATGGGCAGCTTCCGGGACGAAGTAGGGGCTCCTCCTTGTAGACAATATGCAAATGAAGCTAATAGAGGGTGGCTTGGATGCTGGATGCAAGGGGAGAGATAGATAGAAGCTCTCAAAGTAGAAAAAAAATTTTGTTTCTGGATGGCAGAAATAGTAGATTTTTGGGACTTTTGGTGGATGATCTTGGATCGATTTGAGGGGTTGTGGGAGGTGTAAGTGGTTTAGAAACGTAGTCTTTGATGGGCTCTAAGGTGGTACGGACTTGGAACCTCCTTTTAGTTTTAAATGGGGGTCTATTTATAGCTCAAAAGAGGGTACTTTGGCCATTTTCGAAAAGCAGTGCCACGCGGCATAGCGCCCTATATATTGGGCGCCAGCATCATGAGGTCCGTCAGATCGACAAGACGAGTTACTGCGAGGGGTCAAATCAGCCGGTCAAGTCAATTTGATTTGGTGCCAGGTGCCCTGTATATAGGGCACCTGGCGCCCTATTTACACTTCTCCGATGAGATTCCTACGGGGATTGCGGGCTTGAAATGCCTCCTGGCACTTGATCTTTTACACAACTACTTCACTAGTGAGATTCCGGTAGCCATCGGCAATCTTACCTCAATTTCATGGTATAGAAATGCTATCAACTTTTTGGTTACATGAATAAATTTATATGAAAGCTTTTACCTCTGCATATTTCTGATGTTTAGCTTTCTGTTTGGAAGATCATGAATTTTGATCTCTTTCATTTGTAATGTTGTCTGGTGGATTGTCACCACTCAAGGCATACTACTTTATGGCATAAACATACTAGGTAATTTTATGATATGCCTCACAAACAACATATTTGAGGAAGTATACTACAATAATAGGTACAAACTGATGTAAGATACAGAGTATAAAACTATTAAGATGTAACCATGTGGAGCAAATTATTAATAAGAATGTCTGGTAGTTTTATTGAAATGTTTGCTCTTATGATAGTTGATAATGCAACTTCACTCTTATAGAATTGATTTTTTATTGTTTTATTCAACATTGACCTCTTATTTGGCCAGAGGTTGGTGTATTTCCATTCTTACTAGTTTGTCTAGTTGCTTGATTTTCTTTTGATTATGCACTTTAATACGTAGTTATGCTAGAGGGGCAATTCATTTCCAAGTCAACACATCTAATGTTCTTATGTAGCTATTTTCTTGTCACTATGAGGTCTTATCGTCATAGTCAAATGGGACATCAAATTTATTCAGCATAATAAGTATATAAATTATAAATTGTATCTTTCTATTTTTACACTACTTTCAGTTCCACTTGGATAAGAGAAACATAAATGATATAGAAAAAAATGGTGACCACAAATTAGAAAGTAGATTTCCTTATATTAAAATATTATGGTGTGGATTTCTCATGCTATGGGTCTTGAATGTTGTATGTTGTCTCTCTTTGGCACACGATTAACATTTGGAAGCAGGAGCACGTCATTCAATTCCTCAAGGAAAAGGTGAAAGCTTTTACCCTTGTAGGTAGAGGTGCATGCTTCTAGAGGATTCGGTTGATTTGGACTTGAGTACGCTTTAGTCAACTCATCCATATCCTCTCCTAAGAGGAACAGAGAACATCCCTTGGTTCTTGCTTTAAATTTCTATTTTAGAAGCTCTGTTTATGTTAAATCCAAAATCATGTGCACTGTCATATTTGTCATCTCACCTACTTTTGATTCACGTTCTAGATTTCTCTCATTCCCTTTACATTAATTACATGAACTTGTACAATAAAAAATACAAAGTCATAAATTATGTTAGATATGATTGAGTGATCACTAATACCAAGTCTATGCAAGTAAAATTTGGGACTTCTCTTTCTTTTCCTTACTTGTTTATGACAAGTTGGAGTTGGTCAGTGAAAAATACTTTGCTTTGGTTATAAAGATTTGGATTATTTCATATGTCATATCATTGGAATTTTTTCTACTTTGCAGATGCGCCATGTTTGGTTTTGCTGTTGGGTTGCTTATGGAATATGCAACGGGTGCAAATTTTGTTCAACAAAAGATCTTTTTGTCAAATTTTGAAGTAGTTGATTTGGATCCACACCTCTCTGGCCTCTCCCACTGTTCGTAATAGTTTGGATCATTTGAGTCTAGTCTTTCCATGTCCTATTATTTATTCTCTTGTCATTAGTCATGATTCTTCATGTAATATGTTCAAATTGTAGCAAAGAAAGTTGTCCAATTTTCTTTTCTGTCTTTGTTAAGAGTACTGCCAAAATTTTTACTGGGTATCTGAAATATAACCACTTTTGATTGTAAAAATCATTTGAGTGGTCTTGAGCATTTCTTCAACTTTTTACAGGTGATTTTGTTTCCTCCAACTGGATGAAACTGTGCTTCAAGGTCATGGTCTTTCTCACAATTTATAAGCAGAGTCCTTTACTTTAAATTGTTGTTTATATGCAGAAAAAATAAACCCTTAATTACTAGGAGGCTCTTGCCATAGTTAGACATTTCAATTTGTCATAATAAGTAGTTTTGTACATCTATACAGAGCATGACCAACAAAATATAAGAATTTGATATTTCAATGTGTTGAAAACGGTCATGTTTGTATCCTTTTTCTTATTTTTGCTTTAATTTTATTATTTAAATTAAAATATGTAAGTATATATTTATATTTTTTAAATATAAAAATATTTATATATATATATTTAATAACATATTTTTATATTAATAATAAATTGTAATCTAATCAATCAAAACACTTAATAATGATATTGATATTGATATTGTATTATCAAACACCTAATATCAATTTTATTATTGTTATAGTATTACCAAACACTTGAAGAGATTTAATACTATCACTTTTGATATTGATATTTCATCTTCTTAAAATATTAATATCAAAATTGATATAGTATCATTTTTAATACTCTAACCAAATAGGCCATTAACCATGAAGGATCATGGTGTGCACCCTAATACCCTGTTTGGTAACACTATTAGACATCTCTATCACTATTAATTTTAAAATTGATATTGATGATAATCACCTTGAGGTGTTTGACAAATAGTATCAATTTTGAAATTTGTAGTGCAAACAACACATGTTATGTAATACAAGTGACAACTTGTATCAATTTTGATATTGATATTTCATCTTCTAGAAATATCAATATCAATATTAATATAGTATCATTTTCGATACTCTAACCAAATAGGTCATAACGTAGTAATGTTTACCACTATTATTAGTGGATGGCGCAATGCAGTCAACATGGAAAATGCCACGAATGTTTTTAGTAAGATGGGTGAATCATGCAACTTTTGACAGTGAATTCCTTTATGTTGGAAGAAATCTAAGAGGCTCATATATTTATTGTATGCACCAGCTTATCAATTGGTCGCTAAAGCTAGCTCCAGCTCTACCACATTTTGGTATCTTACCAGTTAGTTGCATTTAATTTTGCCTCCAGGTATCTGTTAAATTGTTTCTCTTTCCTCTGATTAAGTGACATTGATCTGAATTTCTAACGTGGTTCCTATGATCTGCATTAAAATCAAATGTTGTTGCATTGACATTCATGACTAACTCTTGTTGGGCCATCTTTGTCGGATTCCACTTACACTCCAAATGTCTGTGATCCTTTTCAATGAGCTACTATGCAACCTCCTATCTGAAATTCTTGTGTGTATCGGTGTGGGCTGTCGTGCTCTTGTTGCATGTTGTTTCGGCACTAGACTCGACAGTTCATTTCAAGCTTGGAGGGAAAATCAAGATTTGTCACCGATATTGAAAACAACAAGATATTTCTCAGGTTCTCTGTTTCATGGTCAGTAAAGGCTTTTAAAGCAAGAAAGATCATTTGTTGTAGGATACAAAAGAAAGCAGGTGTTCATTTTGCTATGGTTTTACAAAATTGTGAACTCAGAATAATTTAGCCCATTATCATGGCTAAGACTTTTTCTTTCTCATGGATTTTGTTTTCATCCAACTGATGTTGAACTAAATCTTTATTATCTGGAAAGGAAAATTATGGGAAAGTCATTTTATTTGGAGGTCATTTCCGAGATTGAGAACTATAAATTTTCTCCTTGGGATCTCTCTAGTTTGTCATTGTCTTATAACTATTTCACAACATATTATTGTTGTAGAATTGATGAAGACGGCCTTCCTGTGTTGCCTCTCAACTCCTTCTCCATGAGAGATTGCACTCAACATTCAAGACTTAGAAACATCTTGTGTAAAAAAATGTTCAATTGTTCTCCAGGTTTGAAATGTGACCCAGTTCCAATTTTGGGAAACCCATTCTATACAATCAAATTCTTGCTCTTGTATATAGCCCCATAAACATATAACAAATACAAATTATTATCGTCACCTGTGGGAATGCGATAAACATTGAACATTTACAAACGAAGCGACGCACCGTCTGGGCAGATGGACCTTGTGGAATGTGATAAATAGCTCTTGATCTTCTTCTCTTCTATCGTCACCTGTGGAACTTACGGAACAACTCTGTGTGGACTCACTGGTTAATGGTGGGGTTTTTGGAAAATTAATACAACCGTATGTTTGTTTGGCAAAAAAAAAAATACTTCTTGAACTCATCCCTATGATATATATATAACAGATATTTGTGTATGAGAGAAGAGGTAAATGGGTTTCATCGGTGAGGTGGGGATCCTTTTATTTGCGGGTATTTGAAGATAATTTTCTTCAATCTGGACAAGAATTAATACACGGGATCCACTATGATGGTAAATATATATATATATATATGCAACAATAATGTTGATGTAGTATAAGTTGGGGAGAACCTTGTCTAAATGTGACTTAGGGTGGCAAGTAAGGTAAGTTTCAAGTTGTACGCCTATAGGCATGCTCCTAAATTATTAATAACATGGTTGATGATAATATTAAATATCTTTATCACTATTTATTTTTAATATTATATTAGTATATATATTTGGTTGTTGACATTAATTTTAAAAGTTAACTTTAATACAAATGTCTGTTTTTTATTAATACTTTAACATTTAGCAATATTTAATAACAAATTTGTTGTGGCCTCGCCTTTAATACTCTGACCAAACAAGACGTGAGGTTATGTCTATTAATTAAAAATCAAGTATGAAGTATCTATGTGAGAATTATTTTTTGTCACGACCCGGATTTTTAACATGCACAGCGGAAGATAATCCGGCGACGTAACGGGGAAGGATATCGGTCTGGAACCAAATAAGACTAAAAATCATAATCCAAATTCATAATTCCAAACTTTACAACTTAATAACATAATACTCAAACATCTATTTAACAAATTAAATACCAACATTGAATGAGTAATCCACTAGTTCCTCGAATTCCACAACACCACTACGCTTCTGCTGCGCTAAACCTGCACTCCTGAAAATATTAACAACGGAAGGGGTGAGTCACCACAGACTCAGTAGGACTTACACCCGAACTACCCCACTATAATAGTGATTCTAGTGGTATACAATACATATTAAGCCTAAAAATCAGATTATCATACATAAGATTTAGCTAATTATATATCTTCAATTAAGTGATTACAAGATCATTCTACTATCCCATATGATAACCAGACTCTATATGCATTAAAACCAACATAACCTACACATTAAACTGCTATAGGTATGCTCAGAACACATAGACCTGACATAAAACCAATGACACATCTATAACACTACCATCTATGCCAAACCACACAACTAGACACCTGTCTGAGTAAATATCATGCTCCATCTGATAAATGTAGTCACATCACAAAATTAGCACCAGATTTACCATATAGTAGGAAGTAACATATAGTAACTAAATCCCATAGTACCCCTAGGCAGGGGAGTACTTAGGATGAACCGAGGTATCTGGGATCGAAGGATGCTCCAGATTCAACTAATCTCCGCTGCCCACAGGCCACTAATTTAGTCTGGTGAAATACAAAACAACCACAATGCAGCTCACTGCACTAACCACATTCCACACCATGCAAGCATATAATTAACTCAGACAGTAAAACATGAACATTTAAATTGGCAAATCAAACATGAAATACATAGATGAACACACATGGTTCTATGCACCACATATTTGCATACCATACCACAGTCTATCACAAACTAATGCATATAAATAAGATCATGCAATTTACAACCTAAATATGACAATTACATGCTTAAACAGGACTACCTATCACATCAAAGAAAAAATAAAATAAATTCTAACAACATATGCCTAAATCTTACATCGGCTTTTTATCAAATCGGAATATACATGATTAAGGTTCATCGCGATGCAATGATTCTAAACTAACTAGGTTAAAACATATAAAAACCTATCATGCCGACTAACGTACATGGATAATTAGTTTAATCTAAACATGCATGATTTAAACAGATTAATCTAACTCTATCTAATCAGACCAATAAATCCAAAACAACCCATTAATCACAATCTTCTAATCCTGGTGATCTAAACATGATTCTTACGGTTTAATCAAAGATATTAGAGTGCTAAGAATAGCCGAGACGCCTACCTTGACGGCAACGGCGAACGGCGCACGGAATTCCAAGGAAATCGAATCAGGCGACGAAACTGCCACGGTTGCGTCGGAGACGGAAAATCGAGCCGGGTAGGTGTTCTTAAAATCTGTGGTTAGAAGAGAAATCATGAATTATGGAGTTAAATAGAAGTTGATAGGAGAGAGAATAATAGGAGAGAGAAAGGAGATACCGCGCAGGGGGGAAGAAGCTGGCGCACAGCGGCAGGGCCGCGCGGGCGGATGGCGCAGGCGGGCGCACGGGGTGACGTGGCGACTGGCGGGGCGGCGGGGTGACGCGTGGGGGAGGTCAACGGCGCTCGACGGCTGTGTCACCCGGGCGGCGGGCGGCGGGCGGTCAACGGGCGAGCGGCGACGGGCGGGCGCGCACGTCAAGGTACGAGGAGGCGAACGGCGGGGCGGCGGCCGGCACGCGGGCGGCGCCGGGCGGCGGAGACGGCGGTCACCCGGGGGCTGCGCGGCCGAGGCGAGCGCGGGCGGCGACGGTGCCGTCAACGCACGGGCGCGCGGGACGAGGTACGAGGAGGCGATCGCGCGGGCGGGTGAGGCGGCGATGGTGGGCGGCGTGGCGGGGCCACGCGGCGGCTGCGGCGGCGTCACCCGCGAGGCGGCGCAGCGAGGACCGAGGCAGGCTCGCGGGAAAGAGGAAAAGACAGGGGGGAGGGCGGCTGGGCACAGGCGCGCGGCGGAAGAAGGAAAGGCAGGAGGGGAAAAAATAGGGTTTGCAGGGGGGAAAAGCAGCGCCGGAGGGGAAAGTGTATGGGGAGGTAGGGGGGGAAAGAGGATATAAATAGGGGAGAGATAGTAATAAAATAATATTAAATATTTATTAACTAATTTATTTTTTAAAATAACCGGGGTATTACATTTTTAATATTGGAAACTGATGCCTTTGGGATCCATGTGAGAATTGGTATTATGTCAATCCCAACATTGTATGATGTGAATATTATTCTGCTCCTTTCAAAGTAATTTGAAACTAAAGTACTTTTTTTCTGATGTACTATTGTATGTTAATCTAAATGTATTCCATAAAATTTTTACAAAAACAAAAGTGTAATTTTCAAATGATAGGGTACTTGGTTGTACGAAAAAATAATTTTTTCTCTACAAAAAATTTTTTTGCATGAAACTTATAAAAAATGTCTAGTAATCATGAATGGTAAAAACATAATCCTATAGATCAGTTTTTTCTTGAATAAAGAAAAAGATGAGACTTGTTTTTATCTTTTTGGTTGCTTGTAGTCCTAACTCCTAAGGACTTGTACCATGTGGCTTGTGAATATATAAATAACTATATGTACGGATATATATATATATATATATATGTTAGTTAAATAGATAATGGGGTGTTTGGTTGCATGATAACGAAGGTTTTTATTTTAATTTTTAAAAATTGTAAGAAAACTTGTTAAAAGAGGTGTTTGGTAACCATGATAATTTTATGTTTTAAAAGTGATTTTCTTCTTAAACAAAAAAAGAGGGTCTCACTTCTTTCTTTTTTCTTGTGGTCCCCCACTTTGTTTGGTCTTGTGTGGTAGTTACTTTTTTTGTAATCACATTCCTCCAAACATGATAATTTTATGTCATGAGTTGGTTCATTTTTTATTTTAATATTTTTTTTATCATGAAAGTGTACAAAAAAATTATCATGCAACCAAACACCCCATAAATATATATAAACATTCTCGGAAGTAGAGAAAAAGACGAGCAAAAACAACGTTCGTGTCGGCCGCCTTGGCACAATTGGCACAACCCACTGCTCAGATAGCAGTGAGCAGAGTTGTAGGGTTTAAAACCCGCTCTTCTATTCAAGGGAATGTTACCTGTGAGGATCAAACCCGTAGAAGCACTCGATCTTCCGTCGCATACTGAGCTGCGTGTCTCCGAGGCCGTTGAGCTTGACAAAAAACAAAAAAGAAAAATAACGCTCGCGAGGGGAACGAGCAACGGGGAGGAGGCTGACGTTGTCCCACGACGTGGGGCCCACACCTCTCTTTGGCTCTTTCATGGCCGCACAAGCGCACGACTCAGAAGGCGCCACGTCACTCGGAGACATGTCGCCTGAACCGAGGAGCCACGTCGGTCTTTCCTGACATTAGGGGTGTAAACACGTAGAATCCGACAACGAAATCACATACCCTGATTCTGATCGAGATTAAAATATTTCGATTTCGTTATCGAAATCAGAATAAAATCTAATAATTTCTAATTTTAATATTAAATATTATTTTTATTTAAAAGTAAATTAATAATTTATATATAATTAATAAATTTTGATATAATATTTTTAAAATATTACTTTTTATCATTTTATCAATTCATATATTATATTTTAAGATTTATTTGATTTTATTTTAAATATTTTAATTTATATATTTATCTTTTATCAAAATCAAATAAACCGAAATAGAATCACCTGATTTCAATTCTGATTTCAAAAAACTATAAAAATATCTGATTCTGATTTCGATAACTCATAGAATATAGAAACAGTTTTCAAATCTATTGATTTTTTTTGAAATTTCAGAATATCAAATTTCATTTACAGCCCAACCTAGCATCGTTTATTTTTAAGAGTTGGGATAGAGAGGGTGGGAGTTGTGTTTCTAATCCAAACCGAACCATGAGAATTAGCTCTTAATCGGTTCAATTTAAATAATAACTAAATAAATAAAATATATAATAAAATATATTGAAAATGTCCTCTCATAAGTTACAAGGATTTAAAAGTATATATTTTCAAAAATATAAAAATACGTAACACTATTTATTGAGTTATAACATGTTTTTAAACCATTTCCAGTTATTGGTTGGTTCAATTTCATCGGTTTCTAAAATTGAATCCAATCTATTTTCTGATAGAATCAATTAATAAATGTTTGATTATTAAAATCAATATTGAAACTCCGGTAGTAAACAAAACATAGTATATAGGACAAGTGTCTACGCCGACCGAGCTTGACTACCGGGGGAGCAGGGCGCGGGATCGATTCCCGGCTGATGATCAGTCGGGCCACCCCCAAGGGGGGGGGGGGGGTATACAGTGGGGATTGAGTGGCAGCACTCGATCCCTCGCTTGTGCGCAATGCGTCATGTGTTCAAAAAAAATATGGGACAAGTGTCTACCATTATCAATTTTGATATTATATTTTATTATTTAAAAAAAATACAGTGGGGATCGAGTGGTTGCACTCGATCCCTCACCTGTGTGCAGTGCAATGCGTGCCCAGCCAATGCGTCATGTGTTCAAAAAAAAATAAGGACAAGTGTCTACCATTATCAATTTTGATATTATATTTTATTATTTAAAATATCAAATATGTTAGGAGTTTTTTTTGGTCACGTGGCCGCGTTGGCCGGCGGCTCACCGCGCGGGCGGGCAACGAGAGATCGAGCCCCCCGCGGCTCGATCCCCACCTGAGAACTCTCCCCCCCCGGGGGGGAGAGTCGGACGCCAGCCGGCGTCCTCGAACCCCCGCCCACCTGCAAACCCGGCGGGAGGGTGGTGCCAACCGAGTTAAGCTCGGCTGGCAAATATGTTAGGAGTTGACTGCAGGAGACTTTTACATGGAGCATGGATATTCTAAAGACTTTCTTGACATAATTATTTCTTCTTTGGATGGAAAAACAACTCACCATTATCTTCGTGATAGTGATGGAAAGATTTATCTTTGGACACTGAGTAGAGCCTTTTGAATTTTTAGTTTTTCCCTTTCTATCTTTATCAGCCCAGGTAGCAAAAGGTATTTATTTTGGCTTAATATTAAAACTGTCAGCTCTTAATTTCATGTCTAACATATTAGTTTGTTATTTGTGATATTAAGATGTTTATACATTAATCAATTTAATATTTGCTTAAAGATGTGATATATATTTTATTTCTATCTTTCTATAAAGTAAAACATTAGAAGAATAAAAAATAAACATCCAAATTATTTTAAGATATTTTATTATATAAGAGATGTTAGTGTATGACGTATACGGGGCCAACCATCGCAAGAAAATAGGGAACGTCACGTCGTTCCGGAATAACCGAATATGGGAATATGGTGTTTTCGGGAGTATGCGGAGGTGGTTGCAGTTTGGACAGAGGTGTAGGCGGAAACGTCTCAAAACATAGAATAATCGGGAGAATGGTATTCCCGGTTGTACAGTCTCCATCGGAGTCCCTAAACACCGCAGGAAAACATATTTTCATCTCTTTCGCTCTCTCTAGATCTCTGCACTTGCCATCGGAGTCCCTAAACACCACAGGAAAACATCTTCTCGTCTCTTTCGCTCTCTCTAGATCTCTGTACTTGGAGACTGTACGACCGGGAATACCATTCTCCCGATTATTCTATGTTTTGAAACGTTTCCGCCAACACACCTCCGTCCCAGCCACAACCGCCTCCTCATACTCCCGAAAACACCATATTCGGTTATTCCATAATGACGTGACGTTCCCTATTTTCTTGGGATGGTTGGCCACGTACACACCATACACTAACATCTCCCACTTGGCCATCCATACCAAGTGATTCATGATCATGCACTCACTGCCTGTGAGAATATAATCATTTTTTATATTCTGAGATGTTAATAAATTTTGTGTACTCCCACTATTCATGAGATACGCTTTTATTCTTACGTATTTCCACTATTCATGAGTTGTATATACATTCTTAGGTACTCCCACTATCCGTGAGATACATATATATTCATATACATTCATTATCCGTGAAATGCATATATTTTCTTTATATTTTTACTGTCCACGAGATGTATATATTTTCTTATGCACTCTCACTTTCCGTAAGATACACATATATTCCTACACAATCTTGTTATTCGTGAAAATTACAAATGACTCATGTTCCTGAGTCCCATTAAGCCAACATGCTTAATGAAAATTTCCGCCGAGATACCCTTTGTCAAAGGATCGGCAATCATATCACTAGTAGAGATATAACTCACATTTATTTTCTCTTTCTGTATAATATCACGTATATAATGATATTGTATTTCTATGTGTTTTCCTCTAGAGCTATTTGCTCCACTATTAATCAGTCTTAGGGGTGCAAACGAGCCGAGCCGAGCCGAGCCGAGTAGTATGGTGTTCAAGCTCGGCTCGTTTATTTTACACGAGTTCGAGTTCGAGCTCGAGTTTTAGCGAGTATGTGGAACCCTTGTTCAAGCTTGGTTCGTTTATTAATCGAGCCGAGTCGAGCTCGAACTCGAGTGGTAGTTAGACTAAAATTCAATTCATATTCAAACTTAAGTTATATACAAACTCGTTTATAAACTCAAAATCAATGAAAAGTCATTTGTGAAACTTTAGATTTAGCTCATCCATGAAACTCAATCTAAGTTTAAACTTAAAATTTAATTATTTAATATATTTAAGTGACAATATATAAATATTAATACTTAAAATTTAATTTTTAAAAATAAAAATATAATATAATATTTAATCGAGCTGTTCGCGAGCTTATCGAGCCGAGCAGGAATCTGTTCAAGCTCGGCTCGTTTAATGAGTCGAGCTTTATTTTTTGTTCAAGCTTGTTCATTTAACAAAATAAACGAGTCGAGTCGAGTTTTTATCGAGCCGACCTTCGAGCTACTTGTCGAGTGCATTGGTTCGTTTGCACCCCTAATCAGGCTGATGGCGGCCTGATTCTCACAACAGATCTCAATTGGCCCATCAACCAAATTGAGACCTAAATCAATCAGAAAGCGTCTAATCTAGACAGCATGAGTAGTAGCCATACTACAGGTAATATATTCAGCTTCATGTGTGTATCTTGCCACACACCCTTGTTTCTTGCTACCCCAAGAAACAGCCGCACCACCAAAGATGAACAAGTGTCCCGAAGTGGACTTTCCATCATCTTTATCCCCTCCAAAATCCACATCGGAGTAACCAAGCACTTCAAGTGTTTTCACTTGGTATACTAACCTGTGGCGCAATGTACCTTTAAGGTACTTCACAATCCTCTTAACATCCCAGTGTGCTGGTCTAAGATTACTTTGATACCTGCTCACTAAGCTTACTGCAAATGCTATATCAGGCTTGGTACAAAGCATTGCATACATTAAGCTTCCAACAGTTTGAGCATAAGGCATGTTAAGCGAGCCTTGACCCTCTTCGGGACATTGCTCCTTGCTTAACTTCTTTCCATAAACCAGATGTGTATTTGCTAGGTTGCAATTCTGCATCCCAAATCTTCTAAGTATGGACCGTATGTACTTTTCCTAGCTTATGGACAACAATCTAGACTTCCTGTTCATCTCAATCTGGACACCAAGGACATAGGACGCCTCTCCCATATCCTTCATCTCAAATTTCTCACTGAGTTCAGACTTTATCTTATTCAACTTTTTGATGTCATTTCCGGCGAGCAATATATCATCCACATATAAGGACAATATAATCACCATGCTCCCACTTTTCATGGCATACACACAGCTATCCAACTGATTTGGAACAAAGCCGAGTTGAATAATTACATCATGAAATTTGAGATACCATTATCTAAATGATTGCTTTAATCCATATAAGGATTTTTTAAACTTACATACCTTATTCTCCTTTCCTTCCTCCTGAAACCCTTCAGGTTGTCGCATATATATATATATATATATATATCTTCCTCTAACTCTCCGTTGAGGAATGCAGTTTTAATATCCAGCTAATACAATTCTACGTCAAGATATGCGACAATGGCCAATAGCATCCTTACAGATGCAAACTTAGCCACAGGAGAATAGGTTTCTTGAAAATCAATACCTGCTTTCTGATTGAACCCCTTGGCAACTAACTGGGCCTTATACTTATCTATAGACCCGTCAGCTCGAAGCTTTCTTTTAAATACCCATTTACACTCAATAGCTTTCCTATTTCTAGGCAAATCATAAAATTCTCACACTCCATTAATTTTCATGGAGCTCATTTCTTATTTCATCGCATCTAACCATAATTCTGATTCACGCGATTTCATGGCATTGATGTAATTTGTTGGATCTGTGTGATTTTCCTCATCAATGTCTACATTTAAACATGAAGGCTCACATGAGTATAAATAGAAATCATCCATCCATGCAGGTGGAGTTCTAGTTCTCTTGTTGCCAATTGCAGGTATGTTAGATGGTCCTTCTATCATAGGATTATCCTGAACCTCAACTATTTCTTGTTGAGGTTGTTCTGCTATCTTGGGTTCTTCTTCTATTGGCAAATCATTTCTAGAGTTTTCATTGTAATAATCATCATCTATTACAATTATAGGTTCCTTCTCAATTCCATGAGGTTCCTCTTCCTCTAGATTTTCTAGGAATGTAACATCCCTATATTCAATGATCCCCTTTTCTTTATGGAAGAACATATAGCCATTCGATTTTTCACAATATCCTATGAATTTGCATTTCAATGTTCTTGACCCCAACTTATTTCTAAGTTGTTCTGGAATGAGAACATGGGCTACTGACCCCGATTTCTTGAGATGACTCAGATTAGGTTTCCTTCCATTGCATAATTCATAAGGTGTGGATTTGATAGACTTGGTGGGTATTCTATTGTGTATATAACTTTCCGTGAGCAATGCTTCTCCTCAAAATTTCTTAGGAAGACCAGAATGGGATAGCATACATCTAACCACATTCATTAAGGTTCGATTTTTTTTTCAGCCACAACATTCTGTTGTGGCGTATACGGCATTATTACATGCCGTTTTATTCCATGCTCTTGGCAATATGACTCAAACTCATTTACGTTATATTCTCCATCTCTATCAGTTCTTAACACCTTAATATCCTTACCCGATTGTCTTTCCACTTTTGTTCTATATCTTTTAAAACAGCTGAGTGTCTCAGACTTAGAAGAAATAAGATACACATAGGCATACCTAGAGTAGTCATCTATAAATGTAATGAAATATTCTTTGTTATCATATGATTTTACACTTAGAGGTCCACAAATATCTAAGTGAATCAACTCTAACAATTCCTGTGATCTATGTCCTACTGTGAACGGTTTCTTAGTCATCTTTCCGACTAAACAATGTTCACAATGTGACAAATCTATCTTTGACAATGACAACATATTTATTCTTGTCATTAATTCTATTTTAAATTTTTTGGGATGACCCAATCTAAAATGCCAAAGATCACATTCTGTCTGATAAGACAAGGAATACTCAGAACTAGCATTTGAAATATGCTTTCCAGTGTCAATTATAGGAATATAAAACAAATCATGCTCTGGGGAAAACTTCCTCGTTGCATATATATCCCATCATTTCCAATTGACACTCTTTCATTCCAGAATCTAACATCGAGGCCCTTCTCCACCAATGCTGGAACAGAGATGAGATTCCGCCGGATTTTAGGTGCATAAAACACATCCTTGAGGATCATAATCTTATCCCCAAGATCCAACCTATAAGTACCAACACCTTCCACATCAATATAGGTGTCATTTCCCATCATAAGCCTTTGTTCACCAGCATTCAATTTCTTTAGGGACACAAGACCTTTCTTGGTCTTTGCAATATGTCTAGTAGCTCCTAAATCGATCCACCACTCATCTGAATTTGTCAAACCTGCGCCACATTCAGTAACGCCAACAAATTTTCTTTTTATAATTCCTTTATCTTTCAGGTATAGATTTTCACCTACATTTCTATGCTTAATTGGACAGTTGGTTTTGAAATGACCGACCTTTCCACAACTATGGCAAGCACATTCAGGAATCTTCTTGTGGTGTCGATATTGAGCAACTACTTTCTTATTTATTGCATTGGCCTCAATTAGATTCACCTCTAGTCCTTTCCTTCTAGCTATTCTAAAAACATCTGTTGTTAATCTTAAAGGTAACTTAATGATAACTAAAACTGAACTAGCAATTCTTAAGATTATGGCAATCATGTTCAATGAGGGTAATTTTCTAATCAATGCAGTGGTGATAAATAATTTTTTTGGAATCTTACTTACAAAAGTGACTAGATCCTTAGCTCTAACTATCATTTCTTTTTCATGCACTACCACATCTTCTCCCTTTTGCATTCTACAGGCATCATACCTATGTTGCAAGAATTGGGTTTTAATTTCTGTGATAATAGCATATCTTTCTATGATAGTATGCCATAATTTTCTAGCCTTCTTATCACCAACTATCGATTGCTCACTCATTTTCTTTTCCACCTCAGTGGGAGTTTCATTATGTTCTGGAGCAATGCCCTCAATAAGATTTTCTATATTTTAGACAATATCTAATTTTTCTATGCCACATTTTATAATTCATTCTGTTCAATTTGTCCAGTTTTGCCAATTCTATAGCAACTAATCTTTTGGCTAGTTGGACTAGAGTGTTTCTAAAATAAGTGAAGAATTGATTTGTAAAAATCCAAATTTGTATGATGACAAAAATAATTAAACTAATCATCATGCTTAACAAATTCAACATGCTGTTATGAAATTTGAACTATGACAAGATTAAATTAAATCTGAACTAGACGATGACAACATATTTATATAATCAAATTATGTTCAAATTCAAATCAAGATAATAGGTAACCACACGTAGTTAATCAAATAATGTAGCTTGCATAAACATATCACCAAGTTTATAACATGAAGATGAAGGTCTAAATTTAAAATTTTATGATCGTAGAATAAACTACTTAATTCACGGTGCACAGTTTATATATGTATATTAGATAAAACATTTAAATTTTAAAATCACCTTCACTATAGATTACGTGAGCCTAGCATTTAATGTTGCATAAATTTTCTATCACCGTCAAAAATAAGGTAAAATGTAAGATGGATGAAGTCCTAAACCCTAAACCAGCAGATGCAAAGGAGGATGAGGCGGGTGACCCAAGTGATGTGCTGCCAACGGTCGCAAGCGCCCGGGTGAAGAAGCAACAGCGTGCGAGAGAGGCCGCGCAGGCTGGGCACAGCAGCGGTGGCCGTGCGCAGGAGGGCGGCGTCAATGTGGGCGGGAGTGCGGTCAGATGTAGGGGTGTCAATGGGCCCGGCCCGGCCCGGCCCGTAGCTGGCCCAACAAAGCCCGCTCCAATATATAATGGGTCGGCCCGGCCCGGCCCGTATTACATTTCGACCCGACCCGGCCCAGCCCAAAAAAATGTAAGTTTGGCCCGACCTGACCTGGCCCGGCCCGTTCTTTTTAACATATTATAAGATATATTTCATATTTTTTTTAATTTTTTAAACATCAAACTAAAAAACTTTAATAACTTCTATGATCTTACCAATGATGTGTCTTATTAATGGTGATCTATGTATTCGTGATAAAAAATAATACCAACTAAAAAATGTAAAATTAATTAAATAATTTAATTATTACAACAACTGAGTGACTAGAGATATAAATAGTACAACACCTGAGTGACTAGGGACATAGTAGCGTTAAAACTTTGCCGGAGTTATATATGTAACGTTAACGGATAGGATGCGATCCGAAAATTTCAAAATTTTGATTTGATTTAGATAAAAATAAATAAATGCATAATCTATTAATAAATCCGAATAAAAATCATATAATCTTGTCTTCATTTTTAGTTTTAAAATATAATACAATATAAGTATATAATAATAAAATAAAAAATTATGAAAGTTGCGACATGTGAAATGAGATAAAAAGATTATATTATCATATGTTTGATTTAATCATAATCAACCGTTAATTTATCAACACTTTATATCATTATACTAACATAAAAAATAAATATAACATAACTTTTGTATGTTAACTTTTAATTCTATCTATTTTTATAATATTAAATATATTAATAAAAAGTATCTATTCTATGATAATACGTAATATATTAAATACATTACAAGTCATCAACCATGCAACCAAACATCTGTTAGCCCACGTTGGCCCCGTGAACTACTCCAGCCAGAAGCTCTTCGGCATGTGGGCGAGCCCCTACGTCCACCGGCATGTGGGTTTTTAGCTTTTGTTTATTTGATTTTAACGGGCCTCATTTCCAGCCCAAGCGATAGCCCACGTTGGGCCCGCGGGCCTGTTCTTTTAACCCGACAGTTGATCCATGGCTGGCCCAGCCCGAGGGCCCACAGGCCAGCCCGACCCACTGACACCGCTAGTCAGATGGGGCGTAGTTGCCCGAGGCGTTCGCAGTGGTGGATGCTCGCGCGGGCGAGGCAGCAGTCAGCGGCGGTGATGATTGCGGTCGATCACGGCGATCAAGGACCGTCGACACAGGGGCCACGAGACGGCGGCGTTCAATGCGCGCAGCAAACCGCCGGCGATGAAGGGACGGTGCGGGGCGGCGGGAGGTGCGGCAGTGGACGACATCAACGCATGCGCAGATGAAGTCACGGCAGAATGCGGCGGCAAGAAATGGCACTGCGCAGCGGGTACGGAGCCAAGCAGAGTGTGGTGGGCAACAGAACAATCTCCCCGATGACGAAGGCAACCTGAACGACGATGTGATACAGCGGAATCAACACCGTTGTTAAGAATGCTCCGATACCAATGAAGTGCAGAGATCTAGAGAGAGCAAAAGAGATGAGAAGATGTTTTTTCTAGCGGTGTTTAGGGACTCCGATGGAGACTGTACGACCCGGAATACCATTCTTCCGATTATTTTATGTTTTGAGACGTTTTTGTCTACACCTCCGTCCCAACCGCGTCCGTCTCCGCTTACTCTCGAAAACACCATATTCGGGAACGACATGACATTCCCTATTTTCTTGGGATAGTTGGCCACATACACATTATACACTAACAAGAGATATATGCTTAGAACTTAATTAACACAAAATATAAAACAATCTAAATTTCCGATCTCTTACTGAATCAAAGGTCAATGGTACATTAAGTCAAAACAAATATGATCTTATTTACCATCACCTTTTAGGTCTATCACTTAGGTGTTAGTAGGATCTCTCTCTAGCTTTACCATGAATCTGGTGGTGGAATTAAACATTTCTATGTTATTAATTTTGAAATTGATATTGATGAAAAAAATGTTTGATTATTAATATCAATTTAAAAATTTGTATGACAAATAAGATATGATTGTAATACATGTGTCCACGCATAACAACATTCAAATTTGTTGAAATACTACTTTTAATACTTGGGAATCGAGCTAGTATAAGATTTGTCCTGTGAAGGCCCTAGTTTCTTGTTGAGTTGCATGCTAAGTTTAGTTGCATGGGCCTTAACACGTTTGTGCCATATTTTTTAGGGTTGGATTCATGCCCTAAGGACTCTGCTGTAGTCCTGAAAGGAATGAATTATTGGGCTTTATTATGGGCTTCAATAGATAGTGAAATGGTTGAGATCACCCATTCTTGCTGACTAGGAGGTGATAACGAGTCAATACACTTAGACAAATCTCTCTGAAACTCATAAAAAAAAACTCGACCCTACTATTTTATTATGTTAATGGAAAAACTTGAATAAGAAAAAAAAAATATTTTGGCAAAGTTTGCGAGCACATCAATTAAATACTTTATTAACTTTTGACTTTATATTTAATTGATAGATTAAATTATGAACCCTCAATAGTTATATAGTGCCAACTAAATCCATTAAATATTCTAAAATCAAATTCAATTTAAGCTTAAACTCAAGTTTATACATTATGAGCACTCCATATTTATATAATGTCAACTAAATATAATAAATATCTTAAAATAAAATAAATTTCAAGTTTAAACTTATGTTCAAATGGATCTCAAGTACCAGCTTCGTAAGCATGCTCAAATTGGAGATTCTTAAGTGAGTTGAGATGAAATTTGTTCCAGCTCATGGTCAAACTAAAGCTCAATTAAACAACACAAGTAGCTAGACCAGCCGAGTTTGTATGTGAGTCAAAACATGAGCCGAGTTTGAGCCCAAGTATAAATAATTGAGCCAAACTTGAACAACATGTCAGCTTTGCTCGGCTCATTTACACCTTAGACACATTTATCGCTTGGCCCAAATCTACCATTAGATTTTCAACTCAAGCCAACTTTAGACACATTAAACACACCACTCCCCTTTGCATTTAAATAGGCTAATGGGTGGTTCATGGGGCGAGATAATATCAGCTGACAGCTTGTTTAGTTAGATATAAATTTTGATATTGACATTTCAAGAGAAAAGAGTATCAATATTAAAATTGATACAAATAGACCCTTTAAAATTACATAAAATTTTGTACCACAAACTTTAAAAATGAAACTATTAATCAAATACCTCTCGATAATTGATACCGATACCAGTTTAAAAATTGATAATAACAGAGGTGTCTAACAATGTTACAAAACAAAACGAGCCCGAGTAATTTTTAAAATAGCCTTCTCGATAAAATCTTTTATCAACTTTTAGTCTTCTGACTTATAAAATTAAATTAAATTTATTTTCCATGCCACAAAGGGCGATCCATTTGGCAAGCCCAAATCAGCTATCAATTTTGGACATGGCGGTGTCCATCTTAAATTAATAAGATAACCTGAGTCCACCTAGCCAATTGACAACCCCAATTTCAAGTTTTGTTCACATATGTTATGATATTAGGCAACAACGGTCTATATAGAGCCTTGCATGTCAGTTTTTGTAATTATTTATGTTACTAATGTATCCAAAGAAAAAGTAAATGTATCAAAAAGTCCTTCAAGTCTTTTAATTTTTTTTACAAAAATAAGTACATTCTTCTAAGAACACCGCAAATGCCATTGCTATTTTTTATATTTTTATCGACAAAAATACAATACATCCTCGGAGAGATAGAGGGAGTAAGTAGGGGTGTCCTCCCAAAGACAGTATTAATGATAGAAATCGAATCAAATCAGACCGTTGGTCATGTTTGGAATATTGGCCCAAGGAAGGCAGGGTCAGGGGTCAGGATTTGGTCGGTCGGGCTTAAAATCGACCCATGTCGGTTGGGGTCGCAACCCGGGTCGGCTGGGGTATGGTCGGGGTGAGAAAAATAATAATAATACATTTATTTAAATATATTAATTGAGTCGGGGTTGCGGGGCCAGGTCGGGGTCAGTCGGTCCAAAAACCAGTCGGGTCGGCCGACTGGGTCGCCGACCCCTCCCACCATGTATTGGCCATTAAAATAAGAGCAGGACAGCTAAGCTAACCAAGTGGCGTGTGCCACTTATCGGGGGAGGTCTGCGGGTGAAGGCGGTGGCCAACGTGAAGTTTTTCTTTTTGAATCTCTTCAAGGATCTGAATCTCGTGGGAAGGGATCTGCCACAAGGTATTGCTTTCTTCCCATCTGGTTCTGCTAAATCTGTATTTTTTTTTACCTTTTGGTTGCATTTGGTGGCGTAACAGTGAACCCTAACTTGGAGGTGTTGTGGCTTTCCAATGGTTTTTTTTCTTTCTTTTGAACTTCCACTTTTAAAAAATTTAAAATTTTTCGATGAGTGTAACTAGGAAGCATAATTTTACGTCGATTTATGCTTCTTTTTCAAATATGTCGTCATTAAAATTTGGAGAACATAGTTTTTTCTTTTCTAGAAGACGATTTCTCTCATAATGAAGATAATATATCAACTTGTATATCTATGTTTATCGTGTGAAGTTGCTTTGTTGTGTTACGATGGTCACTGAGCCCTTTTTGTTTGGTGGGGAAAACTCGTAATATAAAAATGGAACTTGTAATAGAGTTTCATATTACTTGGATAGAGTAGCCGCAATGTCTCTTTGATATAAAATTCGTGGCTATGCCGAATGAAAAATTCCAAGTCGCTCTCGTGTCAACTTCGCCCTCCATCATAAATAGACTAACACTGGTTCCTTAGTCCTAACGTTTATCTAAAACAACATTGTTAGCTAGTTTGATCACAAATTCCCCAGACAAGGAGGTCACTTTATCAAGGATATCTAGAGCTAGATATGGTGAAGGCAGTTTTCCATCAATGGCTCTACACTAGTGGTTTAATACTCAACTGAATAGAGAGGTAATTTGGATGAGGGTGATAACGGACTTCATTATGGAATGTGACCTTCTAGACATGGGGATAATAGGCTAAGAATGGCACCAGATTCACATTGTAGGAATCAGGGTTCTTGGGCCACTAATTATGGATTTTATGGAATTCCTGAGTTATCGTTGTGGAGTAAGGGAGACAATTCACATTGATCCAAACCAAATTATGAAAGATGGTTGTGCAACCACCTAGGCAACAAGGTGTGGTGAGGTGCCCTAGACATGGCTCAAATGGCCTAGATAATCATCACCACCCCCACCATTGGCAGGCACATATCTCAAACAACTCTAGTGCCTCAAATGTCTCGTAGGAGGTCTTAGGAGCTCACCAAAGGTAGGATGAGCTGTGAAATCTGATATGCTATTACTGAAGAAGCCATAACCAGAATGTTGCATAACAAGAAGAGTCAGAAAGGAAAAGAAGAGGGGAACTATACATCACCATTTCTGAGCAGAGTTTGGCGAGATTAGGGTAACTCCTGGAGATCTAACAAAGAGCTTGTAAAGGTTGAGCCATGGCAAATGTGCCCTTCTCACATGTTATTCATGTAAATAAGACTACAAGAAACATTTTAAACTAACTACAGTACCTGAGAAGTGTGTGGAGTCCCCTAACTTGTATTAGCCATGATAGTGTCTACATGTAAGATTATGTAAACTTCACACCCCCTCTCATACTCATCCTCATGTTGCCAGATGAAGCTTGCCTCAAAATGTTGTAAAATTTTACATATTCAATGGTTTCGCATGGATGTATGCAATCTGATCTTCCGTGGAAATGTGCCTGACTTCAATGCTTCCTTATTTACTAAATTCTAAACATAATGATAATCTATTTCAACGTGTCTTAGTCAGTATGAAATGCTAGAATTGGACTTAAGTCACACTTAAGCTGTCACACCATTGTATTCGAACATGATATGAGGTAATATGCATTTCTTTTATCAATGACTAGAGACAAAATAATTTAGTTGTTGTGTTTGCAAATGATTTGTACTAGGCCTCTGCAATTGACCTTGACACATTGGGTTGTTTCTTGGAACATCATGAGATGACGTCTTAATTAATAAATGCCACATAATAACTAATTAATTTTCCATCTAAATGATCTCTTGCCCACTCTTCGTCACAATTAAACTATTTTACATGCTTAATGAGAAGACCATGTGCCATTGTGCTTTTAGGATATTGGAGTATCTATTAAATTGCTATCCAATGATGAGAATTTGGTTTGTGCATGAATTGACAAACTTTACTTATGGAAAATGCTATGTATGGCCTTGCCATTGTAATATATTGCAAAGATTCAACTATTCTTCTTAAAAAATTTAAATCTTCAAAGGGAATTGCAACAAGTTATGCATATTGTATCTTGTTTTAATAAGAAGATCCTTAATATATTTATGTTGAGATAGAAGTATAGCTACTTTGATGACCTATATTTCCAAGAAGTAGTTCAGCTAACTTAATTCTCTTACAAGGAATGATTTACTCAAGGACATTAATAGTATATTCTTCATGAAATGATAATCATTGCTAGTAAAAATAATATCTTCTACACAGATCAGAAAATAGACTTTGATTTTTGTGCTTTGATAACTAAACATTGATGTATTAGTCTTTGAACCATAGAAATTAAGCTCTAACAATATATCATACAATTTTTTGAACTAGGCTATTGGTGCTTGCTCTATTGCTCTAAGTCTATGGAGACTTTTTTAAGCATGACATGTAGAAAATATCCTTCATAGCCAGCACCAAGCCCTAAGGAGAAAGGAGGAAGGTTGCGGTAAGTGACAACTAGCATAAACAATTATCTTCACATTTGATGTTATGGATTCAAATGTATAAATGTTGGGATATTCTCTACTCATGATTGTCGACTCCGAAAATGGGTTCCGGATCGGCACCTCAAGAAAAGGTGAAAGATGAAATAGAGAAAATCATCGGTCCATTCTCAACTCACGAGGGGTCTCCATCAACGTCCTTAGCTCATATCCACGAGGTAATCCAGATCAGATAATGGTCAAATAAAGAATATCGCCCATGGAATAAGAGTCTGGGGCTCCGAATCAGACCAATTTGGCGTATCTACAATGATGTGTTGCATCGGAGTCTAGATATAGTAATAAATATAGCAAGGGTGAGAGTGTTCTCCTATGATATGTCATAAGTTAGTCCATAGTATAGAGACATACATTTTTAAACAAACTTTATAGAGAGAAGAAATTAATTATTGTTTGTATTTAAGAAACCAAACAGATAGGAGATAAATGTAAGGAAGTATGAAATACAAGTTAAAAAGTTTGGTATAGATGGTGGAAGAGATAAAAATATGTAGGTATCATTATTGATAAAACATTGAAAAATATAATGATGTAAGTGAAAAGAGTATAAATTTTTTTGGTAACAATGATTATTAAAAAAAGAGATAATCAATGTAATTAGTGTTTATGATCTACAAGTTGAATTAAGATGTAAGATTTAAGATTTTTTTCTAGGAAATAGATTTCCTTATAAAAATATCTAACCTAGTATACAGAAGTGGCGATGAATTTTTTTCGTCCTCATGTTTGGATCGTCCGATTTTTTGCCCTCTCATTTTCAACCATTTGATCGATTGTGCATCGTGACCGCCATTCCTATTCGCGAACCTTCCCCTCCGCACCTTCGCCGGATGAGCCATCCGACCCTCGCCAACGATGTCGCTCTTTTTCGCTCCCTCACCCGATGATGTTCGCTCCCTCGGCCGAGAAGCCCTCCTCCCATCCGCAACGGCCTCTACCTCCTCGCCGTTTCCTTCTACGCCACGTTCCCCCTTCTTCGTCTCTCTCCCACCCTCCCCACCGTGAAGTGGAACAAGGGGAAGGCCCTGAACTTCTTGCTCGAGTCGCTGGGTAAGCCCCTGCCGCCACCGCTGCGTTTCACCGACCAAGACGCCATCTTTGACGTTGTTGGTTAGTTCCTCCGCCAGCACCAAGCCATTATTTCTTGTTCTTCCTCCTTTGCAGGGTTCGACGACGGCAAGGATGTCTTGCCGGTGTGTATAGGGGACGACCGGACGGACAAGGACGCCTTCAGGGTAAACCAAAAGTTCCATTTTTTTTTCTACTTTTCTATCTCCCAGGCAACAAGATAACATTTTTGCGACGACCCCGCAGGCAGGTCCTGCGAGAGAGGGGACAAGGCTTCGGCATCCTCATCTCCAAGATTCATAGGGACGTGCCTCCTACTCCCTTTAGGACCCCTCCGAGGCAAGCTCTCTCCTTTCATCTCTCTCTCTCTGATGTCTATAAGGGTCTGGAAGAAGTGTTTGGGTACGATTTTTTTACAAATTAATTTTTAAATTTTAGTTGTTTTCTCTCCATCTCACGCTTCCCTGGGTCCGGAAGAATTGTTTGAGTCTGATTTTTCTACAAATCAATACCTGTGATTCATCTTAATCACATATATTTTTTTATATGCAGGGGAAGGGGTTCTCGGCCTTCTCCGGCCTGCGGAGCTCGGCAGCGCTGCCTTTCACTAGGAAGGCAACAGTGAACTGTATACCATATATTTGATAATTATATTGTCTGCAGCATTATGGTACTGAGATTATTACCAAGGAGCTTCAACTTGAGGAGGGGCATCCAAATGTGCATCGTTTATATCTTGTTGTTTATGAAAGCGTTATTGAGGTACATACATTTAATTTGATCATTTTGCAATAAAATTTGTTGTTACTCTGTTATGCCTTACATGCACACTAAATGCTCCCATGGTATGTTTTTTTTTGAAGTAAAGAAGAAAATCTCAATTCCTATTAATGCTATAAAGAAGACAAAAATACATAACAAAGAAAAACAAAAAGAAGAAAACATAGAGGGAATAGCAAGGGCTCAACTATTGAGATAGTAGATGAGTAAGGAAACTACGCAAGAACAGATCTCAAGAGAAGGAAATGTTCTTTGAAATTAGCCTCATCTAATTTGAATTATATATATTTAGATTCTATTAATTTTATGCATTAGGGCCTACCGTTTCACTTTTTGAGAGTTTCATTCCTGGGGCCATGCTTTCTTCAGATCTAGAGGTTGGCATTAGAGTTTGACTTAGGACCTGTGAATTTAAATTTAAATTTCAATCTTTATGAATCTTGTGTTTATTTTCATTTCAGGTGATCATCATTCTTGCAAACTTAGGATATTTGGAACTTGGTTTCTACATATTTCTAATCTTTTTCCAATTGGCAAATAGGCATGCTGACACAAGTCATCAATTCTTGCAAAAGTCTTATAATCATCGTACCTTTTTATTATATAGGTCATCGAAATTCCTCCGAGTATTGTAAGACCACCAACTAATCAATTCCTCTATTTTTTAAAGATGTAAGTTTCCGGTTTAAGCATTCCATTCTTTATATTTTTTAAGGATTGTGAATCTGAATCTTTTCAGAATTTGAGATTTATTGGCTTTAATCAAGAATTTTGTTTAAGATTGCAAAAATGACTGTTTATTGAAGAATATGAGATCCTTGATGTTCAGGGTCAAGTTTTCTCATCCAGAGCTTCTTTTTTTATCAAGATGCCAAATCCACATATTCTTAAGAAACTGTTGTTGCTTTTTTTAGTGTTATTTCTGTCGACTGCCCTCTGGTTAATATATTCCCATGAGTTTAAAATCCCAAAAAATCTAGAACACTTTTTTTTTGTTTGATTGGAGTTCTGGAACCCTCTGGTTCATATATCTGTTGACTACCGTCTGGTTCATTTATATTTTTACACAATTGATTTTATCATATCTGGTCAAATGCATAAGCATCGCTTCTTTTTTTTCAAGTAAAACACAATATTCTTTGATGTGTATCTAGCCATTACAACTTCTATCTATATTTCTTCTATTGCAACCTTTTTACATAAATGGCTAAAATTTTATGGATCAGGGATTATTTTGCTGGTAAAATTTGAGGTCATAGCTGGGATCATCTGGCTTCAAACATGTGAATTCAAGCAAGTCAAATTTTCTTTATGAATTTTTTGCTCACATTTGTGCTGTTTGATTCTACTGTTGGCTATCATGTGTAATGAAGATACTATTGGATGTTAATTTTATTATATACATGTAACTCATAGTGTTGTACTCAGATTTAAACATGAGTTTATTTTTCATATGCTATCAAAAGACTTTTTTTCTCATGTCTCTAAAACCTTGATGAGTTAATTTATCCTTATGTTTTTCCAATCCATTTTTATGTTTTTTCTCGGTCTTTGCAAGGGACAACAATTGGCTAAACTCGGCATTCTCTTTTCTTGACATACTGGTTTATACAATTTGTTTATTGAAATTGTAATTGCAATGTTCTGCATGACCATATTCATTTGTACCAACAATATATCATTAGTTTGATAACTTTGAGCTTTGAGACTTTGCATTTTTTTTCTTTATCTCGGAATGATTTTAATTAGTTCTTTGGGGGTCTTAGCATGTTTTGGATTATGGGTTTTTTGTTGTTCATATTTCAGGCTCATGGCCCTTTCAAATTTGAAGTTCCGTCTTTAAAGTTTACATTATTAGGACTTGAAAGTGGATGTCTTTGAAATTATAGTTCCGATTTGATATTTGACAATTTTTGTTTACTATTTTAGATTTGAAAAGTTTTTATTTGAGTTTTTACATCTTGGAAATTACTTGCAAACTTCTAGACTTTTGGTTTAGATTCTTCCAAACCTACAGATTTTTTTTTTGCATGATCTTTTGTTTTTACAGCAACCAAGCATGCTCAGATTTACAGCCCTCTTTTGATTTTCTGATCTTAATTTTGATGCCTGTAGATTTATTAGTGGTTTGCGGGTTCTTTGACCCCTTTAGGTTCACATGCTTATTGGGTTTCGGAGTTTCAGATTTTCTTTTGGTTATTTGCTAATTTGAGTTACTGAAATGCAGATTTTTACTGATTTACCGACCTTCAGATTGGCAGGTGTGGGAGTTAGCAGAATTCTTCGAATTATCAGTTTCACTTCCAATTGGTTTTCATTGTTGCATTCTATTAAGCCCGTGGAGCTATTGAAACTCTTTCCCCCATCTTAAGTGATGTTGAACATAATTATTTGAGTTACTTGTACATTGAGGGAGGTATGAATGCCATAGTTGGTTGAATTAGGACATACATTCCTTAGCCTTTGATAGGCCTTTGGGTATTCTTCCATTGGGTAGATCTGAAACTGAATGAAAATGCCATTCATTCAGACATATCCCAGGACTGATTTGGAACATCCATGGTATGAAGAATGTTCTGCATTTGAGAAGAAAATAGAGTTGATTATAAGGACAAATCATTGTTTGTGTACTATACAATAAAAGAGTAAATTGTAGATAAATAGATGATTTTTTATGCTGATATGATCTATATGATATTATGCACGTATAATAAGCTGGTGGCTTGTCTTGAAAATATTTCGGACGACAAGACTGCTTTTCAAGTGTGACATGCCATGTAAGTGTCCAAATGTGACGTTAAATAGTAAGAGTTTTTTTTGTTCTTCTCTATCTCTTCTCATCCGGCACAAGTGAGCAATCAAACAGGTTGTTTCTTCTCCGTTTTCCTTTTCTTCTTTCTATATGGTGAAGAGAGCAACAGCAAGATGTTTATTGTTTTATTTTTTTGTCTGATGCATAGATCAGTTGCAATGGAAGGCGTAGATGCTTCTTTCATTCTTCTTCTCTTTTTGGCACAGCAACAACAGCAGGAGGAAGGATTGGCGAGGCAAACAACAGGGAGAAGGGACTGGCAGCTAGGGTTCTGGTGGCTTGGCTATGAGGGCTCCCAATCTCCCTTTTCGCGGCTGAACATTCCTTTTTATAGAGGAACCACCTGGTTGTGTGCTGGAAAGTTCAAAATTTAAAAAGAGAAGAGCTGGCAGAAGATTTGGTTGCAACAGAAAATATGGGAGGCATACAGGTAGTGAAATCTTCTATATGTAACATTTTTCAATTGTTATCTTTAATATAAATATGCTTTTAAGTAACCTTTTAACTCTGGTGCCAAGGTGACAGCGGTACCGCTGAAGCATCTTCTTATGAGGCAGGGAAGGCTGTATCATATCCAATGGACCGGCTACATACATGAACTTTGGATAGCCATCAGATCTAGCAACAATTGGGTTTGAAAAGGTTAGGAAAAAAAGGATATCAGCTGGAGGGAGAAAAAGTTACAAGATTGGTTTCTTTAATTTCACATGATGCAAAAAATGTGGTAATTTCTTTAATTTCTGGTCTGAAACATATCTAAATCGAATCATAGAATCATAACCGTGAAGGTATAATCCTAGATTGCTCATTTTCAGATATAGCTTAGACCAGTTTTAAGAAGCATGACCTTTTCAAAATAGATCTGGAGGGTAGTAGACTCAATAAAAACCTTTAATTAGATGATATGGGATCGATGCTAAGTCTGGATCTTCAGACCTTAGAGCTCTAAGTCACGGTCCGGTCCAGAATCATTGGGGTTAAATGCTGGTTATGAATACAGGTTCCAGGTTGGCTCTGGAGTCAGATCTGAGTTAATAAGACTTGGAGAGTATATGTCCTGGTTTTGGAGCTGGTTTACTTAACAAAGAGAAATCGGGTGTAAGTATGGGTCTTAATATTTAAATATTTTAGCTAAACTCATATCATTTTTTATTGCAGTTTGAACATAATAATGTGTTCTAGGTGGGAAGGACTGAATATGAGAATTCTTTTAAGCTGCAAGTATAGAAATGCTCAGAATCAAATGGGATAGTGGATGTTGGGAAAGTTTGAATTCTGACTATGCACTCTAATTTTGGATTTTTAATCTTTTGTAACTTGAACTGATAGACATGCCTTGAGAATCTGAAATTCAAATTTACAGTATCTTTTCTCAGTTCTTGGAAGCATTTTCAAGAAAACTGTCACTTTTGCTCATTACAGGTAAAAACAATAAGATTACGGGCAAGAGAAAAGAAAAAAAAGTAGAAAACCAAACTGAAAATACATCAAAGGAAAACAACACTTTACAATAAAAAAATTCTTCTATGTGTACAAAGGAGAAAAAAACGGTAGTAGCCACACATTATTGGTCTTCTTCGGCTTCCACAACCTTGTTGGCTTGCTGAAAGCCTTGCTGCCTTTAGTTCTAGCAGGAGCCCAACAGCAACCCTTTTATTTATTGGATGGCAGAAGTCAGTAAACTCCAGCCTTTGCCCAACAATTAACATGACCTTTATTACCATATATTTTAAAAAATTTAAAATAAGACACCATTCACATGCAACCTGAATGCTTTTTTACTATGAAGAGTAACCTCCATTAATGCAAATATATGGTACTTGGAGATGATCTGGGTGAGTAACCCAATCCCTAGGCCATCCTACCAGCCCTTGGGCAGGTCCATGCTGAAATCCATTAAAAACAGGGGCATACTACACCACACCTACCTGATCACCTATGCATTCTCCCTCTCGGCTGCATGGTTAAATCTCTTTAACTCCAAGGACCAGGCCATGTCAAGACATGCCCGAAGCAAGCAAATCCAGGCTTGTTTGAGCTCCATCCGAAAACATCAGATATGTAGTGAGAAAAGGGGACCCGAGAACATCAGATATGCAGCAAAATAACAGCATGAAGGCCCCAATCAGTGGGGTGATAAATTTTGGCAAAGGCTTATGGGGTCTAAATGGACATTGATTTGGCTCTCGTAACCATAAAGAATATGTAATTAACAAGATAGAATAATGACCTTAACAATGGTACACATGGATCAAAAATAAAAGAGGAGAGCCCCAATGTCATACCTCTCTACCCCCATATGCCTATAAAAAGCCAGGTTGTTTTCTTTTAGAAACTCCGAAGATAGTCTCTAAATGCCTATCAGAGGCAAGTGTAACTCATAAAATTTAATATGATTCTTATGATTTACAGTTTACAGTTTAAAACTACGTTTAAAACTCTTAGTGGTAGCAGTGAATATTTTGATGCTTAATGCAGTAAGAAGATCAAGTTAGAAGTTGAACCTCTCTGGTCAATGTAATGATCAAGGCAACATAATTCTCTGAAGTTGAACCTCTCTGAAATTTTAGGACAAGGCAACATAATGATCAAGTAAGAAGTTGGTAGCAGTGAATATTTTTTTATTCTGAAGTATTGCCTTGTCCTAAAATTATTAAATCAAGGTGCAAAACCCAAGGCCCGGAGCATATTAAGATGATGTCTCCTAGAAGAGGGGTGCAGGTATGTCACATGCTATTCTTCAGCATGGCAGGAAATGTGTTTGTTTTTCATTTTAGAGTTCTAATTGACTGAAATGATGTAATTTGAAATTTTTGATTAAGTTGTTGCATTCATTTACCTTTACCCGTTCATTATCTTTCTTTTTTTTTTTGCTTTTGGCTTTTACTAGATCTTCAAGCATAAGAAAATTTTCTTTCTCATACCTATATTTTGCTTTGACTGGTATCTGACCTGAGTGTCCCTTGTTTCTTCTATTTGGTTCACATCTTTGGGATTTTGAGATTTTCTGGTTTAAGCTTTGAGCTTTTAGTTAAAGATTTCAGACTTAGAAATTTGAGATTTTGAAGCTTTCAGATCTGATGGCTTGCAGGTTCTGACTCAATTTTAGTCAATTTTTAATATCTTTTATTGAACTTTAGGAGTTTGATATTTTTTTGGGTTTGTGCCCCGACATGCTCATTGAGCTATTAAAATTCTCTTTTCAAAACATCTGTAACAATGAACATTGGATTCATGTTTTTCTTGTGTCATTCAAATACATATATTGAAGATATTCTATTATATCTTTTAATTCAAGGAAATTTCTTTTTTCTTTTGAATTGATGTGATTTTCCTCCTTTGTAGATGGAGTTTAATACACCTATATGGAGGGAAGGATCGGTGGAAGAAGGGAGTATGTCCATTTTCTCATTCGGATCTAAACACGCCAGGAGCATGCCCGACTGCCCGTCACATGAGGTAGTCTATAGTAATATGCTAGCTCTTAAAGGTTTTTTAGGCCACAATTTAGCCTGGTCGGTGTATCATGCCATCATTCTGATCCATTGGAGATGATAGTTATTCTGCTTCATGTGAAGAAGATGTAGGATTTACTTTGTCAACTAGGCTTGCTCTCTTGGACAATCTTTACATAATAAAAGACCAGAAGGTTGGCTGACTAGCTAATAAATTGAAGTGTTTATTATGTTTTCGTTGTCGATCTATGTTTCAGATTTCAGATTTTTGATGCTTGGACAATCTTCTACCTCATCTTTTGATATGATGAAATTGTTTTGCCAGTTTTATTGGAATAAGTAAAGCTATTTGGAAAATAAAAAGTATGTTGATCTAGATTTCAATTTTGGAAGGGTGGTAGGCTGATGCCACCTAGAATCTCAAAGTATCAAATATTGACCGAGAGGAGTACACGTGATCTGATTTACCGAGCTTGTGTTAGGAAAGAAGCTGAAAATTCCAAGTAATAGTTCATTTAGGTTGTTTTAGGTTTTGAGTTTTTCTTGACGCTACATTTGATTCCAATGTCGGCGACGATGATCGGAAATGAAATGAATGAAAATGAGAAAAATTATGCGTGTCTTGCAAAGGTTTAACCCCCCGATGATCTTTACGTGCAGTCAGAAGGTATGTTGGTCCACCTGTTAAGGTATATATCTTTGTTCCCGGTCATCGTAGGCCATATGTCTCCCAGTTTCCTGGTTCTTATATTATAAGTGGAATGCTTAACAGGAATTTCTAGGATCTCTTGCACCATAGCCCAGCGAATCACGGAAAATTGTACAGTTGCAAACAGAAAGGTTTTTCAAATTTTCTTGTGTTCCTATATAATCTCATCGTTTGTTTGGTTACAATACAACTGCTAGATGTAGTTATGTTGCGACCTTTTGGTTATGTTTGAGCATGATTTTGAAGTTTTTTTTTTACTTTGCCCATGTGAAGAACATTCTTAACCGTTACTGGTTGGTTTTGTTTTATCAGCTCTTTTTTATGTAAAATACATGATTGAGTTGTTATTGAGAATGAAATTGCATCTGCATTATCCTAGGACGTTGCTACCAAACGTTAAAAATACACACATATATATCAATTATCAGTTACATTATTTTTATTATGTTTTTTGTTGGTTAAATATGTAAAAGCAAGCAATCTGGAAGTAGTTTCAGCTTTAGTTATATCTATATAATCAGCTTAAAATTAAGTTGACTATTCATAGATCAACTGATGCATCCGCTAAGGCATAACTTAATATACCAGCAATCAAGGTGTTTTATAAAACTTAAGTTCCAGTTTCTTTGGGTTTATTTGACATCTAACTTTTGAATGGGTCTGAGATTAGGTAGTCAGACCGTTTGATAAAACGTCTAATCTCTATTTTAGTCAAACATTCTATTTTAGTCACATTCCAATCGTTGGTAAAATATCCGATTTAACGTTTGAACGTGACATAAACTTTTTAAAAATAACTTAATTTTAAGTGATTCAATAATATTTTTTTATTTTGGGAGGTAGACTTTCTTCTATAAGTGGTGAAATTAAAATTTAAAATTTTTAGATTAAGCCAGAGCAGTCAACTTAAAGTTACCGTCGTTACTCTGAAATCACGGCGAGTGACATGTTACAAAAGGCTAAATAAGAGGACAGACGTGTTTCGCCACGTTTCCAACTAAAAATCAGAAAGTTTTGAAACCACCAAACAACAAAGAACAAAGAAAGTCTCAATCAAAAGATGCTTTTTTTGACTCAAGAATTCCAAAGATATTTGAAGGCATTTTGATATTTTTTACATGCAAAACAATCTATAAATTGCTAAATCACCGTCCTCATGGTATGCATGAGAGACCCAGACCCATACCCTCGCCTACGAGTCTAAATGTAATGATATGATATAGCTAAATTCTCACATTAGTAGTTAAAATATATGACCTTTAATGTAGATCTTATCCATCTTTCTACTTTATGTGTTTCTTTATACACATTCTGAAAGAAATCTATTTGGGTCATTTATCGCATTATGTTATTGAATCATATAATTCTTTTTTTTATGTTTTTCTTAGATTCAGTGGGAATGTATCATCAAGAAGTTAGATTTCTTGTTTCTTACACATGATATTCCCACATGAAAATCTTGATCGATTTCGTTAACAACTAATAGATTTGAAACACTTCAGTATTTTCTTCTAAGTCAGGATGGATGTTTGACATTCTATCAGAATTGAAACAGAATTAGTTAATTAATGATAAAATTCATATAATTATTTAAATATCAAATAAATTATAAAATTGTGACGTATAAAGTGATAAAATAAAAATTGAAGTTATTAGATTAAATTGTAGTCTTATAGAATATTGATTAACATGTTTTTAAATAAAAATTAATATATAATATATTTTTTAGAAGATAAGGAAATCGGTTCCGATTCAATAACAAACTCAAAATCAGATCAAAGTTAAAATGTCATGAGTTGGACTTAAATTGAATCAAAAATATATAATGGTATTATCAAATGCAACTTCAATGAGGGGTGCACTGTGCTTTTCCTGAAAGCTTCATTCATTGTAAATTGTTTCCAAACCACGTACAAAGATTATATTAGATTTTAGATAATCACATTAATTATTAATAAATTAAATTTATACTCTTAGCTAATTTAAGTTTTATTATTTGATGTTTATTTTACTATTTATTATATATTTATAAGTATTCAAAAATTAATTTTTAATTATTTAATCAGTACACGTGCGAAGCACGTTTTTTTAACTAGTATCAAATGAAGAGAGTATATTCATTGGAGAAGTTCTTAATAGATTTAATGAAAATGAATGTCATGGATGTGAGAAAGTCTATGGAGATTTCGAATATGAGAACTTAAATGAAGAGAAAAAAATATTATTGATTTTGCTAAGACCTATGATTTAATATTAACAAATATATATTTTATTAAAAATAATATTATTTAATAATGTTTAAAAATAGACAAAATAGAAGCCAAATTGATTTTATTCTTACAAAAAATATTAAGCGTACTTTTTTTTGTAAAGAATTAAAGTATTCCACCAGGCTAAAGAAGATATGATAATATTTTAACTATTATTTTGCAAAGAATTAGGAGGATAAAATAATTTTTCTTGAAAGCACAATCTATTATTTTGTAATTCTTAAATCTTTTCCGAAATTATTTTCAATTATTTGTAAGTGTAAATCATATTCTTAAATTTCATGGAAAAATTTATTGTAGTATCCTCATTTTATTTTATTGAATAATTTGAAATAATTTATTAGGCAAAATGGCTTGCAAACTCAAGTTTCAGTTAAACATTTACTGATAAAATTATTAATTAAGTAATTTGTATGATAAAATAGTTTTTCAATGATTTTATTTTATTAGTCAAACACAAAATAATAAAATAAGATTTTATCTTCATATTTAAAAAATAATTTCAAATAATACATGTAATTTATATTTAAAATATTTATTTAATAACATACGTAGATGGTTCGTGGAAAACGGCATCCGCCGCAATGCAGCGGATGCCAAAACCAGGATTAACGGAAGTTGTTCGTAAAGTATTTTACGCGAATCACTTTTTACTGGCAACCAAATGAGCTTTCAGATTCTATTTTCCGGAAACCCTACGCATGTACGACCTTTTCCATTCAAGCAAACGGGCCCGAAACTTCCTTCAGATACAACGCCCCGAAAGCCTGCTTGTGTATACAAATTTCACATTTTCTTAAGTTCCAAATTTGTTTGCTCCTGTCTGATGCCTTACTTGTTCTCTCTCCAACTCTCGGTGTTTTCAGATCTCAATTAATTCTTGATTCTGTATTTCCAGCTTTCTTTATTTTTAAATTTTCGCAGATTTTTATGACCTGAAATTTTCTGATTGCAGAGCTTTCAGATCTTAGAATTTCTGAACTGTACTTTCAGATTTTTGGGACTTCAGATTTGAAGATGAGTGGATTTTTATTACCTGTTGTTCGTAATTTAGTTCCAATAGTGATGTTTGCATCATTTCAGGTTCATAGGGCTGTTAGAGCTCTTCGTAACATCACAATCACCGTTCATGAAAGTTTATTGCTTTGACATGACTTACTTAAGTATGGAAGAAGCTGTATTTTCCAACGGATGAACATGAAACAGATTTAAACTCTTTCTAACTTTTGATTTACATTATAGAATTTGTCCCATTGTCTTGATATTAAGTATGCCCCGGCATTTGATATACATGCGGAGAAATAGTGTCATGACCCGGAAAATACAAATGTGCTGCGGAATAAATCCGGAAAATCGGGACAGTTTAGGAGAACAAGCTAACTCCATATCACTATCAAATCTGAATAATTGAAACAACCTGTAATGATCCAATCAAACTCAAACTCCAAGACATACTATAAGTTACTACAGGAAATAAGGTCATTAGCGACGGCTGACCGCCGTCGCTACAAATACAAAAGCCGTCGACATAAGGCAATAGCGACAGCTTTTCCGCCGTCGCAATCCTGTCGCAAATAAGCCCGTCGCCAATTTTAATGGCGACGGCTAATGATAAGCCGTCGCTTTTAGTATTATTTGCGACGACTAACGCCGTCGCAATTAAGTTATTAGAGACGGCTCAAACCGTCCCTCATAAAGTTTTTAGCGACGGCACTAAGCCGTCGCAAATAAATTTAAACCCGTAATAGACATTAGCGACGGCTTAGAGCCGTCGCTAATACCCAAAAATCCGGCCCCGGCGACACCCGCGGGGGTGCATTTTCTGGTTTTGCGACGGCTTAGAGCCGTCGCTAATACCCCCGCGGGGTGCATATTCTGGTTTTGCGACGGCTTAGAGCCGTCGCTAATACCCAATTTACAGCCCCGGCAACACTCGCGGGGGTGCATTTTCTGGTTTTGCGACGCCTTAGAGCCGTCGCTAATACCCCCGCGGGGGTGCATTTTCTGGTTTTGCGACGGCTTAGAGCCGTCGCTAATACCCAATTTACAGCCCCGGCAACACCCGCGGGGGTGCATTTTCTGGTTTTGCGACGGCTTAGAGCCGTCGCTAATACCCCCGCGGGGTGCATATTCTGGTTTTGCGACGGCTTAGAGCCCCGGGGTGCATTTTCTGGTTTTGGGACGGCTTTGAGCCGTCCCTATTACATTAATAGCCGTCGCTTAAAAGAACTTTAGGGACGGCTGAGAGGAGCCGTCGCAAATAACTTACAGTTTTTTAAAAAAAAAATTTCCTTCGATCAATTGTATTCTCGTAGCAAGACCTACATACACAAATAATTTGTCGATTTGCCCGATCGAAGCCATTAACATTCATTCATACATAATAAATACTAACATTCTTTAATAAGAAAAGTTCATATTTATAAAACGTATCATTACACAACAACTATCTCAAATACAAAGAAATAATAAAATAGAGAGTAAACTCTCTCACTCATCCTCCCCAAAAGAACGCTCATCGTCTTCTGCGTCCTCGTCATCGTCCTCCTCCTCCTCGTCCCCCCGTGCGCCTCTATAGCCTTGGGTTGGCCTCGAACTAGACGGATCTGCAGGTGGGAGCCTACTGTTTAATTGGGCTAACATTTCTTGTGTTAGCCGTGTCATCGACTCTTGAAACTGTTGACGTTGGGCGTCCAGTTGTTGTTGGAGCGAGTCGATCATCGAGTTTTGTTTCTCGATTTGTGTAGCTTGAGCATCGACTTTGTCCACCAACTCGGTAGCCCGGACCCGCGAGAGGTACTCGCACCTCCACCGCATACACCATACCAGGTGTTGCGGGTCCGTCCTCTCCCCCACATCGGATCCGTCCCGGCTCGTCTCTGCCGAACACGGTGATAAATGCATCCTCGCCAGAGAATGGCCGCTCGGAATTCCGAGCATCCGATTCCTCCGACCGGGGGGCATTCATCAATCGGCGCATCTCATCCTATATAATGTAAATATAAAGTCAGTTGTTATATGAAATAAAAATTGTCTAATGTTGATACAAACAAACATATTGCGTACCATAACTTGACGACCTTCCTCGTTGCACCATACGAGGGATCCATCCTCTGCCTCTTTCGTTTGGGTCATCTCGAAGACCTCTGGACGGGTAGGACGACGCCCTTCTTTGTTTGTCTGTTAAGAGAAAACATTATGAACACATTAGTACTATTATCGAGATATACAATAGTGAATAATAAAAAAAATTATAAACTTACAAAATCGTCCCTCATAAAGTTTTTAGCGACGGCTCAAACCGTCCCTCATAAAGTTTTTAGCGACGGCACTAAGCCGTCGCAAATAAATTTAAACCCGTAATAGACATTAGCGACGGCTTAGAGCCGTCGCTAATACCCAAAAATCCGGCCCCGGCGACACCCGCGGGGGTGCATTTTCTGGTTTTGCGACGGCTTAGAGCCGTCGCTAATACCCCCGCGGAGTGCATATTCTGGTTTTGCGACGGCTTAGAGCCGTCGCTAATACCCAATTTACAGCCCCGGCAACACCCGCGGGGGTGCATTTTCTGGTTTTGCGACGCCTTAGAGCCGTCGCTAATACCCAATTTACAGCCCCGGCAACACCCGCGGGGGTGCATTTTCTGGTTTTGCGACGGCTTAGAGCCGTCGCTAATACCCCCGCGGGGTGCATATTCTGGTTTTGCGACGGCTTAGAGCCGTCGCTAATACCCAATTTACAGCCCCGGCAACACCCGCCGGGGTGCATTTTCTGGTTTTGGGACGGCTTTGAGCCGTCCCTATTACATTAATAGCCGTCGCTTAAAAGAACTTTAGGGACAGCTGAGAGGAGCCGTCGCAAATAACTTACAGTTTTTTTTAAAAAAAATTTCCTTCGATCAATTGTATTCTCGTAGCAAGACACATACACAAATAATTTGTCGGTTTGCCCGATCGAAGCCATTAACATTCATTCATACATAATAAACACTAACATTCTTTAATAAGAAAAGTTCATATTTATAAAACGTATCATTACACAACAACTATCTCAAATACAAATAAATAATAAAATAGAGAGTAAACTCTCTCACTCATCCTCCCCAAAAGAACGCTCATCGTCTTCTGCGTCCTCGTCATCGTCCTCCTCCTCCTCGTCCCCCCGTGTGCCTCTATAGACTTGGGTTGGCCTCGAACTAGACGGATCTGCAGGTGGGAGCCTACTGTTTAATTGGGCTAACATTTCTTGTGTTAGCCGTGTCATCGACTCTTGAATCTGTTGACGTTGGGCGTCCAGTTGTTGTTGGAGCGAGTCGATCATCGAGTTTTGTTTCTCGATTTGTGTAGCTTGAGCATCGACTTTGTCCACCAACTCCTGGTAGCCCGGACCCGCGAGAGGTACTCGCACCTCCACCGCATACACCATACCAGGTGTTGCGGGTCCGTCCTCTCCCCCACATCGGATCCGTCCCACTGTCTCTGCCGAACACGGTGATAAATGCATCCTCGGCGAGAGAATGGCTGCTCGGAATTCCGAGCATCTGATTCCTCTGACTGGGGGGCATTCATCAACTGGCGCATCTCATCCTATATAATGTAAATATAAAGTCAGTTGTTATATGAAATAAAAATTGTCTAATGTTGATACAAACAAACATATTGCGTACCATAACTTGACGACCTTCCTCGTTGCACCATTCGAGGGTTCCATCCTCTCGCCTCTTTCGTTTGGGTCATCTCGAAGACCTGCGGACGGGTAGGACGACGCCCTTCTTTGTTTGTCTGTTAAGAAAAAACATTATGAACACATTAGTACTATTATCGAGATATACAATAGTGAATAATAAAAAAATTATAAACTTACAAAATCAATCTGCAGCTGATGAATGTTGGTTCTACCTCGCCTATAAGGCATGCTCAAATTAGCCCTCTTTGTTTTATTCCTTTGGCTAAGTGCCTACAAACAAGTTCATAACACATTAGTTTTGTTAAGACAAGCTAATAAAATGAGTTATCAAATGTGGATTACTTTTAAATTAAATAAATTATTTACCTTATTGTCGTCCCTCTCGCCATATCTCACACATATGACGCCACTGGTCCGGATCGCATTGTGGAGGCACAACGACCCGTGCCTCCTCCAGTGAGCGTCCTGTAAAATACTGTACGCCAAAATTGTATTAGTTACAGTACATAATCGTTTACTAAAAAAATAAATATGAAATTTTTACCTTCTTCTTAAGATGACCCCTTTGTTTTCTTTGCATCTCTCCCATATGCCTTAAAATTTCCGCATCTATGGATGGAGACCGCTCAAATGTAAAATGTTGCTATAGGAAAAATACATAGATTAGTAATTTTAAAGTGAAAAAAAACAAATAAGCTCAAGTACTTTTATTTACCTCGAGGTCTCTAAATATCGTCTCATTCTTGTCATCTGGAAGGGTCATGTAATCCTGTTGCCATAAGTTACAATGTACCCTGTTGCAAACTCCAAGATATGAGGTGAACTCCTGGCCATTCGGGCCTACACCCGATCCTCCAATGACCCGGACGTTCAATGTCTCCCTGTGCGCTAATGTCCGCACATTATATGCCTTTGCAGGACCTCTCCCACGTCTAGCAACTGTAGCTGCATGCCAAAAATTTTAACACATTTAAAAATTGATATTTATAAATCTACAAAATATAAAAAATTGATATTTACCGGAGGCGGAAGAAGATGGACAGTCTGTAGGGGGCGTCGCCGTAGTAGGGCGAGTGTCAACCGCCCGGGATGGTCCACCTGATGGCATCGCGTCCTGGGTAGGCTGAGATGGGCCCTGAGAACCGCCGGCAGGATCGGTGGATCCACCGGCTGTCCCACTCCTCGATGTACGTCGACTCTTGCTAAATTTCTTCATCTGCAATATAATCTTTAAAATTGCAATCCGGCCTCGGGGTGGTGTGTTATGCATTTTTCCAAGCTAACCGGCCGGTTTGACCGATCCAAGCCGGAATCCGGCTTCGATCGGGCAAACCGGCCTCGGGGTGGGGTGTTATGCATTTTTCCAAGCTAACCGGCCGGTTTGCCCGATCCAAGCCGGAATCCGGCTTCGATCGGGCAATCCGGCCTCGGGGTGGGGTGTTATGCATTTTTCCAAGCTAACCGGCCGGTTTGCCCGATCCAAGCCGGAATCCGGCTTCGATCGGGCAATCCGGCCTCGGGGTGGTGTGTTATGCATTTTTCCAAGCTAACCGGCCGGTTTGCCCGATCCAAGCCGGAATCCGGCTTCGATCGGGCAATCCGGCCTCGGGGTGGGGTGTTATGCATTTTTCCAAGCTAACCGGCCGGTTTGCCCGATCCAAGCCGGAATCCGGCTTCGATCGGGCAATCCGGCCTCGGGGTGGGGTGTTATGCATTTTTCCAAGCTAACCGGCCGGTTTGCCCGATCCAAGCCGGAATCCGGCTTCGATCGGGCAATCCGGCCTCGGGGTGGTGTGTTATGCATTTTTCCAAGCTAACCGGCCGGTTTGCCCGATCCAAGCCGGAATCCGGCTTCGATCGGGCAAACCGGCCTCGGGGTGGGGTGTTATGCTATTTTTCCAAGCTAACCGGCTGGTTTGCCCGATCCAAGCCGGAATCCGGCTTCGATCGGGCAAACCGGCCTTGGGGTGGGGTGTTATGCATTTTTCCAAGCTAACCGGCCGGTTTGCCCGATCCAAGCCGGAATCCGGCTTCGATCGGGCAAACCGGCCTCGGGTTGGGGTGTTATGCTATTTTTCCAAGCTAACCGGCCGGTTTGCCCGATCCAAGCCGGAATCCGGCTTCGATCGGGCAATCCGGCCTCGGGGTGGGGTGTTATGCTATTTTTCCAAGCTAACCGGCCGATTTGCCCGATCCAAGCCGGAATCCGGCTTCGATCGGGCAATCCGGCCTCGGGGTGGTGTGTTATGCATTTTTCCAAGCTAACCGGCCGGTTTGCCCGATCCAAGCCGGAATCCGGCTGATCGGGCAAACCGGCCTCGGTGGGGTGTTATGCTATTTTTCCAAGCTAACCGGCCGGTTTGCCCGATCAAGCCGGAATCCGGCCGATGGGGCAATCCGGCCTCGGGGTGGGGTGTTATGCTATTTTTCCAAGCTAACCGGCCGGTTTGCCCGATCCAAGCCGGAATCCGGCTTCGATCGGGCAAACCGGCCTCGGGTTGGGGTGTTATGCTATTTTTCCAAGCTAACCGGCCGGTTTGCCCGATCCAAGCCGGAATCCGACTTCGATCGGGCAATCCGGCCTCGGGGTGGGGTGTTATGCTATTTTTCCAAGCTAACCGGCCGGTTTGCCCGATCCAAGCCGGAATCCGGCTTCGATCGGGCAATCCGGCCTCGGGGTGGTGTGTTATGCATTTTTCCAAGCTAACCGGCCGGTTTGCCCGATCCAAGCCGGAATCCGGCTTCGCTCGGGCAATCCGGCCTCGGGGTGGTGTGTTATGCATTTTCCCAAGCTAACCGGCCGGTTTGCCCGATCCAAGCCGGAATCCGGCTTCGATCGGGCAAACCGGCCTCGGGGTGGGGTGTTATGCATTTTTCCAAGCTAACCGGCCGGTTTGCCCGATCCAAGCCGGAATCCGGCTTCGATCGGGCAATCCGGCCTCGGGGTGGGGTGTTATGCTATTTTTCCAAGCTAACCGGCCGGTTTGGCCGATCCAAGCCGGAATCCGGCTTCGATCGGGCAATCCGGCCTCGGGGTGGGGTGTTATGCATTTTTCCAAGCTAACCGGCCGGTTTGCCCGATCCAAGCCGGAATCCGGCTTCGATCGGGCAATCCGGCCTCGGGGTGGGGTGTTATGCTATTTTTCCAAGCTAACCGGCCGGTTTGCCCGATCCAAGCCGGAATCCGGCTTCGATCGGGCAATCCGGCCTCGGGGTGGGGTGTTATGCATTTTTCCAAGCTAACCGGCTGTTTTTCGGACAATCACATTTCCACTTCTATCTGATAGGTTGTTTGTAGTTGTACATCTTCATCGGCTACACCAAATGAACTCTCATGTGGATGTAACTCTGGACGAATTCCTAACTCTACCAAGTCTTTTCTAGAGTTCAGGTTGTCTTTATCCGATCCGGATAGGTTGAACATATCTAAAATATTGTCACACACATTCTTCTCGATGTGCATCACGTCTAAATGATGTCGGACAATCAGCGATGCCCAAACACTATACTTTGAAAACATGTTGCCAAATGGGTTAAAACCATCGACGGCCAATCCAAGCCGAATGTTGCGTTTTTCTGATGCAAAATCCGGATAAAGTTCATTCACTCTTTTCCAAGCGGGGGAATCTGCTGGATGACGCATTTCACCTCTCGATATATACGAACGTTGCTCACTATGCCATGACATCCACCAAGCAGTGTTTGTTGATATAAACAAACGCTGCAACCTATCTTTTAAAGGGAAGTAGTGTAATATCTTCCATGCCACCTTCTTACTCTTATGTTGTTGATCATCTTGTATCTGAGAGACTCACAATGTGGACAACTAATTCTATGTGCATTCTCTTTCCAAAAGAGAACACAATCGTTCTTACATGCATCTATCTTTTCATAACTAAGTCCTAAGTCCTTAACAATCTTCTTAAGTTCATACTAAGTGTTAGGAACACTTGCATCCTTCGGTAATACATCCTTAAATAAAGACAATATACTACTCATGCATTTTCCAGTCAAACCATTTACTGACTTCAACTGAATCAACTTTAAAATAAATTTTAACTTAGATATTTCTGTGCATCCTTCATATAGTGGTGTTTCTGCATCTCTTAATAGCAAGAAATGCTTGTGTGTTTCTATACTTGGTTCGCTTTCATGATGTATAGATGCTCGTTAATATTTTGAATGTCTTCAAGCATTTCTATTACATCGTCATTTAAATTCTCATGTTGTGCTTCATCTAATCGAACTTCATTAACGATACTTAAACTAGGTTCAATTTCTCCGTGACTTATCCACGTTCGATAATTGGACCATATGCCATCACATATTAAATATTCTTTAACTACATCTTTTTTTAAAGTAAATGTGTTACAACACCGTCTACATGGACATTGAATCAAAGTTTTGTCTAATCCATGTCTAAATCGAGTCCTACATTCATCGTAAGCATAATCTAAAAATTCTTCTACTCCTTGAAGATACCTAGGACTTAATCTGTTAGGAATATCTATCCAAGACTTATCTAAGCTCATTGTCATGTGTTAATATAAATAAAGATATATATGCACAAAAATAAACAATGAGATAAGAAAGTCTCGAAACAAAATAAACACAAACCAAACCACCTCCAAGAGAAGAAAGTCTCAAATGAGAATGTCGTTTGAAACTACCTGAAATAAGAATTAAAACCGTCATAAGATAAACATATTAATGACATTGAGTTTCATTAAAAAATTCTTATAAATTTTTTATCTTCTACTCTTGTTAAAGAAAAATCCAACTACGTAATAATATGTAACATAATATGTATTTATAATAATATATATTTATAATTGATGTAATATATATATATATTTAAATGTAACATAATATGTAAATAAAGTGGGTCAAATTTTGACAAATTGGGTCAACTAGTTTACCGGTTCGGTTCGGTTTGGGGAGGTGCCGAACCGAACTAAATCGATAAAAAGTTATCGGTTCGATTTGGTTCAAAAAACCAAATAGATAACTTATCAAACCGAATCAAACTATATACATATTATTTTTCTTAATAATAATGTAATGTTTTAAACAATTCGATCCAAGAGGGTCGGTCCGAGTTTCATTCGATTTGTGAGCCTTCCGAATCGATGAAATCGAAACGAGGGGTTCACACCGAGCCGAAGAAGCCGGATCGTTTAGCTATACGAGTGATCTTTTTGATTCATGCTGACGTATAATTTAAAGAAATCAGCATAATCTAATTATAAAAGACTTAATACACTACAATACGGCTATTTTTCTAAACAATTTATTACACTAAAATGCTTTCTACTTAATTTGGCATATATCATGATTTCCTAACAAAATTACATGGTCTCAAAACACATGAGTGCTAGATGATTGACCACACAACTAACCCTAGCCGATATGAAATGAAAGATTTATCAATAAACATCCACTTTTCATAAGACTTTAAAAAAAATTCAAATAGAAACTAATGAATAAAATAATTTCACTTAAAATATACCTTGGAGGATAATGCCCGGACGGATGTAGCGAGGGGAGGGCGCCGGCAGACTGGCGGCGGCGGCGCAACAAGGCGGCGGCGCCGGCGCAAGGAGGCAGAAGCCGCGGCGGCGCAAGGAGCGCGCGCGGCGGCGGCGGCGGCGGCGGCGGCGCGGCGCGCGCGGCGGCGGCGGCGGCGGCGGCGGCGGCGGCGGCGCGCGCGCGCAGCGCGGCGGCGGCGGCGCGGCGGCGCGGCAACGCAGCGGCGGCGGCGGCGGCGGCGGCGGCGCGTCGAGAGCAAGGGGGGGGGGAAGAGGGGAGGTGGCGACGGGGTGTTGGAAACCCTTAATGTATTGGCGACGGCTGGAGCCGGCCCCTTTGGGACGTATAAGTACAACAGGGACGGCTCGGGCCGTCGCAAAATTTAGTCGACCGTTGAACGGGCGAAAATTTTTATTGCGACGGCTTCGAGCCGTCGCTATTAACTAAGTTGGCGACGGCTATCGGTAGCCGTCGCCATTAACCCGGACCGATGGGTGTTCCGGGTGCATTTTCTGGTTTGGCGACGGCTTAGGCCGTCTCTAATAAGCGATATTGCGACGGTCTCATAGAGCCGTCGCTTATATCTTTGTATTTGTCGACGGCTTTAATAGGGACGGCTTTAGCCGTCGCAATTAACTCTTATAGAGACGGCTTAATAAAGCCGTCGCCATTAAACCGTCCCTAATAACTTTATTTCTTGTAGTGAGTAGCCACAACCAAACAACTAAGAAGGACTCAACACATAGTCCATTCAACACCTATAAAGTCAAATCAAGCAAATATCAAACCAATAATAGAAGGGAAACTCAAACAACCTAAATGATATATGGTGATCATTCGTCACCAAACTCCTCGTCCTCAGGGTCCTCGAGCGGCTCTGGATCACCTCCAAGGTCCTCCTCGAATTCCTCTCCAAGGCCCTCCTCAGGGAGAGGCTCCTCGAAATCAGCTAAAAAAGTTAATAATGGGAAGGGGTGAGTCACCACAGACTCAGTAGGACTTACACCCGAACTACCCTACTATACTAATGATTTCTATTGATATTAAATACATATATAAGCCTAAAAATTAGATTATAATACATAGGATTTAAGATAATTATATATATCTTCAATTAAGTGATTACAATGTCATTCTACTATCCCATATGATAACCAGACTCTATATGCACTACAACCAACATATCCTGCACATTAGGCTACTCTAGGTATGCTCATTACACACATAAACCTGACATAAAATCAAAGACACATCTAGAACACTAACATATATGTCAAAATGCACAACTAAACACCTGTCTGAGTAAATATCATGCTCCATTTGAATAATGTAGCCACATCACAAAACTAGCACCAGATTTATCATATAGTAGGAAGTAACATACAATAACTAAATCCCATAGTACCCCTAGGCAGAAGAGTACTTAGGATAAACCGCGGTATCCGGGATCGAAGGATGCTCCGGATTCAACTAATCTCCGCTGCCCACGGGCCACTAACATAGTCTGGTGAAGTACATTTCCATCACAATGCAGCTCACTGCATTAACCACATTTCACACAATGCAAGCATATAAATAACTCAGACAGTAACCATGAATATGAAATTGGCAATCCAAACATGAAATACATAGATAAACACCCATCGTTCTATGCACCACATATTTGCATACCACACCGCAATCTAGCATAAACCAGAACCAGTCTATCATATGATGCATCTAAATAGGATCATGCAAGCTACAACCTAAACATATCAATCACATGGTTAAACAGAACTATCTATTACATAAAAGAAAATAAACTAAACTCTACCACCACTATGCCTATACCTTACATCGGCTTTTTATCAAATCGGGATATACATGTTTAAGATTTATCGTGATGCAACATGCTAAACTAGCTAGGTTTAAACATATACAAACCTATCATGATGACTAGCATACATGAATAACTAATTTAATCTAAACATACATGGTTTAAACAGATTAATCTAACTCTATCTAAACATGCTAATAAATCTAAAACAGCCCATTAATTCCAATCTATTAATCATGATGATCTAAGCATAATTTTTTCGATTTAATCAAGTATATAGAGTGCTAAGAATAGTCGAGATGCCTACCTTTACGGTGACGACGAACGGCGCACGGAATTCCAACGGAATCGATCCGGGTGAAGAATATGCTGCGGTCATGACGGCGACGAAAAACGGAATCGAATGGTAGTATCCTGACAACATGTTAGAAGAATAACATAAAATAGAAGAAAAGAGAGAGGAGTGATCGGATTGGAGAGAGAGAGAGAAAACGATAGGAGAGAGAGGGCGATATGAGAGAGAAGAGAGAGGGGCTACCGCGGAGGGGCCGGGTTGGCGCACGGCGGCGCAGTGCGCGCGTGGACGGGCGGTGCAGGCGGGTGCGCACACGGGCGGGCGGACGGCGGGCCAACCGCGAGCGCGTCAACGCGCGGCAACGGCGGCGGGCGGTCAACGCCGCTGCGGCGCGCGGCGGCTGCGGCGAGCACGGGCGGGGCCGTCGGGGCGGCGGGGGTCGCGGCGGACGGTGGCCGCAGGCGGGGTCGAGGAGAGCGAGGGGTGGGTAGACATGCGGCCGGAGGGGGTTCGACGGGCGGTGGCTGGTGACGGCCGCGCGGGCGGCGGCGGCGCAGCCGTGGCGGCTGGCGGCGGAGAGAGCGCAGGGCAGCGATGGCGGTGGCCGTGGACGACGATGTGCAGGTGGGGTGTCGCGCGGGTGTAGGCGAGCGGCGTGGAGGGAGGCGGGCGGCTGGGCGACGGTGGTCGCGGCGAGCGCGGGGCGAGCGCGGCGGCGGGGTGACACGGTGGCAGCCGCGGGAAGGTGCAGGCGGCGGCAGCGCGCGGGAGGCCGGCGGAGGGCGCATGCGGCGTCGTGCGGCAGCCGGGTGTTGCACGCGCGCGGAAGAGAAGAAGAGGAAAGAAGGAAGGCGTGCGCGGGGCTGCTGCGCGCGCACGGAAGAGAAGAAGAAGGAAGGTGGAAGGCGGGGTGCGGGAGAGAAAGTACGTATATAGAGGGGGAGGGAGAGTTCGACCGGGACCGGGGGAGAGGAGAGATAGAGTTCGATCTGGGGGAGGAGGCGGCGGTTCAGGAGGATTATCCGGAGGGAGAGAAAAATGGAAAGGATAAAGGAGGAAAGTAGATTAATATAAATAAAACTCATAATAAATATAATAACTATTTTTTTCTCTTTTATTTTCTAAAAACAGTGACATTACAAATAGCTCATGTTGATAACTTTTACCCACTGTTACAAGATGGTAAGACATTGAGATCTCTTAATGGACTTTTTGATACCTATCTTTAAGAGAGTCAAAGAGTGTACTTAAAGTTGACCCATTGATTTCTCATTTATTTTAGAGTTCTTTTAAATTTAACCAAAACTATGGGACAACTTTTTAACCAACCCAATACTCATCTTGGTTTGTAAAATTAAATTAGTATTTTTTAATTTTCTGTTTGTGGTTTATTTTATTTAATTTAAAAATTGCGAGTCAAGAGATATAGTTGAAGTGGGCTTATTAGTTTCTCACATTCTTTTAAAATTTGTTTAAGTTAACTAGAGATCATGGGGTAGATTCGAAAATTGGTCGCTCGTCCAATTTTTTTAATTGAGTTAGTGAATTTTTATTTAATTTGTTGTGTGTTTTAAATAATAATTACTTTTTTTTTTACTGTTGGTCTCACTGGGCCTTTGAGCCCATGTGCTTCCTTGGCCGGTAGCCATTTGGGCGGACGAGTTACATGCAACAACTTTGCAGCCCTTCCGGGGTCGGGAATGAGAAGGCTCCGGCGGCACTCGGGGAGGAAGAAGAAGGCGGTTCCGACGGCGTCGGCCGTTGCGGAAACAGGGCTGACGACGGTCGCCCTTGCTCACACGAGGGCAGAGGGGCCTTGATAGATCGGGAACACCTTTCCGGCAACGCTGCGACCTCCTGGGGATTTCAACGGCGACAGAAGACCCGGCCGAGGGACGATAAGGGCTTGGCGGAAGGAGGAGACGACGCCACCCAACGCGGAATCAGGGCTTGACGGCGCGATTGAAGAAGGGAACCGGCCTCCGACGGCGCCGAGAGGAGACGAGGCCGACGGTAACCTTCTCTCCCTCTTCCTCCCAATCTCCCCCTCGTCCTCACGATCTCCGCCTCTTTATAGGCTAAGAGACCCAAGCTCCCGAGACGGCAATTCCTTTCCCATGTCGGACTCGGAAGGGCCCCCCGTTTGTCAAAACTTTCTCTGGATGCTACCTTTCCTTCCTAGGAGTTGTTGGATAATCTTTTTAACGAAGTTGGTCACCCAGGTGTTTGGTTCGGAGTGGGACTTCCTTCGGAGAGGCCAGCCTCAGCTTGGTCCTGATTGCGGTAAGTCCTCCCTGTTTTGTCGGGCGCTGTTCCGATCCTGATCTGGACTCGATCACGCTGTTTACAGGGAAGGCCTTGAGCCCTGAGCGTATTAGCAAGCCCCGACGCTTATTGGCTTCACTGGGCACTCCTTCCCGTTATAACTTTCACGGAAACGGTAAGCCTCTGACGTCATTTCCGAATGATTTTTGACTGACAGATGAACTGTTCAACTCTCGATTTCCAACCAGAACCGTTTGTCTACTGTGTCAGCCTGTCTTAGCATCAAGTACGCTTGCTATTTGATTAAGTTTTTTTTTTCAGCCATCATAGCTTTACAACTTGTAGTCGGACACTGTGCTAGCCAGGTATTCGGTTTCCTCTGACTGTAATCCATACTGTTGCAGCAACATTTCTCCTTCTTCAGTTTTTTAGCAATGCCATTACTTTTTTCTTTGCATGCGATGGCCTTCTGAATCACCTAATTGCCGGTTACCTCCTTTTTGCCATAGGTGTTGACACCCTCATTCTTTTTCGCATAAAATAAACAGGCAATCGGAAAGCGCAATGCTTGAGTCTTCCCTTTGTTTTATAAAATTTTCCCTTTATATATCTTTTGGGTGCCAACATGGTGCTAATTCATAGCGTCAATGTATCTTAATGTGAGAGGAATTGAAGCACCTTTAAGGCTTTAACCTCATACAGACAAAGAGAAAGAATAGGCTGAATACTATAATATTGAAGAAGCTAGTTTACAGTCATTACAATATGAGATTGATGATAAACAATATCAAATATGGACAGAAGACATATGGAGAAAGATTTGCACACGTTGCAGGTGGATTGTTCTATGAGAGAGCTGCTCAAACAACTCATGACTTGTCACGTAGTGATGTTGACTTGGAATATCTATTTCAAGAAGAACATCCACTTGTAGTATAGGTAGAAGACAAGGACACTAAAGGAGAGCCATAATTCGATTCGAATGATAGATCATGGGTCGAAGTTGAACTTGACAACATCTTTGGTGAGGACGAAGAAATGCAAGGAGGAGAAACTCATGTTTTATGCACAACTCTAATTCCTAATCCACCATGAACTACAGCTTTTCCAAAGTGAGTTCCAGCTCTTGCCACAACTTCAGCTTGAGTTCCAGGCATAGATTACGGAATCGTCGGAATCGATCCGATTCCGACCGATTCGTTGTGGAATCGGTCGATCCGACCGATTCCGATGGAAGACCGGTTGAACCGGCCCCGGTTCGATTCCCGGTTCGATTCTGGACCGGGAATCGAACCGATTCCGGCCCTAAAAGGGCCGGAATCGACCGCCGCGGTCGATTCCTTCGATCCCGCGGCGGTAGGGCTCATTTCCGGCGATTCCGCGGCGATTCCAGGAATCGATCCGGCGATCCAGGCATCGATCCGAGCGATTCAGGCAGCGGGCCGTCGATCCGGAGCGATTCAAGACCGATTCCGGCGATCTCGGCGATTCCCTGGGCGATTCCGGCGATTCCAGCGATTCGGACCGATTCCTTCAGCCGATTCCGCCGATCCAAGCTCCGATCCGCCTTGAATCAACGTCTTCTTCGATCTTTGACCAGTTTTTGGTAAGATTTCTTCGCCGAACACTTCGTACGTCCATTCTTGCGCGTTTCCGACGAGTCCGAGCGTCGTTAAACCTTGTGATTTCCGACCGAATTAGTCCGTCCAAGTTTTAAACTATCCGTTTAAGTTCATTTTGCACGGGAAAAATTCCGGATATCCCGTACGTTATTTTGCGACGATTTCCGCAACTACGTAACCCTTTAAACATACCGAATGGTGTGTTACTTGGGTTGTACGCTTCCCGAACAGCGTCTAAATCATTTTTTATGTTATCTAATCAATTTTAGTGCATTGTTTACAATTTTTGCAGATATAAGCAATGGCCGATCAAGCAAAGACGTGCTTCCGACGTGGGTTGGGAACACGGGCGTATGGTAGACCTAGTCGGGAAGAGGGTGCGGTGCAAGTGGTGCGGGAAGGAGATGAACGGGGGTGTTCCGCCGAAACAACATATTGCCGAACGGTGGGAATATAAAGAAATGTGACAAGGTGCCCAGGGAGAAGAGTGAGGAGATGAGAGGATACGTGACGAGGTAGAGCCTCTCAACGGGCCGTTCGGATCGAGCGAGAGGGAGGAGTTGCGGGACGAGCTACTCGAGAGGAGGAGGGACCGCGATTCGCCTACCTCCAAAGGGAAAGGCAAGGGGAAGGCGGCGGCTCGGCGGAGCCGGAGAGCGAGGACGAGTCCACGGACTCCGAGCTGAGACGTGCTAGCCACGCCAGCAAGCGTGCATCGGCTGAGGAGGAGGACAGGAGGAGGGGAGCAGGAGGGTCTGGGTCCAGAGTTGACCCAGCTTTGGGCCGATCAGCATCGGCTCGCCCTACTCGGGACCGAGAGCCTGACCCCGGGAGACAGAGCCCTACCGCCGTTCCACTTCCACCAAGCACTCGATTTACACCGAGTGACGAGTATTTATTTAGGAAACGAGTCTTTGGGCGGATGGGGATAAAGCGAGCAATGAAAGGGGTGAAGGCTACAGAACGGCCGCAAAGAGAGCCGTTCGCCACATTGTCAAGTGGTTTTTACGTACGCAGTATCACTTTTTAAATTAAATTTGACATTATGCTGTTTCATTTAATAAAACTTAAATTTACCCCGATCCCGTGTTTTTTAACTTGATGTAGGCATCCCGACACGTACCACCACCCCTACTTCCAGGACGATGGTGGATGCCGTGGGTGAGGCCGGACCGGGTTTGCAAGCCCCGGGCAGCGGACACGTATACGGCGGCCGGCCTGGATGAGGAGGTCCGGGAGTTGAGGGAGTGGATGGACGGGTTCAAGTTGGTGTGGAAGGAGAGGGGTTGCACAATCGTGTGTGATGGGTGGACGAGTATCACCAAGAGGAGTATGATCACCTTCTTGGTGTACTGTTCCGAGGGGACTACATTCTTGAAGTCGGTAGATGCTTCTGGGAAGATTAAAAATGCCGACTTCATTTTTTCTCTGATGGATGGAGTGGTGGAGGAGATGGGGGAGGAGAATGTGGTTCAGGTTGTCACTGACAACGAACCATCATATAAGGCGGCTGGAGGAAGTTGATGGAGAAGAGGAAGCACATCTTACGGGTGCCCCGTGCAAAGACATTCCATAGATCTCATTTTAGAGGATATAGGCAAGGAGGAGGGTGTATCTACACTTGTCGGGCGGGCGCGGACCATCGGTTCCTTTATTTATTCGCATCCCCGCCTCCTACATATCACGAGATCTCGCGCGGGGAGGGCGCGATCTTGTCGGGCCCGGTCCGACACGATTGCCACGAACTTCATTGCGTTGGAGAGTTTACACCGGCACGGATTTGCATTGGTTAGGTTCGCGCGGTCGAGGAGTATTACAACTATATGGTGGACAACCCGTACGACAAAAAGAGCGATTGGAGATTCTTGTCGAGTCCGAGAAGCGCATCACCGACAAGAGGTTTTGGGAGAGGATTGCCTACTATTTGGCAATCATTGAGCCACCGGTAGTTGTCTCGAGGTTGGTAGACTCGGATGACAGGGACCGGATGGGCACACCGTATGATGCTATGGACCGGGCAAAGCTGAAAATTAAAGAAAAAAATCCCGAGGTTACAAAAAGTGGTGGAAAATCATTGATGACCGATGGGACAAGACCTTGCACCACGATGTCCACGCGGCAGTAACTTGGTTCTTAAATTATTTTTGATGTATAATTATCTTATATGCGCGGTGTTAACTAATAAAATCTTGCGGGATACTTTTTGAACCCCCGCATCCAATATGGAGGACGAGGTGGTGAACGACAACGAGGTGATGCGGGGTACACTTGCGGTTATCCGGCGGGCGCGTGCCGATCTCGGCGGGACGGGATAGAACGAGATAGAAGTAAGTTAGAGTTCATTAAATACCTTGGACTAGTATTACCAGGCAACTAAATTTTTTATTTAAATGTTTCAGATGCAGAAGGACAGGATGAGGGTCGGTGTATACTCAGATGCTCACCTGAAATATTCAGTTGACAAAGTGTCACCTGGTATAGTAATAGTTTGATGAGCAATTTCTTTTCTTTTCATACAAGTTATTCTTGATGATGGGCTAATTGTTTTCCTTTTCTCTTCTTGTGTTTTTCTTGCAGCTGAGTGGTGGACTCAGGTGAACACCAGGAGTGGATGGAATCCACTTGCGGCCATTGGTATCAGGATTCTGAGCCAGAGCACCAGTTCCTCCCACTGTGAGAGGGGCTGGAGTACATTCAACAGGATGCATACCAAAAGGGGGAACAGGTTGACCTCGGACCGGCCGGAGAAGCCGGTCTTCTCGTCATTATAAATACGAGGCCGCGCATAAAGAACATCGAGGATCGGCGAAGATCGGCGAGGAGCGATTTGCACGGTTCGCAGGTGGCCCGTACGAGCGAGTCATTCCTCCGCCACACCACCACCCGAGGAGGTGGACGTGGACCGAATTTTCCAGAGGAGCATGCACTTGCCTCCCGGATAGAGGAGAGGGAAGCCGGGGATCACGCACCGAGTTTGATCCCGATGACCGTGCGTAGGCGAAGGAGAGTTGGATGGTGTTGAAGCGAGGAGGATGCTCCAGCTCCACCTCCATCTACTACCACGACTCAGGCAGGGCCTTCTTCTCGCCGGCGGTATGGGGCGACCACTGCTGCCCAGCCCCGGCTCGGCTCCGGCTCGGGTCCCGGCGGCCGCTACCGGCCCATTCGCGGTCGGGAGAACGAAAACAAAGGTGACAGCACGGAGAATGGGAGGATTTGCAAAGTTGAAAAAAACTTTGGGTTCCGGACTTTCTGGTAGTTCAGAGATGGCTGAAGAGGTAAAGAGAAGGAAGTTAGAGGTCAGGCGTCCTGTCAGCCCAGATGACAGTACGCAGGCTCCTTCTCACTCCTCAGGTGATGATGACGAGGAGTGTATACCAGCGACGCAGCCATCAGCAGCAGCTGAGTCACCTGATTCACGGTTTCCAAAGCCGTATTACACGCTGGATGAGCAGACACCGCAGTCTTATATTATGGAGCCACAGTATCCAGCATTTGGCCAGGTTGACCAGCAGTGGATTACACCACCAGCTCCACCATCCTCTGCTTACGTCCCGGTCGTCCCGCAGTCCGATCCATACGACCTTGATGGCATGGCATCGGCATTATTTTCATATGGATATGGTCCCGGACAGTATTCAAGACTGAGCACGAGGGAGGAGCGTCACGAGCAGCAGGGAGAGGAGGACGACCCACATCTTTATCCTAGATATTGGTAGTAGATTGATATCATGTAATTTTTTTTTTGATGTTGTATCAACTCTTTGATATTTGAATAAATGGAATTGGAATATGTACTTAACTTTCAAGTCTTCAAGTCTTCAATTGGTGTTCATTAGTATTTGTATGATGTGGTTTTGTGGATATCATGCATTGGTGATTTTTTAAAATTTTTCTAACTCATTTCCTATTTTTTTAGATTTTTTTCTGAATTTTTTGAATTTTTTTGACGAAAAAAAAATCCAAAAAAAAAAACCGATTCCGACCGATTCCGGAATCGATTCCCTTCCCAGGAATCGGCCGATTCCGGCCGATTCTGGGAATCGGAATCGGAATCGGTCCCAACCGATTCCGATTCCGATTCCGATTCCGGAATCCTTGGTTCCAGGTGTAGGACCATCTATCACCACCAAGAAGGATGGTGGGTTGTTCAAGAGAAGCTTGCATGCCAACACACGAAAGTACTCAAGAACAAGAAAATTTGGAGATGAGGAAGAAGTTGAGTATCAAACACCTTCCTTGATACAAACATCACTCAAGCACTTTTATTAGATGAGGATGAGAAAGAATTTATTCCACTCATACAACAACAATGTATGGGAGGTGAAGGTGGAGATGGTGGTGAGGGTGGCTATGCTACTAGTGCACGCATGAGTAGAGTAGGTCTAGATGATTTGAGTGAGCAAAGATGTTTATTTTCGAGTGGAAGGAGCAACAGACGTTGGAATAAGATGAATGTCTTTGATTAATATGCATCATCATATCCAGATTTTGTTTCAATCATTGAGCCTTGTTATCCACCCTCTCTTCTAACTCCAGCTGAGGGTGGAGTTTATGATTTTAGCCAGATGTCCGAGTCATTATTTTCTTATGGTTACGAGTCAATCATGAGTGATCAAAGTCAATGGAGAATCCAAGAAAATAAGGACGAGCATGATAAAGATCCTGGACAATTTCATAGTTGCTGGTGATTTGATCATTTAAATGCGTATTTTTATGACTTGTACCATCTTCTTTATTAGAATGAATATTAATGTTAGTTTGTATCCACTTGACTTGAGTTAAAATCTTTCGCAGACTCAAAGTTACATGAAAATGTGGTAGATGGCACAATTTCTTTTGTTCTTATTTTAAATATTTTTATCATTTTTTATATTTTTACAATTTTCCTGAATTTTTCATTTTTTTGAAAGAAAAAATAAAAAATGACCAATCTATACCGATTATGGATCGGTCATCCTTCCGGCGAATTAGTCGTAATCGGACCGATCGGATCCGGATCAAATCGGATCGGTACCTTCTGATCCTTATTCTGATTCCGATCCTTGGCAACTACTCCTAGACAAGTACTTATCCTGGTCAGTGAAGTACCACACACTTTCAGGAAAACATTTTCCCTTACCTTAATGTGTGGAAGGGTGGTTGTGGTCATAGTTACCATGATGGAAATGGAAACTGGAAAGAAAGAATGAAGCAAAAACGAGAAACACGGATCTGAAATTTATGAAGAGCAAACAACAAGAGAATAATTGAATTTGGTCACATTAATATATCTATTTTGCATAGGTTTTTTATTGTTTCTTAAAAAATAATTAATAGAATATGCCACATTAATTGAATAAATTAATAGACTGCAATAGTTTAGAAAAAAATGTTAAATCATTATAAAAATGTGTTTTGGGGATGTTTTAGGAGTGCTTGTAGATAGGGAAATTTCTCCTAAGTTTCTAAAGCACCTTGTTTTATTTTGTTGCATTTCCATTTTTCATCGGTTTCCCTGCAACTACGGTTGTAGTGTTTGTACCATTTTCCTGTATTGTTCTCCTTCCATGGTGTCAGAAAAATCAGTGAATCTATATTCTGTTAAGGATCAAAATGATATTGCTGATATATTTGGTTTTAATCTTGTTTGTGTAATTGCGGAGGAAACTGTAAAATAAATCTTTACAGTATACATGTAGCTTGTAGGTGGATGCATCCCTTTACCTGTTGTTTTTCCCCCAATGAGATATTAATACCAGCTATCATTTTAGGATTATGCACTTATCCCAGTTATTATGAGGTGACAATGGATGTTCTTGCTGTTGGACTCTGAAGATTAGTTACACTGAGATAAAAGGACTCTGACAACTATGTTCTCTCTATTTTATGGCTTATGGAAGTATCTCTTCAGTAAGACTGAGTTTCATGTTCTTATCCTTGGAATTGACAAGGCTGGAAAAACTGTAAGATTCTTTTCTAATAGTTTTATGTATGTATTTTTTATTTTCTTTGTTTTATGGTTTTATCACATTTGAATTTGTCTGTGGTTATTCATTGCTTAATGATTAATTGAATTACCGTTCAAGCTGCTTACATATTTCTACGAGAATACTTCTACAAACTATGCTATGATTCATTTGGTAGGGAGATCAGGTCCATGTGGATCTAAACTCGAACATGTTAACATAAACCTAGATCCAAGTCCAAATACAAAATGACTGCATTGTCAGTTTTGGATGTAGACCTGGATCAAAAATTATATTCAGATCCAGGTCAACCTGTTAGCGTACTCTGGTTATTGGCAATTGATAAAATGGTGTGTGGCAGCCCTTAATAGATCTGTTTGAAGTAATTATAGTGGACAGTCCTAATTTGAACTCAAATTAAAATTCTCATTGCAGGCTGCTATGTGGGTGTTAACCCATTTTTTTATCCACTTATAAGGATTATAGAATCAGAATTAGGGGTTGGATCGGCTATAGCCAATTCCTATTCCAATCCTGTTCGGACTGGCTAAATCAGTTGATCCTCCTTATGCAAAATTGATTCGGATTCGGGCCAAATTAGTTTTTTTTTTTGAAAAAATTAGAAACAATCTAGAAAAATTGGCCTATCTAATTCCGGGGCAATAACAATCCGACTTGGATGATTTAGCTAGGATTTATGGTCGGAATCAGATTTTTAGTCTTATATTGGGTTGGCTTATGCTGACTTTGATAGGGAATTGGCTGATTCTGCGAACTGTGCTTACTCAAATATACAAGAAATAAGTGGCTTACATACCATGTCCTCTCCTCCATGGACTGAGCCAAACCTAGGCCCATCCAGGCCCAATTATAGGCATATTCTTTGTTCATACTAAGGCCCATCCTGACGTCTGTCAGGGGGTGAACTAAGGCCTACCTGCTAGTCCCGTTTTAGTTCCATTCACAACACAACGAGCAGACAATTCTTGGCCCATTTAAAGAGCAATATTAGGGCCTGTTGGAGACCTCAGGAAAGGCCCATCACAAACCCATTTTCAGTTCATGTTCTGGAACCTGTGTTTAAACCAATTGTGCTCAATTGGAAGACTGTTCTTGGCCCTATATTTGGCCCATTCAAGGGCCAATAATGACTTATCTGGGCCTTGCATAAGAGAGAATTTACAATTCATTAAGGGCAATTTTAAGGCATATTGAGTCCTGGCCGGCTCAGTAGGAATCCAGCCCATTTAGAAGGCAATCTTGGGGCCTATAAGAGGTCTACATTCAGCCCAAGTAGAAACCCATTATCAGTCTATTTAAGGACAAATTTGAGGTCTGTTTTAAGGCCCATTTACAGCCAAATGAAGAGGCTGGTTCGATGCCCAACTTAGGTCCATCTTCAACCCACTTTTGGAGGTATACATTTAAATTAATTATGGGCATTTTTAGGCCCATATTTATGCTTGTTGGAAGCCCACTTTTAGTCAATCAGAGGCCCATGTCAGGCTGATTTCTAGTCCTGTTTTTAACTTGCTCTATGGCATATTGCATTTCGATCCAAGCCCAATTAATTGCCTGTTTTTGGGCCTTGATTAGATCCATTTTTAAGGTGCATTTAAAGTTTTAAATTTTTCTCCCAACTTCTTAGAAGTGCCCCTTCCTTCCCTAATTTTAGGCTTTTCTTTGCCAGAGAAACAGTTCTAAAACGAGCTCCTCTAACAGCTCCACGCAGCTCCTAACTTCCATTAATTTTAGGCCTCATGGCCAACAAATTTCTAGAATATCTAATGCTCTAACAGCCCATGCACTGCCAGGCCTGGCATCTCACGTACCAGTCTCTCTCCCTCTCTCCCCCCCTCTCTCTCTCTAGTTGTTATCTAGTGGAGAAAAGAAGGATATGGTTATGGATAAAACTGGAAAAACATAGGAAATAGTTATACCCAATCTTATGTCTAAAAATCAAGAAAAAATAGGGTTAATCTTGACTGAAAATCAGTCTTTCTGGAACAGTGGGCTCTGCTCACGAAATTCAATGAAAGATAGGGATTAAATCCCCAAAAATCGGGTTTTTACATAAAAGGGGTGATGCAGGACGGAAACAATGAAAACCGGAATTAAGACGACTAAGATGTTCAAACCGATTTTAAGCTGCTTAAAACTAACTAAAATGCATAAAAATTTGTTTATTATGCCCAAAACAGATTTTGCTAACGTATGGGTTGGGCCCTCCTGTGTCTGGCTGTCCAGCCAAGGCCTAAAGTAGTGACGGCAGCATCCTGTGGGTCCGGTCGATGGGTGGATTCGTGGCCCAAATGGGAGTGGCTTGTGTGTGCATATCCGGAGGCCCGTCGGGAGGTTTTAGGGGTGGATGCGCGTGTGTGAGGGATCTCGGTGGGGATTGTGGATGTGTGAGGGGAGTCCGGGGAAGCTGTGTCGTGGCCGTGCGAAGGATTGCCGCGTACCTTGAGGAGGTTTTGGAAATCGCCCGGACGCGAAGATCTCTCTGTTGTTGCCCGAACACGAGGGTTTGCAACTTTCGCTGCTGCACCATCATGCCACCATCTTCACACCAATGATCGCACTGTGGAGGAACCGGAGGGGCCGGGTGATGCCCCCACCGATGCCGACTCTCTCTCTCTCTCTCTCTCTCTCTCTCTCTCTCTCTCGTTCCCTTCGTCTTCTTCTTCATCTACTGGATAGAAACCCGATGGAGGGGTTCCGTGAAGTTGGATTCGGAGAGGGCCTGCGTGGAGGTGGTGGGTTGGTGGTTGGAGACGATGGAATCAACAAGACCGTAGATCGTCGACCATTAGATCTGGTGAGACAAATCCGGGGATCGCCGGATTTGTTTTCCTTGACATCATCAGATTTGAGGTTGTCATCGCGGTCGATTGTGCATGGCAGCATCGTCCGGCTCCAGAGAAGCTGTTGACGTGGGGAAGAGGGAGCCCTGTTGAAGGCTTGGCATCTTCGTTGAAGATGGATCGACGCCATTTGCTGTCGACTGGGGATCACTGGTGCCGTGATGGAACGGGATCACCGTTCCGTCTTCCTTCCGTTGAGATCTGAAGCCGTGGAACCACATTGCTATCAAAATGTAACCGAGAAGGGAAGTCAAACGAATGGCTCAGAGGTCAGAAGTTAGGGAGGAGGATAGATGGCGACCTCACCAGGACAGGGGTTGGAAGAGGAAGGCCTTCCTGGCTGATCGGGGAAGACGAGGACGAAGGAGATGGGTCGCAGCCCCTGTGCACAGGAGAAACACCCGAATAAGCTTCAAAAATTCCAATTTCACTGACTTGCGTTGATTACATGGGTAGCCCCTTTATAGAGGTAGCTGGACATTTAACTAATTAAAAAGAATATTTACAAACTTTTGAACTCAACATAAAAACAATCTAAACTTGTTTCGAAACTCTAAAAAAATGTCTTCATCAAGGGGAATTCCACCTACGAAAATTCAATGAAAATATTTAAAAAATATCTTAAATTCAGGAAGTAAAGATTGAGGAGTCAATTTCATTGGGAAACTAATATTCAGCCATGGAAAAATAATTTTATAATCAAGATTAATTTTATGATAATTTATCAAAATTAAGTGTCCTATCCAAGTTGAACTCTTGTATATCACAAAATCAGTCATCAATGTTCCAAAATATGAAAAAAATTGAAATTCATGTGTGGGTCTCATCCTATGAAAATTCAGTCACGAATATGCCTAAATATGGCTGCAAATCAGTTTTTTATATTTTGGGTCTTTCCCATGAAAATCAGCCCAAATTAGGAATAAATCTTGAAAATCTTTGAAATGAGGAGAAAGAGGTGGAGAATGGATCAAACCACCACGTGGCCATCTCTCTTCCACTTCCAACCACGCGGGGAGATGGCTGGGTGGTTATAGTGGGCGTCACCCCCATAAAATCAAGAAAAAAGAGAAAAAGGGGAATTCTGGCCCCACTATTTGAAAGAGTGGGGCTACCCACTTTTTCCACACACAGAAAACCTTCTAGTGCCTGTTGACTTTCCCTGCTTTCTTCTATAAATTTGCCATCAACCAAGGAAAAATGTTTATTTTGTCAAGAGGCAGGTTGCACAGGGCTGAGAAGGCGGCTTCTCAGGTGGCTTCTCGGAGGAGCAATTGAGGGGCTGTGTAGGGCTAAAAGAAGGCTTCTTTTCCAGGAAAGAGGCAGACTACGTAAGAGCAACTTCTCTCCCCCTTGGGCTGGCTGGCACTGGGACAAGTAAGAGAGGCTCGCGGCCCTCTAGTTCTCCCTACCTCTCCTCTGGTTGCAGCAAAATAGCTAGGACAAGGGCCGAAGCCCCCTTGCACATCCTTTTCTATTTTTGGGCCAGCAAGAGGTAAGAAGGCGAGGAGGAAGGGCCAACTCTTCCTCTCTTTCTCTTCTTCCTCAGATCAACAAGGGGAAATAAGACTCCAAAATAGGGGCCACACTCTTGATTCTTTGCTTTAATTAAGGGAAATTAGAGGGGCTGATGTGGCTGCCCCTCTTTGTTCTTCTCCCCCAAATGCCATAAAAATGGGGAGAATTCCAAGAATTCTATGACTTTGCAGGGCAGGGATCAGGTGTTCATCCCCTTCCAACCACTTTTACAGAGGTTTAATTCTACTCGGCAAGGTCCAAGTGCAGTCCTAAAGATAGGTCCCACATACACCTTTGTGTGGGCCGGGCATGGGCCTTAAAGTAGGCCTCAATAGGGCTGGAAGAGGGGCTGAAACCAACCTCTACATGGGTCTGCAAATAGGATTTCAAACTTCTTACAAATAAACTAATTGCTTCTAAGGTGGGCTGAAAATTGAACCTGCAATGGGCCTTTGACAGGCCACAGAACAGGCCATGAAATAGGCCTTAAATGGGCCATAGAAGACAGGGAATTGGGCTTAAAATGGGTCTTAAACTGGTCCCTCGATTGGGTCTTGACAAGCCCAAAAAGGGCAGTGCAAGGAGGCAGCCCCAAAAATCTTTCCAAGGCTAAAAGAGGCTACAAACGCAGGTGTTCTTGGATGTTTTCATGGAATGCAATCTCCCGAGAATTTATCAAGATCTCCCGAGAATCTCTCTCTAAGCGTCTGAGAAACGAGATCATCGAAACGAGAATATTTATATAGTATCTCTTGTACCTTGATATATTCTGCCTATTACTATTCCTAACTTGTTAGATGGCCTAGTTAAGTTTGCTTCATATATTGCCAATTTTATTATAGAATTCATCTAAATATTTATCTAGACATTATTGGTTGATAAAATTTTATAACTTAATATTTTTATGACTATTTATTTACATTTGACCCAAAATGTCACCTATCCATATTATTCAAGATGAAGCCTTGGTCTAACATAAGATTTCTTGTATGTCTTTTGTTAACAATAGTTCATCCTCTTTGTATTAAATGTTTAATACTCAGTTTATTTTGATGTTTAAAATGAGTTTCCTTATTTTTTTGAAGAGATAACATGACATTTTACACTTAAATATGCATATTGATTAGTATTTATGAGATCCAATCTCTCGAGATTTTTTCGAGATCTATTCTTTTCAATCTCCATAAGATAAAATACAGATACGAGAAGGCAATCCTTGGATAAGGTATACCTTACATAAATGAAATTCGAGATCTGATCTCCCGAGATTTATTCGAGAATCTCACGAGATCTCTTCTCTTTCATCTTTCCGAGATGAAACCGAGATCCGAGATGGCAATCCTTAGTTATTACCCAATATGGTGTTATAGAGTGCACCCCTTTATACTTCAAGATTGCCTAAATGCATTTTCCATAAACAAGCGAGCATCAGAGTTACTTTTTTTTAGAAAGGTCTTCATGATAATAAAGGGTTACCTTGTCATATGGAACTATGTTTGTAAACCTCCAGTTGAAGGGGGAGGGGGACTTGTACCTTTGACGGTTTTTAACAATGCAATGTTATCCAAATGGTTGTGGAAACTTAATCTTAACAAGGATGCTCTGTGGGCTCGAATAGGCTATTCGAAGTATAGTGTGGGGGAGATTGGAGCTTGTGGTTGGAAATGCATTCTTCATAACTGTGAGTTCTTCAAGTCGGCTACTTCTATTAAATTAGGGGACGAATCTCCTTCTGGGAAGATAAGTGGATTGGGCATGTTTCCCTTGCTGTCTTGTTCCCTTCACTGTTCAAATTATGTTGCAATCCTTATGCTTGTATGAGGAACAAGTGGGCTATGGATGCTACTTGGCGTAACCATTAAAAGGAACCTCAATGACAACAAGATTAGGGGCTTATCTGATCTTCTTGCAATTCTGGCGGACCGCAAGTGCTTGAAGAACAAAGAAGACAAGTTGGTTTGGCTCCCGTGTACAAATCTGTCTAGCTATTTAAATATTCTTTGACAAGGCTGACCAGGGGTGGTGTGAAGCTATCGTGGCATCAAAGGGTATGGAATCAACCTATCCCCAATAAGGTCAAGGTTTTCTTATGGAAGGTTGGTAAGGGTAGACTTCCAACCAGCAGTTACTTCTAAAAGATCTTTCTGTCAATGCATAAGATTGTGTTTTGCCGCTGCGAAGAGGAAATTATTGATCATCTTTTCATTAAGTGTGGGATCATCAATTCTTTATGGAGGACAGTGTTTAAATGTTGGAATATTGATTGGTCAGAACCCAACAGCACTATATCATTGTTGCAGATGCGGCCCAGTTTACACTCTTGGCTGTCTGAGAATATTATGTGGGTACTTATTTTTCCGGCTTTTCTTTGGGCAATTTGGCATATTAGGAATATTTGCATTTTGTAGATCGGTTTGAGAATTCTAAGATGATCTTCCAGTCTAGCTTATGTCAACCTATGTTGCTAATTGGTCTTTTGCTCATTTTGAGCATTTTGGGTCGCAGATAAGTTTAAGTTTAAGTTTTGGGCTGTTTTTATTTCCTTTTCTTGCTCTACTTTTTTTTCTTTACTACTGTAATTGTCTTTTATGGTGTTAAGAGAAATCTTGGTCTTTGGACCTTCATCAAAAAAAGTGTGGTGATAAAAGTTTTCTTCCTAATATCCTCTAATACAAGGTCAATTAAATGTGCTGTACACAGTTTCCAAAACATGTCTTCTTTTTTCTATCAAGTCTCTTATAGGAAGATTCATTATTTATCACAATTTACACAACGTTTTCCTCACCAATTTTATCTATCACATCATTTATAAAAAATAGAATATGAAATTTTAATATGACCTGATGCATCAACATATTTCAGAAAGGTTGTACCTTCAGAACAATATACAAGATTTTTTTTTTTGGTTTGGAATATACAAGGAAGTTGATCATACTCCTCGTGATTCTTGTTCATTCATCACACATAATGGTATAACCCCTCTTTCTACACCAAGTGAAACCCATCAATTCAGGACTTCAATTCATCAACCTCCACATCAAGTCTAGTCTCATAAATGCATTTTGAGGTTGAGATTTCTAATTCTGGTTTACTTTCTCTAATAACATCCACCATATTCTGAAAGACTGACTATAAACTTCATAAGTTGGAACATCTACATGGCGATGACATACAACCAAGTATTAAACTCAAATTGATAATAGTATAAATGCTAAAAAGGGTTGAGTTGTAAGTTATTAACTTACATGTAAAAACTACTTGCAAATACTTTTTTCTGCGTGCTTTGCAACTGAAGTTTCACTTTGGCTCTTTTGAACGCTTGTTGTATTGTTCGTTGACCAGTATTTTATCTTCAAAATATCTACTCATCTATAGCTCCAGTCTATTGCGAGCGACAAAACTCATAATTCCTACCTCTAACTTGTGTAGGTCAAGAAGGCTCATCATATGAATGTCTACTCCTAGATCTCCGATCTCCCTACTCTATTCATTCTCTTTTTATTTTCGTTATGAGACATTTTGCTTCCATACATTGCTGCCTTCATCTCTTCATCCTCTCAACTGAATAAAGTATCATCCATTTGTTTTTTCATTTTTTCTTCATCTTGGACATTAAATTGACGTATCTTTGTCTTAGCAGCTCAGAATCTGTCTCTCAATTGTTCAATTCTTATTTCTTTTTAAGATACTCTTCTCATCTCTTCCTGGAACTCTATCACATTTTTTACATTTCTACATATCTCACTTACATGTTATTTAAGGTGAAAAACATCTCCATTCATTTTTTCCACACCACTTACATTGGATTTTTTTTCTTCACATCCATCATACATCTATGATCCATCCAGTATCACGAGATCCAACGACGTCGTGTTTTTCATCGACCATTTTATTATATCACAACGCGTTAAATAAAACATTAGTGTAAAATTTATCACCACTCGAAATCAGACTGGATCCGATCTAACTAATTCCAACCTGATCTATCAGATTCATGTGCAGATCAGCTAGATCTGAATTGGATCCAGCATATCTGAGTTTGTGTCCAACATAGCCGCACATAAATTAGCTTAGATTCGAACTGGGTCCAGCAGATCTAGATCGGAATTGGCTGTTTCTGTGTTGAAAACTGGCTGACAATGTAGTGAACATCACCTCTCCGGCGGTGACGGCCCTTCAACGTGGTGATGACACAAAAATACAGTGTGGGATCAACTTTTTTCTAGATAGATCGGTTGTGATGTGGCATTCTTCAGTGGCAGTGTTCCAAAACCCAAAAACAACCACTGGTAGTGGTGGTTTCAGCTGTGGCAGGGTTCTCTAGAGGTTGAGGGTTATCCAGTGGTGGTGGCGGGGTTATCTGGTGGTGGTGGCCGATTCTCCGGCTGCGGCGTTCAAAAACAATTGGCTGGAATAGGTTGATACCTTGTAATTTTGGGTTGGAACCAACTTCTGGATCAGCAAGGCTTGATCCCGATCTCGTCATGGTTGGATTTGTCAGCACAGCTTACTTAGAGGGAAGAAAATCTGATCTCATATTGGCCTGACTTGGTTCTTCAAAACTTAAAAACAAAATGTCAGGGAAAATAGAAAAATTATCTTGGTAATTGCAAGCCGATCTGTGGTCGACCTCGGTCTGTCACTGCATCCTGCATATTCCATGCCCTTTATGATGAGAAATTAATATGGATATTTTTGGGTATTTAATTTATTTTTCCATAAGGACATATTTTTAAATACCCCCAAGGTCCGATACTGGTCTCCAGCAACCCAGCAGCCACATCAACAACTCTTTCAATCCATGGACACTGGCAACCTGTGCAGCACCAGAATTGGAGTACCATGATGGCCTGCAGAGCTCAGGCAATCCCCGGACCAACTACGAACATCATGTGAAACTTACCCCCAGGTTCCCCCCAGTTCTTTGTTGCACACGGCCCATTCGGCAACCTTGGCAGCACTACACTGGGTGTCAGCCATCCAGCCACCTGTGCCTTCGTAGCAGCCCAGTCCTATGATCCCCGGATCGTCCTCCCTTTCTCTTTTGTCTTTTCTCATGTGCTTCTCTATGTAGCAGCCTGTCCCAGCTTTCTTCTATTCCATCTCTGGCTCCCTTGTCATAGCCCTGCCTGATTTACCACCTCATCCACAGCTATGGCTTGAGTCACCATTGGAGGGCATTCCTCCCACAACACCTCTCTGGGAGCCTGCAACCGTCCTGTTGGTGCCTACTTTTTACAAAAAAATATAAGAAAGGGCTGTATATTAAAAGGAGGATGGTCCAGACCAATTCTCAACAGGCCCGACCCCCAATGGGCTGATGCCCAGCTGGACCGGTCTTCCCTTGGGCTGAATCAGGTCATGAAGAACCCATTAGCGCAATTACCAGTGGACCTGGCCCAGTTTTGGTTTTAAAAAAATATTTTACAGCACCTTGAAGCCCATCATGCACAGCTTCATTAAGAGGAAGGAGAAGTGGGTTGCGGTCAGCCAAACAGGCTCAATTTAGGCCACATCAACAGGGCAGCTCAGCCAGCCCAATCAGCAGACCCCTGCCCTGTCCACCTCAGCATCCACCTCATCTTTGATTCATTTATGACATGGGAAAAGCCAAGGGACTGGTCAATATGGGAGAACTCAAAGGTTGGTCAAAAAGTTAATGATCTAGGAAAATTCAAGCAATTAAATGAATTAACACGGCTTGGGAAGCCAACAGCGATCTGAGCATTGATTTCTGGCTGACCCTTGGCTCTCCTCCATCTCCTATAAGGATGCAAGGTGTTCCCAAGGCCAGCTCATCTGCTGGAGACACAGACAGGCTGCCGGTCTGCTGCTGCCCCTCTCCGCACCTGCTTCTAGCCCCTGCCCACGGCCAAGAGAAGGGAAGAAGAAGAAGAAAAGGAGGAGGAGGAGGACTAAGGGGACCCCTTGCGGCCTCCTTTTAGAAGGGACATTTTAGGCATCCTTCTTCACCTTCTCTTGCATCTGAAGCTAAAAAAGGGTTAGGGGGATATACACATAATAGCTATGTAGCCCTTTAAGGGCACCTCCTCCATCCCCTCTAAATTCTCTTCTCAATCCTTCTCACAGCCTAAACCAGCCTTCATTGACATTGGCAACCCATGGTCCTAAACAAAGCTCTTTGCCAACCTCATATCGGTCCACCAAAAATACCCCTAAACAGCCCCTGTTTTGGCCTTTGCACAATCCCCTAAACAGGTCACATATGCCTTCCATTTTGCCACCCTTTTTGCCTACCTAAGAGCCCCTAAACAGGTCACTTTCACCTCCATGTTTGGCCCCTGTTTGGTCCATTGAAAACCCCTTTAACAGGTCACAATCAGATCTTCAAATAGATCTGTCCAGCCCTCTGTTCGGACCCCTTTAACAGGTCATTTTTTGGCTTTTTGCTGCCCCTTAGACAGCCCACTGTTTGGCCCCTGAACAGGCCCCGATTCGGCCTCTTCTAAGCATCCAAAACAGGACCTGTTTTAATCCCTAAACAGGTCCTAAAAACAGACTATCTCTAGCCCCTGTTCGGCCCACCTGGAGATCCCCTAAACAGATCCCGTTTTAACCCCATGCAGGTCCCTAAACAGGTCATAAACCCCTTGTCTGGCCATTTGTTCGCTCTCTAAGCAGGCCGCATTTTGATTCTATTTTGGTCCGCCAAGGGACCCTTGTATCAGGTCCTATTCCATAAACAGCCCCTTGTTTGGCCTTTATGGAGACCCCTAACCTGGTCTTTTTCAGACTCCTAAAACATTCCAAGAACTCCTGTTTAGCCCCTGTTTGGTCCACCAGAAGACACATATCAGGTCCCCTGCCAGATCATTAAACAGCACTAAAGGAGACCTTATTGCACACCCCATTTTTCCCTCCTGTTCGGCCTATTTTCAGACCTTCAAACAGGTCACCTGCAGCCCCATTTTGGTCTACCAAGAGACCCCATAACAGACCCCACTGCGGTCCATCAAGATATCCCAAACAGGCCTCTTTTTTGCCCATCTAAACAGCCCCTCCAAAGGCCCTGTTTGGCCCTTCTAAACAGACTCTTCCTAGCCTCTTGTCGGCCAGAACCTTGTCCCCTTCGCGGCCAAGCCAAACAGCTCACAAATAGATCCAGTTTACTTTTAAAAAAAACATTTGAAGCTCCCCTTGACGGTTCCCTCTGCGGCCTTCAAAGAGGACAGCCCCCCCCCCCAAGCTTCACAAAAACAAAAAAAAACAATGCAGCGCGGCTCAACCAAAACACAGGAACCTGCCATTTTCAGCATTGGTAGGTAGGGGTGATATCTCGGACCCTTTCGGAATCCGTACGATAGGCCGATCGTTTATTTGGACGGGCCCTTACCTTACCATCAAGATGATTGGAAGAACAAAACAAGCTCCAAACTGCAACAGTCCCTTTTGGTCCCAAGAAGATCAAGACGGGTCTATTAAGCCCAAGAAGACCGAAGACTAAGAATGCCTATGGAACTCAAACCGGCCTAAACAGCCTTGACAAAAAAATGTAAATAAAAATTAGAAATGCAAAAAGTCAAATTAAAATAAGGAGTGGAACATCCTTCCATGGGTACTCCACCTTTTGGACGGCTCCCCCGGGTATGTCCCGGAATGTCAATCCGGATGACGGCGCGGGCACGCTCCCGTAGTTGGCGATCTTTTCTCCAATATGACAAATGTTGAAACAAAAAAAAACGAGAAAAAAAACAGCCGCGCGGCGAACGCACGCAGGCGCGCGCGCGCGAGTGCGCGTGTGACCGTGCGCCCACCCCCGGTCAAACCGGGGGGATTTTGAAAAATAAAAAAAACAACAAACAATGGGGAGACCAGAACCGGCCTCCCCACGATGGCAGCAAGTGGGGGGTGCGCCCACGTCCAGGTGGTGCTCCCACTACCTAGATATGGTCACCCCCAGGTGACCTTACCCCTACTTTGACTCCCGGTCAAACAGAAGCATAAAAGAGGGAGAAATAGGAGTAATCTCACCCCGGATCCGGTCACCTCCCCACTATTCCGAAAATGGAGATAATGGAGGTGATTTTTGTGACCATTTTATCCCTTCAAGATCTCCTATAAATACCCCTCAATGGCCATACGTACATGGGGTTGGCATTTGGTGAGAAAGAGAGAGTTGGGAAGAGAGAGAAGCTCTACATTCTCACTTCTTAGAAGGTAAGAAATACCTTGGTTTTGTGCTACCTTTCCATAAAAAAGGGCTGGTTTTGCGCTACCTTTCCATAAAAGGGGCCCAAAATAGTAAAATATTTTGGATAGAAAATAGCCAACCCAACTCCGGTCTAGCCGAAATGCTGCCGAAATTAAGTGGTTTTGCGCTACCTTTCCATTAAAAGGGGCCCAAAATAGTTCGCTATTTTGGATAAAAACAGAAAACCCAAGTCGGTAAAGCCGAAATGCCGGCCAAACCGAACGGGGATTCAAATAACCCAAATCGGTAAAGCCGAAATGCCAGCCAAACCGAATGGGAATTCAAACAGAAAACCCAAATTGGTAAAGCCGAAATGCCGGTCAAACCGAACGGGAATTCAAATAGAAAATCCAAGTCGGTCAAACCGAAATGCCGGTCAAACCGAACGGGAATTCAAATAGAAAACCCAAATCGGTCAAACCGAAATGCCGGTCAAACCGAACGGGGATTCAAATAGAAAACCCAAATCGGTAAAGCCGAAATGCCGGCCAAACCGAACGGGAATTCAAATAGAAAACCCAAGTCGGTCAAACCGAAATGTCGGTCAAACCGAACGGGAATTCTAAATGAAAACCCAAATCGGTCAAACCGAAATGCCAGTCAAATCGAACGAGAATTCTAAATGAAAACCCAAATCGGTCAAACCGAAATGCCGGTCAAACCGAACAGGAATTCTAAATGAAAACCCAGATCGGTAAAGCCGTAATGCCGGTCAAACCGAACATAAGTCATGATATGTATTGAGAAGAAGGCTTGAATGCCCTCTCATTTGTTGTACTCCCATGTACTCAGATCGACATGAAATGAAATTCAAGTTCGATTGACGTGTTATGTTACTCCAAAAGTGACATCAAATTCCCATGGACTCCAAGAGATGGAATAAATTAAATAAATCATTTAAACAATTTCAACTTAATCAAATAATTAAATTTGATTAAATCAAATCAAATAATTAAATCAAATCAAATAAGTAAATCTGATTAAATTAAATCAAATAATTACTTATTTATTAACAAAAATGCCATCATAATCAAATCAAATTCATGCCATAAAATCATGCATAAAAAATGACCACAAATGGTTGCAAAACATGTTAAGTTTGAATCCCACTTAACCATAAAAAATTAAGTCAACCTAAATGGATAATGCTACTTAATTAAATAAGTATGCATAACAAAATCCAAATCAAATAAATGATCAAAACATTAATAAAATGTTAACATAATCCAACCAAAATTATGTCATTAAATAATGCATAAAAAATGTCAACCAATGACTACAAAAACAAGTTGTGTTGGATTAAAATCAACCATGGAAATTTAAAGTGATCAATATTATTAAGAACAAATCTTAATAATACTAAGAAATTCACTTAAATCAAGCAAAAAATGCTAACAAATACACTAAAAAAATGGGAATTAATTCCTACAAACAAAAAAAGAGATCAACTCAAAATTGTCTAAGTCAACAAATGGCTAAAGACATAAACAAAACAAATCAAATCAAATCTTAAATCAAAAAGAAAATCAATGAACCCAAACTTGAAAGTTTGAATTAAGTTCAACCAAATTCCATCTCATAAGGCCATGGGGATATGTCTTCCAGTTTTCTTTATGTGGATGAATGACTTCCGATCAATATGTTGCTGTGACGGTCAATCAAGGGTATTCGAGTGTTCGCTCGATGTAATTAACACCGGAATATCGCAAGTCCGGTGGAGAGAGGTCAAATTTTATTTTCAAAGAACTCATATAATCTCATAAATTAAATTGTGGTTCAGATCATCCAAGTAGTGGGTGATACCCATATCGACGCTTAGCAAATCTGTGGAACCATCGGTGTTCCTATAAAATAATACCACATCAAATTAGCTAATACTCCTATGAATACCACATATTTTCATAGTAATCAATGCTAGTCCAAAAGAAGGAAAAGGATTTCAAAAAGGAATTCTAATCCCAAATAAAATCTCTTTTTCCTCTTTAAAAAGGAGAGGACGAGGGAAATTCGAGGTTCCAACAACAAACCAACACTTGTCATCTTGGATGGGTAAGTTCTATTAAGGTTGGAAAAGACCGGCATGTCGTTATAATGTCGAAATTTTCACAATTTTATGGAAAGTTTACATTGGGGGAAGGAATGTTGGTTTTCCCCATCTTATGTTATTATGTTCAAAACATTATACTCCAACTTATGAAATGAAATGACAATTCAAATGATGCTCCGATTTCACAGGGCACCGAATAGTGGCCCAATGGGCCGGATGAGATGTGAACTCAAGGTAATCAAATTGGCTCAAATTTGACATCAAAACATAACAAAAAATGTATAAAAATCAGATTGTCACCTATCTGGAAATTCAATTAAAAGATCTTCAATTTAATATAATTAAATCCTTAAAACAAATAACAAATAAACCAAACTTTAATCAACACCTAAAGCAATAAATAAAGCATAAAAATCTGTTCCTAAATAAAGAAAAAAAAAATTAAAACAAGCTTGAAAACTCAATCAAAAAGTCTCCCAAGTTCAATAGGAATTAATCTACAATCAAAAGAATAAAAAAAAACCAACAACATTTCAACACTTTAAATATACCAAAACCAACCTGGAAAAAAAAAGAGATTGTTAACTAAATCTGAAACCTTAAAATCAAATCAATCAAATCAAATCTCATAACGTTTAAGACACTTCAAACTCATCAAAATTGAAATCAAAACAACTTGAGCCATTCAAACCCAATTTAATTCAAACCAAATAACAAAACAAAACAAATCAACAAAACAAACTGAAATTAAACCCAACTGAAATGAAACCAAACCGAAATTAAACCAAAGTGAAACTAAAAAGAAAATAAAAAATTTAACATTAACATAAAATCAAACTTAAAATTTATCAAGCCGACTCTAAATCAAATAAAGTCAACCCCAAACAGTTGGTTTGCATCTCATCGGGCCTAAGAGGCTGCTGCCCTTTTGAGTTCATTACTTTTCTATGGATGCACACGCTCTCCAAAACAGGTTGCTACGATTGTTGATCAAGAGCATTCGAGATATTGCTCGATGTAAGTTAACATCGGATATTCGCACCATCTGGCAGAGAGGGGTCAAAATCAAAATTTCAAAGAACCATGGTTCTAATAATTTTAAAATACCTCCAGACTATCTAATATTTTTAGAGGATGTCGCTTATTTTCTTATATAAGACCGGGACATTCATATTTCTCCAAAGACAAAGCATTTTTTCCAAAAAAAAGACAGACGAGGTTCTCACACACCCCAGCACCTTCAGAGCTTTTTGACTTCATTAGATGGTGCAGCGGCGCTGGGATTCACTCCCTGCACGGTCACTGGTCTTCCCTCATTGCACCTATCTGCACTGTGCCAACTGCACCGATGGCACCTTTGCATACCATCCTGTGCCCCACCTGGTTGCGGTGCCATCTGCAGCCGCAGGCTGAAAGCTGCCCTATCAGGCTCCGGAACTGGTCCTGCTTCCCCTTCTTCACCTATGCAGCCCCCTCTCATGTGCTCCCCGACCCCCATCTTCTTTATAGTCCAAGCCACTCAAATGGCTGCCGGTTTACTGGTTCATCCAGCTTGACCACCAGTTCGACGGGATTTGACCCGGTTCAGACATGGTTTATGCCGGTTCTGACCGGTTTAGTTCAGTTCACTATGGTTTTTGGCTTGTTCTGACAGTTTAGTCTGTCCAGTTCAAAGCTGGTTCACTCTGCTTTTGGCTAGTTCTGACCAGATGTGACCAGTTCAATCTGGTTTAGACCTGGTTTGATGCCAGTCCAACAGCTTTTATTCCAGTTCAGACCAGTTTAAGCCTGGTTCGGCTCCAGTTTTAGTCAGATCAGTTTACTTTAGTCATTATCATTCTATTTTAGATGTTTTACCCGCTTTGTCCTGCATCACATTGAATGTCGTGTATACGGACTGATATGCAGGGTATCCGGTAACTTAAGATGCAGAAACCTTGTATATTAAGCTGGAAGACGGGTGGCGGTCGCTCGACACTCCACCTTCATAAACAGCAATCCTAGTGTGTTGGGTTTAAGTGTTCTATAATCGGCCGATGTAGTCCGATCTAGCTGACCTTAGCCCAAACCCAGCAGAAATCATCCCAGGGATTGGGCTGCCCTAGGATCGGATTGGCACGTACAGTTTCAATCAGAATTGGTGGATCTTGCAAACCATGGGTGATACACCTGAATGCAGACCTAGTCAGGATGAATCAGGCTGATTCCTTGTATACATGGTTCGCAGAATTGACTGATTCTGAATAAAAGTCGGCATAGACTGACCTGATTTGGGGAGAGAGTACTCTGATCCACCCCCTGAGTTTTGCCAAATCCGCCTAGATTGGAAACGATTTGGAGCCAATTCCGGTGACTCGCCAGGCAGCAGTGGCACTGCAGGGAGCTAGGGATGCCGCGGTGTGTTCCCTGCCCTGTCCATCTGGCCTGGTATGACCAAGATACAGTATTATTGGGTCCCCTGGGCCCCGTCGTATCAGGTCTGATGAACCTGATATCGGTGAGGGAAGACACAACACAGCGGGGTGGAGGTGCTTTCGTAGCTTGGTGAGAAAACCCAAAATGGGGATCAGTCTGAAATCCCATGGGGACTGCCATGTTTTTTTTTTACATTTTTTGTTTTTTATGATTTTTAAGAACTGATTTGGGCAATTCCAGATTGATTTTTTCCCCTGAAATTGGACGATTCGATCTGGATCAGATCAAAACCGGTACACTAGCTGATTCGGTCTCTGATTGCGATTCCACAATCATTGCTTCTATATCTCAGGGCTGATTCTTACATTTAATAGATTTGATATCCAGAGAATCGTTTGACATGGCTGGTCAATTCTGGAGCAGAATTAGCCGACTAATCCTAGGACCAATTTTGATTTTGACAAATAAACTACAGAATTGGTCCTCCATTTTTTAATAGATAGAACATAGGTAACGTATCTTGCCCTATAATAAACTGCATCTTTGAAGAAGGTGCACCATAATTTGCATTGTGGGGAGCAAGGAACCATTGACATTTGGTTGACTTCAAACTTATGCTGCTAGGCCTCTGATGATAATAGCAAGATAATATAGGGAAAGATTTTTTTTCTAAAAGGTCATTTCTTCTCTAACCACAGTTCTTCAGAAATGCATTATGATGTTATTACCTCTATAGATTGCTTGCTTTAGGTTTTCTCACGTTTCCCTTGAAATATACACTGGAGATCTTGGGATCTAGCAGTCTTTGCCACCTGTGTATACCTCATTATGCTTCTAGGAATGCAATATTGTTTCTTTTCTGTTTTGACTCAGTTTTAATTGGAATATTTACTCCACTTTTTGTGATGCTTTTTGGTTTTAATTTACATTGGAAAAAGAAACAATGTTCCACCATGTGTAGAACAGAAAGTAAAAGTTATCTTGTCAAATTACATATTTTTTAAGTGAATGGTACTGCTCTTTTGTTAGTACCTTGCAGGATGACACGTCATCCATGTTGCCATTAATTTCTTCCAAAGTATGTTAAGATGGTGCATCTGATCTTTCTTTGCACGTGTATAAACTGCTGAATCTCATGGTTGTGTTTATCAGATGCAGTCTTAGTTAACAACAATATAATGAGCTCATCCTGGTATGTTCTGGTTGCTAAGGGAAGGTATGGTCCCATGGTGCTTGTTGAAGGTCTTCTATGAACACAAAACTGCCATCTCATAGAAGTTGAAACATGTCTTACTAAGTTTAGATTTTTAAGGTCTCTTCACATCAAGGATTCTAGAATTAGAATCGGAATCGGTCCATACCGATCCGATCCAATTTGAATCAGATTGGCCGGAATCGGCAAATTCTTGAGAAGGACAAGCAATTCCGGCTGATTCAGAATTGTTTTTTATTTTTTCTTCAGAATATTTTAAAAAAATCAGAAAAAATCTAGGAAAAAGGAAATGCATTAGATTTTTTTTTAAAATGAAATGTAACATTTAACATGCATAAAATGTTATCTATATATGATAAGAATAAGATGCTATTGATTGTAATATGATAACATGATAACATGATAAGATGCAAAAAGTATAATAAGATGTAACATGATCACACGATAAGATGTTAATAAAAATATACATTTCATGACTCAATGTTCACCAGTATCTATTCTATTGACCTTCATCCTCTTCCTCCTACTCTTGTTACGACTGTGTTGTCTTAGTCTTCTTGTTATTGCAGGGCATTATCCATATGAAAAGAATGTATCTGTCATGTCAGTCAAGTCATAGGCATCGGATTGTGACACATAAGTAGGCTCGGTAAGAGGAATCCACACCACTTGCATTTAACCCACTTTTTGGACACATCTACCATGTGTCCATGATCCCAACCGACATCAGATGGACATGCCGACACTTCACCTTCGTCGTGATCGGCTATTGCTTATACCTACAACATATGTAAACAATTTATCACGGCTATTAGACATGCATAAAATTAGTTTAGGAGATGTTTGGGAAGAGAACAACTTGTTAGATACGGTTTTCGGTATGCTTAAATCATTACAAAGTTGTCAGAAACGCGTAAAAATGAACTTATAGACATTCCAATGCTGAAATCTTACCAAGAAGATGAGAAGAATGAAGAAACGGCCTGACCGGAGCTGTTCAGGAAGAGAACAGCCCGTTAGATGGGCTATTCGGTATGTTTGAATGATTACGTAATTGTTGAAAATGTGTAGAAATGAGCGTATGGGCATTCCGACGAAGAAATCTTACCAAGAAGATGAGAAGGATGAAAAAACAACTTAAACAGAGTTGGAATCGAGGGTTGAATTGCTGAAATCCAATCTAGATCGCCGGAATTGCCCTAGAATTGCCTAGATCGCCACCGAAATCGACTGATTCTTTCCTGAATTGCTGGGATCAACGCCGCAGCGTCCAAAATCGATGGAGAAATCGCCTGGATCGTTGCCAATTGCCCTGGAATCGGCTGAGGTCTACTGCTATGGCAGGAGACTGCCGGAATCGGTTGATACGGCTCTAAAATGGCCCGAATCAGATCGATACCAGGTCTGAATCAGGCCTGGTATCGATCTAATACTGGAACTTAACTCTTTCCGGCGTAATCGGTCGGATATATCGGTTCGCTCTCAGAAGGGTGGAATCGGATCGATCCTGACCGATTCCACCGATTCAGACCGATTGCTCCGAAATTTCAGGAGGAATTGATCCTTCGGCTTGGAATCGGATCGGAACCGATCAATCCGATTCAGGAATCGGCCGATTCCAATCTGATCCGGCCGATTCCGTAATCGATGTTTCACATTGTTCCCCAAATATCAATTGATATTTCATTATACATCCATATGAATTATCTTTTATACCCTTAAAATCTTTAGGATACTGTCGATATATCCCAAGAGAATACATAGAAGATTGTCACATTATGGTAATTGCGAGGCTTTTGGACAATATAATAGTAAAAAATGAAGACAGGCTATTATGAGGATAAGGGATAGAACTTTTTTTTTTTTAAATATTGGAATTGGGAAGGAAGAGTATTTACATATTATCAAAGTTGAAATAAAATATTTTTGGATATTCATCAAGTTTGATGTATTGTTTAAGGTGAAGAAGAAAATTTCATGAAGGGACAATATTCATCAAGAGCCTTGTATGATCCTAAAATTTCATAGGACCAAAGAGAAATTAGCTGGTTAGCGGATCATGTTATCGATGGTGAATGTTGGTGTCCAAAGGGTGTTGTACTTCCAGAATAGGTGTTGTTGAGGTAAAAATGTGTATGTGAGTATGCAAAAAAATCATAAATTATATAAGAATCATAATAAGCATATCAAAGAAAAGGTAGGAATGATGCCGATCGAGGATAAATGAGACAGATTGAAACAATTTGGACACGTTTGGCATATGCTTAAATTGGCTATTGTTAGGAAACTAGTATATATTAAAGTAATAACGAAGAATAAAGTTGAGATAAACTTGTATTAATGTAGAGAACTACAATTCAACATGAATTGGAGGAATTAATCAATTAAACTTCAATGTAGATGTAGAAGAAAGTTGCTTATAATGGAGAGAGAATCCATATCGCTTATGCAAATAATTTAGGCATAAGGTCTTGTTTTTGAGTCATTCTAATGACACCAGTTTGACTCTTCTTATTTGCCCTGTGATTTTTCTAGGATCTTGTCATTTTGAGAAGCTTTTGATCACTTATTCAATATCACATTTATTTGCATCTAACCAGCATAATGGTAGCAACAAGTATGATATACAAGAGCAAAAGATATTTACATGATTGACTTGTTCAACAGCGAAGGCCATTGCCTACCCTCAATACTTTTGTCACCTGATATAAGGCAAAACAAATATAGATGAAAACATGGTAGTGAGCAATGGACATCATTTGGATCACTGAGTAGGCAAGGAGAGCCAAATAGGGGTTATTGCATATATATCTCAAGAAAATCCATCATATTGTACCTTGGGCAGCACTAGGTTTAGAATTTGATGTATGGCAAGGCATACTGTATAAGGAGAGGGAGATGAAAGGGGTAAAAGAAAATGAAGAAAAACCAAAAATAAGGGCAATTTTGTCTTTTCATTAGTTAGAGGTAAGTTACATTAATAAGAGAAACTTAGTTTACATGCAAGAAAGAGAAACTTCAGAGATTTTAAGGGTTTTAGTTTTAGTGGTATACATGCAGTCAATTGCATGGAGACTCTGCTTTTAGTTTCTTGGTTCATTTCTCATGTCATTTGTCTTTGACTATTCTTTTAAGTTTTTAGGATTTTCTTTTGCCTTGTCCTCGTTTGTCATTTGCCTCTCACTTTTATTTCCTAGATTCTAACTATTAGCATTTCCTTTACCAATTGTAGGAATTTAAATGTAGAAGCCTTTTTCTTGATGTGCCTGGAGTTATCGATGAAGTATGGTTGTCAAGGCAAGTGCTTAGGACCACTCAGGTGGAAAGGCAATTTTTTGAACATAAGAAACAAATTTGTTTTAAGATGTACATACATGATTTGGTAGGATTTATAATGAATATATTACAAAAATGAAAGTAGCAACAGTTATAGACAAATTAATAGAAGGAAATTATATGGTTCAAGCATATTATTAGAGTTAGGGAAGCTCCAATTTGAAATAAAAAATATTAATATAATAGAAGTAAAGAAAGGACTTGATAGATCTAAGGTAATTAGAGAGAGTATAATTCAATATGATTTGAATGATTCAGATACTTCTAAAGAAAACTCAAAACCACTGCCAGTGGATAAAGAAAATCCATGTAACTTACCCAAATTATTTGAGATTAAGACTAGAGTTGAGTTAATCAACAAGCAAGGGCACCTTATTTGTCAAGGAGAGTGCTGCTTAGGCCGTTTAAGTGCCAAAAGGCATAAGATAATAGATAACTTACTACTTAGTTGTTATAGCAACTGGGTCAAGACAAATAAATGGCCTTCTCCTTGATGGTTAAAACTTATAAGAGCTTTATTGACTTCTTTACTGGGAACCCTAGTCAGAGCCACTATGACAAAGCTTACTGTCTTCTCCACCAGTCCACCTTTAATACTAACGGACCTCTTTCTTTTGGCCTTTTTTTAGTACCCCTTTAATTTTGCTAGGCACAAGCTGCAACCCGCCCCCCCACAAAGCCACAAAACTAAGTTGGCTATCTTGACTCTCCTTTTCTATTTCTCTAGCTATTCCTTTCGCTTTGAAAGGCTTCTCTTATGCTTGTTTTTATGGTCTTGCCATGTTGAAAGGACATCCTCTTGATAAGGTGCACATGGTTTTATGGATAATTGTTTTGCACATAGGTTTCAGCATAGTTAAGATTTCCTTGAGACTTGGGAGACTGCTAGCATATGAAGAGTTGCTATTATGTCCTTGTTGGGACTGGCCTTGGTAAATGGGCCCATTTATGATATGCTGATGATGTAACCGAACTTCTCTCGTGGAGTTTTTTCGTTAAAAAGAACTGCAGTATCTTAATCCATATACGTTCTGCATTCTTGAAGTTACTATTTCTTTATGCCAAAAATGTCATCCATTACTTGGCCATAATCTTTGACGTGTCCTACTCTATTGCTGCTTTTGAACAGTCCTTGATAGTCTGACATTGAAGCTGTGCTTACTGGTTCTTTTTATTTTTCAACTCTAGTCTCTGTTAGAAAAGTTGAAGTCATTGTACTCAAACTTGGAAGGGCTGCCCCCTGATCGAATAGTTCCAACTGTTGGCCTTAATATTGGTCGACTTGAAGTATCAAGCACAAAGATCGTGTTTTGGGACTTAGGAGGGCAGGTATGCCTATTTTCATTGCATCTTTATTTTTTTATATTTGCTTAAAGCACGTTTTATTGGAATTGAAGATAAGTCAATATGAAAGTTTACTTCTATTAGCTCTCTCCTGTTTAGTATGACAAATCCCCTAAATGAAGAAGAAAACATGGAAACATAATCCCTTTTAAGGGATAGCTCAATTTTCTTGAAGACTAACAAAAAGCAGGAGATATTGATTGAAAAGGAAAGTTTATAGTACATCAGCCAGAAAGGGCGAAATCATCTATTAAGATGATAGATCACTTGCATGCTAAGAATAGGAGAAGATCACAAGAAAAGTGACGAACAGTGGCAGAAAGCCATTCACCCCCCTCTAAAAGAAGAGCACACCAGAGCCAAGGGAAAATTAAATGAAGTAGGAATTAAGATGGTTGAATTGCCCAAGGAACAAGTTCAGAATTGAGATTCAAGTTGCTCCAACTCTCTGCAACTGCCCAAATCTACATCATTGTGAGATACGTCTCTGATGGAGTTTTCAAATATTCTCGTTTCTAGTCATTCACGTCATGGTTTTCCATTTCGCCGAGATCTCGCGAGATCTCGCGAGAATCTCGGTCTCGCCAAGGGGCCAAGATACGAGATCGTCGAGATCTCGCCCCATGTAGACTGGCCCATTTGCGACTACTCTGCGCCTCATTTATAATAGTGTAAACACATTTAATATATTTCACTATCAATTATACTATCACATAAAAAATGTGTTACAAGTTTAATACCATATTAATATTTAAATAAGATTATATACAAGTTTAAATTTTTTAGAAGCACAAAGATCATCTTTCTGGTATTGAAAGTGCTTTGTAATTGTTCATTCACACAGTTGATGTACAAAATACATTATATATTTTAATGTAAATTCATTGATGTACTCTTATTTTTATAAGATATTATGTTATGATTCATACATATATACATTTTGATCCGAGAATCTGAGATCCGTTCTCCCGAGATTTTTCTGAGATCTCTCCGAGATCTCTTCTCTTTCACCCTCCCGAGACGAAGCCGAGATTCGAGATGGCAATCCTTGATCCACGTACTCCAAAATAATGCCGGTTGGAAGCCTTCCCATATTTGTGTCTGCCCATTCTGGTTTCAACGCCTCCCAATTAAAATGTGACGGGGAGGTTGTTCTCTTGATCCATAGAGACATGAAGGAACCTAGAGCAGAATGAGGGTGCCCCTAGTGGCTTGCCTTTGATGGATGTCCCTTGCACGGACGGAGCAGGTAATTCTTGATCAGTCCCAGACAAATGGAGCTCTTTTCTTGGACAATTGGGAGAAATGCTGACACCTTCTTGACAAGTTTAAGATGAATCGACATGTATATGCCAGTTTCTCATGTAGACACTTCAGCTCCTTGATATCGTTGGGAGTGGCAACTCCATAATGGCTTTGATCTTGTCGGAATCTATTTCATATTCTCGGTACTTGACAATGAAGCTGAGAACATTTTTGCTTGACATGCTGAAGATGCACTTTAGCGATTCATATTGAGCTTGTATTGCTAGAGCCTTTTTGAAAATTTTCCTCAAATCTTGAATCTGGTCTCCTCGGGGTTCGGTCTTTATGACCGGATTATCGACGTAGCATTCCAATAAATCATGTAACATCTTGTCAAATATCTTAGTCATGGTCATAGTTGTCAAGGTGACAAGGCACTCAAGATGTTAAAGTGCGCTAAATCCATTTAGGTGACAAGACTATTGCTTAGGCATCACTTAGGTGGTCAAGGCAAGAGCATTAGATGCATATACATGTGTATATACATATATACAAATATATATTATTATATGTTAATACTTTATACATTTATGTATAGATATACATAAATACAATTATATTTGCATGTTATAATTGAATGTGTTTATGTTTTCATACATGTAAATATGACTTTTTTTTGTAATTATGTATGTACCGGTATATGTTTTATAGGAAAAATATCACCTTAAGTGATAGTAAAATATGTTTACACTATCATTAAATGGGCGTCCACAAATCGTGGATCAATTTGTGTGGTCAAGTCGTAGGGGTTAAAGGGGTAGCATCTTTTGTTTGTTTTTTTTTGGGGGGGGGGGCAAAGCTCTCTAAAAGAAAATATTTTTTAATCATGAACGAGGCCTGGGCACCTAGCCAAGTGCCTTGGGAACCAAGCCACCTTGGTCACCTTGGGTGCCTAGGCAGATGCCTTAGGTGCCTTTTGGGTCTCCTAGAAGGTGCCTTGGCAAGGTGCTTTAGGCAAAGAGCCCTTTGTAAAGTGCCTTGCCACCTAGGCCTAGTAGGTGCCCTGACAACTATGGTCATGGTTTGTTGATAAGTTGCTCTTGCATTTTTAAGCCAAACAACATTCTCTTAGGGCACGTTTGGCACCATAAAATTTTGGGGATAAACTAGGTTTATCCCCAAAATAAACATGGTTTATCTCCAAAATTAAACCAAGTTTATCCCTAAGTTATCCCCATACCAAACAACACCTTATAGTTAAATATGTCTTTGGGTGTTCAAAATGCATGTTGTCTTATCTTTTTCCACCGTTAATATTTGCTTGTACCCCAATGGGCCATCTATAAAGAGAAGGCCTCATATCCATTGGTGCCATCTATCATCATTTTTGGGATTGACCGAAGAAAATCATCTTTAGGACATGTTTAGTTCAGGCCTAGATAGACCGGGTAAATGCACAGCTCAATGAAATTGACCTCATATAGCTTGTTAATTTTGGCATCCATCTTGACCTCAAGGTCGTGTCACATCCTTCTTTATGCTTGTTTTATGGGCTTGGCAATTTAAAATATGATGAGCTCATTTACCGAGAGCATGGTGTGCGAGGTTGGCGACCCGGTCGGCCAACCTAGTCGGTTTTTGTGCCGGCTAACCCTGACCCGGCATGGTGTGCAAGGGAGATGGCTGGGAGGGTGTAAGGTGATGGCGGAGGGGGTGGGTCTCCGGCGAATCTGGAGTAGTCGAATAGGATGGGAGGGTTGCAAACTGAGGTCTCTGGTGGCACTAGAAGGTGGCGGGCGTCAAGGTAGAAAGCGAAGACGACAAAGGAGATGTGGCACCAGGAGGGGATGATGATGCGTTAGAGGGCATCGGAGATGGAGAGGATGCTAGATGGATTTCGGTGCTGTCGTTGGAGGGGTCCGGGGATTGCTGGAAAGAAATTGTAGCCAAGAACTAGGGAAGGGGGAAGGGTGAAGGGGATTGGCACAGAATCTGACTAGAGGGAAGGGAAGTGGACATTGGAACTGACCTCTGGTCAAAGGTGAATCGGAGCCGGTTCGTGCCAAAGACAAAGGAGGAAACCTCTCATCGGAGGGGGTGGAGGCTACCTAAGGGGCCAAGGCCCCCTAGCTGGACACCAAGGCCCTCTTCCAAAATTTCTTCACTTCTTGATTGTTTTAATTTCTAATGCATGGGCCTCCTTGAATAAAGGAGCCATCTTACAAAAAAGACCTTCAAAGCATCTATTTACAGGCATGTCTTTGTAAGGACGTAAAACTAAGAAAAAAGATTCAAAATAACTTCAAATATTTACAAACAGGTTCTTCTAAAGACATAAACACAAAATAAATCCAAAATGGACTGAATCACATCCACATCAATAATTTTTTTTCCTTTTAGATCTTTCTTCCTATAATCCCCATCTGCTTCTACCACTGTATTGTCATGGGGCTTTCATTTTGTTGTCTTCTTTCTTTCTTTAGCTATACTTAATTCTTCGTAATAATAGAAATTTTGACCTCTTAGTCATCTTCAAGAAAACAAAGACATTGGGTCTGAAAAATGTTATAATTTTTAGAGCTTGATCAAGACATAAGATATCAAATAAGAGGATGAGTCAATTAATTTTCAAACAACCTGAGCACCCTATCAGAGGTTAGATGGTGGTTCAACGTTAAGAAACAGCACCTTAGTCATATATCTTAATTGTTATTACTGTTTCTGGGTCTACCTCTTCCAATAATAGACTGTTCCAACCAGATATCATATCGTACTTTGAGGTCATTCAACTTCCTTACACCCTAAGAGCTTGCTTCAGGTTGTTTCTATTGAACAATATACCCCTTCTTGTGTTGTTGTATAAAATGTTTATTTTGGTAATATATACACATAGTTACATGCCTCTTTATTGAAACTTGTTAGAAGTTCAAGCATGGTTTGCTGGATTGGATTGGTCATTTTTTACCTGCTTCCAATCCAGCGATAGGTCAATCTGTTGCTGGTGTGGTGGGCTCAGGACCTGTCACAATTGGATCTGCCATGAGCAGACTGATCTGCTCCCTCCGTGATCTTGCCTACCTTGAGTTAAATGATATTATACCAATTATCTACTAAGCCCCTTCAAGTAGAAAAAGTGGGATGGATTGAGTACAATGATTTTTGTGCAACAAATAGACAACCAAGTATGAAGTTATGCTATACCTAACATATAAAAGCATACTAGGTTTTGACTGTAAATTATAGGACTGGAATACATGCTACCCTCCTGCTTAGGAGAAAATGTTCACATTGAACAAGTGGTGCTTCCTGATACTAGACTCCTAAATGTGGGAAAGTCTAATAAGCTAATTGACGTTGATACATGTTCTCAGTGTATCAACAGACACAAAATTTAGCAGAGATGCATTAGAGAAACTGGTTGACATACACAGCTGACTTCTTTTGGCATCTAGATCTACACAGCACGGGAGTAGTTGCTATTTCATTTCGCTAAACTTCATAATTGCAGGTTGGTTTACGAACAATATGGGAGAAATACTATGAGGAAGCACATGCCGTGATATATGTAATAGATGCTGCTTGCCCTTCACGTTTTGAAGACTCCAAATCTGCATTAGGTTAGTAACTATTCTTTTTGTCACATGCAGTTGCATTTTTGTTGCATTTGGTCTTGAAGTATGTACATCAGTTCTGTTCTTGTATTAATATTCATACTTATTTCCTCTTTGAGTTTGCTTGTTCACAAAGAGAACATTAACCGGTGATAAGCTTGTCTGGAAATTGTCTGACAAATATATTTCTAAAAGTTACAATGGTTGAACAGAAAAACTTCTTCGACATGAGGATCTAATAGGAGCACCAGTCTTGGTCCTGGCAAACAAACAGGTGAGAAAATGCATTATTGGTATCAACTTTTTATTATTTTTATTTTTTTACCTAATGTATTCTTATTGTCTGAGAAAATGCACTTTTTTAGTACTTTGAAATGACAATTCATTTGGTGCCTTCATGTGTTTTTTGCTGGGATTTTTGTATGCTAAATGACATCACCATCACAGTTTCAGAATTCAAGTTGATAAGTTGATATTTTATACTTGAAGCTTGATTGATTGTACTTTGAAATGACAATTCATTTGGTGCCTTCGTGTGTTCTTGCTGGGATTTTTGTATGCTAAATGACATCACCATCACAGTTGATGCACTCCATTTTCAGAATTCAAGTTGATATTTTATACTTGAAGCTTGATTGTTTGTGATTTTCTTCTTTCCTTCAAATGGTTATTTCTATGTTCATCAATCTCTGGCACTTGGTAGAAGTCTTTGCATAACCTTTATCAGAATGATAAGTCAACCCTTCTGTCCAACCCCTGTACTCTGAGAAAAACCACCTAAATAGTGCCCCAAGCAACTAGGAGGAAAAGAAACAGTTAGAGTCAAAATGGAAAAGGAAAAAGGAAACTTGTGGTGTAAGAACCTAAATGGAAAAGGAAAAATGAAACTTGTGGTGCTTCTGTCGTAACAAAAGAAGTTGCCTATTTATATATATATATATATATATATTGATACAAAAAATGCTACTGTCTGGCAGCTTCTCTTCATGCCTAAAGATTCTCCTATTCAGTTTTGCCCAGGCAGAAGCTAATCATGGAGGATAATCTACCACTCCCTGCATAGCTAAGGGAGATGCCTGATGCTCAAAGGTCCCAACTCTGATGCCAAAGGCGCCTTGGTTTGTTGTGTCTATTCTGTGGAAGATTATTCATACATATCTCATGCAACTGGAGTAAGAAGCCAGCAAGCGATCCAAGGACATGGTTGGTGACAGAATAAAAAAGAGGGTCAAGAGATATTTATATCCTGAGTGAAGCAGATCAAAAATTCTTAATTCAAAATGTGTAATGGATCCCTGGTAGTTCTTAAAAATTCTCCAGATCAAAACCTTTAACTTGATCAGGCTTCTACCTCTCTAGACTGCTCTCACATGAGGGGTTATCAGTGCTGCATCAACATTATTTCTACAAGTGGTTGCTAATGAAATTGACCTATTCCTTATCACTAAGATCTCACCTAAATAGTAAAGATTGATTTTCAGCAGCCATGCTCATGCTATGCTGGAGATGGAAAAGTCCCTTTGGTGGCACTTAATGTACTGCAAACTACTTCAAACCATTCCCTACGCTTCCCAAAGCTACATGGCCATTTGACTAGGGAAGCTCGATTGGAACCTTTTGAGTTTATGTAGTCCTAAACCTCCTAAATCGTTGCTTTTATAAGCTCTGACCGAGGATTGTTGTCTCGGATCTCGGCTTCGTCTTCGGGAGGTGAAAGAGAAGAGATCTCGGAAAAATATCGATAGATCGGGTCTTGGATTCTCGAATCAAAATGTATATATGTATGAAACATAACATAATATCTTATAAAGAAAGGAGTATATCAATGAATTTATAGGAAAATATATAACACATTTATACATCAACTGTGTGAATGAACAATTACAAAACACTCTCAATACTAAAAGATGATCTTTGCGTTTCTAAAAGATTAAAACTTGTATACAATCTTATTTAAATACTAATATGGTATTAAACTTGTAGCACATTTTTTATGTGATAGTATAAGTGATAGTGAGATATATTAATATGTTTACACTATCATAAATGGGGGGCGCAGAGTCTCGGCGATCTCGTTTCTCAGCCCTTTTTGCAAGACCGAGATCTCGGCGAGATGGCTTTCCATGGCTCTGACCCACCCACTTCTATATCATGCCATCGTTCAGAATCATTACAGTTCCCTTTAAAGGGAGACATCATCTTCGAGAGGCAGAAAAGAGAGAATAAGCTGGCAAGTTTAAGTACTAGCACCATAGGCTACCTGCCTTCTTTTCTTACCCATAAGAATAAGTTACAACTTCTGAATGTGTCTAAAATTTTTGCAGTGGAGCCATATACGAAAGAAAACCTGGGTGATGGAAAGAAGCAAATTGCACTTCCACCCCGAGTCAGTGATATGGTGATTGTGATTCTAGTTGCATCTTTCAAAACAGTTGTCAAAATTCACCTTTAGCCCAAGTAGCATCCTGCTATGGCTACATTAATCTACCGCTGACCCTCATCAGTAGTGAAAAAAGGATTTTGTCATCTACATACTGAGGTGGATATAAAGTTTGACTTTTCCTGAATATGTCGAATCCCATGATCAACCTGTTGGAACAAACAAATACTGTGCATTATCATTTTTTGTTAAAGATTCAGATTTCTTGCCCTAATGAGTCTCTAGAACTCTTCAATGTCTTTTAGAGCTTATTTCATGGATTCCATAGAGTTACCTAGATAAAGCGGCTTACCTATAAACTTTGGGGATTCTTTCAGTCTTCTTGGATTACAACTTCATAAATGCAGTGTTTCCTAATTCATAGATTATCTTGTTATTTCAACTTCTTTAGGTGGCTTATTTATCTAGAATTTTCATTGTATAGGGGAACTTTTTATCTGCCGTAGAATTGCTCAAAAAGTATCTTGTCTTCTAGTCATTTATGTTGCCTGCTTATTTTTACCTTTCTTCGTCATAAGGTGAAAGTGATATGCACTTGGCCTGTTCCTGCTCTGTTGATAATACTTAAATTCTTTTACTTTATACCACAGTGATGCAAGATAGCTTTTTTCTTGTGCATGGAGACTCCTACCTAGCTTTTTTTTATAGGAGAGGAAAGTAACAGCATTGTCATTTCATCAGGACTCAGGATAGGCATAGATCAGTTAGAAATTATAGTTTGATTTGCTTGTCATCATAAGCCAGGCTATTTTGTCCATATTTTGGGGAGGAGCCATCTTTTTGCCTTGTTGATTGTGATTGGGTGATCTATATTTTCTTTGCCCATGAAAATTCTAATGGGGTGTTTGGTTGCATGATAATTTGACTTTTTGTTACAATTTTACGTTTTTGTAACAAAAATTTTGAAAAAGAGGTGTTTGACAATCATTATAGTTTTATATGTCAAGTGAGATTTTCATACAAGACAAAAAAAGTAACGAGTTCCTCTTTCTTTTCCCTTTTGACCCCCACCTTTTTTATAGTTATACAGAGCTTCTCACTCTCTTTATCTTATCTCACCAAGTATGATAATTTTATTTGTGTCTTAATTCATATTAGATTTTATTTTAATATAAAAATTTATCATGAAAGTGTATAAAAATTGTTGTGCAACCAAACACCCCATAAGAGTTTGTGCGATGTTTTTGACCCATGTTCTCGGAGGCTTCGGGGTGATGGAGGCTTATTTGGGTTCTATTGAGGCGCCTTTATTTGGGATGAGATAAGGCAAGCAGCTGAACCAGCTTCATTAATTTCCTCTTTCTTTGTCATGTGCTGTTTGAAGATTTGTAACACGAGTTTACACTTTTACCGGGGGCTTAGCTCTAGTCATTGCTGTTATGCATTCATTCCAAAAGTCCAGAAATTTGAAAGATGTGTAGACTCATTATGGGTTTTCTCAAAAGGTTCACAGGCAACATTAGTAGCAGGGCACGCCATGCTGAAGTCAGGGTGACCTTGCCTAAGGCAATAATGCTGCCAGTGCATCAGTATGCGTGGACACCGTTACAAGCGTTCTCAAACAGCACATGGGCAAACATGAGTTGTATTGGGGCATTCTTGCTGAAGCCAAGGTGAGGTTTAGCAGGCACTAATGCTGCCAGAGCATCAGGGAAGTTGAGCTGCCAAGTGCAGGGTACTAGGAGGTGGGTGTCACCTGTGTATTAATGGCAGAACCTGGGTATTCCAGCCTGAAAAAGCTGTTCCTCGGCATTGCAGAAACTCCTGGGCAGTAGGTCAACAGAACCACCCAGCTGGTGGCTCATGGTACTGCCACCATGCTGAAAATTCAAGCTGGGGATGATGTTCCAATTGGAGGGCAATCACCCAGATGGGACAGGAATGGAGGTAAGGGCTGCAATGGAGCTTTGGTAGGATGATGGCACTCATAGTTGTCAAGACGACAAGGTAGCCAAGGCGCCTAAAGGGTCTTTTATAACTTAGACGAGAAGGTGTCCACCTAGGCAGTAAGGCAGATATGAAGTGGTAATTTTTACATCTCATAAACAATATAATATATAAAAATTTAAAGTAAAGCTAAAAAATCTAATAAAATTGACATACATTGTTAACAAAATTTTAATGAAGAACAAGAACATAACATGTACAAAAATAAATATAAACTTAAGACAACATAAAGTAAATTGACTTACCAAATGATACAAATATTTTTTAAACTTCATTTCTTCTTTAAGAATCTGCAAAATAGTATACACAATATATGCAAAATGCAAGCATGAAGCAATCCACATTATCATAACACAAGGCACTAAGGTAGTGAGACATAAACTAATAAAAGATTAAAAATGCATCAAAAGAGACAACTAACATCACCAAGTACATAATTGACTAGAGTACTTAAAAGATGAGAATATTAAGAAGTTAATTAACATCACCAACTCAAAGTTAAAGCCAAACACGGAATTTTCTAGGCTCTCAATATCATGTGGATTAGTCTCTTCATTTGCATTTACTTTCTCATGTGTATCCTCCCATGATGCATCTCCATCCTCATTATCATCATGTATATCATCATCCTCATCATCCTTTAGAAGCTCTTCATCACTATTGCTCTCTCTCAGAGAATATGTTTCACCATTTGTTATCAATATACAAAGTTCACATTTAACTATATTCTTGTCCTTGTCATCGGACCAATACACATATTTCCAACCTGGATCACTTGCCTTGGCTTTCTTTTTTCAACATTCATGTTAACTGATCTTGAGCCATATTCCATTAAAAAAACCAAATAGAAAGTGCACCAGCTGAAGATATAAGAATTAGTTTGACCAATTAAGCTAAGCTAAGTGCAAATGATCGAATAACACTAGAGAATCTAATAAGAAGTGATACTGGGATTTCTTGGATTCAAACCCTAGCATAGTTGACTCTTACAGGGGTCAAGGGGATTCCAATCCTAGCACAGGTAATATGATAACGCCCAAACATCAAACAATGTCTCCACTATATGTAGAATAAAAATACTTGAAGAAACAAAAACAACAAAGTCAGAAACCGTCAATGCACTGGAGACATTCAAACTTGCAACTTAGATCTTGACGCATAGGAAGTGTGTATAAGAATATTAAAAAGTGTCTAATAGATGTTACATGGATAAACTTGAAGGAAGAAATGAGAAAATATAGGTGGAAGAATAAAAAAATTGAAAACATAAAACCTAGGTTTTACTGGAGGCAGAGGAGGACGACGTCGAGGAGCTGGCATGTTGTAGACCAGTGGAGGAGGAGAAAAGCTTCTTCGTGGCATAGAGAGACTCTAGAAGCTGCGGTGGCGAGGAAGAGGGGAACTTGAAGCTTTGTTGGGCTGCTGGGGTGTTGAGACTGCACTGCTCAGGTTGGAGGCATCGGGGGCAGCTTTGGGGCTTCTGTTCATCGATCCATGCCTTCAATCAGGTGGGGGGGGGGTCCTGGGTTTAACTTGCTGGCTCAAGCCTTAAACCGGTTCAGGAGAACCAGAATCAAAAGAGACTGGACCGGATGGGTCCAGGCGGTCCAAGGCGAGCTTAAGGCAGCCAAGGCATGTGCACTAACCGCCTAGGCAGTCAAGGTGCACACATTTTTGGCTGCGCATTAGGTGAACCTCCGAGGCGGCCTTAGAAAGATGCCTTTGTGCCTAGGCACTCACCTTGACAACCATGATGGCACTGGCAAAGGTGTGTGGCTGTCTGGGATGGTGGTCACAGGAGCTACGGGTGGCAGCTGTCATCTGCACGGTGAATCCATCAAGGGGCAGTGGAACAAGGCAGTCCCTGGTGATTCTCAGCCTCATCTGGATGAGGTGTGGAGCAAGAGGGGTTGCGTTTGCAGGAGAAAGGAGGATGGTGGTGGTGATGTGGTGGAAGACAGAGGAGATGCCCAGCAATGGGTCACAGGATGGACTTCACAGTGTTGATTGGCTTGTTGTGCTGCAGAGAAGTTGGCTTTTATCGTATAGCATCTGCAGACATGGGTTGCAGGAACCAGATATTTGCAACCTGGCAGGACAACCTCCTCCAAGTCCTACGCACACACCGACATCCCGTTCCCCTGCATCATCCATAGTGGCACCAGCAATCATGCCCCAGTGCCCTGTTCCAGAGTGCTGGCTACTCGTACAACTCTACACCCACTGCCAATTGCTACCTTCTCTGCTTCTGCAAGCAAGCACCTTGGCCCCACCTACAGGCCAAAGTGTAAAGAAGAACCCCAAACAGGTCCCATTGCTAGCATATAGCCTTGCTTTTGTGAATGCACCCGCCAAGGACCTGAACCAAAAAAATGTAAATCTAAGAGTTGCCCTTAAAAATAAGGGGCAAATGGGGAAATACATAAATATCAAACCTAAAAGTTCTAACATTTCTAAAATCTGTAGCCTGTTGCTCTCTTATGGCATAAACAACATCAGCCATCTTTCCAAAGGCACAATAGTGTTCGAATCATGCATGCTTAGGTGTTGCCTATGCAACATATTAATATGAGCGCATATAAGAACTATGTACAAGAGTTTCTAGGCAGAAAATTAACATAAAGTTACACCTGCAGGGAAACAATGCTGAAAGAAGGAATGCATTTCCCACGAACCAGAAACAAAGCATTTCAGAAGTGTTGGGGGAAATACCCCAAAAATGCACCTAAGAAATGCTACTACAATGTCCTTAAACACACTATTAAATAATTTGTTTCTCTACACTTATTTCTACATTATTGAAGATCTATTTTTTTTTTGAAAAGTACATGAATACCCATACACAAATACAAATCTGAGCGTTGTTAAATTCAATTAGTTTCTCCTTGCTTTTCACTAAATTTTCGAACCTTGTTTTCTCACTTTCACTTTACCTTTCATCTTTCCTATCTTGGCGGCTTATTCTGAATAAATCTAACATGACAATGTGATGAAATATGTAAGAAACACTATGTTAAATTGTTAACTACATTTCAATAGCAATCAGCAGGCTTTTATTCCCTTCACTTGGTAATCTTTTTGTCTTTCTCTTGTAACATTTTTATTTTCTTGTTTCACCTTCAATATAAGTCGACCAGATCAAGCAGGCAAGGAGTCTGAACTAGGCAGCTGATAGATGTGAAGACATTCATGAAGTCCTAACTTTTCTTTCTTTTTGTGCCTAAGTTGATGATCTGCAGTTGATAGAGTAAAGACAAGCATGAAGCCAACACTTCTATTTGCTTTGTTACCTAAGTGTATGTTTTTGGCTTCTTCCCAGTAGACCCTGAACTGCTTTTGTCCTACTGGTGCATAACAGGCACCTAACAAATGATGCTTTGACTCTAGTTTTGCCTAGTTGTCTATGGGGAGAAGAACATAGCACTCTGAAAACTAAGAGGGAAAAGATCAGGTCTAGTAGAAGACTTCATTGAACAGAACCTAAATGTTGTTTGAGATAACTGCTGCTTGTGAATATTGGTTTACAGATTTGCATTTTTGGCGATAAAGCATAGAAGCATTTATTCTTCCATTTCAACCAGTAATTGAATCATAGAACATTCTGTTATCAGATGGGTGGGAGTTCCACCCCTCCCCTCATTTACGTTCTTCTTTGAGGACTGCACAGGAGGGACTCCCTGTTTGCTCTTTTTTATATTGCAATGAACTGAAATGCATATTCATGGCTATCTTAGAAATATATGCTGCACTCGGATGCTAAGAAATGTCAATATGCTGTCAGGATCTTCCCGGAGCTGCTTCAGCAGAAGAAGTAGCTCGCTATTTGGACTTGAAGGAGTTGGATGACAGGAATTATATGTTTGAAGGCATTTCTGCACATGAAGGGTAAGCCAGACTAAACATGTTCTTGATCTTAACTAGAATGAAAAGACGAGGAGTCTGGCTATATTTTTTTTGTGAGAAAGCTCTAGAATTGGCACCACATTCAACGTTTCCAAAAACTTGGCATTTTAGGTAAGTTTTTGCACACGAAGGGTAAGCCAGACTAAACATGTTCTTGATCTTAACTAGAATGAAAAGACTTGAGTCTGGATATGCTTTTGTTGTGAGAAAGCTCTAGAACTGGCTACACATTATGGTGTGTCAACGTTTCCAAAAGCTTGGCATTTTAGGTAAAAGAAAGCTGAGAGGTCACATTCTCATTCTATCCACATAACTAATCTCCTTTTGTCTGCCCTTGTTTTTGTTTAGAACCTCGGTAAAGATTAAGGAGCCAAAAGCTTTACGGCCATCTGGCGACAGTGATATGCCCTCTATATTTCATTTCTTCCGTCATAGAAATTGATCTCCGTTCTTTCCCTTACAAATTAGTCTCAAAGGTAATCTCGAACAAAGATGCCCACTTTTATAGACCCAGAGACAGCATGAAAACCTAGACAGGAACAAACTTGACGACTACTGTTTCTTGTTTACATGTTAATCAAACGTCATGTTCTCTAATACTAGACTTTATCTTCTTCAGGATTGGGGTGAAGGTTGCGATAGATTGGTTAGTTGGCACAATGGCAAGAAGCAAGAGAGCAGAATTGTTGAGAGTCCGTGCCGGCATGAACAGTGCCATCTGAACTGCCATTTTGGCACATAAACGCTCCCAGGGCTTACATATCTGTATCCTTTCACGATGTTTCTGGCATTTTGTAAATTGGTATATCATGATAATCAGTCACCTAAAAATCCATCTGGATAAGCACCATCTTCCTTGTATTCCCTTTATCTAATCCCTTGAGAATTGGCGGTAGTTAACTCCCAGAGGTGAAATAGAATGTTGTCAATGTGAAGACCACTACGGTAAGCAAAAAACTAGATCCCCCTGGCAGTTTTATCAACTTTTGATCGAGTCCAGTGATGTTAAGCCTAAGTAATATTACCTTCACTGGCAGGTTAAGTTGGTTGCATTTGATTGATCCTCTCGCCAGTCTAAATAGTTGTCATTTCATCGAGGAGGAAATTTCTGTATTACTGTTTCTCTGCGTTCTTGGTCTTTTTTCCTTGTACTTGTAGGTCTTTTTTGTTTTTGTCCCTGAAGATACATGAAAATTGAAATAACTCCTTTCAACTCATGTATTTATGTTTTAACCCCTGTAAAATGGGGATTTAATGGCTAAGTTGTTTCTGATTTATACATTAAGAAATGATACATCTTTGGTTACTCTATTTCATGTGTCAGGCTCAAAAATAGAAAACAAAAATCCTTTCTTGATCATGTTTGCCTTCTCATTCTTTTGAATTTGCTTCTTGCCCGAAGTTCTTGCATCCTATCTCAAGATGCAGTTGGTAACTGCATCAATTTGATTGAGTGTTAAAAACGGATATTGCCGTTGAAGTTATATTATGGTTGGCTGCAATTGGAATATTTTTCCGCTTTAATTTGGTGTATCTTGCAAACCAAACTATTGTGATCAACCGAACTGGTTTATGTTATATTAGGTATATCAACGACACGTGTCTGTCACGAATGTATTTTTCAGTAGCTACTTGTAAAAGATTGTCACTGCGTGACGTACGTACATGGATACGTATAATGTATCTAATTACAGTATTTTGAAACAATGCAGTGAATTTGTTCAATTTGAATAAAAAGAACTAAAAAGTTCAAGGCTAGGTAAACCATTAACATTTTTTTGTAGTGCAGGCAATTCACTGCCTGATTATGTTGGTCTATCAGGATTATTGTTTGAAATGGTTTATTGGGGACACTTGGGAAAAGTCGTTCTTAATGAAACTAGTTGCCACAGTTGAATAGATATGAACAAAGAGGTGTAAGAAACCGAGGCCAGTGGTAGGTAGGGGTGCAAACGAACCAATATACTCGACAAGTAGCTCGAAGCTCAGCTCGATACAAACTCGACTCGGCTCGTTTATTATGTTAAATGAACAAGCTTGAACTAAAAATAAAACTCGACTCATTAAACGAGTCGAGCTTGAACAGACTCCTGCTCAGCTCGATAAGTTCGCGAATAGCTCGATTAAATATTATATTATATATTTATTTTTAAAAATTAAAAATTAAATTTTAATATTTATATATTGTCACTTAAATATATTAAATAATTCAAAAATTAAGTTTAAACTTAGATTGAGTTTCATAAATGAGTTAAATCTAAAATTTCACAAATGACTTTTTATTGATTTTGAGTTTATAAATGAGTTTGTATATAGCTTAAGTTTGAATATGAATTGAATTTTAGTCTAATTACTACTCGAGTTCGAGCTTGACTCGGCTCGATTAATAAACGAACCAAGCTTGAACAAGGATTCCACATACTCGCTAAAACTCGAGCTCGAGCTCGAACTCGTGTAAAATAAACGAGCCGAACTTGAACACCATACTACTCGTCTTGGCTCGGCTCGTTTGCACCCCTAGTGGTCGGCATGTTTCTTATACATACATCGGTACATGCAAGAACCCAAGAGCAAAAGAGAAGTACGTACGATTTAAAAGTTCTTAATCAGGTATAGCGTTTGATGTCGCCTCGTAACGAAGACGATATGATGCAGTCTGGAGTCTTACAATGATTCCGTGTCCATTCTCTCAAATAAATAAGAATAATGAAGTTCAGGACAACTTTGATGACTTAAATAATTCACAAGGATGATGACTCTAGACTAATTACATTGAAGTTTATTGAATGCAAAAATGATAGATAGTCGAGAACCAAGCGTCCCCAAAGCCACCATTACTTCAACTTTTACCTTAGATTGGGTTCCTCGAAACTTGCAGAGAAGTAATGAAATCTACTTTATGGGTTATGTAATGTGATACATTATGCCCGGTTTGGTAACACTATTTGACACCTATATCACTATCAATTTTAAAATTGATAATTCTTAATAATCACTGAGAAGTGTTTGGTTAATAGTGTCAATTTTGAAATTGGTAGTGAAAACAAAGCACATTATGTAATACAAGTGTCAACTTGTATCAAATTTAATATTGATACTCTAACCTCTAAAATTATCAATATCAATATTGATATAGTAGAAAATTTGAAACTCTAACCAAACGGGCCATTAGATATTGATCATTTGTCTAGCTTATGGGATAACCAAATAATCATAAATCATAAATAATTTATATTCAGTTTTCTCCTTCCAAAAAATGTGATTTTTTGTGCACTTGATACATTTTAAATTAATTCTAATTGATAATCATGGAGCACATTTAACTTTGAAGTTCTTTAATTCAACTTCCGAAAAATAGTTAACTAATATTGTTGGTGGTTCATTGATTTAACCTCACATATTCACAAACTACGGTGTTAAAACAATGTACCTCTTAAAGACTTGAAATCCTTGCCAAGATCACACACATATCACATCAAATACTCAAACAACTCACATTAAACTTTCTAACTAGATCTTACTTTGATACCATACATAGTGACTAAATCAACTAAGTATCCGATTCCCAACAACTGTGCTAATTAAAGCATTCCTAGAAAATCACCTATCCCTGACTTAGGTGACATTTGATAGATCTACAACTTATCTGAGTCTGAATATATTAAAATTATTTAATAATTGTCAACTAATTTTTAAAACTAAAACTAAATATATTAAATATTATTTGATAATATAAAATAATATTTTAATATACATTAATTAAATTAAATATAAATTTATAATCATGAAATAACATTCAAAATTAAAATTAAATTATTAAATATCATTTGATAACCACAAAATAACATATAAACATTTCATTTTGAAATTTGATCAGTTTTCAAAACATTATGCAGTGTGGTATGTGTTTCTTGAATTATAATATTAAACATATCGGTAAAAATATCAATAAAAAATATATTGAATCAATAAATATAGATAATAAAAAATTTTGCATATCTATCATTCAGAATATTAACAGTAAACAATAAATAAATAAAATGTAGATAATAAAAAGTATATATGTTTATCTTATGAAATTAATTAACAAAATTATTTTTTATGATCTTAAGAAAACTGAAATATATTTAATTTGTATGAAAACTCTGATCATAAAGTATAATATAGACCGTGACAAAAATAAGAAAAATCAAAGATGATTTCTAGTTGTTTTGAATAATCTCATAGCCACTTCTAATTTTCAACATCATTAAACATGGGGAATAAACCTATAATTGTCATATTGTTTACGTACAACCAAAATGTGAGAGTGACAGCCGGAGACATGTTTCTACTCAGCGCTAAGTGGCTATTAGTGCACTTAACCATTCAGACATTGACCATCGTATTTTTTTCCCATTCATTTCTTAAAATAGCAGAATTGCCAAACGCTTTGGAAGATTCAAAGTCTGACCAAGTTAGACTTAAGACTCTCTTAAGTTCAAACAATCAGGGCCTTATTCTCAACAGTACATGTTTAACTTTAGAGTTGTTTCAACTCAACTTCTGAAAATGATTAATCAGTATTAACAGTAATCTACTATTTTAATCTTTTAACATATTTACAAAATGAGGCGTTACATTGTAAATGTTGAGATTTAAATTATTTTGAATTGCACACGTGTTAAGTGTGTTTTAATAGATGACTTAGTTAGAAAGATACTAATTTAAAGTAACTTATTTTTATTTATCATATGCACTTGAGTTAAGATATGCGGAAATACATAGTTGCATGTTTTTGCCTCATCTACCCGTATTGGTTTACCAATCGACATCAAATAGTAGAATTTATAACAATTTGGTATATCTGTTGATCTTGGATACTATAGTTTATTCTAAATACATCTCTAATTGGATAAAGTATTGATTTAGGTTAACTTTATTGTACTTGTATGTTTATTTAAAGTCGGTCCAAGCAATATCCGAAAGACATTAGCAATTTCTTACTAAAAAGGTATAATATATTAAAAGAGAGACTCACTATTGACAAAATATGTAGTGATTGTTCATTCCTACGTAGATTTTATAATTTTTAATGCCAATCGGAAAAAGCAAAGTAAAATAGGTTGTATGAAAGGACATCATCCCGTATGACTACATGTTTTACATCCAGCTATCATGTTATGCATCGGTTGTTGCATCTACATGGATTAGAAATACTCATATTGTTGAGTAGAAATTAGTAAAACATTTAGTTTAATTTGCTGAAGTGTAGTTAGGCATCTCATCTAATTAAGTAAAATAGATAATGTAATGTGTTTAATCTAAAACCAAAATGATTTCCTTTGAACTTGTATGATTTACCATTATCTTTTTACATTATCGTATAGTTTTGTAAGGAAATGTTTCGTTAATGACAACAAGTGGAAATAGTTGTGGTGAGTCTACTAAATTTTGACTCATCCTAGTAGCACAGTAGGGTTATAATAATATCAGGTTCAAAGAGTTGATTAGGATTTAAAATTTTATACTATAGTTATTAAGTTGGTTGATTTAAGTAGAGTATAAATATATTAGGTTCATCGTAACAATTTAAAATTATTTCATTATCAATGATAATTTTCTATAGATACTCAAGCCGAATCAACTAAAATTATCTGCTACATATTTTCCTCCTCCGAGATGTGATGATGATAAATTATTTATATGATCTGTATCAATTTGCCTCAGATCTGTATTAACAACATGGTTGTTAATGGGTCGGTCTAATACTACTCACAGTTGGAAGATCCAACCCATAAAATTTAAGGACTTTTTGACCCGGCCTATTTAGGACTATTTCAATCATTGTATCATGAAATAAAGCGCGTGAGTCAAAAACTTTGTCCCATGTCTTGCCCTCTTGTTGGCCCAACCTGCAAGTGTGCGGACCAACCGAAACCATTGGCACCCCTAATCAGCCCCAAAAATTTTGAGGATAACACCCCAAAATTTTGAGGATAACCCAAGTTTATCCCCAAGTTATCCCAATACCAATCAACTCCTTTTACTGATCCTAACACCTCATGAATCATCCCGAAGAGACATGATCAACCTCTACATACAGGCATATTTCTAAACTTCACTAAAGAGAAATCATACCAAAGTGTTTGAGAAGTGAATGTAGATCAAGGGGTAAGCTGAAAGAAATATGTACATCGCTTTTCCGTACGTGGTAATCGCTGTTATCGATAGATGATCCTTGTTAAGACATGACAACGCTTGCCAACCGAACCACGAGACAGACAACCCGTGTGCTCTAGGAGAATCAAAATAAAACTAAAAACCTTTCAATATTCGAACTTCTACGGCTAAATCGGACATAACTAAACACTAAATTCGGCAGAACAGACAAACAAGTATTACAATTCACAAGTTTAATGCATACGGCCATGGAGCCCCGATAAAAAAACTTTAAGATAAAAGAATTAAAATCCACAAACTAGTTGCAGAAATTTAATCAAAGTTCTCCTAATGTAATAGAGTAGGGTGCATAATTGCATATATCTGATTCTGATTTCATTAAGAGTTAAACTATAAAAATCACAATTATAATTGGGAAAATTGACTTCCAGTTCTATTAAGAAAGTCAACTAAATTATAAGTCTGTTAACTAAACTTACATAACATTAAGTCCAATTCGGCAACTTTGTATTATAAGCCCGTTTAACGTTTTACGGTAGCGTATTCCCAAAATACCCTTATCTGAAAGGGGCAAACTGGTTCTCCTCGTTAGCTATGAAACGTCTCCCGACTAGAGTGCTCCGGCGCTTGCTCGAAGGTGAAACCTCGCATCACTAGTTCTAGGGTTTCTGGAGTCTGGAGTGATCTGGCACTTGCTCCACCGCCGTCTGACCTATATATCGCGATGGCATCTTTAATAGGTTTGCTCTATCTCTCTTCTATCCATCATGCGGTTGTTCGATCTATCTCCTATGTTTCCATTCGAATCGCTGATACATCTTCAACATATTGTTTGCGTTGTCTCACCTCGTTTTGGCGGTTTTTCAATTTGTCTCCTCCGATGATCTTTCTAAGAAGAAGAAGAAATCACCAATAAGGTATGTTTTTCCCCTTCGATTTGGGGCTTTAGGATTTACGTTGTCTAACCTTTCGATCAAATTTGTATGATGTATACTGTTTGTTATGATCTTTTATATGTCTTTCCCCTCCATTTTGGGCCTCAGATCAACTTGTTTTGTTGTATATTAGGGCCTCCGATTTTGTATTTTTCCCTTTCGATTGGGGTCTCCAATCAATTTGCTATGTTGTATATGGTTCGATATGATCCTGTATTTGTCTTTCCCCTTTGATTAGGGTCTCCAATCAAATTGCTATGCAATATAAGTCTTTCCCCTTCAATTTGGGGCTTTAGGATTAGTTAAAAATCTTGTATATGGTTGCTTATGCCGTGTATCCAAGACAGTTTTAGCCTTGAACATGTTCACAGTTTATGTGTAAAGGGACTAAAATTTATTGATGTTAATGTATGTTGCAGTTGTATCCAAGACAAGTTCTTGTATGGATCAATTTTCTATTATCATTAAATTTAATGGAGAATGTCACCTTGTTTTTTACAACCAAGAGATGCGTAGACATGAAGTTATTTTTGGAAATTTTTTCTAAATGGACATTAGATAGTGAAGATATGGATTTGGCATGTGTATCCTGATCAAGACTTATGTCCCATTCGTATCATGATCGATTAAGACCTATGTAATGCAGTAGGTTTGTATTCATCTTTAGGTAAAAGTGTCATAAGTATTCAAATAGTAACAACTCCCATTTGTGAAGTTCCTGCTCAGAGGTAATTTTTTTATTTTAATTTAGTCAATAGGTTTGTATTTTAATCATACATAATGCAGTGGGATTAACTATGCAATATGTTGTAAAGATATGCAAGTTGACATAGTTGTGGACCTAGCACCACGTCCAATAGTTTTACTACTTCTTCATCAAACGTGCATTCTAATGGTAGTAGTGGAAGAAAAAGTGATCTTTGGACCGATCACATTCATTCAGTATGGCAAATTTTTGAGAGTGTGGAACATCTAAGACAAGACTTAATCAATTGCAAGGGGGTTTGATTACAACTTTGTAAAGAATGACTTGACACGAGTGTTAGTCAAATGTAGATTTCTACAGTGTCCATAGTCTTTGCATTCCCTGAGTTGGTGGTGGACCATCCTTTGTTATAAAAAAACTACATAATGAGCATACATGTGGAGGAGGGCTTAGTACTCAGAAACACCCTAGGGCATCCAAAAAGTTTGTTAGCTAACTAATAGTAGATAATATTGTAGATAAACTTTGTATAGACTAATCAACATTAAAGAAGATATTTTTAGAGAGTATGATCTTGACTTACCATATTACCAAACGTGGCTTAGTAAAGAACTTGCAAACAAGCAAGTTCTAGGTGATGAACGTTGCTCATTTGATTCATTACGTTGGTATGTTGATATAGTAAATGAATCTAACGTAGGAAGTATCATTGATTTGGAACTTACAAATGAAGGCTGTTTCAGATGGTTTTTTCTATCATTTTATGCATCCCAAGTTGGCTTTGAGTATGGATGCAGACCATTGCTATTCCTTGACGGCACATTTTTAAAAGATAAATATAAAAGGCATTCTTTTAGGAACAATTGCATTGAATGGTAAAAATGAATTATTCTTTTTGACATATGTTGCGTGCGACATTGAAAATGAGGACAACTAGATGTGGTTTATGAAATGTTTGAGAAAAGCAATATCACCCTCTCGTCGAGTTACATTCATTTTTGATAGGTGTAAAGGCTTACTTTAAGCAATTCTCAATATATTTCCTGAGTCATGCAATGCCTTTTGTTTACGCCATTTTAAGGCTAATTTTATAAAACAAGTTGCAGGAAAATATAGAGGTTCCACAAAGAATGAACTTCTATCTTTATTTGATAGAGCATCATATGCTTATACCGTGCATGAACATGAGAAATCAATAATTGAAATAGGTATTATTTAACAAGAAGCAGAGAAGTGGACAAGAGATTCAATCCCTAATTTTTGGGCTAATGCATATTTCCAAGTGATAGATTTGGAGAGATGTATTCAAATCCTGCAAAATCATTCAACACTTGGGTGTTAGAGAAAAGACACTTGCCTATATATGATATGATTGACCGCATACGTTTAAAGATAATGAATATGAATGTCAAGATAAAAGACACAAGTTCATCCTGGGTCACATTTTTATGCCCTTCAATTGATGCAAGGATCAAGAAAATGATGGACAACTGTCGTGGTTATGTGGTCAATGTTTCTGATGGCATTTCTTTTGAGGTCATGTCTAAACCAACAACAATGGTCAATCTCCAAGCCAATACATGTTCTTGTCATGAATGATAGATTCTGAAATTTTCATGCAAACATCTTTTTGCCATGATTTATAAAATTGAAGGAAACATAAAAAATTATTGTTCGGTGTATTACACAACCGACTGTTACAAACAATGTTATAATGTGTGCATTGCTCCTATTTCTAATGTCAATAGACCAGAATTGGATTTCAAAGATATTCAAGTTAAACCTCCTTTAACTAAGAAGAGATCCGGTAGAAGTAAGAAGAAAAGAATTTCATCCCAAAGAACATTGGATATTGATCGGGTGATCTACTCATGCTCTAGGTGTAAATAATCAAGTCATAATAGGAGGGCTTGTATAAATCCCATAGCAGAATCGGTATGTTATTTGTATTCATTTCTTTACATATAGCAACGATTCTTCTTGATAAGTATCTTCTTTTATTGTAGACATAGCTGCCACTTCTTCGATTCCCATAGCGCACTGCACTTATGGACATGGTGTTTATTTGGTGAAAGTTAGTAACACATCATAGAGTGTAAGAAGAAAAATATTGTAGGTGTAAGGTAATGAGTAATCTTGTTTGATTAACAATGCTAACATTTACTATATTGTCCAACAATGCTTCTTTCTTTCATAACTTGAAAGTTGTGATTTCTTCATGTGTTGTGATGAAGTTGAAAAGAACAAAGTTGGTATTCTATGTTGTTGTGATAATGCCAATCGTGTCCGTCACCTTCAAGAATGTATTGCCTTGTTTGAAGAGGAGCTGAAGCGTCAAGGAGAAATGAGGGAGAAGGCTAAAAAAAATGCTGAAAGCTTGTGAAGACATTAACTGATATATCTTGTGATGGTGAGGACGAGAGTGAATTCTGTTCTGGTGACTTTTGTTCTGTCTAGTTTGAAGATGGGTTGTTTCACATACTGTTTAGGGTGTTTATGTGGTTGACGGATGGTCTGCTTTAAGGATTTGGTTTGTTACTTTTAGGCCCTACAGTTGTGGCACTTTCAGGTGTTTCTTTTTTTTTAGAATACTACTTTCAGGTACTTATCTCCTCTATTTTGAAAATATTTTGGACATGTTAATCCTAATTTGGATTTGCAGTTATCTTATTTGCTTTTCTTTATACGATTTCATGCTGTTTTACAGGTTACGTAGTGTTTTATGGTCTGTGAATAGAACGTGAATGATACATGTTCTTTGTAATTACAGGTTGCATTGTTTTACAATTTTTTTTTGATTACAAGATCTTTTACAACTTACGTGAATGATAGAACATTCTTTGTGATTACTGGTTAATAAACATAATTTATGTTATGTGTTTTTAAACATAATTTAGTTAACAAATATGTTAATATTATTCTTAAAATACAGATTATGTTATGTGTGAAAATACAAGTTATCTTATGTGTAAAAATGCCTAATATTAAACATGCTAATAAAGATCTTATTAAATAGAAAATTTAGTTAAGAAATATAACTTATAACTACTTTTAATAATCGTCCCGTACGTAACAATTTCAATCGTTCGAATTGATATTTTTTAACTTTTAAGTTGATAGATCGTAACATATATTTATACCTATATATATCAAATTCTTACGATTGATTCAATATATCAAAAGGATGCTGAGTGAACCAGATGACACCATCAGGAACATAACAAGAACATTTAGATTCTGAATGACGTCGCTGTTACGGTTTTTATTATAAAAACGATTGAAAATCATGTGAAATTTAAAAAGTAGACCAAACGTTACATAGCAAATTTGACCGGACCTTTCATCAAATGCCATTCGTTGAATCGGACTCTACGTTCATTACCCGATTATAATTTCTACAGTTTATAGGATACATCAATGGATTTTCAGTCCATCATTTTTTTATATAAAATTTCAGAATCTTGGATAACTTTTGCACCCCGAAAATGGAGCATGTTCACAAAATGGCCGAGGCGCATAAAAGATGATGCAACGAGGTGAGCTCGATAAACAGCAAGCAGCCAACAAGTTCCACTAATCTGACAAATGTTATACACGATGAATCACAACAGAAGAAACCAAGCTTACGCATTTTTCATAGTAAATGAAACTCAATTATTTTAACAGACCCGAAATCAAATAACACTTTAAAATGATGATTTATAATTACATTGACAAGAAGCATTCATCGTAGAGAAGGTGAAGGTAGCAGCAGCGGAAAGCCATCGTCAACTCATCTAGCGCTGTGTCCTGCTCGCGAGCGCCATGGACATGGCACGCAGATGGCTCGAGATCTCCGTAAATGATGGCCGCTGCAGCGGATCAGGCGCCCAGCAGCTCTCCATCAACCGCTTCCATTCCGGGTCACATGAAGCTGGAACGGCTGGTCTCAAAGTATTACTCGCGATACCCCCTGAGAGCATGGAGAGGGGGGAAAGCTTGAGGCTTGAGCAACCCAACGAAAAGACTGTAAGCTTATTTGCTAGACACTGCCATGAGGAGCAATTGACTAAAGGAGAGAAAAGGGTTTCTATGAGGACGTTGAATGTAACGAAGACTTCAGCAAGGGTGGGCCATACTGAAAATTTTTTAAGAGAGATGGTAGCTTTTTACCGCACAAAATTAAAAATGTCAACCAAATTACGCTAGAACTGGGTCAAACAACTAGCATACACTTACGACAGATTCAACCTCAAAATTTCAAGAAAATCCATATCTTCCCCTGTTAGAAAAAATTGCTTTTTAAAAAAAAATTGGTTGGTTTTGACAACTATGAAAATAAATGGTATTCCATAAGAATATTCTCTAATTTGGTGTGGTAAAAACATTTAAGGGTCTGTTTGGTATCAAAATATTTTGGGGATAACTCTGGTTTATCCCCAAAATTTTGGGGATAAACTAGGTTTATACCCAATTTATCCCAATACCAAACAGCCCCTTGGGAACTTAAAAAGTAGGCTTCACAAATCTTTCAAATGTTGACATAGGGGCTACGCTTTCACTTGAACCACTTGAACCATAATTTTTATATGTTGAAGTTGTTTAGAGTTCTTAATTTTTGAGTTCCTTAAGAATTTTCTTTTAACCTTTCTCTATAGGACTTACGAAGTTCTGGTGTTAATTATATCAAACAACTATTCGAACATCCTTAATTAACTGTTATAGCAATTTATGAATAGAAAACATACATCTACAAAATAAATATTAGGAAGCAACAACCCCATGAACTTCATAGAATGCAAAACTTAATGTTTTGAAATTTAGTTTGAGTTGATCTTGGATTTCTTAGTTAGGGGATTTGAGATTGGATTGGTTTCTTTTGATTAAGACTTAATATGCCTTTTCAGATTCGAAGTTTGTTTTCGATTTAGTTTCTTAATGTTTTGGCTCAATGCCTTGCCAATTTGCAGTGTTTTGGCCTTCATCTTCGTTGTTTTTCATATTGGATATGTTTTATGACATTTGAATTTGAATTTGAGATTTAGTTAGTTTTCAAATTTGAATTTTAAGTTTTGGGCTTTCAAGTTTCAATTTTCTAGATTTTTTTTCAGAAATTTTGGATTTGAGATTTTTTGAGTTTTACTTGTGTGGATAATTTGATGTTTTGAAATCTCAATTCCAATTTCAGACTTGGCATTCTTGTTTTCAATTTTAGATTTGAAAAAAAATTGATTTAAGATTCCAACCTTCAGATTTCAATCTTTTGAATCTAAGATTTTGGATTTGGAGTTTCAGGTTTGAGATTTTTTTTATTGGAGATTTCATATCTCACGTTTGAGTGCTTTTGATTTTGGGATTTTGCTTTCCATTTTTTTTCTTATTCAAAGCTTGAATTTCAGAATTTTCTTAGACTTGAGAACCTTTGGATTTGGTTTTGATTTCAGATTCAAGATTTGGGGATGTCACCTTTCATGTTGCAGATTCATAGACATTTGGAATTTGGGATTTGAGATTTTTGTGTTTGGTTTTTGTATGAATTTTCAGCCTTGAATTTTCATATGCTGATTTTTTTGAATTGAAATTAAGTTTGAGATTTTTTTTAAATGGCAGATCTGACAAGACAACTTCTAGATTTGAGAACTCTTCTGACTGAGAATTTGCTGATTCCTGATTTCAAGAGAATATAAATATTTTAATTTTTTGTAATCTAAAGATTTTAAACATATCTTATGCAAGGCTATAGTGTTTTTAAACGATTCTTATGACTAGATAATAATTTCTTCACACGTACCTATTGTAGCATTCAAGTATGCCAGTAATATTTCTGAGGTGTTAATCGCAAAAGAGGTATTATATTTTATTCATACCTAGCATTTAAGTGTTTATTATATGATAATAATATTGATTAATTAATATACTATTAATTATTTTTACTTTAGTAATGTGTTGTTATTAATAAGTCAAAGTAGTTTCAACTATCAAAGCAACAATAAGAATTAATGGAAGGAGCTCACATGGAAGACAAAAATCTATCCGTAAATGAATCTCATTTTGTGGAACATCCACTTAACTATTGGTGGCAAATCCTATGACCCAAGGTGGGTCTCATCCCCCACCTCAATCAGAGCACCAGGACAGGGCACCCCGCGCTTGGATTGGTCGTTCTCTATTGAAACCCTCGTGTCGAGTCGCCTTCCGCAGCTTGGACTGGTTCACCTTTTAAAGACCCTCATGCCAAGACGCACCCCACACTTGGATTGGTCACTCTCCATTGGAACCTTCGTGTCGAGTCACCCTCTGCAACTCAGATTGATTCAGTCATCATTAACCCTCAAACCAAGGTGCATCCCGCACCCAGATCGGTCACTTTCACTTTACGTCTGAAAAAACAATCCCGAGTGGCTATCCTTTTGGTTTGCCCTATTTACCCTCCATGTAAAAAATAATAAAATCTAGAACTCTTCGAGAGAAAAAAAAAGAAAGAAGGAAGAGGGGAAGAAAAAAAGGAAATCTAGTCGAGGTCAAAAAGAATTCAGAGAAACACCCCCGAGCAAAGATGGATAATCTCGCTATGCAAACACCCCGCAATGGAGTGCACAGGCAAAATACAAAAGGGAGTTGGCTTGGGCTAAAACTCAGCAAAAGGGCAGTCAGGCCAATAAAAAAACAACAAACAAAACAAAACAAAATCGCCATCAACCAAGGTGATTCCTCCAACCTATCTAGATGGACGGGTTCTTCTCTCCGTTTTATCAAGGAGGGGGGGTTTGAGTTGCCTATGACAAAATGGCTCCCTTAAAGCTCATCTACTTTATAGTAGAAGTATGTTGGGAAGAACATAACTGAGGTGACAAAAAAGGCCGCTTTTCACTCATAAAATTCAAAAAAAAAATTTATGTCATCCTAATAGGAACAAAAAGGAAAAGCCCTTTGATTTCCTCTTTACAAATTCCTGTCCTTCGGGCTCCACTGAGCCCTTTTATTTGCCCTCTACATAAAAAAATGCAACCCTTTAAAGCTACCCTTTTGGCCCACTGAACCCTTTTATCTACCCCCCACACAAACTGAAAAACCAGCCCTATGTGGCTATCCTCTTGGTCCTATGAACCCTTTTGTTTGCCCACTCCATTTCGTACCTTATTCCAACCATGTCAGAATGAATAATGAAATTCTTAAGTAGTATAATTTTCACGTGTTTGTCTGAATCAACATTTTAATGACATGAAAAATGTTGCTTTATTCAAAACAATAAAAGCAACTACACAATGTTAAGACTTTTTAGGGCAGGGCCTAAAAGTCCAATGAAAACAAAAGTACAACTATGGTAGATAGTTGGGATGGCCAGCCGGACGCTCTCGGTCCAAAATTGCCCATTGGGCCCGAAGCTCCTGCTCCTCCCGATTCAAGGAAGCGTGCTTCTCCTTTGAAGAGCTCAACTGCTCTGACAAGCGATCGTAAGAAGAAACAACCTCAACAACCTCGACTTTCAAGCGTTCGACACAATCTCCACTCATAGAATGGTCACGTCGAAGTTGACTCAAGCCAGAAAGTGATAGCAAGGAAGCTTCGAGGACTATCTGAAGCCACGATAATGCAGCCTCAGCCGGGGGAAGAAGAATCGCAGTCCATCGTATGCGCCACTGTTCCTCGCACCAAAGAATACAAAATTCACTCCACATACTCTCCACAGTTGGGATCTAACGAGTCATGGAGCCTCCCATCAAATGATAATAGAAAGTGGCTGACCACAACTTGCCACGTAAGCCCTCAGGAGTGGAGAACAAGTCTAAGAGAATCTCTAGGGAAGAGAAAAAGCCCTCCTCGAAAGCATGCAAGAGTTAGAAACCCCCCTCCAACGAAATGGGCCAAGCTAGTCCCAGCACGGGAAGAGAAATCTCACTATTCAAGTTCGTTGTCTTAGGAAGCATAGGAGAGGCCTCGACAGGGGTCGCCAAAGGAACATCTTCACGCTCCCATGTGAAAGGAATCTAACAAAAAAGAGAGAAACTTACAACACAAGATGATATTAGAAAATGATACCGAACAAGTAATAGGCCTGCAAAGGTGCCATAGCTCGAGGAATAGCATCGATGCTCGAGTCAAGAACTGGCCCTAACGCCATGGCAACAGGTTGGATAGTCTCCTCTGGAGGAGGAGCGGGTATGACTACCCTAGGGGTAGCCGGTCCAACGCCTATGGCCTGCAATGCCTGAATAGAATAATCAATACCCTAAGAGCTCTAGAGCCCGTTCCCATTGAAGAAGAGCCTCTTGAATAATCAATCCTCAAGGAGAATAAATATCAGAAACTGAAGCATAAGTCTTTATATACAAAAGTGTGGAACTCACTCAAAAGGGAGGGGAAAAGATCCCAACCAGAATCTAAAGAAGCAATAGTCTCCGCTTGCATTTGAGAGGGTGACCGCATTGGAACAACCTCTGGCACAAAGTCTCATGTCTCAGTCAAATCCATTGTATGAACTAGAAACTCAACAGCCCTCCCCAATGTGACTATGCCAGGCGATAATACCCCAAGTCTCCTCCAAGTTCCCAAGCTCAACAGGAGAAAATGGCACCTCTTCCCCGGTTGTCACCGGGTTAGTCGTCGCTTTGTCCACCCTCTGCATATGCACTGGAGAGCCTTCAAAATGTGTAGGTGCCATTGATTACAATGCAAGCCAATAGAAAAGAAAAAAAGACATAAGAAATAGGAGGCAGATAACTAACTTGGAGTAGGAGTAGGAGGCCTATCCTCCACCCAAACACTTTTAGGAGCGAGAAACACTAGGAAAAAGCTTCGATTGCTCAGCAATGCGACTAGGACTAGTAGATGTGCCAATCTTTGTAAGAAGAAACATGAATGGTGAAAAGAAAAAAAATGAGGGGAGATGTAGAAACTACAACAATACACTCAAATATAAGAGAAGTAAACAAAAGCTTCAGTACTTGAAAAGGAGTCATTAGATAAAGGCGGGATCAATAAACTGACATCCCGATCCATTCTCTGTGTAGCCCGAGTCACCGCTAGGAAAATATCACCGAAAGAGTGTGCTTGCTCTAATAATAAAACATACTTTAAAGGTCCCCAAGCTGCTACCAAGTTAGAAAGCCGTTGGCGCCAAAAGAAGGAGTTGTCGTGTAAATCCAAATGTTCCTTTGAAGGAGCTGATAGACGATGGGTGTAATCCATCATCATCTCCCTATACCAGTCTATTGGACGAGGAGGAGCTTGCTGTCTGGTTTGATATGAGGCACATAATGGCTTTGACAATAAGTCAACAACCCCATTATAGGGCCCTAGAGGAGAAACTAGAGGCAGGCCTTTATGGGCCTATCTCTGCTGGCTTGCAAGGACTCGATCCCTCAAGTCCCTGTAGTGTGTATCCAAGAAAGTAAAGCTGACATCCGGAGGTGAACGATCTTTTAATGACAGTTGCTTAAATTCTGCCTCGGCTAACATTGCAGGTGGTCTCCTGTAATTGCTGTTGTGGAGGAATGACCATAGCACTACCCTGGTGGTCTCGAGAGAAGAAATTCCACCATTCTACAGCAACAAGGTGATGATCTGGGCTTGTGTAGAGTCTACTAGAGTTGTTAAAATTTGCATTTGGAGGCACGCTTTGGTCGTAACCGAAACACTTACCGAAACGATGCGGAAAGTAGGGCTCTAGAATGACCTGCCGATCCTACTGGAATACAAGTACACTAGGCAGTGTACTCAAGCACCACTCCCATCCAGCTCCCTCTGAGTAGCCGCCAACGGGAGGATCTATCCATTGGAATTTCCTCTCCTGTTCTGCCGTAGTGTGCCGGTGATAGCCCTTGGAACAATGATAAAAAAGCAACGCTGACTCACCAGCCTTAGGCACTAAATGCAAAATCCGCCTTCCTTTGAGCAAATCTTTCTGAAGACGCAAGCCAAGTTTATCAACCAGCCTGAGCATCAAAGCCTGCAAAGAAGAGAAATTGCCAGAAGGAGAAGGCTACCCATCAAAAAGAGAGGTGGCCCAAGCACAAAATAGTGAGTAGTCATCACCACAGTACAATCCCAAGGGAAAGGGTGAGTCACCAATGTACCAAAAGAGTGATAAATAGTTGCCAATGTTGCGGGAGTGATTGCTAACTGCTTGCCACATACCAGTCGGCAAGTCAGATAAATGACACTAGCTCGGATGCAGTCACCGTCCCCGAAAGGAATAGCAAAGGTAGCGAGTGAATACACTAAGTAAGTTGCCAAGTGTGTTATCTCTCCTAAATCTTAAGATTCCTCATCTCATGAGGGCCCTCAAGCCCAGCAAAGCAAGCCACTGGGGGTGGCCTAGGCTGAAGAATAAGACTTGAACGTCCTTTATTCAATCGAGCGAATGAATGCTTGTAACAATAGGGACCACCGTAGAAAAAATGCAGCCAGGAATCTGCAGAAACTCTATATGACTCCTCTGAAGCTTCTACACTACCAGCATGTGCCAAGTCACACCATACCTTCACCAAGAAGCGGTGACAATATGATAAAACATAATTCCCTAAAGCATTAGTCTGGTAGCGAAACAAGTCATCAAGCACCAACTCCCCATAGAGAGCCCCATGAATTGGTAGGCCATAAATCATGTGAAAACTCCACAAGTCAAAAGATAGTTCACCCTGGGAAGTAACGAAAGTATTCCACTGCCAATTGAATTGCTCAACCAGGGCTTGGATGTAACCCTCATGACGTGGATAACCATACAAAGTAACCACAATGGCAGCCCACAAACCAACACACTCCAAACGAGCGGAGAAGTTGGCTAGAACATATTCCATCCATTCACAAGCCCCAACCCTGGCTCGATAAGGTCTCTGGACTGACAACTGCCCATACCAGCTATTAGTCTCCAGCGTCAAGAAGTCATCAAGGAGGCAGCGTCCGTCGAACCCCTTGCCACTGAAACGAGGATTCCTTGGATACAAAAATGGACCTTGTCGATTAGAACCAGTAGCTGAGTCACATTGCTGATCCAACCTTCAGATGCCTAAACGGAATTCCCGGACAGTGCAGTGGGTGTCCAACAGGTCAACAATCAACCCCATGGAACGCCGAGTAGGTAGTTGCGAATGGGGATTGTTCAATCCCATCAGAAAAGAAGGGTAGGATAGCTCAGTAGTACCCCACAGTGAGTTTCGTCTTCGGAGAATGGCACACTATAGAAAGTGCCTCTATTCAGAAGAAAGTTGTTCGGAAGACAACCCGGTAGTCACCTGATCGATCATAATAAAAACACCCGTCAATCTGGCGAATCCGTACAACCTCGACTGGACTGATAGTAGTAGATGCTCCAAAGGGTTCAGCAACAACCATGTCAAGTTGATGGAGCCCAAATCGAGATTGGGCAAAAGCACTTGGGCTAGGGGCCATACCCCTTTTAGATGGCGAGTCAATACGCCCTTGACCAGACATTGGTCAATCTAAAAAAACGTCGGCAAAAAAATTTATCTTAGAGGTTGAGATAAAAAGAAAACGATCTTGAAAAAAAAGAGAGTGAAACATTCAAAGAGAACGAGCAAAACAAAATCCACCGCAGAAAAGGAAAATGAGCTTACTTGAGCAAAATCAGATGACAGGCTCTTCCAAATGCAAGTCCACGCAATCCCGACACCCTCAGTAGCTCCTAGAAGGCCAAACAACAATCGTGACGGCCCCTTACGGGCTTAGTAGCTACAAGAGAACCCCACAGCTATCACCACAGCCCATGGCAAGCTCAAAGGTGACAATGTAGGAGCCCTGCGAGGACCACCAAAAGAGCAACAGACCCTGACGCCTGATCGCGGTGACAGGAGGGCCACACAACCACACTGAGTGGGTCCGACAAGGGCCACGGCGAGCCCCCAAGTCTTGCGGCACCAGTGGCAAAGGCCCACCGCAAAGGTCACAAAGACGCTGACAACTCAGGCACCTGATCGAAGTGGAGGGAAGGCTGCGCAGCAACAAAGGGGTCCGACGAAGGTTTCGGCAGACCCTAGAGGGCCACGTGCCCGAGACGGCCACATAAAGAAGGCCACACGGCAGTAGCAGGCAGACTCGGCAAGGGTGATGGCGAGTCTAGGCCGGTGAATCACCCACGACGGCGAAAGAGGAAGCACCCGCAGAAACCCAGCGAACCCGCTGCAAGACCCTTGCGGAAGACAGAGGAAGAGAGCCGGTGGTGAGAAGAAAAAAACGCCTAAGGAAGGGAGAGCCACGCGTGCAGGAAACCGGAAAGCAAAAAAAAAAAAGAAAAAAGAAAAAATGAACTGACCCATTCTCCTGATTGGTTCAGTTTGAATCAAACGGTATCAAGCCAGACTGGGTTAGTTTTAAACATGGACTGGTTCAATTGGGTTTAGAAAAGAAAAAGGAGAAACTCAGGATTAATGCCTTGATAAACTCGATTAAAAAAAAAGGAGGCCGGGCCGATCAACCCAATAAAAGCAAAAATTCGGGCTTCAACAAAAGCCATTTCAATCAAAAAGAAAATCTTAGGCCGGCTTGACCCAATAACAAAATTTGGATGAAAACGCGATTCGCCTTTTTTCTTCAAAAAAGGGGTAAGTAAAGAAAGAAAGAAGAATAATCCGAGTCTCATCTCTCCAAAACAAAAGGCCAACTGCTCAAAATCATTCGCGTCAAAAATAAGACCAAGGTTACCAGGACAAAGCTTGGGATTGAAGTGTGATCCAAAATCTTTGGAACTGACACCACGAAGACCGAAAACACCAAAAAAACTCCTAACAAATCTCGGATGAGATTCCCAGATTAATATGGGAGATAAAAATAACAAGATGATGATGACCCAAGCCCTTCTTGATCCTGAGATACAACTGAGCATGACAAGTTAGCCGTCAGAAGGAAATAAATTTCACCACCAACTACACGGATGATCCCTCATCGACTTCCGTTTCCAAAAAGTTGTCCGTGGGGGCATTTGTTGACATTTTTTTAAAATCAAATTAAGAAAAAGCAAGGAGGGCCGGACCCAAACCAGGCTGAACTGCCCCTAATTGGGTCAAATCAGGTCCCTAACAGACCCAACACATATTTAGTTAGCCCAGCTCATATTCTTATTTAATTAAACAATCCTCAAGCCCTTCCACAACCCACTTGTGCACCAGCTCATAAGAAGGAGAGAAATGGGCCATGGCCAAAATCGCCCATGCCACCTCAGCAGGTCCAGCCACCCAAGCCACCTGGCCAGCCACCTCAGCCTTGACCAATTTAAAGAGTGAGGAAACCAAAGGGGTCAGTCAACATGGGAGAAAGCAAGAGACCGGTCAAAGCATTGAAAATCTGTGAGAATTCAAGGAGTCTAGCTAATAAAACAGCGTGGGGGAAGCCAAAAGACATCTTACATTCAATCCCCACTTGACCCTTGATGTCCCATGGTCCCTATAAGAAGAGCAGGCCACGCCAAGGCCTGACACACCTGCTGATCGATGCCGCAGGCTGCTGCACCAGCTGCTGCCCCCTGCATGCTCCTGCCTCCAGCACTTGCCCGCGGCCAAGAGAAGAAGGGAAGAAGGAGAAGAAAAGGAGGAGGAGAACAAAGAGAACCCCCTCCGTGGCCTTCTTCAGGCGTCCATCTCCATCTTCCCCTACATCCAGCATTAAGAAGACAAGATACGGGGACATATATAATAACTATGTAGTCCTTTAAGGACATCTCCCCTCCACCTCTTCCGAATTCTCTTCTTAACCCCTCTTATGGCCTGAACCGGCCTTCATTGACATCGGCAACCCATGGCCAAAGCAAAGCTCCTTGCTCACTCTATTTCGGCCGATCAAAACTGTCTCCAAACAGCCCCCTTGTTCTGGCCTTTACGCAGCTCTCCAAACAGGCCACCTGGCCTGGACCTCTTCTTACAACCTATCTGGCCCACTGAAAAGACTCCTGAACAGGTCCTAAAAAAGCCCATCTTCGCCTCCTGTTCAGTCCACCCAAAAGACCCCAAACAGGTCTTAAAAACATGTTGCCATCGGCCCAAATTTTCTAACCATTACACAGGTCATTTCCAGTCCCCTGTTCGGCCCACATAAGCAGCCCCAAATAGGTCCTTTTTCAGATACCAAAAGATCCCTGATTGGACCTCCATAACAGTCCCTTTCCGGTCTCCCAAACAGCCCCCTTAGCCGGCCCATCAAAATAGTTTCATGTTGGCTCCTCCCACCGGTCCTAAACAGATCCAACTGGTTTAAAAAAAAAACACTTTCCTACCTATTCCCATTAGGGCCCTAGGTGTGGGTGATGACCCGGAGATTCTTGGATTCAGTCTGACGAGCCAAGTCTACTCCGGGTGGGCTCTCAACCTCCTACCTAAACCGCCCCTTTGTGGCTCCCCTTCAAAACCATATTCAAGTCCCCTGGCGGCCCCCAAAAAATCCACTTCAGCCCCTGTTGGTGCACAATTTTTACAAAAAAGGGGGGTTGGCCGGCCATGCTTAGGCTTATAGAGGCACCATGTCCCATGATCAGAGTTGCAGAGTGGGCTCGACAGGTCAAATATTAGGTTGATTATCCAATTAAAAGAATTCAAGACCAAATGACTTGTTCGGACCACCTTCCAGGGGATGAATGGGCTATGTTTTGGTCAAACCCAAGTTTATTGAGCAATATAGGCCCATGTCAAGGCGTGTTTGGCAATCCGTCAATTAGCTGCCATAAGATAGGCTTATCTAACCACATTTGACGCCGGACTCAAGCAAATCCGAGAGGATTTTGGGACATTCCGAGGCTTCCCCGGCAAGGGATATCCTCCTGATCGATTCCCACACTGGGTTGGATTCCTCCAATGGTAAGGAATCCCATAAACATGGAAAGACTGTCTAGATAAGGCGGGCGGAGCCGTTGAAGGGAAAAAAAAACAATTTCGGCTATCGCCACCCCTTCGAGTCCGTCTCAAAGCCGGGATCCCTTTTGCAGAAAAGTCTCCGACAGCAGAGGGGAGGGTGAAGACCTATATAAACAGGAGGCAGGCCGTCGAGAAGAGGGGTTCGGAAGGAAGGCCGGCGAGGAGGAGAGCCAACCTTCTCCATTGTCCACAAGCGCAGCCGTCTCTTCCCCTGTCCTCCGATGCCGTAGCCGTCAAGAGAAGCCCCTGCCGCCTCGGTTCAGGCCTCCTTCCTCTTCTACAACTCCCCGCGGCATCGCCAACACTACTCGTCGCCATTGTTTGGGTCCTTGAGGCCATTGAAGCTGTCTATTGCCGTCAAGATCTCCGGAGGGTTATAAGGTCACCATTGGAACTGTCTTCTTCTCTCGAGGAAGCCAACAAGCCCTCCCCTACTTCTGCAGGTTACTGCAGATGCCACCAAGGGCCTTAGCCTCCTCCACCATCGTCGTAGAGAGTCTCCGCCTCCCCTTGCAGTCGCGGCCTTGGCTCCTTACGCCGCAATCGAGTAGTGGGTTTGCGGGAGCTGTTGAAGCCCACCAGACATTGCCGAGCCAGCACCGTGCGAGGGGGGGATTATTTTTCCCCCCACTTCGGTCCACAGTGGCATAGCGTGGGGCCCACTAAAAAGAAAAAATGAAAAAAAGGAGGAGAAGAACCGCGCGGCTGGGTGAGGTCCGCGTAGGGCCATAGCAATGGGCCGCCGGCCCAAACAGAGCATCCGATGCCACCTTCGGCCGAACAGTGCTCCAACAGGAGCAATTCAAAAAAATTGAATTAATTAAACAAATCGAGACAAGTATAAGGCCGGCAGAGAAAAACCCACCTCATGGTTTCGGTTTAACTTAAAAGAATTCAAAATGAATGGGTAACCAACAGGCCGGTTCTAAACTCACCTCTTGACCCTTAAACAAAAAATAAAATAAAACAAACAATCAATTGAACCTAAATAAAAATCAACATTTAATTCAACAATCGAGACTAGTTGGGGAGTCGACTAACCATCTGCCCCTACGTCTCGGCTTAACTTAAAAGAAATCAAAATTTGGAATAGTTGGGGGGTCGACTAACCATCCGCCCCTACGTCTTTAAGGTAGACATACAAAGGTCTATAAAAGACCCCAATGTCTTACCATGTCTCAAGAGAGAGTCATTTAGCTATGGAAAGGTTGTGCAAAATCAACATGCCGACAAGCCAAACCATGAGTTGATGTCATGAGTCCCCACAAGCTTATCAAAAGCCAGGTGTACTCAATCTCAAATCAGTGAGAGGAATGCCCACAAGTCTATCAAAGACCGGGTGTTTTTCCATCTCAAATTGATCAAGCAAGTTCCATGTTCATCAAGTACTCAAAGGGACCTGATTTTAGATCATTCAAGTTGTAAATCATTTTTCGGATTGAGCAAAGATAATGAGATGTCAAGTTCGGTGTAAATATATATCTTGTGAAGGGCAGAAACAGTCTCATGAAACCAAAGGAATGCAAACATAAAAAATTGAATTAATATAGGATCTGAAATCCAAGGTGAGAGAATAAGTTAATGAATGTTGTCCCTTCTGTCATGCACCATGCATGTTGGACGGTTATTCCGGGAAATCTCTCAGGTTCCACCAGGATTTGAATCCAAACTAAATCATTCAAAAGACTCTAATTAATTCATATCAAAACCTTAATCAAATTTTAATCAATCTGAATTCAACTTAATAATACACATCCGTTAACAAGGAATGAATTAAAAAAAGAACTCACGGAACCCATTCTCAGAAATGCATTAAACTTGAACAAATCTCTCTCAAAATCAAATTGAATCAAACCACAACCCGGCTCAAAACTGAAATCCATCCCACGGTCAAATACCATAACAAAATCCCAAATCTGAAAGTTCAAAAGTAAATTAAATTAACAATGCTTCAAATCTGAGGCTTAACAAGTTTAACAAATTGAAGAACAAAATCACATTAAAAAAACATCAAGTTTTAATAAGTCAAATTTCAAACTGAAACTCATTCAACCCAACTTTAGTTAACAAATTCAATCCGCAAATTCGTAAGTCTAATTTAACATAAACTCATAAAACCAACACATTTAAAAAAAATCAGAATGTTCCAAATCAAATCAAATTCGATCCAATCAACATGTCCCCAATCATAATCCGAAACAAATCATCCTAACAAGAAAAGAACAATCAACTTAAAGCAAACTCAAAATTTCACATAACACAAACAAATTAATCACCCCAAATCAAAACACTCTCAAACAAACCACAAACTCAATTAAATCCATAAACAGAATCTGGATTAAGCAAAGTGATAATATCAAGCTCAAATAAATTAAATGTAAACCGAATTTCTTAACGAACCTCAATCAATTCAAATCTTGAACCACAAATTTCAAAATGAATTCAAATCAATCAAAACCAAGTCAAATCAACAGAAATACACCAAATTGCAATCAAGAATTAAAATAAGATAATTAATTCATAATCCCAAATCAAATCTCCCATACCCAATTCAAATCAATTCATTTCAATTAATCCAAATCAACCTCAAATTGAATTCAAATCGAATTCAACTTAAATTAAACTAAATTTAAATAATTCAATCCCAACAAAATCCATTTCAAATAAGATCAAATCAATTTAAACAAACTAAATTCAGCCCGATTTAATCAAACCAAACCTTTTCAACTCAAATCAAATTTAATTTAAACCAATAAACAGTCCAAAGCCAAATCAAATCAATTCAAACCAAATGAAATCTTAAAACACATTTAGTATTTGCATTCCATCAAGTTCATGGGGCTGTTTCTCCTACGTGCATATGTGTGAATGTTTATTTTTATGGATATATGTTCTTTTATTTCCATGGATTGCTATGACGGATAATCAAGGGTTTTCGAGTATTCTCGATGCAATTAACATCAGATCTTCACACCATCCAATGGGGAGAGGTCAAAACAAATTTCAGAACCTAATAACCTCAACTTAATTTTTTATACATATCATGCACCCTAGCTAATACTTTTATGGATTATCACTTATTTTTCTAGGAAGTGAATGCTAAGGTCAAATCAAGTCAAAATAAAAAATGAATTTCCAAGATTAAAAATCTTAAAGGTTTAAGTTTTTGAGGTTACATCATTTGGCACGTCCGGTGGGATCTCACATTCTCTTCATCTCTCTGTCATAACAATTGAAGAAAACATACATCCCAAATCCCATATATATCTAACACATGCTTCTTTCCTTTTTGTGCGAGGAGGAGGAAAATGTCAAAGGATGAGACCCGGTGGGGTCCAATGATCCCGCCATGAAGATTTCATCCTGATGTTGCAAGTATCTCAAGAAGCTTCTCTCGGAGTTCATCTAGCATCGAGAATATTTCACGGGTTAAATAACTTAATCCTATTTCCAAAGGGCTTACCATGGAAGCTCCCCAACAAACAACTCCGGGGGCATGTGGTTATGGATTCTATCACCACCAACCCTCAAAGAAGTCAAAGAGGCACCATGCAGCTATATACCAAGGCTGGTCTTTCATGCCCGACCAAGACAGGAGGAGGACAATGCCAAGGCAAAGTTCAACTCCTCCATCTCCAACAAGTGCGGAGCACCGGGGAAGCTACAACAAGAGGAGGTCAAATTTTGATCTTAAATAAAAAAATAGACTGCTGGCCAACCGGTGGAGAAATCTCTCAAATTCAAGTTGATGATATCGTCATCTGGTAGGGAATGAATCCCTAAATCCGGATGAACTCCACCAATCAAATGTTGGCAAAGAACAAATCCTTCACCCAAAAGTCATATATGGTCAAATAATGGCCATGCTAAATGACATGTCAAGAAGGAATCAGTTCTCAACTCATGAAGCTACCATGGCTGACCTACCAGAGGCTCGGCATATTCAAGGACAAGGAATCAATCCTATATTTCCAAAATAGAAACACACTTTGGCCAACCAAATATCAGTTTGGCTCCAAACAAATGCTACTGGGTAAGGAACAAATCCATCATTATTGAGGTGTCGTCTCTTAATTCACTGTGTTACCATGGTTGATTAAATTGAGGGCTCAAATCATGAGGCATTTCAACTGGGTAAGGAATTAACCCTTGACCCGGGAAAATAATGTGGCTTCAGTTTAACTCGAAATGCCACTTGGGTAAAGAACAAATCTTACTCCCAAGAAAACAAAAATCATCAAAGCATGGTTGCCCGGTCGGTGGCATATACCAAAGATGTTTCAAGAGGGATTAACCCACAAATCTATGAGAGTACCATGATTAACCGATCAAGTTCATGTTAAGACTGCTTCAAGAAGGGAGCAACTCTCAATCCGCAATGTTGCCATTGCTAGCCTTCATCCACAACATGCAATGGGGAGCCTGTCAACGGCTTATGCTACATGAATGCCATTTCCATGAAGAATCAATCCTCACTCCATGACATGAAGTCTTTATGGCTGGCTAACCAAGTAAGATAGTCAATCTTACGCTTTTGAAATGCCGAGGGCTACCAATCACGGGCTCAATCCTGAGATGCTATGCATTGTGGCTGCCCAGCTGACAAACAACATCAAAGTTATGTGAGGGATCAGCCCTCTAATCTGAAAATTGACAACTTAGGCCGAGCAATAGCCCACCATGTTGCTGCTTGGGTGAGGGACCAGCCCTCAACCCACAAGCTTAACCAAGCTTGATTAACTAGCAGTTCTGGCTCCTCGTACTCCTCTCCAAGTTGGGAACTAATCTCATGCTTGTCACATGGCCTATGCTGTTCAACTAGCGGCACAACTCCAAGGTATCCCTTGGGCTAGGAATAAATCCGATGCTCACATTAAAACTTGCATATGAAGGGCGTTATCGCACTCTCTACTCGGGGGGAAAGCCTCCAATCACGGCGTGGGTTAAGGAACAACCGATTGCCCATCATGCTGATAGAGAGGAGAGTAAATCCCTGACATAGAAAGAAAAAAAAAGAGTTGGTCTTTACTAGACTTGAGATGTTTCGAGAAGACGTGGGATACAGGGAGTAGGGGGCAAGACACTCGTTTATACTTGCTATGTTAGTTCCACAGCAAGTTAACCTGAACCACTACCACCAAGATGAGGGGGCAGCCCTCTGCTCCTCAATCCAAGGATGGCAGGCCGATCAACGGACCATGGTGTTATTGGTTAGGTGAGGGGTCAGCCCAACACTACAACAAGTCATGCCGATCAGCGACGTGACTAATTCATACTCCCTCTCAGGCAAGGAGCCAATCTTTTGTTTGCTCATATGCCATGATCAGCTGATTCTTGGTCAAGTAAAAGAAAAATATATAGCACTTGGGCAAAGAAGAAATCTGATGCCCACGCTACAATTGGCTTGTTGGAAGGCTCATCAAACTCAAAATGAACAACAACAAAAAATTAGAATTTTATACTTGGCTGGGAGCAATTGCCCAATCACATCATAACAACATGGGCCAAGGACAAACCTTATGCCCAATATGTTATCAGAGGATTAAGGAAAAAGCAATCCTCTACCTAAGAGGAGGAACCAGTGCAAGTTCAGACACCTTTCCCTCTCAACCATGTCACCATTACTGAGGAGATTTCTCAACCGCCAAAGCAGCAAAGGTTCCGAGTTGGAAGGACCCCCACTCCACCATTTATAATAGGCTCTATGAGGATCTACTAGAAGAGACATTCTGTTGTCCCAATATATATTCAAAACAAGTTAGGACGGATGAAGTCGAAGCTCACCATTTTACCTCTTCCTAACCGTTATGCCACTCTGGCCCGGTTGGAGAAAAAGGACAAGGTTGCTCCCCAGCTTTCTACCAACACTGCTGCAAGGCTCACTCAAGGAAAGAAGAAATCTTTTACCTGTCAAGTTATTCCTGGCCGGTCAGTGGTCCTAATTACTTTTAAAAAGAGGGAGCATGCCCCTTTTCTTAAAGATCAACAATTCCGGCTGATCAACAGCCCACCAAGCTATGGTTCAGGTGAGGGATTAACCCTCGTCCCATAATTCAAACAGGGATAACTAATTAACGGTGTCATCCCCGCATGCTACCTTCAAGTGAGGGGCCAACCTTTGACTTGTCAGTTCAACAAGGATGACCGATCAACGGCCCTATCCCCTAATGCTACTCGATGGGTTAGGAATCAATCCTAGGCTCACTAATTGAAAGATGTTGTTTGATTATCGGTGCAACTCTAAAATATTCTTTGGTCTTGGAACAAATTCGATGACCATATCAAAACTTGCCCGAATGTGGCACCTTTATATTATGTTGAGATAGATGAAGTTGAAGCTCACCATCCTATCTTTAACAAACCATTTTGCCACTCTGGTCTGGTTAGATAAAAGGAACAAGGTTGTTGTACAGCCTCTTACCAACATTGCTGCATCTGCATGGGGAAAGAAGAAATCTTTCACCCGTCAATTTATTTCTGACCAATCAATGGTCCCAACTACTAATGGAAAGAGGGATCAGCCCTCTTGTCTAAAAATCAACGAATCTAGCCGATCAACGGCTAGCCATGTTATTTCTCGGGTAAGGGACCAGCCCTCATCCTGTGACTTCAACCGGGGCAACCGATCAACGGCTCCGCCCCCAGATGTCATCTTCTGAGTGAGGGATCAACCCTCGATTCATCAGTTCAAGTAGGACGATTGATCAACGGTTCCGTCCACCAAGACAACTCGAGTTCGGCTATCGCCACCCCTCCGAGTCCGTCTCTAAGCCAGGTTCCCTTTTGCAGAAAAGTTTCCGACAACAGAGGGGAGGGCGAAGACCTATATAAACAGGAGGCAGGCCGTCGAGAAGAGGGGTTCGGGAGGAAGGCCGAAGAGGAGGAGAGCCAATCTTCTCCATTGTCTGCAAGCGCAGCCGTCTCTTCCTCTGTCCTTCGATGCCGTAGCCGTCAAGGGAAGCCCCTGCCGCCTCAGTTCGGGCCTCCTTCCTCTTCTACAACTCCCGGCGGCATCGCCAACATCACTCGTTGCCATTTTTGGGGTCGTTGAGGCCATTGAAGCCGTCTATTGCCATCGAGATCTCCGGAGGGTTATGAGGTCACCGCCGGAACCATCTTCTTCTCTCGAGGAAGCCGGTGAGCCCTCCCCTACTTCTGCAGATTATCGCGGATGCCACCAAGGGCCTTAGCCTCCTCCGCCATCGTCGTAGAGAGTCTCCGCCTCCCCTTGCAGTCGCGGCCTTGGCTCCTTCCGCCGCAATCGAGCAGCGCGTTTGCGGGAGCTATCGAAGCCCACTGGACATCGTCGAGCCAGCACCGTGCGGGGGGGATTATTTTTCCCCCCACTTTGGTCCAAGGTGGCATACCGTCGGGCCCACTCAAAAGAAAAAGTGAGAAAAAGGAGGAGGAGAAGAACCGCACGGTTGGGCGAGGTCCGCGCAGGGCCGCTGGCCCAAATAAAGCATCCAATGCCACCTTCGGCTAAACAGTGCTCCAACAGGAGCAATTCAAAAAAATTGAATTAATTAAACAAATCGAGACAAGCATAAGGCCAACAGAGAACAGCCCACCTCATGGTTTCGGTTTAACTTAAAAGAATTCAAAATGAATGGTAACTAAGAGACCGGTTCTAAACCCACCTCTTGACCCTTAAACAAAAAAATAAAATAAAACAAACAATCAATTGAAACTAAATAAAAATCAACATTTAATTCAACAATCAAGACTAGTTAGGGGGTCGACTAACCATCCGCCCCTACGTCTTGACTTAACTTAAAAGAAATCAAAATTTGGACTAGTTGGGGGGTTGACTAACCATCTGTCCCTTCGTCTTTAAGGTAGACATACAAATATTTATAAAAGATCCCAATGTCTGACCATGCCCCAAGAGGGAGTCATTTAGCTATGGAAAGGCTGTGCAAGAACAACATGCCGACAAGCCAAACCATGAGTTGATGTCATGAGTCCCCACAAGCTTATCAAAAGCCGGGTGTACTCAATCTCAAATCAGTGAGAGGAATGCCCACAAGTCTATCAAAGACCGGGTGTCTTTCCATCTCAAATTAATCAAGCAAGTTCCATGTTCATCAAGAACTCAAAGGGGCCTGATTTCAGATCATTCAAGTTGTAAATCATTTTTCGGATTGAACAAAGATAATGAGATGTCAAGTTCGGTGCATATATATATATATCTTGTGAAGGGTAGAAACAGTCTCATGAAACCAAAGGAATGCAAACATAGAAAATTGAATTAATATAGGATCTGAAATCCAAGGTGAGAGAATAAGTTATGAATGTTGTCCCTTCTGTCATGCACCATGCGTGCTGGACGGTTATTCAGGGAAATCTCTCAGGTTCCACCAGGATTTGAATCCAAACTAAATCATTCAAAAGACTCTAATTAATTCATATCAAAACCTTAATCAAATTTTAATCAATCTGAATACAACTTAATAATACACATCCCTAAACAAGGAATGAATTAAAAAAAAAGGAGAACTCACGGAACCCATTCTCAGAAATGCATTAAACCTGAACAAATCTCTCTCAAAATCAAATTGAATCAAACCACAACCCGGCTCAAAACTGAAATCCATCCCACGGTCAAATACCATAACAAAATCCCAAATCTGAAAGTTCAAAAGTAAATTAAATTAACAATGCTTCAAATCTGAAGCTTAACAAGTTTAACAAATTGAAGAACAAAATCACATTAAAAAAACATCAAGTTTTAACAAGTCAAATTTCAAACTGAAACTCATTCAACCCAACTTTAGTTAACAAATTCAATCTGCAAAATCGTAAGTCTAATTTAGCATAAACTCATAAAACCAACACATTTTAAAAAAAATCAGAATGTTCCAAATCAAATCAAATTCGATCCAATCAACATGTCCCCAATCAAAATCCGAAACAAATCATCCTAACAAGAGAAGAACAATCAATTTAAAGCAAACTCAAAATTTCACATAACACAAACAAATTAATCTCCCCAAATCAAAACACTCTCAAACAAACCACAAACTCAATTGAATCCATAAACAGAATCTGGATTAAGCAAAGTGATAATATCAAGCTCAAATAAATCAAATGTAAACCGAATTTCTAAACGAACCTCAATCAATTCAAATCCTGAACCACAAATTTCAAAATGAATTCAAATAAATCAAAACCAAGTCAAATCAACAGAAATACACCAAATTGCAATCAGGAATTAAAATAAGATAATTAATTCATAATCCCAAATCAAATCTCCCGTACCAATTCAAATCAATTCATTTCAATTAATCCAAATCAACCTCAAAATAAAATTCAAATCGAATTCAATTTAAATCAAACTAAAGTTAAATAATTCAATCCCAACAAAATCCATTTCAAATAAGATCAAATCAATTTAAACAAACTAAATTCAGCCCAATTTAATCAAACCAAACCATTTCAACTCAAATCAAATTTAATTTAAACCAATAAACAGTCTAAAGCCAAATAAAATCAATTCAAACCAAATGAAATCTTAAAACACATTAAGTGTTTGCATTCCATCAAGTTCATGGGGTTGTTTCTCCTACGTGCATTATGTGTGAATGTTTATTTTTATGGATGTATGTTCTTCTACTTCCATGAATTGCTATGACGGATAATCAAGAGTTTTCGAGCTTTCTCGATATAATTAATGTTGGATCTTCGCACCATCCGACGGGGAGAGGTCAAAATAAATTTCAGAACCTAATAACCTCAACTTAAATTTTTATACATATCATGGACCCTAGCTAATACTTTTATGGAATATCACTTATTTTTCTAGGAACTCAATGCTAAGGTCAAATCAAATCAAAATGGAAAATGAATTTCCAAGATTAAAAAGTTTAAAGGTTTAAGTTTTTGAGGTTACATCATTTCCTTTGTGGCATCCCTAAAGCCCCCCTATTTCCTGCCCCTTGAGCAGCCCTAAACAGGTCCAAAAATTCCCTTTTGTTGCATCCTGAAACCCCCTGTTTTCTTGCCCTTTGATAGTCCCAAACAGGTCTAAAAATCTGCTCCTTGCACAATCCTTCCAACTGACCTCCAGCAGGCCCATTTCTGGCTCCTCTTCGGCCTACACACCATGTCGCTGCAGCAAAAAGAAAAAGCACCTCAAAACGGGTTCTGGAGAATCACAAAAAGGGGATAGCATCCTCTTTGCATGGGCCGGCTTGAGGGTGACGGCCTGGCACCCCTTGAAAATTGTCCAACTGGTCAAGGGCATAGCCGGGTGGCCTTCCTAGCCAGACTAATCCAGAGCTCTACAGCAAGGTGCCAGCTTCCAAACAGGCCTCTCCGGCCCAAAAAAGTCCAAGACGGGCCCACCGAGCCTAAGAAGACCGAAGGCTGGCCAAGAATGCCGATGGCACTTGAACCGGCCCAAGAGACCTTTGACAAAAAATACAAATAATAAAAAAAATGCGAAATGCCAAACTAAAATAAGGACTAAAGCACCCTTTCACGGGTACTCCGACCTTTGGATGGTTCTCCCGGGTCCGCCCCGGAATGTTGATCCGGACGACAGCGTGGGCACGCTCCCGTAACCTGCAATACTTCCCCCAATGTGGCAAGTCAACACTTGATATCTTTGGATGGGTAAACTTCACTAAGTTGGAAATGACCGGCATGCCGTCATAATGCCAAAATTTTCCTAACTTCGTGGAAGAAGGTTTACATTGGGGGAAGGAATGCCTACATATCATTGTACTTCTCATCAATGAAATGATATGTCCTTCAAATGGCATCATAATTGCATGAAATTGGGCATCGATTGACAGCCCAATGGGCCGGATAGGGTGCGAACCCAAGGTGACCGAGATTGGTCCAATTCAACATCAAAATACAATAAGAATGCATAAGCAATCAGATTGTCACTAATCTGGAAATTTAAGTAAAAGGTGGTCGATCCGACTCAATTGATTACTTAAAACAAGTAACAAACAAACCAAACTTAAACCAACATTGGAATATCATAAAGAGCATCAAAAATCTGTCCTCAACCAAAAAAAAAAAACAGATTTAAAACAACTCTCAAAAGCTTAACCAAAAGCCTTCCAAACCAACCAACGCTTAAATGAAATCAAGTCAACTCAAGGTTTCAACATCAAACAATAAAAATCAGATTTCACCCAAACTGTTTTCACATCAAAAGATCAGATTTTCAAACACCCAAAATTCACTTAAAAAACCTCACGAACCTTGCCAAGATAAGATATAAATCAAGAAACAAAAGATCAAACTTAAAAAAATACCAAAATCAACAGCATTTCAACATTCAAAACACATCAAAATTAAACCCAAAAAACCAAAAATCAGATTCTCAAATGAACCTGAAATTTAAGAATTGATTCAATTAAACCAAACCTCATGTTGCCCAAAACATCTCTAATCTCACTTAAACTGAAATTGAAACCTTTCAAACCAACACAATCCAATTAAAACTAAGTCAAAACACTTTAAAAAATGATAAACCAAACTAAACAAAGCTCAAACCAGAAGCTTTGATGCCAATGAATCAATCTCGAACCAAAGGTTTGCGCCTAATTGGGCCCAAAAGGCCGCTGCTCTTTTGTGTTCATTACTTTTCTATTAACGTGCACGCTCTCCAAAATAGGTTGCTACGACAGTTAATCAAGGGCATTCGAGCCATTGTTCGATGTAAGGTAACGCCGGATATTCACACCATTTGACGGAGATAGGTCAAAATCAAATTTTCAAAGAACCCAAACCTCAATTCTACTACTTTTAAGATATCACTGGACTATCTAATATTTTTATAGGATATCACATATTTTGTTAGATAAGTCCGGGACATCCATATTTTCCCCCAAAACACAAAACCTTTTCCAAATAAAAAAATGGAAAAACGAGGTTTACACACTGTGGCATCCCCTTGCTTGGCCCATTGTCTATGCTAACCTATCAGCCTATGTTCAGTCTATGGCAACCCCTCACCCGGCTGGTCTTCCATGGCCAAACAATAGCACGTATACATAGCCCATGACAACTACCTATGCACACACTTAGATCCATAGAAACCAGGCCACCTCCGGCCCTTTAATGTTCAATACTTTGAGCTAAAGAGGTAGCCAGGTAGCTTTGGTATCATGCCTAACTTCATGGTCTATCCTTCTTTCATGATAAACATATTTCAGACCCATCATATGGCCTATATTCCTTTTAAAACTAAACCTATACATGGTCTTTATTTATGGCTCGTGTTTCTTTTAAACAAAGCCCATTTCAACCCATTATATGGCTGATGTTTTCCATCAAACCAAGCTCACTTTGGCTGCCTCATGGTCATGGCCCTATGACTGAAATCCAGCCTCATCTAGCCCCATCCCTGTATCTGACAGCCTATTCTATGGCCTAACATCAATGAGGCCCAAATTCAGAAAATGTTGAGAATGATGGCATGACTGAGCCTAGCAAGATGACAGGGAATATAAAGACCGGTAGAATGGAGCTAGTTGGGCCACTGGGGCCTAGATGAAGCAATGACAGACCTAGAATGACCAAAGGCCGAAAATGACATGATGTTAGACCAAAATGGCCATATGACAAAAATGAATATGCTAAATACTTAAACCATATGAAAATGTCTAAGAGGCTAAACCTATTAAGTTGGCCCCCCTCATAATTTTCGGACATGTACGGATTCTGGACAAGTAGTGGGTAGATGGGAAAGCCGAGCCCCATGCTACACTGTTCATTCCTGATGTAGGGAGTTCATATCCAACTACTAAGAGAAAATTCTCACTTGATCAAAGGGGAGGTCATGCATGTTACTATGCTAAACCAACCATAAGATCTAAAGTTGGGAGATAGGGAAATATCTCATTCCTATGTAGGGCTATGAAAATATGTTAATTTTGAAAGAAATATGGCTACATGAGCCTTCGAGTCTTTCCATATGATGATGCACACCAATATACCCCCATGCATATTGAATGACATTTATGTATGAAATGTCTCCATGTTATGATTAGGGAGCATTATTGTAATCCACATGAACTATATGGAACACAAATGCAAAAAGAATAAGATTCTAAATATGAATGAATCATAAAAAAAACCAAAACCCTAAGATCCGAAAATGCCCAGATCTGATGATTCATGAACGTATAAAATCTAAGAAATGTGATTTCTTGGAAAACAGTAAAAAAAAGAAAGATAATACCAGATGTATAACCAATGTCAAATCTGAAAATATTCCTATGGGTATTCCACAAGCTTGTTGGATTCAAAACACCATATCAGTTTAAGATTTAAATAGATCATAAAGTGATGAATATGCCTGTAAGAATTTGAAATAGAAATGCTACTGAACATGATGCATCTCTAAAATTTCAGATCTGAAGATGTCTAAGTCAGGTCGCACATGTGAAATGCCAATCCTCTGAAATATGAATGTGAGAATATGATTTCAAAGATGTTTGTAGATATGGAAAATTGACTTGATTTTGGACCTTAAAACTCTTGTTCTATACACATTATTTGAGTTTACACCATTGATAATCACGACGGGTCAAGCCGGGTGCTTTTCGAGTCAAACCGGGCATAAACAAATATTTATGGATGACGTGCCTCCTATAGAGGCACACATGCCCCCTCTTGAACAAAGATCACGGAATCAAAATCGGGACCCATATCAGTGAGTCTTAATTCAGGTCGATTCTTTAGAAGTAAAATTGCTCTGGCATCAGTCTAAACCAGTCCGATATGGCCATTATCTAGAACCTGCACCAAATTTCGAGCTTTGTTATCCACCATCGCCTCTATCCTCAGGAGCAGCTAATGTATATAATTTCAGTCAGATGACCAAGTCACAATTTTCGTATGGATATGGCCCAATCATGATTGATCAAAACTAATGCAGCATTTAGAAGAATGAGAACGAGTAGCAAAACAAAGATTATGAGTGATAGTTTCATTGTTGATAGTGAAAAGGTATAATTTTAGTTGTATTTGAGTTGTACTTGTATCATCTTTTCTATTATATTTGAAATATGATTTCTACTCGTACCATTTATTTTATTTAATAAAATGATTGTTAAATTATTAATAGAATGAAAATCGAAACAGGCTAGTATCAGTTTTTCCCAACATCATAACAATTTTTAAAATTTTATTTGATTTTTCCGTATTTTTTGAGGTTTTTCCTGATTTTTTTATTGAAAAGAAAATTAAAAAAAAATCGATCCAAACAAATTCCGAATTGGTTTTTGTTCCAGCGGATCGTTATCCACTGAACCCGATTCCGATTTTGATCCCATGATCCTTACCATGAAGATAGCAGAGTGCAGAGGATTAGCAAGAGCCGATAGCAATACATATGAAAGATGGTAACAAGCCAAGATTCATCGAGGGCCAATGGAAGATGAAGAATATGCTAAAATGAAGCCATGGCAGGCCTCCTATAGTTGATATGACAATGACAAACATGCCCTTGTGGTCGACATGACTATGATGACCTTCATGGCCTTCAACAAGAGAACCTAATCATATTGAAATTAAATGAAGACATTAAGAGGCTGAGTCAATTAAGGTTGACCCCCCTCATAATATTGGACGAACACACAGCACATCCCTGGGGTGTACTAATCCTATATGGGTAAATGGGCACACTCCCAATCTACACCGATCCCCCCCCCACCCGAAGAAAGGCATATCAAACTCCATCTACTAAGAAAGATAAATCCAACTAATTTGAGGGGAGGTCATGCATGTCACCATGTTAAACTGTCCCTTGTAAGTGAGGATAATACTAGGGGAACAATATCCCATAGTACTCATCGAGGGTTAAGGGAGATATATCATAATTATGAAATGAAAATTATAGCTCTTCCATGTCTTCCCACAAATTATATGCACTTCAATGTAACATGCATCATGCATGATATTCCATATCATATCTAAAGATCGAGCATGGATTTTTCAATGCCAATATGCCCATACCTAACCAATAAGGTTAATGCATTGGATCGATCCTTTAATGCCTATTAAAGGCTGATGAGGTCATATTCTCCTCATCCGATGAGAGCTATGACTTGCATGCCTTCACTCATATTTGTACTCCACGATATTGAATGACATTATGTTGTCAAGCACTTTGTTTATAATTGAAGAGTAATATGATAACCACCCATACTTGATGGACTGTAAACATCGTTAAAGGGAAAACCTAAAAGAATCCAATAAGATTCTCATTTAATGACCCTCTCTTAAAACATGATGTCATGAGTCTAAGAGCATAATCTGAAATTTTTCAATTTGAGATCAACGCTTCAAACTCCGCCATGGCCGGTCCCAAGCCCGGATGAAAAAAGAGGAGGGTTGCGGTAGGTGTGACAACCAGCGTAAAAATAAAGTCACATATCATGATATGAATTCAAATGATATAAACGTTGGGACGTACTCACCAAACGACGCGTTACACCGGAGTCCGGATGTGGCGAAAAATACAACAAAGGTGAGGGTGTTCCCCACATGCGACACGCCACATAAGCGCCCTATTGTAGTGTTAAATAAGCAAGGATTCCCACATCAAGAATGGATGTGGGTAAAGAAGTTAGTCCATAATAAAGAGCAAGATATGAGTTTTAGAAAAAACTCAGATGCAAATAGACATTATTATAAAAAGAAATGTAAGAAAGAAAATATTGAAAGAAAGATAAGAATAGGCACTTGGAATATTAGATCTCTTATAAGAAAACTTATGGAACTTGTAGATAGTATGGAGAAAAGAATGATTAATAATATGTGTATCCAAGAAACCAAATGGATAGGAGAAAAAGGTAAAGAAGTAGGAAATACATGATATAAACTATGGTATACAGGAAAAGAGAGAAATAAAAATGGGGTAAGTATCATTGTTCATAAAACATTAAATGATGCAATAGTTTCAATACAAAGAGCAGGAGATAGGATTATTATGGTAAAAATGATTATAGAAAGAGAAATAATTAATGTAATCAGTGCATATGCTCCACAAATTGGATTAAGTAGCGAGATTAAAGAAAAATTTTGGGAGGATATGGACGATCTTATGCAGAGTATATCAAATGAAGAAAATATATTTATTGTAGGAGATCTCAATGGACATGTTGGAAAAAAATGTCATGAATATGAAAATGTTTATGGAGATTTTAGATATGAAAATTTAAATGAAGAGTAGAAGAATATTTTAGATTTTGCTATGGCTTGTGATCTTATCCTCACAAATACTCATTTTATTAAAAGAGAATCTCATATAATAACATTTAAAAGTGGACAAAATAAAAGTCAAATTGATTTCATTCTCACTAGAAAATCCAATCGTGCTATTTGCAAAGATTGTAAAGTAATTCCGAGTGAAACTTTAGCAAGTCAACATAGGTTAGTGATTTTAGATATTAAGATTAAAATACAAACAAACACATATAAAAGAAAGTCTTCTCCTAAAATAAAATGGTGGGAGTTAAAAGGAATGAAACAACAAATATTTAAGACTGAACTTTTAAAGATAAATGATTGAAAGTTAGACATAGACGTTAATGCTATGTGGATGAATATGACTATAAAAATTAGAGAGATAGCTAAAATAGTACTTAGAGAGTCTAAAGGACATGGTCCACCTAAAAAAGAGACTTGGTGGTCGAATGAAGAAGTGCAAAAGGCAATAAAGAATAAGAGAGATTGTTATAAGAGATTGCCGAAATGTGATAACAATGAAACTTATGAACAATACAAGATAGCAAAAAAAGAAGCAAAAAAGATTATTACAAGAGCAAGAGATGATGTTTTTAAATATATGTATGAGAAACTTGGAACTAAAGAAGGTGAAAAAGATATTTATAAACTAGCAAGAATGAAAGAGAGACGGTCTCAAGATCTTAATCAAATTATATGCATAAAAGATAAAGAAGGAAAAATTTTGATTAAAGATGATGATATCAAAGAACGATGAAAAAATTATTTTGATACTCTTTTTAATGACAACTTTGCTAAAAACATAGACAACATAGAGAATGTGACAAACTTTAATTTAAATTATATTAGAAAATTTTAATTTTCAAAAGTTAAAGAAACTTGAAAATGATGAAAACAAGTAAGGCATGCGATCCGGATAATATTCCTATTGAAGTGTGGAAGTGTTTAGAAGATTTAGGAGTGGAATAGTTAACTAGACTTTTAACAAAATCCTAATATCGAAAAGAATGCCGAATGAATAGAGAAAGAGTATCATTATACCTAATTTAAGAAAAAATGAGATATATAAGATTGTGCAAATTATAGAGGGATCAAACTCAAGAGTCATACTATGAAATTGTGAGAAAGAGTTATTAAGCGGCGATTACGGAGCTATACAAATATTTCAGCTAATCAATTTGGATTTATGCCTGGTCGATCTACAACTGAAGCTATTTTTCTTATTAGAAGTTTGATAGAAAAATATCGAGATATGAAGAAAGATTTACATATGGTGTTCATTGATTTAGAAAATGCTTATGATAGAGTACCAAGAGTGGTTCTATGGTGGGTGTTGGAACAAAGGATGATGCCTGTTAAGTATATACAAATGATAAAAGACATATATGATGATGCAATTACTACCGTATGCACAATTGGTGGAGAAATAAGAGATTTTCATATTTCAATTGGCTTACATCAAGGGTCTGCAATAAGTTCTTATCTTTTTGCATTAATTATAGATGAACTAACGAAGACTATACAAGATGATATACCTTGGTGTATGATATTTGCAGACGATATTGTATTGATAGATGAAACACAAGAAGGAGTGAATAGAAAGTTAGAAATGTGGAGAAATATTTTGGAGACTAAAGGTTTCAAGATAAGTAGAACTAAAATACAATATATGCATTGTAAATTTAATGAAAACCAAAGAGAAGTAGCTGAGGGCGTTAGTTTAGATGGGAAAAGATTGTCTCAAAAAACTCAGTTCAAGTATCTTAGATCAATTATTCAAAAAGATGGAGAATGTGACGAAGACGTTAATCGTAGGATTAAAGCAGGTTAGATGAAGTGGAGATTGGTTTTAGAGGTTTTATATGATCGTAAAATTCCATTAAAGTTTAAAGAAAAATTTTATCGTACAAGTATAAGACCCGCAATGTTGTATGGTAGTGAATGTTGAACAATAAAAGAAAAACATACTTCTAAAATAAGTGTTACCAAAATGAGAATGTTAAGATGGATGAGTGGTCACACTATATTAGATAAAATAAGGAATGAATATATTAGAGAAAATGTAGGAGTAACGAGAATTGTAAATAAATTGAAAGAAGAGAGATTGAAATGGTTTGGACATATTAAACATAGACCTAAAGAGGCTCCAGTTAGAAACTCCAGTTAGAAAGATAGAAAATATTAAAATGACAGAAACAAAAAAGGGACGTGGTAGACTTAAGTTAACTTGGAGGAGGGTAATTCAATATGATTTAGATGGTTTAAATATCTCTGAAGAAATAACACAAAATCGACATGAGTGGAGAAAGAGAATCCATATGACTGACCCCAAGTAATTTGGGATAAAGGCCTTAGTTGAGTTGAGTTGAGATCAACCCTTCAGATGCTACTATCAGATCCAAGATCATATGAACCCCAATCAAACAAGATGCTGAAGCTTAGAGAAATCTGTAAACTGAACATCTAAAAGTTTCAAGCTATAATATCCACCCCCACCTTAGTGGAGTATGGGATAAAATTCAGATCGGATACATAAGTTTAAGGAACTTCAAATCTGCATGTTCAGAATCCATGTCTTAAAAGGCTAAATATGATGGCCTGTTAAGAAATGTGATCATTAACATGCTCACCTAAGTCTTGGAAACCAAAATCAGAATGAAGAGATGGCTAAAATGTGGACTTTGAATCCTCTTAAGCAATTAAAGCTCAAATTGTGCTTAATGAACCCTAAGATCTGAAAATGTCACCATGTGAAAATGCCAACTTGGACTCAATGCTCCAAATGCCAATGCCGGATTTATGATTCTATGAACTCCAATAAAATAAAAAATGATAAGACCAAATGCTTAAGATGTTAATCTCAGACCTAATGAACACTAAGTCTAAAATGCTTAATGTCAAGACTTTGAATAAGAAGGGTGGAGATACGGTGGACCTAATGAACTGTAAGTCCGAGATGTCTAATGCTAAGACTCAGAATAAAAAAATGGAATGGTAATAAGCAAACTATAATCGGATCATGGAATCAGATCTCAATAAATTCCTAAGAGGCTAAGACTAAGAGCTCGTTTGATGGGACTTAACATTCTCTTGAGTCTTGATTCGGTCAGACGTGGTGGCATTCAAACCGTTTGTTAAATTCTTTTGTCTCAGATCTTAACAGGAAAAAAAGTGGCTGTTAGCATATGATTCTTTAAGTGACCAACATGCACTTAATGCTTCATTGGTGCTTCAGGTGGTCATCACAATTCTCAAGTAAAAGTTCTCACTCATCAAAGTAACGAAGATATCAACATTTTATTATTATTTATTTTATGAATAGTATTTTCTCTCTCTAGTTGAGTAGACTTGCGCCGAAGAAATTTTTAACATATCCTTATTATATATCTTATGAAAATAAATATAAATACCTTTTCTGACATTTATAAATTATTTCTATGAAATAAAATATATATTAAGTTAGTTCTTAAAATAGACATCTCAAAAATAATATATAGTATTTTTAAATTTGAAATAAAATTATTAAGTATATTTTTAAAATAGAGTGCACAGTACCAATATTTAGTGCTTTAGTTATATTTTGTTATCTAATTTTTTATATGTTTATTATTTATATTTAGAAGTACTTTGTCATTATTAAAGTATATTTTGATTTATATACAAGTTTTTTAATCAATTTTAATTTAACTATTCAGTTTTAGGGTTCAAATATTTTATCAAACAGCCTTAATCATTAATATTTCAGATATCTATACAACATATTCAGATTTAAGAAATGAATCTCAGATCTTAGATGTCAGATATTAGTGTTATCAAATGCCACCTAATGCCAAGATTTTGATTGGAGATACGATGAATCTAATGAACTATAAACCCATCATGCCTAATATCTCAAATATTGACTTAGTGGAACCAATTGATCAATTTTGATCTTAAAGATTCTCAAGGAATCTTAAGAATCCACTAAGGAACAAATCCTTAAAATTGGAATCTTAAAAACTGAAATCTCATGAAATACACCTCCATAGCACACAAATTAAACTCAAATCAAACTTAAATTACTAAGTCTGTACTCCATTGAGCTTATGTGATCGTATCTCTTATGGGTTTACTTTATGAATATATGTTTTCCAAGTTATGAATTACTTGTGATGGTTAATCAAGGATATTCGGGAGTATTCGCGATGCAATTAGCATCATAAAATTGCAAGTCCGAGGAAAAGAGATCCAAAGACCAAGGAAGGTGGGGTCGGGAGTCGGGACCAGGTTGGTTGGGCCCAAAACCGACCCGGGTTGGCTGGGGTCACGACCCGGGTTGGACCGGGGTCGCCAAAAATAATAATAAAATATTAATTTTGGGGTCGGGGTCTTGGGGTCGGGACCGGGTCGGTCGGCCCCAAAAGTGACTGGGTCGGACCCGGGTCGCGACCCGGTGAACCATGCCAAAGACATTTTAATAAACCCAAAATCTCAACATGCATATTTTTATGCATACGATGTATTAGTTAATACTCTTACGAGACATCAGCTATTTTCATAGTAGTTAATGACTTACAGCTAGACAAACATAATCAAGACTCTTTTCTCCAAAAAAATTAAAAATTCACATGAATTTTGATATTTTAATTAAAATCTAGGTTTCACAACCACCCTGTCAGCTTTATCTGCTAATCAAAGGCCTGCATTACAAGCTGAACACCCCAGCCCTACGCACTTCCTCACCTTCAAGGATCGCGGACCGATTCCGATTTTGATTCCAGGAATCGGCTGGAATCGGCTGATTGTTGGGAACAGAATCGATCCAGGAATTGGCCTGGATCGATTTTTTTTTTCAACAAAAAAATTCAAAAAAATCATAAAAATTTCCTAAAATAGGAAATGAGTTAGAAAAAAATTCTAAAAACAAGATTATAATTCATCCACAGGACCACATCGAATAATTACTAATGAACATGAAATAAAGTTAAGTACATATTCCATTGATTGAAAAACCAATTAATTGATACATCATGAAAATATAAAAAATAGGAATTTACATGATATCAATCTAATACCAATATCAAGGATATGGATATTGGTCTTCCTCCTCTTCCTACTGTTGTCGACGCTCCTGAGTTGTGCTCAGTCTTATATATTGTCCGGGACCATATCCATATGAAAATAATGCCGATGCCATGCTATCAAGGTCGTAGGGATCGGACTGCGGGACGACCGGGACTTAAGCAGACTCTAGTGGAGCTAGTGGTGGTGGAGGAGGAATTCACTGTTGGTGAGCCTCGCCAAATGCTGGATGTTGTGGCTCTATAAAATGATGCTGTGGTGTCTGCTCATCCAACGTGTAATACGGCTTTTGATGACGTGAATCAGGTGACTGGGCTGCTGCTGATGGCTGCATCGCTGGTATGCACTTCTCGTCATCATCAACTGAGGAGTGAGAAGGAGCCTGCATATTGTCATCTAGGCTCACAGGACGCCTAACCTCCAACTTCCTTCTCTTCACCTCTTCAGCCATCTCTGAAGTACCAGAACCCAAATATTTTTTTAGCTTTGCAAATCCGCCCATTTTTCGTGCAGTCACTTTTGTTTTCGTTTTCCCTGGATTACGAATGGGCTGGGTAGCGGCAGCTGGGACTGGAGCTGGGGCTAAAGCTGGAGGTGGTTGCTCGATAGCTGCTGGGGCAGAAGAAGGCCATGCCTGAGCCTGAGAAGTAGGTGGAGCTGGAGCTGGAGCATCCTCCTCGGCTTCAACACCATCTAACTCTCCTTCAGCCCATGCACGGTCATCGGGATCAAACTCAGCTGGATGATCCCTGGCTGCCCTCTCCTTTATCCAAGAGGCAAATGCATGCTCCTCCTGGAATATTTGATCCATATCCACCTCCTCAGGTGGTGGTGTGGCGGAGGTATGCCTCTGCTCGTATGGACCACCAGTGAATCGTGCAAATCGCTCCTCACTGATCTTCTGTCGATCCTTGATATTCTTGATGCGCAGCCTCATATTATAATGACAGAAGACCAACTTCTCCAGCCAGTCTGAGGTCAATCTGTTCCTCCTTTTTGTATGAATCAGGTTAAATGTACTCAGGTTCCTTTCACAATGAGAGGAACTAGTGCTCTGACTGAGTATCCTGATACCGATGGCAGCAAGTGGATTCCATCCACTGCTGGTATTCACCTGAACCCACCACTCAGCTGCAAAAAAAGAAAAAAAAGGTAAACAATTAGCCCATCATCTTTAATAACTTATATGAAAATAAAATAAAATCTTCATCATAAATTAATATACCAGGTGACACTTTGTCGCACAAATATCTCAGATCAGCATCTGAGTATACGCTGACCCTCATCTTATATTTCTGCATCTGATAAAATTTTAAAAAACAATCATTAGTTGTCTAATAATTAGCTACTCCTAACTATTGAATAAACTCCAACTTACTTCTATCTCAGCCTCTATCCTGTCCTGCTGAGATCGGCAGAGACGCTGAATAACAGCTAGTGTACCCCGTATCACCTCATTGTCGTTCACCACCTGTCCTCTATATTAGATGCGAAGGTTTAAAAAATATCCTACAAGAATTTAATAGTTAACATTATGAATAAGACAATCATTGAATAAACTTAAAGTAAGTAAGCACAAATATTTTTTTAACCTACTAACCTGCAGTATGGACATCGTGGTGCAAAGTCTTGTCCTATCAGTCATCTATGATTTTCCACCACTTTTTGTAACCTCTGGGATTCTTCTCTTTTATGTTCAATTTTGTCCGGTCCATGGCATCGTACAGCATGTCTATCTGGTTCCTGTTATCTGAGTCTACCAACCACAAGACAACTACCAGTTGCTCAATGATTGCCAAGTAGTAGGCAATCCTCTCCTAAAATCTCTTGTCAGTGATTTGCTTCTTAGACCTGACGAGAATTTTCAGTTGATCTTACTTGTTGTGTAGGTGGTCTACCATATAATTATAATATTCCTCGGACTGCATGAACCTAACCAATGCATGCCTGTGCCGGTGTAAACTCTCCAATGCAATGAAATTCGTGGCGAAATGAGTCGGACCAGGCCTAACAAGATCATGCCCTGCTGTGTGTGATCTCATAATATGTAGCAGACGGGGATGCGAATAAATAAATGACGTGATCGTCTGCGCCTGCCTGACAAGGGTGGATACACTCTCCTCCTTGCCTATATCCTCTAATATGAGATCAATAGAATGTGCCGCACAGGGCACCCAGAACATGTGCTTCCTCTTCTCCATCAGTTTTTTCCCAGCTGCCTTATATAAAGGTTCGTTGTCAGTGACAACTTGAACCACATTATCCTCCCCGATCTCCTCCACCACCGCATCCATCAAAGAAAAAATGAAGTTGCCATTTTTAATCTTCCCAGAAGCGTCTACCAACTTCAAGAACGTGGTCCCCTCAGAACAATACACCAAGAAGTTTATCATACTCCTCTTAGTGATACCTGTCCACCCGTCGCACATAATTGTGCAACCCCTCTCCTTCCACACCAATTTGAATCCATCCATCCACTCCTTCCACTCCTGAACCTCCTCATCCAGCCCAACGCCATATATATGCCTGCTGCCCGGGGCTTGCAGACCCGGTCCAGCCTCACCCACGGCATCGACCATCGTTTAGAAGTAGGGGCTGGTGGCTGCATGTGCTGGGATGCCTACATCAAGTTAAAAAAAAATTTGGATCAGGCAAAAATTAAGTTTAAGTAAATAAAACACACATAAATGCCATTTTAAAAGTGATACCTGCATACAAAAACCACTTCACAATGTGGCGAACGGCTCTCTTTGTAGCCGTTCCTGTTGCCTTCACTCCTTTCATAGCTTGTTTAATCCCCATTTGCCCAGCACTCTGTTTCCTAAATAAGTACTCATCACTCGGCGTAAACCGAGTATTGGCAGAATGGTGGTGTGGCTCCTGTCGCCATCCCTCCGTCTCCCGGGTAGGGCAAGCCGATGCTGATCGGTCAAGAGTTGGGTCAGCTCTAGACCCTGACCCTCCTACTCCTCTCCTCCTGTCCTCATCCTCAGCAAATGCACGCATGCTAGTGTGCCTAGCATGTCTAAGCTCGGAGTCTGTGGACTCCTTCTCACTCTCTAGTTCCGGCTCAGCTGGTGCCTTCCCCTTGCCTTTCCCTTTCCAGGTAGGCAAATCTCAGTCCCTCCTCCTCTAGAGTAGCTCGTCGTGCAACTCCTCCCTCTGCTCAATCCTAACAGTCCGTTGAGAGGCTCTTCCTGTCATGTAGCCTCTCATCTCCTCACTCTTCTCCGTCGGCACCTTATCACATTTTTTTTTTACATTTCCACCTGTTCCAGCAATATGTTGTTTCAGCTGGAACACTCCCCCATTCATCTCCTTCTCACACCATTTGCATTGCACTCTCTTTCTGACCGGGTCTACCATATGCCCGTGTTCCCAACCCACGTCAGAAGGACATGCTGGTGCAGCATCGCCTTGATCAGCCATTGCTTAGACATGCAAAAATTGTAATAAATGCATAAAAAATTATTAGGCAACATAAAAATTGCTTTAAACGCTGTTCGGGAAGCAGACAACTCATCAAACACACTATTCGGTATGTTTAAAGGGTTACGTATTTGTCAGAAATGGTCGTAAATCAACGTACGGGGTATCCGGAATTTTTCCCATACAAAGAACATCCAATCGATATTCTTACAACTTGAACGGAGTTGTTCGATCAAAAATCACCGAGTTTAACCATGCTCGGAGTCGTCGGAAACACGTAAAAATAGGCGTACGGGATATCCGGAATTTTTCTCGTGCAAAGAACATCCAATCGAATAGTTTAGAACTTAAACGGACTTGTTCGGTCGGAAATCACTGAGTTTAACGACGCTCGGAGTCGTCGGAAACGCGTAAGAATGGACGTACAAAGTTTTCGGCGAAGAAATCTTACCAATAACCTTCTAAGGATCAAAGAAGAGGTTGAATCGAGGCCGATCGGAGCTTGGATCGACGGAATCCCTTGAAGAATTAGCTTTGAATCGCCGGAATCGCAGGAATCGCCGCCGGAATTGCCGAAATCGCTGCTGGAATCGCTAGAATCGCACCGGAATCGGCGCACACAGCTGGGATCGATGCCGGAATCGCCGGAATCCTCAATTTCGAGGTTGAAATCGCCCTGGAATCGCTGCTGGATTGCTCGCCGCCGTCCTGGATCACCGGAATCGACCGCAGCGGTTGATTCCGGCCCTAAAAGGGCCGGAATCGGTTCGATTCCCGGTCCAGAATCGAACCGGGAATCGAACCGGACCGGCCAGACCGGTCTTCCATGGAATCGGTCGGGATCGACCGATTCTAGATGGAATCGCCAGAATCGGATCGATTCGGACCGATTCCGACCGATTCCACGGAATTTTTGCTGGAATCGGTCCTTCCGCATGGAACCGATTCGATTCTGGCGATTCTGCAATCAAGGCTCACCTGATAGCTCCCAACCACCACTGCAGTGTGTAACACTTTCCTTGGCTCCATCAGGCTGTGCTGAAGACAGCCAACAGGTTAACTATGCAGCCTGTGTCCAAGGCAGAGTGAACCGGGCAGTCCACTTCAAGCAGCTTGGTCTGGTTCACATAAGACTGGACAAGGTGAAACTGGCCAGAAGTGCAACCTGGTCCAGACCTGGCAGATCTGTCCAAAGCCTCGAAATGTGTCAAACCCAGATCTTGACTGGTCCAGACCAGACTACTTTAAACTAGTTCACATCAGTTCAAACTGATTTGACTAATGACTGTGGCTTAAAGATAGATACACTAACCCAGACATGTTATTTGCCTTCCACAGAGCCATTACATAGGAGATGGGGATCAATGCCAGTGTTGAACTACTCCGGAAAACAAGTCTACCTGGCTTGAGTTCCAACACATACAAGGATGTAAGGAAGATTAAAGACACTCCTGAGAGCCAGCAAGGAAAACCAGCAGATTCAAGATGACATTCAATACATGCTTCGCAAGCTGTGACAGATGCAAAAGATGGGATGATCCAGTGGAGCCAGCAGTGCGTCACTCGATTGGAAGCTCACCCGGACCCATTCCGCATTTAGGGATTAACAATGTTGAGACCAAGGCTACGGCACATGCAAAGGCCGACATCTTGACGATAGTACTATCTAGTCTCATGGCAACACAAGTATATGCATATAAAATGAATATAAGTAAACATGATGAGGATTGATGAATAAGATAGCATATGTGAACCCAGTTAACACACTTCCAATGAAATATAGCACTAAATAATTAAATACAACTAATTCAGCTCCACTCCTCACATCAGGATAACAGGCTACAAAGCATATTCATTTGGATCAGTGTGTAGGTTGATGGGCACATGACCTAGCTCGTCTAAGAGCTTCAAATGGTGGTGCCAGGTGCAAGAACCAACAGCAGACTGTGAGGGTGGTTTGGAGCACCAAGAAGGTCTGCTGGCAAGGACAGCAGTATGATGGTGACTCTGAAGGATGGCACATACATGGTGGTGACGGCAGTTGTGGGGGTCATGGACTTAAACTGCACATGGAGATCGGAAGAAAGGGGCAGTGGCTGACAGAGCTAGCAAGATGGCACTAGTAGAAACTAAATTAACCACACAAATTGCACCCCCTCCTAACAGCATAGCAGCGATTGGACTCCAAGCTTGGGAAGCCCACCTCTGACGTTAGATCTCTGATCAGATTCCTCCTGCCACCTCTCCACTATGCATCCAAATCTTCACTAAAAAGCCATTTTGTAGACAGTTTTTGGTGAACCCATTCTTCAAACATCAGGAGAACCCCATTCTTGTATCCTTCCTCCAGCCATCTTTCATGCACAAGGACTCCACGCCAATTAGGAGAGTGTCGACACCTGGAATATCAGAGAAAAAAAAAGAAAAAAAAGACAGAGCAACGCAAAGAAAAAAAAAACGATGGGGGATGGAGACCCACCGGCAGGCAAAAGGGAGAAAGGGGGAGGCAAGACACAAATAGCAAGTCGGCGGGGCGCTTTATCGTGGCCGACTTGAGGTCGGGTGCGCAGGAGGGGGTGATCTCCTTTGCAGGATCCGGAACAGGGGGCCAACCCCTTAACCAGTCCCTGCGGCAGCACCTTGCACCGACCGGGGGTCCGTCCAAGCTTCCACGGACTTCCGAGGGAGCCTCGCGCCCGGAGACGGCTATAAGGAGAGGAACCGAGAGAGTGGGCGATAGGAGAGAAGCCAAGAGAGAGATCGAGGTCGGGAGCCGAGAGGAGGGGTTACCGGAGCTACCTCTTCCCTCCGCCGGAGCCGTCCCCTTTTCTGCGTGAAGCCGAGAAGCCCGCTTCCCCTCCCGTCTTCTTCTTCCGCCGCCGTCGAGCCGTCTCCCCCTGCCGCAAGCCACCGTGGACGCCAAGCCATCGTCGCCGGAGGAGGTCTCCCTCTTCCTCCTCCACCGCCGACGTGAAGCCCATTCCCTCCTCCGCCGCTGCCGTCCGCCTCCTACGCTGTCGTCGGGCACTGCTGTCCGCCGGTCTGCCGCCGTCGCCAGGCTCCGCCGCCGCCGCGTCCGGGAGGAAGGAGCAGTCGGAGGGGGGAATAATGTCCCCCCCGACTTACGTCCACGGTGGAAAAACCACCGTAGGCCCCCGGGCTGGCCGCGCGTGAGAGGGGCTGCTGCTGCACGAAGGGGAGGTTGACCCGCGGGTCAACAATAATGTGGGGCCCACCAGGAAAAAGGGGTTGAAAAAAAAATAAAAGGAGGACCGCCGGGCAGGCCAGCAGTCGCGAGGGGAAGGGAATGGGCCCAGGCCCGTTAAGTTGAAGCCTCAGGACTAAAAAAAAAAAGGAGGAAGAGGAATTTTAAAAGAAACAATCAAGTGAAAATGTAAATAAAAATGCACTAACTAATTAAACAAACCGAGGCGAGCATCCGGCCGCCTAAAAACCCGTCTCATGGTCTCGGCATAACTTAAAAGAATGAAAATAAATGGGAAAGCAATAGGCCGGCTTTTAAGCACGCCTCTTGACCCATAATTTAAAAAAATTAAAAAATAAAATAAACAATTAATGAAAATTAAATAACAATCTACTTAATTAATCAACAAACCGAGACGAGCATCCGGCCGGCTAAAAACCCGCCTCATGGTCTTGGCTTAATTTAAAAAAATTCAAAACACAAGGGAAAGCAATGGGCCGGCTTTAAGCACGCCCCTTGACCCTTTAAGGTAGACATACAAAGGTCTATTTAAAAGACCCCAATGTCTTACCATCTAGCTACATATGAGGCCGTGCATGATTAACATGTCATTAAGCCGATTATATGCTAAAAAAGAGAGAATCGGAGGAAATACCCATAAGTCTATAAGGACCGGGTATATTCCCCATAAATTGACAAGTTCATTATATCCAATAAGGATTGAGTGAAGATGGTCTCAAAACCATCAAGTTGTAATGACATGGAACCAAGCAATGAGATGGCATGTCCGGTGTATAAATGATCTTGAGTGGAGGATCAATAACCCCATGAAATTGAGAGGATTGCAACTAAACAAAAAAAGATGATGATGAAATAAAACAAAATAAAGCAACCTGAACATAAATAGAAGAAGTCTCTTGGGCCATCCCAGGTCTGAAAATACAGAGGGTTGGAGAGCTGAGTTTAATAAAAAAGAGGGGGTAGGCAGAATTTCCTAAGGTTAAAATCAAAATCTGAAATACGTAAAAATCTGAAAAACACAAAAATATGAAATATACAAAATCTGAAACCTGAATCTGAAGCCCAAAAATAAAATCAAATCCGGCCCAATTCAATAACACATAGCCTTTAATAATTGAACAATTCAAATCATAAAATCTACGTCCCCACCAGAATCCGGAAGACATGGGCAATTTATGGGATTTACAGAAATCTGAGACTTGAAGCTTAATCTGGAGAATCCGAAACATGTAAGGTCTGCAAATTAAAAAATCCGAAAGTCTAAGATTTAAGAACAGAAATTTAAAACATAATCTGAAGTTGAAATGTGCAGAATCTGGCAAAATCTGGACTCTGAATTTCTGAAATCTGAAGGTTTAAAACCCGGACTCCAAAATTGAAATCTGAACTTCACATCTGGAGATAAAGAATTGAAAAGGTTCTAAGAGGATCGACAAATTAAGATAGCAAATAAAAATGAGAAATTTCTGAAATCAGAACTCAAAACTAAAATTGAAGACGGTAAAATCCCAATCTGTATAGTCCTTAACCCGTTCCAAACACAGATTCATTAATTCAAACAAATGCCACTCAACTCCAACAAATTCAAATCAGACAAGCCATAATCCGTCAAATAAATTTAAACCAGGCAATTCAATGAACTTTAATCAACCCAAACCAGATCATTAACCAACCATAATGTAATCTGTAAACAGAATCTGAAAAAAGAATTAATTCTCAAGCAAATTTATAAAACAAAGTCATAACTCCTTAATGGGCCGGAACTCCCAAATTCAGTTCTTAATCAAGACTCAAACCAAAGAAATCTGCGATCGGAATTCAAATGAATTAAAACACTCTTAAAATAAATTTCAAGTTCAATCAAATCAGTAAATAAGTTTAAGCCAATGAAACAAAACCAAATTATGTTAAAAAAAGAAACAGACAACCATAACTCAAACAATTCAATCTCGTGAATCAAATCCAAGATCAACTCTAACTAAATAATTCCGATGCAAGATAAACTTAAACTAATAATTCAGATAATCTGGAAGTCTTTTTCCAAACCAACCAGATTCTGTAAGCTAAGCCTAAACCCCATTCAAATCAATTAAATTAAATCAACCCACATAAAAAATCTTTGAATTAAACCCAAATCAATCTTAATCAGACAAACGAACTAATCATCTATACCCCATGAAATCTGCACATTAATCTTTTTTAAAACTGAGTTAACTTTAACTAAACAAGATTAACCTAAGACAAACTAAATTTAAATTAATAAGTAATCCATCAACAAATTCAATTCAAGACAATTAAATCCTAAATTAGTTCACATAAATCTGAAAGAATCCATAAACTGTCAATTCATTAAATTAGTTAATTTCATCCCAAACAAACCATATTTCTTAAGCTAAGCCCAAATCAAACAATAAAATTCAATCAAACAAACTCAAATTCAAACAGAATATAAATCAACAAATAACTCACAAATTAGTCAAATTCAACTTAAATCAAATCAAATCAACCAAAATTCAAACCAATTTAAACCAAATTCAAAAACAAATTAAGTGCTTGCCTTCCACCAAGTTCATGGGGCTTTCTGTCTCTCCTATTGTGTATGTGTATGTTTATTTTTGTGAATGCATTGTTCTTCTATTCAATGAGTTGCTACGACGGATAATCAAGGGTATTCGAGTATTCTCGATGTAATTAACGTCGGATCTTCGCACCATCCGACGGGGAGAGGTCAAAATAAATTTCAAAGAACCTAACAACCTCAATCTATAATTTGATACATACCAATGACCCTAGCTAGTACTTCTATGGAATACCATCTATTTTCCTAAGAATTCAACGCTAAGGTCCAATTCAAACCAAACAGGAAAAGGAATTTCCAAAATCAAAAAATCTCTTAGAAATGTTTTCGAATTTTGAGGTCACATCAATTGGCACGCCCGGTGGGACTTCTCCTTCCCTTCATCTCTCCGTTATAGCAATATAAGAAAATATGCATTCTTAAATCAAATCTAAACTCTCTACATCTAACTAGCTTGCGTTGTCTATTTCAGGTAAGAAAACTAAGAAGATGTCTTCGAATGGAGTATTCTGTACTGAGCACTACGTGCACACACGTATCAATGGGGAGCTGGCATTTCCCCCGTGCTCGGTCATGTTCGGGACATATCCGGAGGTGTACCTACCCCCGCACCATCTAGGCATGGAGCTGGTCGCACCCATTGCGGATCGAACCGACATCAACCCTATTAGCCAGATTATTCTGGCAGCTCAAATGACGGGGACTAATGAAGAAGAGCAAGTCAAAGAAAAAGAATCGGTGCAAGTTCAAGCACCACTTGCTGTCAACCAAATCTCGGTTGCGAGGAGACTCCCGCACCACTCAAACCACAAAGGTTCCGTGTTGGGAGGACCCCCACTTCGCGATCCTCGCGTCGCTCATTTTTAATGGGCTCCATGAGGATTTACTGGAACGGACGTCCTGCCGTCCCGGTTTACACTCAAGCCGAGCTGAGGCAAAAGAGGCCAAAGCTCACAATATTACCACTGGCCAACCGGTTTGCCACTCTGGCCCGGTTAGAAGGAAACAACAAGGCTGCTTCCCGGCCTTGTGTCAATACCGCCGCATCTACCCGGGGGAGAAGAAATCTTCCGCCCGCCAACTCATTGTTGACCAATCAATGGTCCAGAAGAGGGGGCAGCCCTCTTGTCCGAAAACTGAGGGAATTAGCCGGTCACCGGCTAACTACACTGCTCGGGTGAGGGACCCGCCAACAACCCCTCGTTTTGGTTGGGATAACCGAAGAATGGTTCCGCCCCCATACACTACCTTCAAGGTGAGGGGTCAACTCTCAACTCAACGTTTCCGGAAGGACAACCGATCAACGGTTCCGTCCACCAAAAGGATTCAACGGGCTGGGAATCAACCCTACACTCGTAAGAAGCAAGAAGACACCCAGTTACCGGTCCAATTCGGTGACGTACCCTGGTTTTGGAATCAATCCAATGACCATGACAAGGTTCGTAGGCAGAAGCAATCGGCGGCCCAATATATGCCAAGGGTTGATCGGTTCGCCAGTCAACCCTCACATGCTACTCATCCGACTGGGGGCAAACCTCCAGGACGTTCCAGCATTGTTCGGACAAAGGATCAACCAGACGTCCGTCATACAAACAGGGGGCAGGGGAATAAATCCTCTACCCAAAAAGTTAAACAAATATGGGTGCCCAAGGCGAAGGTTCCCACCTCGGGGCCTTTGCCTAAAGTTATCCATCATCACCATGCAGCCGGCTGCTCTTCCAGCTCCCGGTCTGTTAAATCTTCACGACCAAAGGCCACTCCACCTCGGCCGGCGGTCCAATTTGCACCTCCATTCAGACGCTGCTTTGCGTCATATTATCATGATGACCAATTTACGGTCCCCCGAACATTGCCACAAAAAGAATCGGTTTCTACCCGGTTTACACTCCCCCATAAAGTCCCAAAGAGACATGTAACATTGGGGGCAGGGGGCAAGATGCAAGTTTTCACGTGCTTGGCCGCTTCAAGTTCAAGTCGGCGAGAGGACGATGCCGAGGCCCCGCAGACCACGACTCGACCCGGCGCGACTAACACTCGCGGTCATAGTGCTCTCCAGGCCGCAGCTGCCAATCCTCCACGACAACCCTCAATGGTTGATCTCCCGCAGCAAGAAGGAGTGGAAGAGGAGGCACCTCATGATGATCGAGAAGTTGAAGCTGCACCCCCAAATCTCGACTTAGCCGAGATATTGAGGGAAAATCAAGAATTAAAAAGGCTTCTCAAGGAATTTACACTACTACAGTCCCAGTTGGCACAAAATTCAGGGGTGGCTGAAGTCCCCGAAGAGCCACGTGTTGTGCGTAGGGAACAACCTCCTGCACCACCTCCTCGACCGGTGGTATATCCACCTCCCCCTCAACAACCGCCACAGTGGATGGCACTGGAGGACGAGATCCACGTCACATCTCAGGCTTACCAACCGCCTCAAGACTATGCGGCGGTATCTCAAAAAATGATGATTGAACGCCTGATCGAAGCAAAATTAGCTGAACATGACGATGGACTAGCCACGGTGGATTTATACCGGGTGCCATACCCTGTCCACCATCAATTTAAGAAGCTGCCGGCGGAGATCACCAAGATTCCCAAGTGTCCAAGGTTCGATGGGCGTGGATCCCCGAAGGAACATTTGGCACTTTATGTCACACACATGGGTGAACTGGTGCTTGAGGAGTCATACCTCCTCAGGTACTTTGCCACTATTCTAACTGGAGCCGCCTTTGAGTGGTACTCCAAGTTGAAGCCGAACTCGGTAGCAAACTGGGAGGATATGCAGAGAAAATTCATAGAAAGGTTCAAGTTGACTGAAAGGCCATTCACGCTGGTCGAGTTGACTTCCCTGCGTCAACGTAGGGACGAATCAGCAGTGGATTACATCAAGCGGTGGAAGAACCTGTACATGAAATGTTCCAATCCACCAGCTAATGAAGAGGCCGTCGGTCTATGCAAAAGGGGCCTACGACCGGAAATGTTAGAAAGGCTCTTGATAGCCAACATCCGGACATTCGACGAGTTAAATCGGATGGTCTCCGAACTCGAGCTCTTCTATGCTGATAACCCGGTGGCTCTCACCACAAGGCAGAAGATATCAAAGGATAAACAGCCTATGGCCAAAGATGTCTATACAATAGACTTCTCTCCGGCCAAGAACAATGGCAATGGGGGCAAGAAGGAGGTGCAAGGTTCAACCTCAGCGCCCAAAAATTCTAATCAACCTGGTCCTGTGACCACATTGGCTGATCGGTTGAAGAAGCCATACTCCTACCCCAGGGAGCACACCAAAAGGCTGTTCAATATGTGCTTAAAGGAAGGTTTGATCACCCTCCCGCAACCTAAACGGCCCGGTGATGCTAGTAAAGCCGACGAGCCTAACTTCTGCGCATATCATCGGATGTTGGGTCATGCTCTTGAAGACTGCTACCTATTCAAGGATCAGGCGGAGGCCCTAATTCGAGATGGAACTATCGACATGGGCAAGCATTTGATCAACCCGCCGCGGTCACATGTCAAACCCAAGCAGCCCCTAAACTTCACAGTGAATGTCATACATCAGGGGCGTTCATTTAACAGACGGGTGCAGGCTCCACCTCAGCAACATGCCGTGCATGATCACCGGCACCCTGAAATATACAACATGGCTGCCAGGACCACTGCCATTTTGGAGAGGTTCCGCCAACGGTGTGCCCGCCTAGAACGGGACTTACAACTCACCATAGTCAACCTACCGGGACTAATGACAGGTGAAGTGGTGGAAGAAGAACTGTACCCAGCTGACAATGGCGAGTCGATGGACTTCTCGAGCAGCGGGTCACATATGGGAACCCCAGAAGATACATTGAACCAGCCTGGTTCATGGGGATCCTGGGAGTCATTAAATGCGCCACCAACCCGAGACAATAGGGAACGTGAGGTGTCCGATGCAGACTCCTATATGGTCCCTAATGTACAACCAAGAAGGGAGGAACCGAGGAATCCGCCTACGTTTCCCGGTCATGAGCGATATTCATTCCCTCAGGGAATGACGTACCCGTTATTCCAATATTGCGCCAGAGCGGGTCTAATTGCCCCATACTCCCAAGACAGGCCACACAACTTCCAATTTCCACGAGAAGGGTGTATGTACCACCTCACCATGGGACACCCCTTGGAAAGTTGTAGAGCTGCCAGGGCACAAATTGAACATCTAATAAGGGGCGAGGTACTCAACCTGGGACGTCATCTGATCCAGCCGCCACGGCCGCATGCTGTCCGAGGGCCATACCTCTCGGCGTATGTCATACATGCCATCCCCGAAACAAGCACGCAACGGAGATCGCATGCAGGGGGCAAGTCACAGAGGCCAATACAGCCTAAAGTTTATTCGGCTTATCAAACACTCTCCCCGGAAGTGATACAAAGAAACATTGAAGCTGCCAACAAATTTTATGAAGAAAAAGCTAAAGAGATTGTCCCTGAGGAACCCGACCAGCCATGGCAGAAAATCCCCACTCGAGAGGAGAAAGCTCAAGCCAGGGCAGAAGCGACCCGCGAAGAAGGCGGAACTACAAGCCGAGCAACTACAAGCCGAGCAGCCGCACAAGCCGAGGAGGCCGCACAACCAGCACCATACAGAGGACCAGGAGGTCTCACCAACCAAAGAAAGCATGCGAAAAACAGAAGGAAAGCAGATAAAAGAAGGGCGCAACGCCAAGAGGAAAAACTACGAAAAATGGAGGCACGCTTTCAAAATCCCACACCTCTCCAAAAGCTTCAGAAACTCATTAATCAGCTCGAGGAATACGAGCCAAAACAGCCTTCGGGCCCGGCTCCCCTCAATGCGTATATTCCCTGGGGTGAGTGGGCCAAATATGCTTCATTCAAGCAATGGCTCATGGAAATCAGAAGAAAGATGGCTGCAGGGGAAGAAATCCCATTTGACAGCGTATCAAAATTCTGGGGAGAAGGTGAAGAAGAGCCGGATGCTCATGACCTTGCATCCCGCTTCCATAGGCTGTCATGCAATCTAGCAAGCATCCCACCACCCGCTGATTTCTACAATCGGGGGAATGGCAACCGGGGGCAATCCTCTCGTCCCGCAGTCACCTACCAAAGGCGAAATAACAGAAACACCCGCGGAGGTCGTGGAGGCAGGGGGCAACACCCCAACAACAACAGAGTAATCTATTTCCGGGATGAGCAACCAAGGCCCGTACCACCTCCATTGGTAAGGCAGCCGCCTGCCCGGGTCATTCAATTCCAACCCTTCTCAGATGACGAGGAGGATGATGACACAGTAAATGCCACTTCCGAGGCGCCAGCAAGGCCCAAGGAGGTGCAAAAGGAGTCCGTGGTGGACAAAACCAGTCAACCAAGCACGTCTCAGCAACCACCCCAACAAAATGAAGCCGAGGGATTGGTTCCGAGCGACACGGTGGCAGAGAACATATTGGAACAATTATTTCCATCTCAACCGGGTTCTCTGCCTCCTTTGGCCGAGGTGAAGGAAAAGGTGGACCAAAAGGTTCTTCTCCAACTAAAGAGACTACCTGTGCAACTAAGCCTATAGGAAGTCATATCTTTAAGCAAAGAACTCCGAGAAGCTCTTACGGCAGTGCTGCAAGCACCAGAAGCCTATGAAGCCCATTTGGCCGAGTTGGGCCAATATGAAGCATATGTAGCATCGGTCTCATTCACCGAGGAGGATATGATGTATCCGTCGGCATTCCACAACCGGCCGCTATATATGAAAGGGCTGGTAAACGGGCATGAATTGAACCGGATCATGATCGATGCAGGTTCGGCTGTCAACATACTCCCACTCAAGACCTTTAGGGCTTTATACCTTATGCCTTATCTTCAGAAGGTCTCGGGAGTTACTATATCCGGATTCAACCAAGATTCAGAAGAGGCTATGGGAAAAGTCGAGGTGGACTTGGTGTTGGGTGACTTCACCACTAGAGCGACATTCTATGTCATAGATGTTGATACCACCTACAGGGCTCTCCTAGGCCGCCCCTGGTTACATGCAAATTGGGTCGTGCCGTCGACACTTCATCAATGCCTTAAATACAACAAAGAAGGTGTGCAATACAGAGTAAATGCAGACCAAGCCCCTTTCGAGGTGGCCGAGTGTCATCTGTCAGATGCACAACTATATCTCCAGGCAGAATCCTTCAAAGCCAAAGACGATAAGGGAAAACAAAAGATGGTCGATGAACAGCTTGATGCCGATATCACCATTGATGAGGTCAAAGCAAAGATGCACAGGCTGAAGATAAGCTCCGAAAGGAAAGAGTGGCGACCCGTCAAGTTTAATGCCAACTCTATCACTAAGGCCTTCAAAGACAGCATATGCATGCCACCAGATCTAACATGGCTGGTCGGAGAGCGCGAACTTCAAACAGTGCAAAAGCTGGAGATATTCACCGTCCCCTATCCTGATGAACCAAGCCATACGTTCCACCGGGAGGAGTTCCCATGCAAGCCAGCTCGAGATGATGACTTCGGTTGGCCTGAAGATCTTGACTCCTACATGGTGCCGGTGGAGCCAATAGAAGCCATGTCTCGAAATAAGCGACAAATGTGCCAGGAGCAGGGCATTCCTGATAAGCAAAGCCGCCAGAGAGACAGGATGTTTAAACAAATGTGGAACTTTGAAAAATGGTTAAAGACACAAAATAAAAAGTATGGCGTGGGCTATGATTCTGACTATGAGCCGGTAGTGCATTATGCGGTCAACCTAGTCAGCATTCATGAAAGTGAAGAGGTTGCCCCTGTCTTTGATGAATCCTCTGAAGAGGAGACAGAGCAGGAAGCTCAACAAGAAAATGCCCAGCAAATTCAAGGCAATTTGGAGCAAGATCCACAACCATTGAATTCGCAGGGTGAAAATGACCTCATCTGGGCAGAGGCCCATGAGATAGAAAACAAAGAAGAGGCAGGTGAGGAATTGGTTGATTTACAGCCAGCGCCTGAAGAAATTGAGGATGGTGGTCAGGCTACAGTCGACGACCTCCTCGAAATTAATTTGGGGACTGCGGAAGATCCAAGGCCCACCTTCATCAGTGCTCTCCTCGGTGAGGAAGAAAAGTCCAATACAAGCTTTTGCTGGAAGAATTCAGAGATTGCTTCGCCTGGACTTACAATGAAATGCCGGGATTAGCACCAGACGTGGAAGTCCATAAACTGGCCATACTCCCCTCAGTAAAGCCAGTCAAACAGGGACAAAGACGTATGCGGGCTGATTTGGAACTCAAAGTCAATGCCGAAATCGACAAACTTATAGAAGTCGACTTCATTGAGCCTTGCATGTACCCTGTTTGGCTCGCCAACATTGTGCCAGTAAAGAAGAAAAATGGACAGATTCGGGTTTGCATTGATTACCGTGACCTGAATAGGGCCTGCCCGAAGGATGACTTCCCTCTGCCAATTCCAGAAAATATGGTAGACGTGACCATGGGGCATGAAGCTTTGTCGTTCATGGATGGCTCGTCGGGCTACAATCAAATCTTGATGTCCACGGAGGATAAAAATTTTACGGCATTTCGCACTCCTAAGGGGGTGTTCAACTACAAAAGGATGCCGTTTGGACTCAAAAATGCAGGAGCAACCTACCAGAGGGCCATGACTAGCATCTTTGATGAAATGTTACATGATCTGGTCGAATGCTATGTCGATGACTTAGTCGTCAAGACAAGAAAGCGAGAGGATCACTTGGGCGATCTGAGAACAGTCTTTGAGCGACTCCGGCAATACAAATTAAAAATGAATCCCATGAAGTGCGCCTTCGGCGTATCTAGCGGAAAATTCCTTGGCTTCATAGTCAGATATCGGGGCATTGAAATTGACCTCGATAAAATTAAAGCAATTAGGGAACTGCCGCCTCTGCGCAACATACAGGAGCTGAGATCCCTCCAAGGCAAGGTCGCGTACATCCGGCGTTTTATCGCAAACTTGTCCGGCCGGTGTCAACCATTTTCCAAACTAGCCAAAAAGGGAGCCCCATTTAAATGGGATGATAGCTGTCAAGCCGCCTTAGATGGGCTTAAACAATATCTCCTGAATCCACCTGTTTTAGGGGCACCTATCAAAGGTAGACCCCTTATTCTGTACATCACTGCGCTGGATACATCCCTGGGTGCTATGTTAGCACAACTAAATGATGAAGGCAAGGAGCAACCGCTCTACTATCTGAGTAGAAGATTGGTAGGCCCTGAGCATAATTACTCCCCGATGGAAAAGATGTGCCTGGCCTTGGTGTTTGCTGCCAAAAAGCTGAGACACTATCTCCTGGCACATGAGGTCAACTTGATATCCAAGTTTGACCCCATAAAGTACATGTTGAAGCAACCAGTCCCTTCCGGACGCCTCGGGAAATGGGCATTGATGCTGATGGAATTCGACATGAAATATGTCCCGCAGGAAGCAATCAAAGGGCAGGGGATGGCAGACTTTCTTGCCGCCCATCCTATACCCGAAGATTCCCCCTTAACCTCCGGTTACGACGAAGAGACCTTGAGGGAGGAAGAAAAGCAAGAGGCCCACCAGGTGGACATCAAATACTGGCAGTTGTACTTCGATGGTGCAGCCAGCACAGAAAGGAGACCTGATGAAAAATTGAAACCAAGGGCCAGTGCAAACATAGTATTCCTAAGCCCACAGGGTGGAGTTCTACATCACTCGTATATCGGCTTGGAAATTTCCCTCGACATGGGAATCCGATGTCTCAAGGTGTTCGGGGATTCAATGCTAGTCGTGCAACAAATGCTCGGGGTATTTGAAGTCCGAAAAGAAGAATTGATGGTCTATCATGCAATGGCTACCCGATTGGCGGAAAAGTTCTACGTCTTCAGCATACAACATGTCAGGAGAGGGTTAAACTCGCAAGCCGATGCCTTGGCCAAATTGGCTTCTGTGATCAAACTACCACCGGTAGGAAGGTTGGAAATTGTTGTCAAGCACAGAAAGTTGTTTCCAACATCCGTCATCGACAACGACAACCCAACTACATGGGGAGCTAACATCATAGAAGAGGGTGAAGATGATCACCCTGAACGAAATGATTGGCGACAGCCGATCATCGACATCAAGAATGGGATCTTACCTGAAGACCAGGCCAAGCGTGTGCAATTGACACGTAGGGCGGCCTCCTACCAACTTATCAGTGGGGAATTATACCGGTTGGTACCCGAAAAAGAAAGATCGGTCCTTGCCAGGTGTCTATCCATGAAGGAGGCATTTCAGGTGATGAAGGAAGTTCATGGCGGGTTATGCGGAGCACATCAATCCGGGCCCAAAATGAAGATAGCAATCAAGCTTAAGGGATATTACTGGCCAAGCATGTTCTCCGATTGCGAGAAATTTGCAAAGACATGCCATGAATGTCAAGCATTTGCACCTATCCCTAGGCGCCCACCAACACAACTACATCCTACCACCCCGACATGGCCTTTCGCCGAATGGGGAATGGATATTGTGGGACCTTTTAAGCCATCCTCCAAAGGTTGTAAGTTCATACTTGCAGCTACCGATTACTTTTCCAGATGAGCAGAAGCTATAGCCGTCAGGGAGGTAACAGGTGAGGTGGTGGCTCGGTTTGTCCAACAAAATCTCATATACAGATATGGAGTGCCGAGCCGTATCATGTCAGACAATGGTACACCATTCAGAAACCAAACAATATACAAGTTGGCCTCCAAATTTCATATTGATTGGCGGACATCTACTGTGTACAATTCACAAGCAAATGACCTAGCAGAGGCATTTAATAAAACTCTTTGCAAGCTTCTAGTCAAAGTGGTTGGAAGCAAGAAGCGGAGTTGGGATGAGAAGATGCAGGAAGCACTTTGGGCCTACCGCACCATATATAAAACACCCACAGGTTGCTCACCATTTTCATTGGTATATGGAAGTGAGGCAGTCATATCCGTGGAGGTGGAATTAGCCTCTTACCGGGTAGCAATCCACCATGGTCTACCTTCTGATGAACCCGATGAAATGCAAAGGCGGTTCATGGAGTTAGAGAAATTGGAGGGGGAAAGGCTGAAAGCCTACGAACACCTCAAAATATATCAAGCTAGGATGTCTCGAGCCTATGATAAGTTGGTGAAAGAGAGATCGTTCCAGAAAGGAGACATTGTCATGGTCAAGCAAAAGGATACTATGGCAGGTCGCCCCAAAAACAAGTTTCTCCCAAATTGGCTCGGCCCATTCATCATCGACAAGGTGTTCGAGGGAGGTGCCTACACTGTACTTGATTGCAAAGGGAATATTCTGTTCCCTCCACTCAACGGCAAACACATCAAAAGGTATTATGCTCCAGAGCATGAGTTCCATAGGAACCAACTGGAGAATGAAGAATGATGTTAAAAAAAAAAAAGAAGAAGAAAAAAGAGAGGGCTAAAAATAAGGATGCCCGACAGACTTGGCCGATCTCATTGACCGGTTAAGGGCAAAAGTGTCAAGTAAGACCCGGTTAAGGTGAAAACCCGAATAGGGCACCTTAAGCAAAAATGGGTTATCCCGCTGTGTGAAAACCCTACAAAAGGGCATACAGGAAAAATCAATGGGGGACTGGTCTGGGTGAAAACCTCGAAAGAGGCAGTCAGATTAGTTTAGAAAAACAAAAAAAAAAAAACAAAGCAGGGCTGACTCCCTTAACCCAATGGGTTGGGTGGGTGAGTTTTCCCCTAATTTTATCAGGGAGGAGGTCCGAGTTGCCGATGACAAAATGGCTCCCATAAAGCGCATCTACCTTGTAGTAGAAATATGCTGGGGAGACCATACCTGAGGCAACGAGGAAGATCACCTCCCGCCTATAAAATTTTTGGGAAGTCTCGCACACCATCCCAAAGGGAGAAAGGATCCCCCCTTTGTCCAACAAAAATAGGCTTTACGTCTTGACGGCCATTTCGGCCTGTAGAAGCTTCATCACCATACCACCATGACTCTCCTAGTCTAGGTGGTTATTGAAATCAAATCCTATACCGTTATGACCCTTTCGGTCTATATGGATCTGATTCCACGTCAGAGTTGCTTTTGGTCCATATGCCCCAAGTCTCACTGGCAATCCTTCAAACTTTGAGCCCCCAGGCCTAAGTTTATCCCAGATTCATATCTTAAGCTGAGTATAATCATTTCGTACTCTCTCGGCATCAAGCCACAACATTTTTTCGGCATCAAGCCACAACCCTTTTTCGGCATCAAGCCACCAGCTCTTTGGTAGTAAGCCTTTTCCATATTCAAACCACCTTCGGCATCAAGCCACGATCCTCCTTTTGGCATTAAAAGCCATCATACCCTTTCTGGCATCAAGCCATCCCATTCATTTTGACATCAAGCCAACGCGTATCATTTTGGCATTAAGTCATCCCATCGCTTTTGGGCATCAAGCCAATCCATTCTCTTCGGCATCAAGCCATCATACCATCTCGGCATCAAGCCATTCCATACCATATTTTCCAGCATCAAGCCACCATAACCAACTGGCATTAAGCCATCATCTCTTTTTGGGCACCAAGCCACCACATCCTGTTAGGCATTAAGCTATAGCAAACCATATCCTCTTGGCATCAAGCCACAATCCCTTTTCGGCATCAAGCCCCAAACTCATGCCCAATAGGTCGGGTGTGACTTCTTCACGTTCATGTATCCTACGGGTTAAGCCTGGCATCAAGCCACCGTGTTTAAACCTAACGGACCGAGTATGACTTCTTCATGTTCATATGTCCTGCGGGTCCTATTCGGCATCAAGCCACAGACTCATACCCAAGAGGCCGAGTGTGATTTCTTCACACTCACGTGTCCCACGGGTCTTTCGGCATCAAGCCATCCCAAATTTTACATTCTATGAACCAAGTGTGATCCTTTCATACTTACAAACCTACGGGTGTCATAGGCACGAAGCCACTAAATCATATGGCCCGGGGAAGCCTTAATTCCTCTCCATCCAAAATACTCTGGCCGCCCGAAAACAACTTTTTGGCTCGAAGGAAGAAGAGAATGGGCCAAAAAAATGGAGAGGCCCGACAGGCTTAGCCGATCTCACCTCATTGATCGGTTGAGGGTAAAGATGTCAAAGGAAAACCTGGCTAGAGTAAAAACCTGAAAAGGGCACCCTAGGCAAAACCGGATAACCCTGCTACATGAAAACCGCTCTTGAGGCATGTAGGCAAAAGAATCAAGGAGGTTGGTCCGGGTGAAAACCCGAAAAGGGCAGTCGGGTCGGTAAAAGAAAAACAAAACAACAACAACAACAACGCTCAAGGTCTGAACATAAATAGAAGAAGTCTCTTGGGCCATCCCAGGTCTGAAAATACAGAGGGTTGGAGAGCTGAGTTTAATAAAAAAGAGGGGGTAGGCAGAATTTCCCAAGATTAAAATCAAAATCTGAAATACGTAAAAATCTGAAAACCACATAAAAATCTGAAATATACAAAATCTGAAACCTGAATCTGAAGCCCAAAAACAAAATCAAATCCGGCCCAATTCAATAACACAGCCTTTAATAATTGAACAATTCAAATCATAAAATCTACGTCCCCACCAGAATCCGGAAGGCATGGGCAATTTATGGGATTTACAGAAATCTGAGACTTGAAGCTTAATCTGGAGAATCCGAAACATGTAAGGTCTGCAAATTAAAAAATCCGAAAGTCTAAGATTTAAGAACTGAAATTTAAAACATAATCTGAAGTTGAAATGTGCAGAATCTGGCAAAATCTGGACTCTGAATTTCTGAAATCTGAAGGTTTAAAACCCGGACTCCAAAATTGAAATCTGAACTTCACATCTGGAGATAAAGATTTGAAAAGGTTCTAAGAGGATCGACAAATTAAGATAACAAATAAAAATGAGAAATTTCTGAAATCAGAACTAAAAACTAAAATTGAAGACGGTAAAATCCCAATCTGTATAGTCCTTAACCCGTTCCAAACACAGATTCATTAATTCAAACAAATGCCACTCAACTCCAACAAATTCAAATCAGACAAGCCATAATCCGTCAAATAAATTTAAACCAGGCAATTCAATGAACTTTAATCAACCCAAACCAGATCATTAACCAACCATAATGTAATCTGTAAACAGAATCTGAAAAAAGAATTAATTCTCAAGCAAATTTATAAAACAAAGTCATAACTCCTTAATGGGCCGGAACTCCCAAATTCAGTTCTTAATCAAGACTCAAACCAAAGAAATCTGCGATCGGAATTCAAATGAATTAAAACACTCTTAAAATAAATTTCAAGTTCAATCAAATCAGTAAATAAGTTTAAGCCAATGAAACAAAACCAAATTATGTTAAAAAAAGAAACAGACAACCATAACTCAAACAATTCAATCTCGTGAATCAAATCCAAGATCAACTCTAACTAAATAATTCCGATGCAAGATAAACTTAAACTAATAATTCAGATAATCTGGAAGTCTTTTTCCAAACCAACCAGATTCTGTAAGCTAAGCCTAAACCCCATTCAAATCAATTAAATTAAATCAACCCACATAAAAAATCTTTGAATTAAACCCAAATCAATCTTAATCAGACAAACGAACTAATCATCTATACCCCATGAAATCTGCACATTAATCTTTTTTTTAAAACTGAGTTAACTTTAACTAAACAAGATTAACCTAAGACAAACTAAATTTAAATTAATAAGTAATCCATCAACAAATTCAATTCAAGACAATTAAATCCTAAATTAGTTCACATAAATCTGAAAGAATCCATAAACTGTCAATTCATTAAATTAGTTAATTTCATCCCAAACAAACCATATTTCTTAAGCTAAGCCCAAATCAAACAATAAAATTCAATCAAACAAACTCAAATTCAAACAGAATATAAATCAACAAATAACTCACAAATTAGTCAAATTCAACTTAAATCAAATCAAATTCAAATCAAATCAACCAAAATTCAAACCAATTTAAACCAAATCAAAAACAAATTAAGTGCTTGCCTTCCACCAAGTTCATGGGGCTTTCTGTCTCTCCTATAGTGTATGTGTATGTTTATTTTTGTGAATGCATTGTTCTTCTATTCAATGAGTTGCTACGACGGATAATCAAGGGTATTCCAGTATTCTCGATGTAATTAACGTCGGATCTTCGCACCATCCGACGGGGAGAGGTCAAAATAAATTTCAAAGAACCTAACAACCTCAATCTATAATTTGATACATACCATTGACCCTAGCTAGTACTTCTATGGAATACCATCTATTTTCCTAAGAATTCAACGCTAAGGTCCAATTCAAACAAAACAGGAAAATGAATTTCCAAAATCAAAAAATGTCTTAGAAATGTTTTCGAATTTTGAGGTCACATCAGAGAGTTACCACCATCTCTATGACCCCAAGAAACAGCAGCTGTAACATTGATATTCTCCCCTTGCATGTCACCAAACAGGTTTAACTCCATTCAGGATTCATAGGGGACATGCAAAATTTGAGGACTCTGCTTCCTCTAGTTTCTAGTGTGGACACAGTGGAGAACAAATCCATGATGAATTAAGTTACAGGCTGTCATTTGGGTAATTTGGATTGAGAGATAACCCAAGATTTTCCATCATGAAGCTAATCCTTCAAAAGAAAAAAAAAGGAACCTTTACAATGTCATGATATTCTCAATATCGGGACAACTTCTTTTGTGCCTCATCCTCCATCATCCCCTTTCTGAGTCTTGTAGATGATTGAGTTACATGAACTATAAACAAATTCATCAGTATAGGAAGATTTTGGAGGTTTATAGTTACTTTTGACGACGTGCATGTCTTTCCTTTTATTTAATGATATGCAGTGATATCCACCCTTTAAGGCACTGTTGGGCTGTGTAATCATCACAGAAATTTATATCAGAGCTATTTTAGTCACCTTTTGGATATCTTCCAACTTTCCAATGGTTATCTTAAACAGACGATCTTGTATTGAAAATTGAAAAGGAAATTGAAGAGTTTGTAAATACCTATGATTGCACCATCGTGCATGTTTGCATATGGCTCATCACCGGTAAGGATTTCCCACATGACAATTCCAAATGAAAACACATCTACCTGCAAACCAAAAGATATAAATATTCAAGAGAGAGCATAGAAAAAAAACAAAGAAATACATCCACTGCAATAAACGATAGATCACAGTTACCAACTGTTGAAACCACAAATTTTGTGTTTATAAAAAAATAAAATAGGGTAAGATAGATATGGGCATATGTATATGTCAATATGTATGTGTACATGATTTAGTCATGGGTATCTGGTTCCAAACTTCTTTTGCACTTCAGTCCTTATGAGAACTTCTCTGAAAAATAGTTCTTTTGAAGTCATTTTGAGTCTTGCATTTCTGTCCATTGGGGGCATGTCTGTAAACATTATTTTATTAGGTCTCTTTTGTAATTAGAATTCCTTATATAAGGAAGATCCCATCATTGGAATGAATGGATATAAAAGAAGAAATTTTTGGAAAAATATCATCGGCTTCCTGTAGGGGCGATGCAGCCAATGCCCCATGGTGCTCTCACCACCCCCTCCTTCGGGAGGCTTGCTCTCCACCACTGGCAAGATGTTGGTTTCCGACGTCGCCCTGCTCTTCCTCCTGCAACCTCCTTGCCCTTCCCTTCACCTTCCCTTTCACCGGCTACACAGCTTCATTATCACCTTCGTCTCCAATCCAATTCATCTTCATTGGAATCCGACAAGTCTGGCAGCAACGCTCCAAGCTCCACCAACAGTCCGAGCTGCTTCTCTACTGTCGCCTCTCTTACCTTCTCTGCATCACTTTCTTTCACCCCTTTCTTATTCCTGTTTCCGTAACCCCTTTGTCTCCCTTATGCAACATGGCATCTGACCACTGCTGCACCCCTTCAACCTCCTCTTCCCCTTTGTTCAAATGCTCCTATGACACACCCCCACCATATTCGGCTCCATTTCCCCCTACTTCTTGCGTCCGGCCAACAAAGGAGAGAAAGAAGACGAAGGGCTCACGCACCCTCACTGGGCCATCCTCTTCCTTGATGCCTCCGGTTGCACGAGGGGATGCTACTGTCCTATGCGGCTACGCCACCTGCACTTGTTAGTGCTTTGCTTCTCCAAACAAGTGACAAAGATGAGCGAAGACATCGTGGCAAAAAGGGGTCCATGTCAAAAAGAATATACAAGCAAGTCGGCTTCTTCACGCGCCCTCGAGAGCACCAAGGAGCCTCCACAATCTCCCACGGGTTGGCCTCCTTCATGAATGTGCCATGATCCCCTCCAGGATGTTTTCTTCACGCGTGGACGACCATGATCAGTCATGCACCTCTCGCCACCTCATGCACAATCACGCATGTGCACAGGCTGCAATGGCTCCTTTCACGTGCATCGGGTGAGCAGATGTTGTTACACCCCACCGGATGCCGCAAGGTGCAGCCATGACTTCCCCGGGAGCTGGATGTGCCAGATTCTACCGCGATTCCCCCGGCGGGATCTTCTTCACGTGGTGCCTCCATGCAACTGGGCGCCCTCATGCAGTCAAACCCATGAGCCAGCTGGCCAGTCCAGATGCAAATGAACCGGGTTTGACCGGTCCAACATTGGTTCATACTGGTTCGCATTGGTTCAGCACATAAACCGGCTGGTTTGACCATCTCAGCCAGTTCAGCATGGCCGGTCATGCCCCCTATGCCCACCGGATGCTGCAAGGTGCAGCCATGACTCCCCCAGGAGCTGGACATGCCAGATTCTGCCGCAATTTCCCCGGTGGGATCTTCTTCATGCAAAGCCTCCACGCAACTGGGCATCCTCACCCGGTAGAGCCCTTGAGCCAGCTGGCCAGTCCAGCTGCAGACAAGCCAGGTTTGACCAGTCCAACACTGGTTCATGCTGGTTCGCACCGGTTCAGCACATAAACCGGCCTATTTGACCCGTTCAGGCCAGTCCAGCATGGTTTAGGGCATTTGGACCGGTTTAAGCTTGGTTTGCTATGTTTTCGTCCCTTTTAGTTTCATTTGTGTCCTAATCATGTTTTCGCAGCTTTTCAGCCCAGACCACCCGTGTCATCCCTCATCATTTGGTTTTGTATTTTTTTATTCAAAGAAATTTACAAGATAATGAGTGGCTTCTTAGAATTAAGGTTGGACCTCTCTTCATCGAATTATCAAACAGATTCAATGTTAATCATGTAAAAATATGACTCAACCACCCTTAATTAACTGCCATGACAATGTATGATACAAAACAACATCTGAAGATGAAACAAAAGACGCAAGAGAAATAGTGTAATCCTGATTTTTTATCTTCCAACAAAATGAGTATGTATGACTTTTCTTTTTTTATTATTTTTTTACTACAAGTTAGATGCTGTGTCACTTGACTGGTATTTTTGCTTGAAGCCAGTCAAGGCCAGGTTGGGGGAGACTCGGGACTAAGAGTTCCTTTTGTCCCTTTGGTGGCCTAGGCTGACCGGTCTTTTTGTTCAGAACAACCAAAGAAAGGTCAAAGCATGTTGAAAAAGATTTATAGACATTTGTCCCTTTAACAACCAGTGCCTTGTTGATCCCCCAATTCTGCATCCAGTTGGTCCTTGGACTTCATGCTATCACTGAGTAGCTAGTCGGTCCTTAGACTTCATGCTTGGTTGATATTCCTTCGGAATTGAGTGTTGAGTTAAGTCATATATAGTGTGTTAATGGATCAGAAATGGGCCTTATCTAGGAGGCTTAAGTCTCACACCATGTTGGTTGATTGATCTCCCTCCACCTTTATTTTGTGTAGTGTTGTTGGGTTTGGCTTTAGAATGGGTCTTATAGGGTCCTTGTATCTTTTTCCTCTTTAGAATATCCTTTCAATGGGCTTGGTTTCAAAATGGGCCTTATATGGCCCTATGTATCTTCTCCTTTGGGGAGTGCTTTTATTAGGCTTTCTTTTCTTTTCTTTTCTTTTTGAAATGGACCTAGTAAGATCCTTGAAGAGGACCATGATTTGGACTTTATCCTTTTACTCTTGGGAGCTGCCCTTCTTCCTCCCCTCTCTTAGTTTTCTTCTACACTCTTCGAAGCTCCCCTTCTTCTTCCTCCCCTCCCTTAGTTTTTTTTATACTCTTCAATGCTCCCCTTCTTCTTCCTCCCCTCTCTTAAAGCTTTCTTCCCTTGAAACCTTCGAGCCTTCATCTGACCTTCACAAAACAACCTTGCCTCCTCTCTTTCACTCCTTCAAATGGAGCCTTGAAGATTGTTTTATGGGATGGAGGAGTTTTGATTTTGAATTTACCCTCACCAATTCCTTGCTTTTTTGTAAGAGGGGAGATATTTTGGTCTTGAATTTATCCTCACCACCTCCTTATTTTTTAGGAGGGGAATTTTGGACCTAGAATGACCCCCACCAATACTTTACTTTGGGGTGTGAAGGTTTCATGCAAGGGACCAGCTCTGGGCTTGGGCCCAATTTGTTTGGGGGGATTTAAGCCCATCTGATAAAGCATAGACTTATTTGGATCATTTAAGACCTGTTCAAAGAAATCCATGCCCAATTGCTAAAGCACAGGCCAAGAAGGGCTGGATCAGAATCATGGTTTAAATCGGCTAGTGCTGATCCTGATCCAATCAGGATCAGATTGGCTTGTTTAGGATGATTCAAGGGAAGAAATCCAAATAGAGTTCAACCCAGATCAGCTCTTCCAAAGTAGAAAATTTAAAAAAAAAATCATAGAGGACAAAAGTTGCATCGATTCCGAACTAATCTGACCCAAGTGTTGGAATCAGCAGCAGGGGCATCTGGCTAGCCATCCCCACCATGGGAAAGAAGAACATGTTAGGTCCCCCATTTTCAATATCACATTTCTGATAGCTTTGGGTCCACAGGATCGAATCACTTATTCACTCATTTCGGGTCTGATGGAGCTGATGCAAGTGCCTTCACACAGGGACAGAGTTGCCACCCGAATTCCCAATGAATAGGGTTGGCAAATGTTGATCCAGATCCGGAATTGACCAATTCCACCTTCCATGGGACGAGCATATATGCAACATTCTAAGCCCATTTTGTAGTCATTTGGGAGTATTTGATAGGATCAGGACCATATCATGGGATTTTGTCCAATTTGCTCGAGCTAACATCCTTTTAAGAGAACTTAGGCCCATATGTAGAACTTAGAGCACAATTTATGGCATTTGACCTACCTTGAAGAGAGGCTAGGCTGCATAGATTGCAGAATTGGCTGATCTGAATCGAGATTGGCCAATTCTTGAATCGGATCAGCCATTGCTGATCCGATTTTTGGCCAGAGGACCGATCCAAAAAAAGTCCCAATGGAATTGGCCATGATCAACTAGAGCAGTCGGGTTCAAATCAGGAACGAAATCAGATCAATTTTTTCCTTTTTCAATCCCAGCCTAATCGACCAGGATTGGATCTGAATCGGAATCATTTTTTAAAAAATTACTGATTCGGGATCGAGATTCTTCCCAGAGGATCTGCACAGATCGGATCAGATCAGGACCTGCTGATCCAGGTCCTGATTCTAATCTTGCGATCTTTGCTAGGCCTCTTTAACTAAAATTCAGACCAATTTGATGAATTGGGAGTTTGGGTCCATTTTGATAGAATTGGAACTAATTCAATGCTTGAGAACTGCTTGAATTGGACCTAATTCAATGCTTGAGAACTGCTTTTATTCTCTCTCTCCCCCTTTTCTCTTATTTTCTTTCTCTCCTCTTTTTCTTCTCTCTCTTCTTTTCTCTATCTTTTTTTTTCACTTTCTATGTTCTCTCTATCTTTTTTTTTCAGCTCTCACGTTGCTTTCTCCCTCTTTCTTTTCCATTTCATTTTCTCTCTCTTTTTTCTTCACCTCATTTGCTGTTTCATTCCCATTTTTGCGTTGATTCAGCCACCTTTTTTATTCATCTATTTTTTGTGTTTATTATTGTGTATATATGTATTGCTCTATTTGTCATTTTTGGTATTTTGGCTATCCTAAAAGGGTGTTTGGCTATACATTTTTTAAGTTTTTCTATTTTAAAAATGAAAAATAAGACAACATGATGGGCTCAGACGTGTTTAAAAGGATCCATCCTATTTTTAGAAGCGTTCATACATTACGTTAAAATCTCTTTTCAAATAAAAAGAGGCAGGAACTTGTTTTGTTTAATGGAAAGATACGGAATGAGCCACGCATGGAAACTCATCCCTTTCATTAAAATAAGATTTTATTACAAGTTCACTCTCTCTCCCACTCAATATCACCAACAAGAATTTTTTATCGTGTCTTGATAAACAAAACGAGTGTGGATTTTGAAACTGTCCCTCCAAAGAAAAAATACTTAAAAAAAAAGAATTGCTGAAAAAATTTAGCCTAAATCCCCATTTCTTGTATTAGTGGTGAAGAACATCGTATGAAAGGAAAAAAATCAACATGAAAGAAAATAACATACTAGCCTTGCCACTTTTTAAATAATTAAAGAAATCAGATTGAAACATAATTGCTATTTATCCATTTTTAAAAGTAGTTATAAAAAAATTAAATATAAAAATTTCACTAAATAAGGCAAAATAATTTTTAAAAATTGTGTCACTTTTCCCAAACACATTAATTATCTACTTCTCTAATTTTAAAAATGAAGCTAACACATCACATAAATTTTATTTTAATTATAAGACTATTTAGAGATAAAATTTTGTAACCAAACACTAGGGGTGTAAACAGAATCCAATATTCCAAAATTCCAATTCGATTTCAATAAAAAATTAATGGGTTTGGAACATGTTTTTGTATTATATAAGCTATCAGAATTGGATTCGGATATTCCAATAACTTATCGTAATTGGAATCGGAATAAGTTGATTATGTTTCCATTTATCCGATTTCAATAAAAAATAATCATATAAAAGTAAAATTAATTAAAATAAATTTAAATAATCATAAAATATGATACATAAATTAATATAATAATAAAAAAGATTTAAATTTATTTCAAAATTTAGTAATTATATAAAAATATTAACTCATTTTTGAATAAAAAATAATATTTAATATGTATTTAAGAAATTATCGGAATCGGAACATAGTGATTCTGACATTATCAGAATCAGAACACCTTAACTTTTATTGTAATCGTAATTTGATACCGATGATTCCGCTACCAAATCCAGCCTGTTTGCAACCCTACCAAACACCCCATAAGTTGTTTTTTCCTTTATTGTTTTAAGCATGTACCCATTTTTGGTTGTGTTTTTGTTGTAGTAATTATTTATTTTTTTGTATCACGTTTTATTATTTTATTATTTTTTCTATTACCGTTAATAACTATTGGCACCCCCTTTTCTAGTTACTCTTACGTTTTATACTCATTTTTTCTCTTCTTTATTTTCAGATTTTGTTAAGTGCTGGTTTTCTGATTTTTTTTTCTTTTTCTGTTATGCTTTCTTATTTTGCATTAGTTTCTAATTATTTTTGTTTCATTTTATTTATTTTTATTTACCATTTTGTGTATCATTATTCTTGATCACACCACTTTCCACTGTTTATCATTTATTCCCATATTTTAATTTTTAACCAATTAATCATTTTCCTTCATTTATTTATTCACTTATCTTCATTTTTTCTGCATCTATGGATCTTCTTGTTGTTAAAATTACTATTATATTTGTTGCGTGTGTTGTGTATTATCTCATTTATTGACAATATATTTATTTATTGTTATTTTCTCTCTTTTTTATTTCTTTCTTCTCTTTTCATTTTTTTGTAAAATCTTCTTCAACTGGGTGTTGTATCACCCCTTCTTTTAGCTTCTTCTTCTTCTTCTTCTTAATTCCACTCTTCCGCTTCTTTGGTTTGACTGAGGGTCATCGGACTGGTTCCACAGTAAGGTGAACATGCGGTTACCAGATGCCTGTCCCCCTTTTGTCTTTTGTTCCGTCTTTTTGTCTGCACCTGGGTATGTCAAATCTTTGGCATGTGCTAGGAGGCTGGAGGCAAGAGGCAATGACTGGAGGTGGTTGCGTAAGTGGTCCCTGGGTGCTGCAGGGAGCACAGCAGGTACCACCTGCAACTGCAACAGGTCAGGTGAATCTGTGAGTGGCGCAGCAGGGGGGCAAGCTTGAGTGCATCTCCACAGCACCACATAAACAGAGGCAACATTTCCCCCTTGGTGTTCTTTCCCCCTTTGTGAAGGAGGTTCTGTCTCCGTTTGCAATGCTCTCCATTGTTTCCTTGGTGTAGAGGCTTTAGGCATCTGGGAACTTCTTCCCCTTGTAGACACTTATAAAAGAAGCCCCACTTCCTCTCTTTCTCCACTCACACGCAGCTATACAAGAAGCCAAGGTCCCCACCTTCCCCAGTTGGAAGTTGAAGCTCGATCCTGCGATGCGCCCAGCACAGCAACGGAAGAAGACTGTGGCGGAAGCGAATGACAGCGGTGGAGAAGAAGAAGAGAAGGCGAGAGAATGAGTTTGGGGGAACCGTGGTGGTGACAATGTTCACCACCGAGCTATATTTATATTAGCTTATTGGTCTGTTACAAAAGATGCACCAATGGTGCGTACAGAGTAGGTCGACTGGAAATACAGAGCGAGCAGAGCATATTCCTTGCAGACAAGAACGTGGTGGAGGAGGTTACAATAGAAGGTTCTAGAGCAAGAAAAAAAACAACGAATGTAAATCGAAAGGTGTATTTTCAATACTCCCCCTCAAGTTGAGACAAATATGTTTCGTATCAACTTACTTGAATGTATTTTGAATTGTTCCTTGGACAGTGGTTTGGTGAATGCATCTACCACTTGTAAACCTGAATGTATGTGTTCTGTTGTAATCAATCCTAATTGAATGTTTTCTCTCACAAAGTGGCAATCGATCTCTATGTGTTTTGTTCGCTCATGAAAAATTGGGTTGGCTGAAATGTGAAGGGCAGCTTGGTTATCACAATACAATGTAGCTGGTCTCTCCTTAATGTTGAAGTCTTCTAGCAGATATAGTAACCATTGAATTTATGCACTGCCGACTGCCATAGCTCTATATTCTGACTCTGCTGTTGATCTTGATACTGTCTGTTGTTTTTTTGTTTTCCATGACACTGGATTATCTCCCAAAAATACCACATAGCCTATCGTGGATCTTCTAGTAATGGGGCATGCTCCCCAATTGGCATCAGTGTATGCATGGATTTTTGTTGAAGTCTTTGAGTGCAGAAAAATTCCTGATCCGGGATTTCCTTTCAAGTACCTTACCACATCTATCGCTGCTGCCATATGAACTTCTTTGGGATCTGTCATGAATTGTGCTAGTAAGTTGACAGAAAATGAGATGTCTGGTCTAGTGACAGTTAAGTAGAGTAGGCGACCAATTAATCTTTTGTATCTACTTGGATTTGTTATGCTAGTACTATTCTCAAAACATTTGTGGCTCTGCCCCATAGGTATCTCATTCGGTTTTGCATCTAGCAGACCACAATCTAAAATTATATCCAATACATATTTCCTTTGGTTCAAAAACATTCCTTCATTGGTTCTATATAGTTCAATTCCCAAGAAATACCTTGGTTTGCCTAAATTCTTCAGGTGAAAGTTTCTATACAAGGTATTCTGGAGCATTTGTAGTGTTGCACTATCATTACCTGTAATCAAAATGTCATCTACATAGATCAATATCACTGTTAGTGAGTTTCCCTTCTTGTGGACAAACATAGAATGATCTGCCATGGACTGTATGAAGCCAATAAAATGAAGTGTATCTTGTAATTTTGAAAACCAGTTTCGTGAGGCCTGCCTAAGTCCATAAATAGATTTCTTCAGTTTGCAAAATACGTTCTCCCCCTGTTGCGGATGCCCTGGTGGTAGTGACATGTATATCTCTTCCTCAAGGTCCCCATGAAGAAATGCATTGTTCACGTTTAATTGGATTATGTCCCAATTCTTTGTTATAGCTATGCATAGAAGGACTCTAACTGTTACAAGTTTTGCAACAGGTGCAAATGCCTCGTTATATTCCATCCCTTCAATTTGAGCATACCCTTTGGCTACAAGGCGGGCTTTGTATCTGGATATGCTTCCATCAGAATTGTACTTGACTTTGAATACCCATTTGCAACCAATGGATTTTCTTCCTTGTGGTAATTCTGTTAATGACCATGTTCTGTTTTGTTCCAAAGCTGTAAGTTCAGCTTGAATGGCCCTCTTCCAATGTGGAATGTCCTTAGCCTGCTCATAGTTTTCAGGTTCAACTTGTTTGGAAATGGTGGCAAGGAAAGCTAAATAACCGTCGGGTAGGTTGTTGTAGTTTATGTAGTTTGAAATGGGAGAGGCTCCATCAATAGGATTTGGCTCCTAACAGCCCCATAAACATCGTTCAAGCCCATCAGAAATTGAATTAGGTGCCTTGTGCTATTTGGGGATGTCCCTTGTTCTATCTGGGCCAGTTCATCCCATAGCCCCTTAAGTGCTTTGTAATATTTCCCAATAGAGTCTAAGCCTTGTCTTAAGGTCGCAATGGACCTTTCTAAACTGTAAATCCTTGGTCCATCGGCTGGGGAGAATCGGTTCTCCAAGTTAGACCATATTTCATAGGCTGTCTCACAGTAAATCACAGGTGAAACTAGGTCTTTGTGAACGGAGTTTAACAACCATGATAAAACCATATTGTTCACACGCTCCCATGAGCTGTAAATGGGATCTTCTTCGGTCGGTTTCTTGATAGTGCCGTTCACAAACTGCATCTTGTTTTTTGCAGATAGAGCCACTGTCATGGCTCTTTGCCATGATATGTAGTTTTCACCGACGAGAAGAGATGATACCAGGACAATACCTGGACTGTCGGATGAGTTGAGGAAATATGGGTTCTCGACATCGTTGTTGGTGTCGATTGATCCTCCCAAGCGTGGCATGTTGATGATGTGAGAAGTATTCTCCATTGCAGCACGACTGGATGCACGTCCCTGCTCTGATACCAAGTTGGAAGTTGAAGCTCGATCCTACGATGCGCCCAACACAGCAACGGAAGAAGACTGCGGCGGAAGCGAATGACAGCGGTGGAGAAGAAGAAGAGAAGGCGAGAGAATGAGTTTGAGGGAACCGTGGTGGTGACAATGTTCACCACCGAGCCGTATTTATATTAGCTTATTGGTCTGTTACAAAAGCTGCACCAATGGTGCGTACAGAGTAGGTCGACTAGAAATACAGAGCGAGCAGAGCATATTCCTTGCAGACAAGAGCGTGGTGGAGGAGGTTACAATAGAAGGTTCTAGAGCAAGAAAAAAAACAACGAATGTAAATCGAAAGGTGTATTTTCAATTCAATTTATGATGGGCTTGAACGATGTTTATGGGGCTATTAGGAGCCAAATCCTATTGATGGAGCCTCTCCCACATGTATCCAAGGCCTATTCATTGGTTCTTCAAGATGAATCACAAAGAGCAATTCAGACATCTACCCAACTAGAGATATCGGCTATGCTTGCCGGGAAGAATCAACAACAGTCCAGGTTTAACAAAAATGGGGACAAACGACCTTGGTGTACTCACCGCAACATAGCGGGACATGACAAAGAACAGTGCTACAAGATTAATGCTAGTCGGTGCTTGCATTGTAACATTCCTGGCCACACCAAGGAGGAATGTTACAAATTGAATGGATATCCAGCTACATCTCGATTCAACAAAAAAAATCAAGAGAAGAAACCTGTAGTGATTGGACTAAGCCCAGAACAATGTGCCAGTCTAGTGAAACTACTTGAAAACAATCAGATTGTACAGGCCAATACAGCTGCACCTACCATGGCAGACAGGAGCAACTACTGGGTTCTTGATTCTGGAGCATCAGCACATATATCCTCCACACCTATGGACAAGAAAATTGGTAATAATTCCAACCAAAAATCCAACCCTGCAGGTATCAGTCTACCCGATGGTTCACTTTCTTATATTCAAGGCTCAGGTTCAGCCATGATTTCAAACAACATTTTTTTGCCTACCGTTTACCATGCTCCATTCTTCAAACAGAATTTATTATCTATTAGCAGGTTAACCAAAGACTTAAATTGTTCCGTGACATTTTTTCCATCTCATTGTATTATCCAGGACCTTGTTTCGAAGACTGCGATTGGGCAGGGCCTTGAAGCAAATGAATTGTACTATCTTAAGGCCGTTGATGGACAACCAAGGTGTTTTGCTTCTGATCTCTCCAAATCTGAAACCTGGCATTTTCGTTTTGGGCATCCTTCCGATGAAAAGATGAAGAAAATGCTGTCTCCTTTGAATGTTCCTTTCATTTCCTCTGAGTGCCTGATTTGTCCTCTAGCAAAACAACGAATGTAAATCGAAAGGTGTATTTTCAATATCCCTCATTGGGTTTCTCCTCCCATGTGCGTAGGGACAGCAGCACCCCAGTTTCCCTCTTCCTCCTCTTGTCTTGTTTGGCTCACTGGAGGACTCTTTTCTTCAGGTGGTCTTCTTCTTCTTCTTCTTCTTCTTCTTCTTCTTCTTCTCTCGTCACTTCATTGCAGCACCAAGAAAGCTCAGTCAGAAAATCCTTCCTCTTTTCATCATGTCGAGATAGCCCAGACCTGGTCTCCCTCCTCATTTGGCTTCAGCACCGAGGTCAGGCTGCCCCGATTTTCTCTTCTTCTTTTTCAGTGAGTTACAAGACCAGGGACATCCCTGGCCCAGACCTCTTCCTCTTCTGTTCATCCAGCTATAGTAGTGGAGGGGACCCTTTGTTCTTCTCCAGGTCTTCTTTTTGGCAAGGAACGAAACCTCCCTGTTTTCCCCCTATGATTGCAGTCTCCCCCTTCTGCCGGATGTTCCTTTTCTTTCTTCCAAGTCATGCTGATACACCACCCTCATCGATCCCTTCTGATTGTGGCACCGAGGGCCGGTCAGTTCTTCTTCCTTCACCTCATCATGTTGCAATGTCGGGGAAGCCCGACCACACTTCTCCTCCCTTCGCCTCTTGTTGCAGCGCAGGGGATCACATGGCCAGACTCCTTTCTCTTCATCCCTGGTGGCTGCTGCACCAAGGCTCATCCAGATCATCTGGGCTTCATCAAGATAGAAGGCAACATGATTGGCTGTTCCACTTAGTGGATGTCTAGGTCTATTTTTGTTCACCTCTTAAACTTTTTCTTTCTTTCACTCTGATTCATAGGAGCTTGAGGTGGGGGAGGCAACAAGACTTGACACTCCAAAAAATTGTGCATTGATCTGCCACTTGCATCTCCAGCACCTTGATTTTTGTTCACTCATACATGGACAACAAAATGATTTAAAGAACTCTTGAGAATTATAGACGGGGACTTTGGAGGGCTAAATCAATACATAAACATGTTCATGACTTAATTACTCAGGGGCTCGAATAACCGGTGGCAAGACCCTCCAACTGGGAAATTTCCCACCGCTCAGGTTGGTTGACAAAGTGCTCTTGACAGCCGCTAACAAGTTAATAATTTAAGTTTTCGATATTTAACCTGACATCTCAATAGCCTTAAAAGCACAAGAGTTAAAAAAACAAAGAATTTGAAAATGAATTGATGTTTTCAAGTATATGGGCCAAAAATAGGCTCTGTGCATCCGAATTTCTTGGGCTGGCACAATGGGCCACCCCTTAATTCCTAACATGGATTTGGCCCAACAAGCTGGCTGGACTCCCTTTTTGAAACACTCAATGTCTCATCCCCTTGGTATTTTTTATTCTTTTTCTTTCCTTTGTTCTCTCTTTTTTCTTCTACAAATTTTGGACAACACAAACTTGTGAAAGAAAAGTGAGAATCAAGTGAATGACCTTCAAAAAGTAATGGAAAACAAGATGTAAATGGAAGTGGACGCAAAAAGAGAAATTGCCTTCAGAAAAAAAGGGAAATGGCAAAAGCACACATTATAAATTTATATCAACATTAACATACATACAACTGGCAAACAATCAATGGTTGTAAATATCTTTCTGAAATCAATGGAGCACTACAATGCCGACCATAATGTATGAATACATGCTTAAATATTATGGGTGTTGTCACATCCTATAGATTTTTGTTTGGATCATAGAAGTGTTGCAATGTGAGAAACTCCACAGATATTTCAGATATGAAAATTTAAATGAAAAGAAAAAACTAAACCAGAATTTGTCATGGCCTATGACCTTATACTAACAAAAACTCATTAATTAAAAAAGAATCTTATTTAATAACATTTAAAAGTGGGTAAAATAAAAGTCATACTAACTACATTCTCACAAGAAAGTTTAATCATGCTCTTTGCAAGGATTGTAAATTTATTTGTAGTGAAGCATTAACAAGCCAACATAGGTTAGTGATTTTAAATGTTAAGATAAAAAGACAAAAAAATACATTAAAAAAATCTCCTAAAATAACATAGTGAGAATTAAAAGAGATAAAACAACAGACATTTAATAATGAACTTCTAAATATAAATGATTGAAAGTCAAATGTAGATATTAATTCTAAGTGAATGAACATGGCTACGAAGATTAAAGAGGTCGCTAAGAAAGCACTTGGATAGCCTAAGGGATATGATCCACCTAAAAGGAAAATTTAGTGGTAGAATGAAGAGTAAAAATAATAAATAATAAAAAAATTTGGTATAAAAATTGGCTAAATGTGATACAACGGAGTGCACAAGGGGAAGCAATCAAAACATTAGACACGCAAGAGATGAGACTTTTAAACAGATGCATGAGAAAGTTAGAATAGAAGAAGGGTAAAAGATACTTATATATTGGAAAGGTTGAGAAAGAATAAGTCTTAAGATCTTAGTCAAGTCAAACATATCAAAGATATAGAAAACAAATTTTTGATTAAAAATAATGACTTTAAAGAAAAGTGAAAAATATATATATTGATACTCTTTTTAATGACAACTTTGCTAAAAACATAGAACGAGAATGTAACAACATTTAATATAAATTATAATAAAAAATTAAATTTTTAGAAGTTAAATAAGCATCAAAGATGTTGAAAACAAGCAAGGAATGTAGCCCTAATAGCATCCTAAAAGTATAAAAATATTTGAAAGATTTATGGGTGAAATGGTTAACTTGACTCAAGAATTGCCTTCTCATATCACGGTTGTCTTGAGGTGGTTGAAGAGAAAATATCTCAATGAGTTCTTGAAAAAAAATATCGGGAGATTGAATCTTTGTATGATAGTACAAAATCACCTACTAATCTCTTCAGAAGGTATATGTTGACAATAGGAAAAGCAAAGACGAATATAAGAAGGATGATCATTGTCAATAGGACATATATCACTAAATTTTAATATAGATCTACACTTTTTCTTGAGCAGTATCAAAAGAAGAGATCTTGCAAATTGAGAGAATGTGTGACAATTTTAATCATATATAGAAATCTTAATTTATAAAAATATAGCAAAAATGAGTCAACAACACCTAGATAAGACTTTGAATATATGTAATAATAGAGTTAACAAGTGGAAACTTCATAAAGTCATATAATTGCATTAATAATAAGAAAAGCAATAAGAAATACGAAACAATTTATATTAGCAAGGAGCTTTAAAGTACAAGTTATCGATGTAAGGTAGAAAATAAAATTTAATAGATATTTATGTATCAGTGATCGCTAGACATGTAATGGTTTGGATCTAAGAAGAAACGAGCCAGAACCCATTAAGTAAGAATCAAAACCAAACCTGAATTTGGCAGTATATATTTTTCGGATGTAGAACCTAACCCAAACCCATGATCAACATCCATATTGGGTCCTGTAGCAAACCAGGAGCACTATGCATATATCAATCCCAACCTATATTTAGAAAGAACAATTCTGACCTCAATTGTTCCACTTCACGCTGCACCTCCTGCTAACAGAGGGGTAGGACGGGTTGTGGATTAGCTACCCTCAGGGAGAGCTCATCACCACCTCTTGAAGAGATTGATCTCACTCTCTTGACAGATCACAGGGTTTCTCCAAGGAACACCATCTTCTTAGCAAGCATCAACATCTTCCAGCTACAAACCCACACTCCCTTACTATTGAAGGAGCACATGAGCGTCATGTAGTCAGTGAGAATGCCATCTATGTTGCCCTCCATTTTGTCTCTCAGTTTGGGCATTGGAACTAGCATTGTCAGTGGGTAGCTCCTGAACTGCTACTGCTGCTACTCATCGGCGGCAGCTTAGACATCATTCTTCTGCAAGACTCTACCCCAATATGTAGCATATGGCAGGAATCGTCGGAAAGCCAAGGCAGATGATAAGAAGATGAGCAACAACATTTGGAAGAGATAAGAGTTTCATTTGTTGAGAAGCAGAAAGAAACCTGCAGCCTGTGGAGAAATCAGGGAACCCAAAACAAAACCCAACTATATCACTTTAAGTTTCACCTAAACCCGAGCCCGGTGACAGAACTATCGGGTTCCTTGATAAGTGCTTCAAATTCGATATTTTTTTTTGTTATCAAGGTTGGGTTGTAAGATCTTACGCTCCATTTACAGGTCTAGTGATCTTGTTTCTTGGAGACATGGAGAGAGAAATTATCGAGAGATTGCATTGCAAGACTTAAGTCCTTAACAAAATTTTAATCTATAAAACACAATATAAATGAAGAAAGAGTATCACCATACCCATTTAAACAAAAAAATACATAGGAGTGCTCAAATTATAGAGAGATGAAGTTTGAGTCATACTATGAAATTGTACAAAAGAGTTATTAAGTGGTGACTACAAAATCGTACAAATATTTCAACTAATAAATTTATATTTATGCCTAGTCAATCTACAACAGAAGTTATTTTTCTTATTAGAAGTTTGATAAAGAAATGACACATAAAAAAAGATTTATATATGATGTTTATTGACTTGTAAAAGACTTATTATAGAATTCAAAAGATGTTTTTGTTGGGGGTGTTGGAGTGAGACGGTACCTATCAGGTATATACAAGTGATGAAGGCATGAATGATGATGCAATCACCAGTGAATGCACAATTAGCGGAGGAACGAGAAATTTTTTTCTTTCCATTGGCTTATATCAAGAGTTTGAATAAGGTCTAATCTTTTTGCATTAGTTATAGATGAACTAACAGAGATTATACAATATGATATACCATGGTGTATGTTAATAGATGATATCATATTGTTAGATGAGACACAAGGAATGAATAAAATGTTAGAAATGATGCAAAACACTTTAGAGATTAAAATTTCAAGATAAGTAAAACTAAGGCAAAATATATGCATTGTAAATTAATAAAAATCAAAGAGTTAAGAAGACGAGGGAGTTAGTTTGGATAAGATAATATTATCTCAAAGTACTTAATTAAAGTATCTTGGATCAATTATTCAAAAAATGAAGAATGTGATAAAGATGTTAACCATAAGATTAACCATTAAAATTTAAAGCAAAATTTTATCACAACTTTAAGACCAACAATATTGTAAGATAGTGAATGTTGAACAATAAATCTTACTTCCAAAATAAATGTTATTAAAATAAGAATGTTAAGATGGATGAGTGGCCATACAAGTTTAGATAGAAGAAAAAATGAATATATTAAAGAAATATGGGAGTAGTGACAATTATAGGATGGTTTATGTGTATAAAACCCATAACTAAAAAGGCTCAGGTTAAAAAGGTAGAAAATTTTTTAAATAATAAAAATAAAAAGGATGTGGTAGGCCTAAGTAAACTTAAAGAAGGATAATTCAATATGTTTTGGATGATTTAAATATTTCTAAAGAAATAACTCAAAATCCATCTGAGGGACGAAGGAGAATCCATATAGACAACCCCCAATTAATTTGGGATTAAAGCATGAGTTGAGTTGAGTATAGAAGTGTTGCAATGTATTATAAGGTGGTGTTTGATAACACTGAAATCTGAGATCTGAGATTTGCAACTTAAATCTAAATATGTTACATGGACAACTAAAAACTTAATGGCTAAGATTGTTTGATAAATTAATAATTAATGTCCGACTCTGAAAATTGAATATAAATATAACTTAACATCTAAAATGTTAAAACTAAATATTAAAGACCATTTAGTAGTCACAAAATAATATCAAATAATAAAAATAAATAATAAATTAATAAAATTAATAAAATAAAATTTATTAATATTTATATATCATAAAGTATCTATGAACTGTAGAAAATATGATGTTTTTATCATGTTTTTTAAAATAAAGCAAGACATGCAACAAAAATAAAATTTGTTAATATTTATATATTACACCTACAAACATTAGAAAATATGATACTTTTTATCATATTTTTGAAAAAAAATAAAGCATGCAATAAAAATTAATTTTATTGATATTTACACATTACAATGCACCTATGAACTTTAAAAACTATGATACTTTTTATCATACTTTTTACAAGAAAATAAAACACAAGAAAGATAATGAGATACAATACCACAAGCCATCTATAAATTACACAATAACTAATGTAAATTATGTTTTATATTAAAATTACATAATAAATAGAATGCAGTGTTCATACTAACCATAAAAGGCTCAGAAATAAATGTACGTATGTTGATAGATTGGAGAGCGAGCGAGCAAAATGTACTCAGCGCATCACACCCAAGCAACTATTTAGTGTAAAGCACCTCTCACCCACTTAGCACTCAAATGTTAACAGCAGCCGTTGAGGTTGTTTAGATCTAAACATTTTGTGGTTTTCAAATGATCTGAATACATGAAGGTCTGACTGAATCAGACTTAAGGGATAATTAAGGACAATCAAACAGGGCCTAATTTCATAATAGTCACCATGAGTGGATATCACAGAAAAAAGGAGGTGCCAATCTCACTCTAGGTCACTTAGCTAAAACTAAAATTAGCCAATTCTGCCAACCATGTCCAAGATGATGTCAAGAAAAAAATGTTGGCCTAATGTAAAGATCCTCATTCTAGAAAACCATTTTATGAAGATCTAAAAGATAAGACATGTTTAAAACTTCTTCAAAATTATAGAAGAAAGCAAACAGTTGAAATACTACTTGTAGTATTCTGCAACAGATTCCTGGCTGGATGCTGTTTGGTAGAACAAGCTTTAAGATGAATGAAAAGATAGCATTACCTTCTCAGAAACCTTGCTGCTGTCATTTAGTAGTTCCGGAGCCATCCATGGTAGCGTGCCTCTTACACCACCAGAAACGAGAGTATTTTTTTTAATCTTGGACAAACCGAAATCACCAACCTGGAAAAGAAACTAGAATCAAATTACATGACATATATAGCATGTTCAACTGCTTAATCAGTATTTTGATGTTTGGATCCCCTGCAGTGTAGAAAGTTCGATAGAGAAGATGGAACCAAAATACCAACCTTTAACTATTTCAACCTGATCTAATTTGGTTTATGTTTCATGTCCTTTCTCACATTGCTCATTTATCCTAAAAACAGCTTAAGATTTTAAGCTAGGCTCATTTCTCGCTTTCATTTTTAGTAACTATAATATGTGTACATTTTCCACAATATTTTCCAATGTAACCAAGAAATGCAGTGTTATGGTTTGACTAGTAACCGGGCTTATTTGTCAATGAAAGCAAACAGTGAAACAGGTTTAAAATTTTAAATAAATTATCAGAATGTTGACCACAATGACATTACAAGAAACAAAGAAATGTGCATCTTTCCATGACCTCACGTTTTTTATAAAAAAGAACTCATGATTCGATTAAAACTGTTTTTGTCACTAAGCTTCCAAAACTTATCCAAGGTATTAATAGAACCAACATGCATAATACAAGAGCTCTCAAACTTAATGACAATTGAGTCACATACTCATTTTTATTTCACTCATGCATTAAAATTAGTTTCTGAAATCAAAAAGTTCCTCTTATCCAAAGCTCATATCGCTTTCCTTATGAGACCTTGCCATGTCCGACGTGACAAATATTCCTTTGCTAACAGCGATTATCATTTTAACAGTAGCACTTGAGCTATTTAAGAGACTGCATCATAAGACAATGGAATGAATATAAAAACGTCAAAAACTTCTTATTGATGAATGTCGCAAATCAACAAAAAAATGTGCAAAATATGGATTATGGATTACCTTGCAGATAGGCCTTTGAGGATCCTTAAGGTTCACCAGCAAGTTATCACACTTCAGGTCAAAATGCACAATGTGTTTTGAGTGGAGATATTCCATTCCAATAGCTGCATCCCTTGCAATTATGAGCCGCTTACGACGATCAAGATATCTGTGATCCATTTAAAGAAACAAAGTTAGTTATGATGCCATAAGGGCCAAAAAGTAAAGCCCGACATGCGTAGAAAATAGGCACCTGTCATTGCGTAGTAAAACATGTCTAAGAGAGCCATTCACCATGTACTCTGTCACAGTGGCCAAGATTCCCCCAGGTCCATCTTTCACAACCCCATAAAAGGCCACTACATTTGGATGATGGAGCTTTGAAAGAATTTCAGCTTCCCGCCAAAAATCCAAAGTCTGAGAAGTGAGAACACTTAATTGGTTAATATTCAAGAAAATAATCAACAATAAAAATATTATTACATTATGCTTTGTCAATCTAGCAGAAAATGGATCAAAACCAGACTAGGAAAGTTGGAAAATATCGAACTCTTGGAAAATAGATGAGAAGCTTCATGGAAGATAAAATAGGAGCTCTGAGCCTCTGACAAATGAATTCGAATTTGGAATTGGAAAGCATTTAACACAGTTAATAGTTCTACCAGGCCAGTTCGACTGCAAAAATAAAAAGCCTATCAATTTCTGAAGATACAGTTGGAAATTTTCATAGATAATTGTACAGAAGGCAGCTAAATTTCTAGAAACCCTCTCAGCTAGTCATGACAGAGAAGGCCCAGCTGATCTAACGCCTCTTCTTCCTCTCTCAGACATGCAAGTCTTCCTAACTATGCAAGATGCTAGCCGCCGCCGCCGCCTCCACTGGCAATCTCGAACGTCAATATCTTGGCATGCCCCTTCCAATTTCCTTAGCGTGGCTGAGCTCTCCTGCAGTTGAAGCATCATCCTCATTAAGCATGGCAAGTCAGCTGATCACAGCTCTGGCTGGTCTCCCCTTTCATCTATTGACACAATCGTGTAGAAGGGAGCAACTGTCTCCTTGCAGCATCAGGCCAAATTCCACCTCCGCTTCCTTCTCGATGGTGTGAAGGCCCGAGTCAGTTCTCTTCTTGCATCTTCCACCGTACGGCACAAGGGATAGTAGATGATTGGACCAATATATCCCCCCTTTCATCTTTCTTCACCATGCACAGGGCTCAGCCTCTCCCTTCCCTAGCAAGAGCAGTGGCTCATGCATGGTGCAGGTTCTGCTGATAGCCAGTGCCAGAAAAGTCGCATAGGTACCTCCCCTATACGTGGCCAACAACCATATCTAGATAGACCAATATGTCACACCCTGGACCGACACACATGCAGTAGAATATGTCCGGCGACATAACCAGAGAAAATAATCACGATCAGTTTGATAATAGAAAATATAATATTGCATTGATAATCAAAATATTACAATGAATCCAAGAATAACTTCAATATTAGATGACTCCTTGTGTGAACCTCTTTTTTACGTCTGTTCTTTAGAAAGAAAGACATCCCCGGACTTTTCTAGGAAAATAGGTGATACCTAAAAATATTAGGTAGTCCAGTGATAGTTTAAAAGTAATAGAACTGAGGTTCGGGTTCTTTGAAAATTTTGATTTTTGACCCTTCTCTGCCGGATGGTGCGAATATCCGGCGTTAGCTTACATCGAGCAACGGCTCGAACACCTTTGATTAACCGTCGCGGCAACCTGTTTTCGGAGATATGCACATCCACAAAAAAGAGTAAAGAACTCAAAAGGGCAGCGGCCTTTTGGGACCGATGAGATGCAAACCGATTTGTTCGGGTTTGTTTTATTTGTTTGTTGATTGACTTGAAAGTCGGTTGTGTTGATTTTGTTTGACTTGTTTTTATTTGATTTCTGTTTTGGTTTCTTTTAGTTTGTTTTGTTTTGAATTTGTTTGATTCAATTTGTTTTGGTTTTAATTTTGATGTGTCTGAAGTGTTTTAAGCATGTTTGAATTTTTTATTTGGTTGGCTTTTCTGAAATTTTCAGATTCTGAATTTTCAGATTTCTAGTTTTTTTTTGGTTTCGAGTTGATTTTTGATCCATTTTGGGTGTTTGGAATTGTTTATTTGATTTCCCTGGGGATTTGATTTATTCGGGCAGGGTTCTGTGAATTTTAAATGAGTTTTAAGATTTGTTTTAATTCTGTTTTTTGGTTGAGTTCACAGATTTATCGGATCTGGCTTTTGTGTTTTCGGTTTGGTAAAAATCTGATTTTTGATTTGATGTGTTTCAAAACCGGTTCGGCTGTTGAATTGAACCGGGATAAGTTGAATTTCAGATTTTGTTTAGTTCTGTTTTTGGTTTGAATTTGCAGATTTTGTTTTCTATTTTTTTTTCTGTTTGAATTTTCAGATTGGGTTTTGAAATGGTTTTATTTTTGGTTTGGCGGTTTGCATCACCTCCAACCCATCGGGCTGCCATTGGGTGCCCGGTTTCATGCATTCCAAATTGACATCGAACTTCATTTCATTGAAAGATGGGGTGAAGTACATCGGTGTACAATATGATTGATCATTCCCCTAATATAGGTTCCTTTTCACCACTTTGGAAAAATTTTGGCATTACGACGGCATACCGGCTATTTTCCAACTTAGTGAAATTTACCCATCCAAAATAGCCAGCCTTAGCTTAGCCATATTGGGGGAAGGATCGCCGGCTACGGGATTCATGCCCGCGCCTCCGTCCGGATCACCGGCTACGGGAACATGCCCGCGCCTCCGTCCAAGGTGGAGTTCCCCGCTAGGGGTGAATCTCCTTAATTTAATGTTGCTTTCGCATTTCTGATTTTTATTTATTTATTTTTGAAGGCCAGTTCGGGCCGGTCCATTCCATCGGCGTTCAAAGCTGGGCTTCAATCTTTGTTTGAGTTTGAGGACAGCTTCTAGGAGAGAAAGCCGGACCCGTGAAAGGGCCGTTGAGGCTCACTCCTCCTTTGATGTGTTGAGGGGAGAACCGGACCCGTGAAAGGGCCGTTGAGGTTCATCCCTCACTTGATGTGTTGAGGGGAGAACCGGACCCGTGAAAGGGCCATTGAGGTTCATCCCTCACTTTGCCGGTACAAGCCACAAGGGGGCTGCTGCGACCTCTTCTTTTGTTTTCTGCTGCAAGGGAGCTGCTGTTGGGCTTCTTGGGAAGCAGATTGGACCCGTGAAAGGGCCACTAGGTTGAGCCGCAAAGGGGGCTGGCGCCTGGCTGCATGGGAGCCGAGATTGAACCCGTTTCCTGGATGCAAAGGAGCCGAAATTGAACCCGTTTTGGGCCTGAATTGGGTGCCGAACTGGGCTGGAAATGGACCGGTTTGGGGTCTGTTTAGAGTGCCTTTGGATGGGCTGAACAGGTCCTGAATTGGACTGGGCAAGGGCCAGATCTTGGGCCTGATATGTGGGCTCGAACTGGGCCTGTAGAAGGGCCAGTAGGTGGGCCGGACAGGGGCTATCCATGGGCCTGGATTGGGGGTACCTGCAGGTGGTCTAAGCCAGGTCAGGAGGGGACCGAATATGGGCTTAATCTGGGCCTGATTTGGACCTGTGTAGAGAGGTCTGAGAGTGGAAAGGATCGGATCACAAAGGGACCGATTATGGACCTGTTTGGTGGTCTGAACATGGGCTGAACAAGGACAGCATTGGGCCTGTTTGAAGGGGCCGGACAGGGTGTGATGTAGTCCAATTCAGGGGGGTTTGAATGGACCGAAATGGAGCATTTTGTGAGGATTGATAGGGGGCAGGAGAGGGCACGTAGGACAGATAGAAGGGAGACCCTTTATAGGGCTAAAGAAGAGTACCCATTATACCTTCTTGCCTTGTCATCTTCTTCTCCTCTTCTCCTCCTTTCTCTTCTTCTCCTTGGTCGCAGGCAGCAGGTGGCAGCAGGGCAGCAGGATGAGGGCTCAAACCAGAAGCCTGGCGGCGTCTTCATCAGCCTCCCCTCATGCTGGCGCGCCCCCCTCTTATTATAGGGGCTGGGGGCAGATGAAAAGGCAAGCTATGTGCTGTACGTGGATGGCTTTTGGCCTTCCCCATGGTGGTTACACCATTAATTCCAGATTAATGGCTGGCTGTCCCTTGACCTTGATCTCCCCCTGGCCTCTTCGGTTTCCCCCCTCCATAAACTGACTAATGAATGGGCTGAGGTGGCAGGTGTGGTGCGCAGGATGATGCTGAGGTGGCAGGTGGTGCGGCTGGGCCTGTTCACATTGGAGCTAAAGTGGGCCTGGCCCAACTTGGGCCTGGTTTCTTGGCTAGCAGGAGGCTGCGGCCCAAGCCCTCCTATGGGCTGCGCACAAGGCCTGAATTTGGCTGAAATGTGTCAATTATGGGTTAGGCAAATAAGGCTCCTACTGGGGTGCCCAATTGGGCCCAATTGTGGCTGATCTTATGGGTTGTTGGCCCAGCTTCTAAGCCAGCCCATCTGTTCTCCCTTTTTTTTTTGAAAAAAATGTACGCCAACACTCCTCGATTGATTTTCCGAATTCCGATCCACTATGCTTCTATTGCACCAACTCTAATTACTTGAAAAAATTTAGAACGACTTCAATGAGTTACACAAGACTCACTAGACGTAAACTCTTCTCTTGTCAATTGGATAGATATATAGGTATACACAAAGAAATATCACATAAGCAAACTTGCATCAAATCATATCAAGGATTTCAGAATCGGTATCAATTCAACTGAATCTAAAAAAAACTGATTTGGAATCGGTTTGAATCATTTTTTAAAATTTCTGGCTTCAAAAACATTCACAAAAATCAGAAAAATTTCTACAAATTATGAAACACTCTAAAAAATTTATTAAAAAAATAATTTTAGTTTCTAACATGGCATAAGAATGATAACACATGATCATTACAAATTAAAAATATAACTAATAAATGATAATGATATACATTTCACCAAAAATAATGATATTATTATTAGGTGTCATCATCATTTTTGCTATGCTTATAAGTACCCATTCATTATTATTCCTCATGATCGGAGCGGACCTTGTGGGCCCATATAAAGATAGTGATTAAGCCATTTAGCTAAAATCATAAGCCGTTTCTTGTAGAGGATCCATTAAATAGCATGGCTGAAAACCTAAGAAGAAACAACCTCTAGATAATTGATTGTTACGTACTCATTAAAGTACCCTTAATGCCAGCGTTGACTTCTCCCACTAAAATGCTACCTGAAGTCTAAATCTGATGCACCTGCACCACTAGTATGTGCACTAAAAGTAGAAGCACCACCTCTTCCTCTGAATCCCCCTTCTTTAGATCCCTCTCCTTTGGATCCTCCTCCATCATGACCACCACCTCTTCTATGTGAAGGTGATAAAGGCTAGGTGGACAATATGCACTTTTCCTCTTCATCCTTTGAGGTGGCACTACCGCTTCTAAGGACATGACATCGCCTAATGTCTAACTCTCTTTTTAGATTCTTCTTCTAATTGTGATGAAATCCCAAGACTCAACTCATGCTAATATACCTTCTTTAATGTTACAAAAGGTCTGTGTGGTTTATGTGTCATTTCCTCTCTTTTTTTGAGAAGTAGGTTTTGTAGTTGGGGAATGTAACGAAGATGTCAACCATAGGATCAAAGTGGGGTTGACTAAAATGGAGGTAGGCGACATGAATTTTATGTGACCATAAAATCCCTTAAAATTGAAAGAAAAATTATATCGCATAGCTATAAGACCCGCTATGATTTACGGTAGTGAGTGTTGGGCGACTAGGAAGAAGCATATTGCCAAATTGAGTATAGTTGAAATACGTATGTTGTGATGGATGTGCGGCCACACACCGGTAGATAAAATCCGCAACGAATGCATAAGGGATAAAGCGAAAGTTGCGAGAATCAAGGATGTTGTTAAGAAGGAAACACTGTTGGTTTGGACATATCAAGCGGCGCCCTCTTGAGGTGCCTGTCAGACGAGTCGAGACCCTGATGTTGCCAGCACAAAAGAGGCAGAGAGATAGGCCTAAGTTAACTTGGCGTAGGAGTATCTAGTATGACTTAGATGAATTAGGCATATGAGAGAACTTAGAGAAAGACTATGGAAAATGAAAAATATATCTATATAACCGAGTTTGAGTTTGTTAGGTTTTGTAGTTGGGGGTGGGGCTAGGGCTAGGGGTGGAGATGAGGTTTGGGATGCCACTCGGGTTGAAACTGGGGGTGGTATAGACTAAGTGTCAGGAACAACCTCCTTCATAAGTTCACCCTCAACACCATCAAGCTCCCCTTCAACCCATGTACAGTCATCTGGGTCAAACTCTAGAGGTGCCCTCCCTTCCCTCTCTTCTAACCATGCAGAAAGCGGGTGTTCATCCTGAATAATTATGTCTACATCCACCTCTTTAGGCACTTGGGACTCTAAAGCAGCTCTCTCTTCATAAGGCCTTCCTACAAATCTTGTAAATCTCTCTTCTGTCAACTTTTGATAGGCCTTGAAGTTCAAAATCCGCAAGCGCATATTGTAATGACAAAACACCAACTTGTCTAGCCTCTCAGACCTCGGCCCATTCCTTCTCTGTGTAAATAAGGCTAAGAGTGCTCTAATTCCTCTCATAGTAGGAAGAACCGGTGCTCTAGCTCAATATGCACACGACAATATAAGATAGTGAATTCCATCCACTTCTTGTATTCATTGGCACCCACCAGTCAGCTACAAAACAAAAAAAAATCCCAGCAAACTATTAGTGTTGTCAAATAAAAATATACTTATTACAACTTACATTTACATACCTGGAGAAATCTTGTCATAGAAGTATCTTAGATCTAGATCTGAGTACACTTTGACCCTCATCTTATATGATTGCATCTGAGAAAAAAGAGATAAATGTCATAAAGTTTCTATCTTTTTTTCAAAAACAAGTTCAATGTTCATTTGGCCCCTTACTTATAACTTAGTCTTTGTCATATCCTATTGAGTCATCGAAAATCTTCTAATCATAGCCAATGTACCCCTCACCACCTCATTGTCATTGCACACATTCCCTCCATATTGGATCTTGAGGATTAAAAACATATATTTAATAATGAAAGAAGAATATTGAAATTAAAGTTTGTGAAAACTATCTATCTAATACATGTACATCATAGTGCAATGTCCAGCCCCATCAGGTATCCACAATTTTTCACCACATCTTGTAACCTCTGGGATTCTTCTCCTTTATCCTTAATTTTGCCCTATCCATTGCATTATATAATTTTCCCATATGAATTCTATTACCTAAGTCCACTAATCTCGACACATTTACCAGTGGCTCAATGATGGATAGATATATTTAGGGGTGTTCATGGTCTAGTTTGGTTTGGTTTCTTAGTATTTTTTCTAAAACCAAACCAAACCAAACTATCTTCCAAACCAAACCAAACCATAATGTATTAAGGTAGAGTAAATATGTCAATATATAATTTTATTTTATTTGTTTTAAATCATATTCTATTAAAATTTAGTGTATTTGTTTACACATTTCATTAATTTGTCTTAAAAACTCTTGAAACAAATTTATTTTTATAAGAAAAGGCACATAAACATTGTATTATATATAACTTAAAATAAAATATTTAATCTAATTTGGGTTATTCGGTTTAGCGGTTTGGTTTGGTTTGAAGGGCTCTAAGAACCAAACCAAACCGATCGGTAGCTCAAACCAAACCAAACCGAACCAAACTCCTGGTTCGGTTTGGTTTTTCGGGTTGAACCAAATAATGAACAGCCCTAGATATATTAGATTCTCTCCCAGAAATGTTTATTTATGATGAACTTTTTCATCTGTACCAGGATCTCTAATTGGTCCATCCTATCATGCAAATCAACTATGTATTATATATTCGTGAGAAGCAATGAACTACACCAGTGCATGTCTATGCATATGTAAACTCTCTATGACAATAAGATTTGTAGCAAATCTTGTAGGACCAGGCCTAATGAGATCACACCCCTCTATATATTGTATCGTAATACGGAGCAAACGAAAATGTAAATGCATAAAAGATGTGATAAGTTGAGCTTGACTGACAAGTGTAGCCATCAATGACTCCCTACCAATATCCTCCAACATAAGATCTGTAAAATGTGTAGCACAATGAACCCAAAAAAGGTGTCACTTTTCTATCAATTGCTTACACACTACCTTGTAGGAGGGCTCATTATTTGTCACAATTTAGACAATATTCTCTTCCCTAATCTCCTCCACAACAACATTCATCAAAGAAAATATGCAATCAACATTTTTAATTTGACAAGAAACATCTATTGACTTTAAAAATATGGTGCACAGTAAATCAAAAAATTAATCATGGACCTCTTTGTAATGCCAGTCCTTTCATCACACATCACCATGCACCCCATCTCTTTTCAGACTAGCTTGGAGCGATATATCCATGACTTCAGCTTCTTTACCTCCTCCTCTACACTGACTCCATATATGTATCAACTATTGGGGACTTTTTAATCTCAGTTCAACCTCAACTATAACATCCACCATAATTTAAAAGTAGGGACTAATGGATACATATATAGGGATACCTGCATAAACATACATACATGAAGGTTAAAAAAATTTAAGAATAAAGTTGAAGAAAAAAAATTAACTTTGTGAATTTCATACTTAAATGTAAGAAAAAAACTTGACAATATGTCTTATTACTCTCTTGGTAGTTGTGACAGTTGCTTTGATGCCTTTAAATATTCGCTTTAATGTCTTTTGGGAAGCACTCTACTTCTTAAAGTAATAGAGATCATCCACTGCTGATGTGGTGGTTGGACCCCAAATGTCCCCTCTCCTACTCCCACACCCTCACAAAGTGGGGTCAGCTAGATTGTGGAGGACCCAATGGAACGTTCCCAACTTTAGAGCCTCCTACTCCCTTCCTTCTCTTCTCTCTCTGTGCATAATTACATGCATGTCTCGCCTTCCTTATCTTAGAGTCTATGGAACACTTATCCTCCTCATCCTCAATTATAGCCTTAAATTTTCCTTTCCTCTTCCCTTTATAGGTCGGGTAGTCATCTCTTCTCCACATAAGCTCGTCATGCAACTCATCCTTTTGTTCCAACTAAATCTCTAAGGCTCTTCATAATAGGTAAGCCATCATGGGCTCATTGTTCTCCCTAAACACCTTGTCACATTTTTTCACATTGTCACTCAGTCCAGTTATGTGTTATTTCAATCAAAACATCTCTCCATTCATTTGCCTCCCACACCATTTACATTGCACCATCTTCTTCTCCATATCCATCATGTAACTGTGCTCCCACCCAATTTCATGAGAAACCAGTGCATCGAAGGCTCTTTGTTCTGCCCTTTAAACACCTTGTTATAAAATGTTAACAACTTTAAAATATTAAATAAAGTATTAAATAAACCAAAAAAGATAATTGAGATGGGGGGAAGACCGAAGAACGCCCTTAGAAGGTTGTTCAATGTAGATAGCCCCCCTAAGGGGATTGTTCGGCCATGACAATTCTAGGGTAAGGGGATCGGAATGACCCTTTACAGGATAGTTTCGGTCAATTTCAGATGTTAACAACTCATAAAATGACGAAAATCAGCTATAGGGGAGTTAATCGGGGCTTAGAATTCATTCAAATCAAGTTTTGGAGGAGGAAGACTCACCAACAGAAGAAAAAACAAGAATCAAACAAAGAATCGTTGAAAGATTTAGAGGGAATCGTCGAAATTGGTCCTAGAATTGTCAGAATCATTGTTAAATCGTTAGAATCAATGTTGAATTGCTTGAATCAATGCCGAATCACAGGGATCACCATTGAATTGTAAGGGTCGATGTCAGAATCACAAGGATGTCGTTGGAATCGCCTGCAGATCATTGGAATCGCCAAGTCCTAGGATTGAATCGGTCTTTCGAGCCACTGTCGGCCTTAAATGGCCTAAATCGGATCGACATCGAGCCCAAATCGGGCATGATATTGATTAGAACCGAGACTTAAGTTGTCCCGGTCGAATTGGTTGGATCAATTGCTTCCATGTGAGAATTGGTAGAATCGGATCGATTCAGACCGATTTAGGCCGATTCAACCAATTCCACCGAAATTCTAGCTAGAATTAGTCTTTCCGGTGAGAGATTGACCGATCCGATTCCAAAATTGACCAATTTCATTCCGATTCCACCAATTTTACAAACCATGTATCATATATACCAAGTCAAAATTCCACTTCAATTATATGTAAAATCCTCTTTTCACCAATCATATATTAAGTAGATTCATCAAGCAAGTACCAAGTATCAAGTATTAAGTAGTTACCCCACATATGCAACAGACACATATCAAGCAAATATCAAGTCGGCCATGAGCACGTGTGATCATGCCTTAGGCATTGATGTAACCACAAATTTTAAAAAAAATCTCTCCTTTACCTTTCTTGAAAAAGAAGTCTTTTTTGGTTTTGAATTTAGCTTTAACAGCTAGGAAAATAGATGGCATTCCATAGGAGTCTTAGCTAATTCATAAAACATTTTAAAATACATATTCAAATTGTTGGATTCTTTGAAATTTTATTTTCGACCTCTCCCCTGGACTTGCAAAGTACCGGTGTTAATTATATTGAACAATCATTTGAACACTCTTGATTAACTGCCACAACAATTCATGAATAAAAGAGTACATCAACAAAATAGACAATTGGGAGCAACGGCTCATGAACTTGATGGAATGTAAGCAATTTGTGCTTTGAATTTAGTTTTGTTTTAGGATGTTTTTTTTTTTGGCAAAGAGATTTTTTTTTTGTTTAAGTTGATTAAAGTTCATTTTGGGGATTTAGTTTTGATTTGGACTAGTTGTTTTATTTTTGTCAAGACTAAAATGTCTAAAAGATTGAGGGTATGTTTTAGATTTTATATTTTTACTATGCTTCTTTTGAGCTTGGTTTAAGTTGACTTGGATTTTATTTAAAATGTGTTTTATTTAGTTTTGTTGTTTCTTTTTGTTAAGATTTGATATCTTTTGATGTTAATGCCTTTTCAATCTGGATGTTTTGCTTTGATTTTTAAGCCTTAGTGGAATTTTCTCAATTTAGGTTTCGAAGCTTAGAGTTTGGGCTCCAATTTCAGATTTAAGTATTTCATGCCTTTGGGTTTGCTGTTTTGCATCTAAGGCTTTAAGGTTTTGGGTTCTGAATTTTATTTTGTTTTATTTTTTGGTTTGGTTCGTTGCCCTGAAATTTTGGTTCTCTTCTATGTTGTTTTTTTAATAATCTTTATTTTAACATAACGGGTTTTTTGGGTGGGGGGGATTTTAATCTGAACTTAGACTTAAAGGGGTTTTGCATTTTTCTTTTAACTTGGAAGCTTTGAGTTAAGTTGCAATTCCAGACCAAGAGATATCTTGAGGTCTGGATTGCTGATTTTAAAATTAGAAATCCTTCCAATTTATGTTTCAGACTTCCTTTTTTTTAGTTTCAATTTTGGCAGGTTGAGAGATCAAGTTAGAAACTTGGGTGTTACTCCGACTGTATTATCCTTGAATTGAGGTCCTATTTCTTCCTGAGAATTTGAACTTAAATGGTTTCAAGTTGAGTATTTTCATACTATGATTGATCTGACTTTCCCTTCTTTTAGACTTACGATCTTTGCTGTTTGGGAGTTGAGGAGTTTTGATTTGAGATTTCTCATTTCAAATTCTTTCTTTGCATTAAGGGTTTTGTTGTTTTTTTTTAGTTTATTGAGTTCCAGATTTGAGTTTGAGTTTTTAAGAGAATAAATTTTCAGCTTTCAAGATTGGTCCGAGATTTTTTATTCAGACTTCCAAGTTCGGAGATCTCATTACTGATGGTTTGAAATTTTGATTTCTTAAATTACAGATTCAACATTTGCATATCTTGAATTTTGAGATTTGAAATTTCAGTTTTTGAAGAGTTTAATACCTTTTGTTCTAATGTGAGGTTCAAAATTTGGGATCCAAGGATTTTTCATTTCCTTTTTTTTAAGTCCTGGGATTCGGTCCTTTTCAATGAGCTTTCAAATTTGGATCTTGATTTTAATGGTTTTCGATCTTGGGGATGGCAGCCTTCCAATTTATCAATCGTCAAGACTGCTGAAGCCCTTCAGATCTAGGAGTTCAGGACCCTTAGTTTTCCCCAAACCATGATCTAATTTCCATTGGATTTCTGGGTCTCTGAATCATTTGAACTGCTGAGCATAGTTCTGCTTTAGGTGACCTCCTATTCTTCTTTATTATCAAATGCGAAGATCATATTGATAAGTCCCTCTGAGTTGTTTTGTTTTTTTTATTTGGCATTCTTCTATTGAGTTGGCACCCCTGAGCATTTGATTTCTAACCCCGACTTACAGAAACTTCCAATATTGCATAGTAAATTTTTTTATTGACCATTGTTATTTTAATATGGCCTGCACTCCTTCAAACCTATAGGGCTGTTTATGATCTTCACATTATCGAACGTAAACCGAACATAGAATTTCTCATTGCTTGAGTAACATGAAATATAAGAGCACGAATGGTGGCATTGAAGCCATAATTCTCATGATATAAGTAAATTAGGATTGAATCCATTTGACATTTGATAGGCATTATGAAATTCATCCTGATTGGCCTAGGATAGAATGCACCCAGTCTTTGATAGACATGTGGGGATTCTTTTCAATGGTTTAGGATCGAGTACATCCCGGTCTTTGATAGGCACATGGGGACTTGTCTTATGGTTGATAACCTCATTAGCAAATGGTTTGGCATATCGGTATGTTTAAACACATGATCTTCCCATGGCTTAATAGGTATGTTGTTCTTTGTCGAGATATGGTAAGACATTGGAGTCTTTATTTGACATTTATATGTCTACCTTAAAGATGTAGGAGTAGGCTCAAGGCCGACCCACCAACTAGTTTATATGTTAAAACTCGTATAAGTTAAGCCAAGAAGTATGAGCAGACACAAAGCCAACCTCTCAACTAGTTTTGATTATTGAGTTAATTAATAAATTTTTATTTAAGTTTCGTTGAGGATAGGGTGCATCTCTGGACTCTAGCATCATCCTCAATATGTTAATTGCTAGGTGGACACAAGAATCTCGTGTCTGTAGCGACGAGGAGAGCTAGCCACAAGTGGGCTCAAATGATTTGGAAAAAATGTCCAGAGGGTCCCTCATGCGATGCCAGCTGAGACGTCTAGTGCCTCAATGGTAACAGAAGAAGCTGGAGACCTCGACAATAGTGAAAGATGGTGACTAGGGTGGCTACAAGGCTCACCGGCTGCGATAGAGGCACTCAACGATGCTGTCAGGGGCCGCATACATGGTAGTTGGGCTTGTTCAAGCCGACAGCAGGTGTAGAAAGCTGCATAAGGTGCTTTCGGCAATGATGAAAGTAGGAGGTCGTCGGAGCAATCGAGGGAGGCTATGGGCAACGTGGTGATCTTGACAGCTCCGATAGACAACTATAGGAATGTCTAGATGCCTCAACGGCAATGAAGGAGGTGGAGGGAGTTGCTAGCCTCAATGATGATAGGAGCAAGGGAAGAGGGGGCTTGTCGTTGGCAAAAACAAGAGAAACAGAGATCATTGTCAGTCAACGACAGCCACGGATGAGGCTACGTAGGTCGACAATGACAACAGGAGAGGCCGATGACCTTGACGACGGTGGAGGACAGTGAGAAACCTGATGGTAGAAGGTGCAACAGTGACAGTGGAAGTCATGGCTGGCAAAAGAAGATGGAGTCAATGATGGAAGGTGCGGCAGTAGCAAAAGGTGCGGACCTCGACAACTCCTTTCCTCTTCGCCTCTTCTCTCGCTCCTTCCTCCTCCCTCTCCCATGGACGATGTTGTGAGCTGTTTAAATAGGCCATGGGCCTACTCGACATCGGGAGGAGTTTTTACTTATATGATTCTCCCCACGGTCGTCATCTCCTATTTCTAAGGCTGACGAGATCATCTCCTTCTTGCAATCAATCCTCCTTGCTATTGATCCCCGATCTTTACCCGTTCTACCCTCCCCAAGTCTCTCTTAGGCTCTCTGACAGGCTTCTGGACATGAAGAATCTTCCCTCCTTTTCGGGAAGGCCCAAGCAGCAATTGAATTTAATTAGAGCAAGTTTCATAGAATTCTAGGCCCATTGCTTCTTCGATTTCGATCGGACCGGATTAACCACACTCGCTCCTTACTAGATATCAAGATCCCTGTACCGTAGAACATTCCTAGAAGGAGACGACTTCACAATGATAGCTCCAGATCTTGGACGAGATCATGGGCCTTGTTTGTACTTTGTAGGATTTTTCTACGCACCTCCCTCGTGACTTTTGCATTTATCTGCACACCTCCCTCACAACTTCTGCCTTGGTGCAATCCTAGTAAATTCATCCATTCCTCATCGCTCGGGGTTTGGAAAGATTGGGCTCTCCATAGGCGATTACCGAAGCTGATAGAAGTCATGGGGTTCCCAAAATCCTTCTGTGACCCAGATTGCTGATCTTTAGAACCATTAAGTGTTTTGGTGACATCCTTTGATGACCTTCTGGCCCCACTGTACCTCTTAATCCCAAGAACTTGATTGGCAAGTCCTACAAGCAGTTCATAGGATCTCTACCTTTACAACAAGTAATCCTTGATCATCCGAAGTACTACTCCACTCAGGACCCATGAGATCCTATGTAGTCCTACTTGCTTGATTGGCACCCTAGTTGGGCTTCTGCAACAATCGCCTTAAGAAAATGAGGCCCCTAGTGTCTAGTGAGAAGCCTACTAGGGGGCTTCTTTAGGTTTTTGTTACATATGTAAGGCCCTACATGGCCAATTGAACCCTAGTAGACCATGTCTCAAGTGGGACGTGGGCTATGACTATTGTGTGCTTTATTTGGATAACTTCATTTCTAATCATGCCATACATTTAGCTCCTACTTCTCTTGAGTTGAGTCTATAGTAGCTATTTCATTAGGTACAGGAACCTACACCTCACTTCATCTCTAGTATGCACCCCAATGTGTCTTTCTTCTCTCTCTTTTTCTTCTTTTGTTTAGGTGTCAACAGGCACTCCTCAAGTCCAACCATGAGCATGGGTAACTGTCTTAGGAATGCATCAAGTCTGGCCATAAACATGGGTAATCATGCCTTGGACACACATCAAATCATATCACGAGTATGGGTAATCATGTCTTGGGCTTCTAATCAAGGCATACCACAAGCACAAGTAATGATGTATTGGATACTTAGTCAAGAATCTTAAGATGTCTTGTTCCATAACAATGCTAACACAATTTATCATAATTTAAATTTTTTTCAAGATATGATGCTAACCAGATTTGACATGTTCCATGCACGAGGACTTATCACCACTCCCATAATCAAAGCATTCCTCGTCTAACTTCAAAATCAAATCATAATCAAGATATCGCGTGCATATATATACACTGTTTCGGGTAGTGCCTGCAAATATGTACAAATAAGACTAATCATTTTAATAACATAATATTGATATATAAAATATCAAGGAAGGCCAAGTTGGGAGTCAGCTCGGGGTTGGTCAGCCCTAAATCTAACCCGATCAGATTGGGTCGTGACCCAAGTCGGACAGAGATAGATTTATTTATTTTTTAAAATATATATTAAAAATATAAAAAATTACATTAAAAATAAAATAATAGAAAAATATGTTATACTATATATTTATGAATATATATATAAATATAATTATATTTTTATTTTATAAATGAATATGAATATAATTATATTTTTATGTTATAATTGAATATAAGTGTTTATTAGTGTATACAAGTAAATAAAATTTTTTGGTGATTAAGTTGTATCAGTATATGTTGGGAAAAAGTTAATCCCAAATGAGAGCATAAAAATGATTAAAAAATAATTTTATAAATTTTAAGTATATATTATATATTTGTAATTACAAATTTTAATCATATGTAATAGTATAAGTGATAGTGAAATATTATTATACTATCAATAAAATGGGACACTCGGGAATTGAGGATCGACCGGGTTGCAACTGACCCAGTCCAACCCTAGTCTGACCTGACAAACCATGCAAAATATCAAGATTTTTGCTAAACAATAATTACTTAGAGTTACGGCACATAACCATGTCTTAACAAAATTTAATACAAATTTTCATAAGAATGGTCAATTAACATAGACAAAATTGAAATTAACACCTACATAGACTCTTTTAAAATATTTGGGGTTTTCTCTGAATTTTGAAATTTTCTTCTCTTTATTTTCCTCTTCTAAATTTGTTCTTCCAAAAATTTCTTGCAACATTGTAGTTTCTCGGCTCCTAGCGAGATGGAGCTTCTGCTGGGCTGTGCTCGGTGACTCACCCAGGCTTGGCACGATGCGAGGTGCACAGGAGTCAACACAGCAAACAACATCACGCAGGTGAGCACTGGGGCCAGTCGCACTAACACTGATGCAAGCAAAATCACAAACACGTAGAGGTGCGGGAAAAAGGCACGACTACAATGGAGCTTTAGGCACTGATGGAAGAACAATGTTGGCAACAAAAGAGAAAAGGACAGAGTGGTTGTAAGTCAAAGAGAGGAAGTCTAGGGTGCTAGCAGCTTCTCCAAAACAAGAAGAAAGAAAGAGCACAGAGCATGTAAGAAGAGAGAATGGTGAATGTGTGTACTTTGTTGGGTTAAAAAAAAAAAATGGATGGCCACACAATCGCCCACCTTCCCCCCTACGACGGCATAACTGTCGTCATGGCATCCCCTTCTCATCCAGATGCACACACCCTCATCCCAATCATCTCTCTCTCTCTCTCATTGTTTCCCTCTTTGCCTGGTCACTCCCTCTCAATCTCTCCCAGCCAACATCACTGGAGCACCGCCCCGTCCCCTTGCCGCTGCATCAGTTGCCAAAGAATTGCTGCCCAGTCACCCCTATCAGCCGCCAAAGCCACCACCCAACTCCATCCCCCCTGTCGTTCCCCTTGCCATTTCAACCACTGCCATAGCCACGATCGCCACTGCCATGTCTCTATCACCTCCTATGCTGACCTCCCCTATTTTGTTGGTCGCCACTATAGGTCACCTCCCTCCTTGCCATCACTGTCATCGTCGCAGGCACCACCTCCGCTATCACCAGAGATCCAGCCAGAGCCATCAAAGCAGTCATCGACTGCTTCTAGTCACCATCCCGCCGTCTTCGTGTCCGATCCAACAACAGGCTCGAGCCCTACCCAGCACAACAAACCACCCAAGTTCAGTAGCCCGAACTACCCGGTCCACCTCGTTTCAATAGCCAGATCAATAAAAATTCATATAAGATTTAATAATTGTGAAAAAAAGAAAAAGCCAAGAAAAAGAGCAAAACATTTTTTAAAAATCTAGAAAAGTCCTAGAAGGCTTCTGGTAGATTTTTCAAGATCATCTAGTTATTTGGCCCTATGATCATGAGAGAATTGCATGAAGTGACTTAATGATTAATTAGCTTAATTAAGGTAACTTAATGGTCATCATTCACTCATAATTCTTGAAACTAAATTATGAAAGATGATATTTTGTATTATATTGATCATGTTTATACCATGCATGGCTTGGGAGGAAGATCTTTACTTTAGATTTGGCTTTATGAACCTTAGAATTATTAGTTATGTAATAGTTTGAACTAGTTATTAGAAATTAGGTAACTACGATTGGTAAATCTTAAAATCATCAAATTGAACTTTTAGAACTCTATTAGATTAGAACATTGATGTAAAAATCAGAACCTCACATGTTTAGTTTATGTCAAGTTTGAATTAGGTGAATTGTCTTCTATAGGTTTAAGCATGTCTAGTTTGGTTGTTATTATTGCATGTAAGTTGTTCATATAGTTGTTTAGTTTTGTTTCAGATCCATGTAATATATCTCTTAAGGTTTAGTCATGCTTACATAGTCATGTTTGGTATAAGTTTTGTTTAGAACATGTTAATTAATACGGTTTGTCATAAGTCTTGTCTAACTTGTTATAAATGTTATGTTTTACATAAAGGGCATTAAGATTAGTTGGTTGCATCTTGTATGCATAGTATGAATATAAATATTATGAACTCTTGCTACAATATGTTATGAAAATTTTACCATCCTATCTTAGTCACAGGCCCATAGGCAATGAGTAACTTTTAGAACAGTTCAAAACATTTGTCGATCCTGGATACCACAGTTGATCCCAAGTGTCATCACTACCTAGGTGCACTATGAGAATTAGTTAGTTATGTGTTACTGCTATATATATATTAAAGTTGATAAAAGAGATTTATATATGTGATATGTGAAAGCAAGATAACAAATTTCTTGTTATTTAGCTTTATGTTTAAAGAAAAAAATATGTTTGTTGATATATCATGTAGGTATGTTAGTGCCATGGTACGTTTAAGGAAATCAGATTTGTCCATTTATGTTGCGGTCAAAAGATGTCAAGTTTTGAAGTCATTTAGAAGGCATTTATCTAGTTTGTGTGGTTTAGCATGCATTAATCTATAAGTGTGTAATTTTGACATAATCTTTTTTCCATAAAGATAATCCTTGTTTGGTTAAGGGCATACGAGGTTAATATAGAAAATATTCAATAATTTTAGTTATATTTTAAGATGGATCTATTATATATTATATTAACTTATATTAGTTATCCGATTGGTGAGAAAATAGTGCAAATCCTACAAAGTCTCCGGACTCACCTTGTGGTTGTTATTCATTTTTCTAACAAGATTTGAGTATGCAGAGCTTGAGCTTGAGGCTCAAGTGGAGCAAGAGAAACTAATGTCCCTTAGACTTGAAGATGAGTGATTATCTCTACTTAAGTTATTTGTATCAGTTTTTGATTAATCATATTGTTGGATTTATACTTGCGATTGATTTCCTTTATTTTGATGGTACTTGTAATAGATATTGTATTAAGTTTGAGTTTGAAGTATTATGATACAGTTGGACTTTAATGTTGATTTTATAGAATGCATGTTTGGGTTGTAAAATATAGGTGATAATTTTCGTTCCATTGTCACGACATTGAGTTTTCCGATGCGTGGTTATGCTATTTTAATTTTTGGGTTGTGAAAGAAGTGGTGTTAGAGAACTAACCGAGCCGTAAGGTCCACTTGACCTACCGGGTGTTTTATATCGGTTTGGATGAGTTTGAGTTGATACTTGGATTATCTATTTGGATCAACTATATTTGATTTTAGATGGTGATTAAATTATTGAAGGTTTAGATTCAATAATTAATGGTATCAATTCATGAGGATCAATTTTTCAGATTTTGTGAATCTTGAAGTTTATATTTATGATAATTGGATAAGGTTAGCAATTTAGATCAATTTGATTTCAATATTAGACAATGACTGGATCATTAAAATTTTAAAAATGAATAATTAATGTATGATGATTAATTTTTAGATTTGGTCGAACTTGAAGTTGAAATTGATGAAAATCAGATTTATCAATCCTAAAGTAAGATTTTATTAACATTGGATTAGTGAATTTAACTGTTGAATAGCTGATTGACATCATATGGCTCTATTTTTTATGAGATGAAGTTCATATTTAATGTAGTTGGTGGATTGGATTGATCAAATGAATATGATTAAGATCGTGATGATATCATTTTATTTAGGTAAAGATAGAGAGCTAGATGGATTGGTAGATTTCAACATTGAGAAATAAAGTGGATCTTCAAAATGATTTCGTAGGATGACCTACCTATGTGAGAATAATTAAATTATTAGTGTAAGTTAATTGGAATATATTTTTTGTTTTATTTGAAGGTATAAGATCAGTCAATTAAAGAATTGAAAATGAGACATCTAGAAAATCATGTATAAGAGATTGTTCAAGTGGGACTTTGATCACATATTTATAAGATACCAAATCTAATCGATACTATAACCATAATATTTAAAATCATAGTTATATTTGCCGATCTAGAATATGAGTGACTACTCTACCAATCATTATCCTTGTTCAAGGACTCATAATTACTTATCCTTGAATTTCTGAATTCATTGGAAGCATATAAGCTCTAGTTGATCCAACTTGATATTTATGAGTTAACTTTGTATCAAGGATAACTTGATTAAAAAAAGATTAGTTAAGACCTTAATCCATATTGAGAGCAAGGATTGCCGTCTCAGATCTCGGCTTCATCTCGGAAGAGTGAAAGAGAAGAGATCTAGTGAGATTCTCGAAAAATTCTCGGGAGATCGGATCTTGGATTGCAGGGTATGCCTTACTCAAAGATTGTCATTTTGCATCTAAATTTTATCTCATAGAGACTGAACAAAAGATATCTCGAAAAAATTTTGAGAGATTGAATCTCGAAAAAATCGATCAATGTACATATTTATGTGTAAAATGCCATGTAATCTTTTTAAAAAGATAATGTAACTCATATTAAACATCAAAATAAGCTATGAGAGAATTAAAAGTGTAATACAGAGAGGGGGAACTATTGTAAACATGAGACATACAAAGGATTTTATGTTAGACTAAAGCTTCATCTTGAACAATATGGATAGGAGATTGATGACATCTTGGGTCAATTGTGTATATATAGTCATAAAAAGATTAAGTTATAAAATTTTATCAAACAATAATATCTAGATGAATATTTGTATGAATTTCATAATGAAATTGAAAATATATGAAGCAAACTTATCAGGGTCATCTAACAAGTTAGCGGTAGTAATAGGCGGAGGAAATCAATGTACCAAAGGTATTATATAGATATTCTCGTTTTGACGATCTCGTTTCTCGGACACATGGAGAGAAAGAGATTCTCGGGAGATCTCGAGAGATTCTCGGGAGATCGCATTCCATGATTGAGAGTATCATTTAACTTGTTCGGAAGTAAATGGAAATTGTGATATAACTTCGAGAAAGTAATAATAGATGAAGATTCATTTGTATAAGTTTAAAAGAATGAGAAATATTCTTAACATTAAAATTATGGTTTCTTGAGTATTAAAATAATTTAACTATTATTTAAGGTAATATAATGATCAAGTTATGGATTCCAAGTTAATAAAAAGAGAATGTTATTGATAGTTTGACAATAATGGCGTCCATGGTTATCATTTAGAAGAAAAAAGAATGATAAATTATAATCGATAATCTTGTTTTATAAGGATAATGAAATTCAGTCATTTTACATCATGGTTAGATATGTATTGTATGAGGAAGATATCATATGATAAAATGATAAATAAAAGAGATTGTTGTATCATTAGAAAGATTTCATTGGATGATCTGTATAAATAAAATGAATTAATCAAATTTGTCTATGTGAGAATAATCTAATTTATCATGGTGTGTTATTTGAAGGATACATATATGTGGTATGATGATAGCATGACATATTGTATTTGAAGTATGATATTGGGTCAAGAAAAAAATGATGATTGAAATATCTCTTGATTAAGTGGTTTAAATGGAATGGAAATTGTGTGTAGTTGACAATGTTGATTTGAGATTGGAGATTCTTGTTTAGACTTATAAATCTCAATATGCTATTTATTCAAGAGCAACCAAAATGTATCATGATTTGAAACGACAATTTTGGTGGGAAGATATAAAAAGAGATGTAGCTGAATATGTTTTTAAATGTCTCATTTGCCAACAGGTGAAGATAGAGCATAAGATGTCAACAAGGCCCTTGAAGCTATTGGAGATTTCATTATGAAAATGGGAACACATTTCTATGAATTTTATTACAGGGTTGCCTAAAACCAAAAAGTAGTTTGATGTTATACGGGTAGTAGTGGATCGGCTCACCAAATCAACCCATTTCATGCCGATTAAAGAAACTCGCCCGCAGATAGTTTAGTCAAGTTGTACATCCATGGTGTGGCTAAGTATCATGGGGTGCCCATATCAATTGTGTGATCTATGATTTATTGGAAGAGTATGGAAGGGACTACAAGAAGCTTTGGGTTCTCAACTTAATTTTAGTTCAGCTTATCATCCTCAGATAGATGGTCAATCAGAGAGGACAATCCAAACTTTAAAGGATATGTTGAGAGCATGAGCTCTTGAGTGGTAGGAGAGTTGGGATCTGTGGTTACCATTGGTTAAATTTATTTACAACAACCGTTACCATTCCAACATAGGTATCACATAATTTGAGGCATTGTATGGAAGACCCCGTGGATCACCACTTTGTTAAGAAGAAACTAGAGAAAGAAATCGTATTGTACCAAATTGGTACACGATACTAATGAGAAGATCTAGGTCATTCGACAGAAGTTACTTGTAGCTCAGAGCCACCAAAAAAGTTATGCAAATTTAAAACATCGTGATATTCAATTTAAAGAAAAGGATTATATGTTTCTAACTATCTCCTCAATTTTTCATGTAACATTGTTGAGGAAGTATGTATCAGATCCTACTCATATTATTGATTTCTTAGATGTTGAGGTACTACCTAATTTGAGCTTTAAAGAGAGGCTCATTCAGATCAGGAATCAATTAAGGAAGAAGCCAATTCCTATGGTCAATGTGCTATGGAAACATCATTCATCAAAAGAATCTACTTAGGAGATCGAAAAGGACATAAGATGGCTTCACCTTTAACATTTAGTAAGTGTGAATTACAAATTTCAAGGTGTTCTAAGGGGCTAAGAATGTAATATGATAGATTAAAAAAAAAGAAAAAATGGTTGGCTACGTGACCACCCACCTCCCCCCTTCACTGGCATAACCGCCACCGCAGCCTCCCCTCCTCATCCGGACACACCCCTGATGTAACCTCGAAATTCAAAAGATTTATTCTTTTTGTTTTGGAAATTCATTTTCATTTTGAATTTGAATTTGACTTGATTAGACCTTAGCATTGACTTCTTAGAAAAATAGATGGTATTCCATAAAAATACTAGCTAGGGTCAAAATCATATGTTGAGGTTGTTAGGTTCTTTGAAATTTGTTTTGACCTCTCCCCGTCGGATGGTGCGAAGATCCGACGTTAATTACATCGAGATAACTCGACTACCCTTGATTATCGTCATAGCAATCCATTGAAGTAGAAGACATGCATCCAATAAACATTCACACATATAGGAGAAAACAATCCCATAAGATTGGTGGAATGCAAGCACTCAATTTTAGTTTGAATTCGATTAAATTGGTTTGAGTTGAATTAAATTTGTTGGTTTGATTTTGATTGAGTTGAATTTAGTTTGAGTTGAATTTGATTTATTCATTTTTTGAGTTGCTTATTAATTTAAGTTTGATTTGAATTTGTCGATTGATTTTAAACTTGATCCGAGTTTGATTTAATTTGTTTATTGTTTGATTTTTTTGTTTGATTGGAGTTGAATTTGAATTTTGTCTTGATTAATTTGGATTTATTTTATTGAGTCTGACTTTGATTTAATTTGTATTTGAGTTGATTTGATTGAGTTTGAATTTGTTTGGATTTGTTTTGAATCTGGTGGATTTAATTTGTTCGGTGGATTGTTTGATTTAATTCGGGTTGAATTTTATTTTATTAGAATTCACTTGAATTTGACAGATTGTTTTGAACTTGGAATTTCTTTTAACAGATTTGTTCTTAGTTTTGGTTTAATGTTCTGCATTAAGATTTAATGAGTTAAGATTTGTTGATCTTTCTGGTTTGGGAGTTTAAATTTTTCTTGAAACTTACAGATTTCTGATTTGCTTGAATTTGGATTACTTAGAGAAATTTGATTTGATTGAATTAGAGTTGAGTTTGATTTGAATTTAATTTTGATTGGTTTAGATTTCAGTTAAATCTGCAGATTTTGACAATTTCAGGGTTCTCTCTTATGCAATTTTCAGATTTTATGAAATGATTTGGGACGGCTTTGAATTTGAATTTTCTTATGGGTTTGAATGGTTTGGAATCACCTATTTACGGATCAGCTTCTGACTTGTACTAGTCTCAATCTTTGAAATCCATATTTGAAACCTCAAATTTCAGAATTTTAATTCGGATCTCCTGCAGACTCAGGCTTCCTACAAATTCTGCTCATTTTACAGCCCTCGGCCCCTTGTTTTAAATGCAAAGTTCAGATTTTTTTTATTCACAAACCTCAAATTACTGATTTCAGATTTCAGATTTCGGATCTACCAAGTCCAGACTTCGACCTCTTCCAATATCAGATCCCAGACTCCAGATTTTTGCACTTCAGATTTCTGCATTTCAGATTGCAGGGTTTCTAAACAGATTTCTATACTTCAGATTTCTAAAATGGGTTCCGGCTTCTGATTTTCGGTTTTGCTTCAGATTTGGGTCACAGATCTAAGTCTGGCCTTAAAGATTTGAAAATTCAGATTCTGCACCACTCCAAATTTCAGATTTTCAGATCTCTCTCCAAATTCTACACCTCCAGATTCTGCAGCAACCGGACTTCAGATTTGCTTACGAATTCAATTAAGTTTGTGATTTGTTTTGAGAGTGTTTTGATTTGGGGATTTGGTTGTATGAAAATTCATATTTCAGACTTACGGGTTTCAGATTTCTTTTTTAAAGTTTTTTACAGGTTTCAAATTTTCCAGAATTGCTTGTTAGTTTTTTTGTTGTTGTCTTGCATTCCGGAAATTTCATGTGATTGTCTCTCCTCTTTGAGACATCAATCTATGTACTGAACATGAATTTCACTTGTTCTCTCAAAAAAATGAGACATGATTTACAACTTGAATAGCAATCCGGTCTCTTTGAGTCCTCGATGAACATGGAACTTGCTTGATCAGTTTGAGATGGAAAAACACCCGGTCTTGGATAGACTTGTGGGCATTCCTCTCGCTGATTTGAGATTGAGCATGTCCCGGCCTTTGATAGGCTTGTGGGGACTCATCTCCTTGTATTGAGATTGAACATCCCGGTCTTTGATAGACTTGTGAGAAATTGGCTCATCTCTATCTTCATGGCTCCTTCATGAGTTGATGAACTTGTCATTTTCATGGGCGGCATGTACCCGGTCTTTGATAGACTTATGGGCATCCCCCACTGGTTTGATGATTTCATTAGCATATGACCGGCATGACGGCATATTGATTATGCTCTAGCCTTGCATAGCTTGATGGACTTGGTAAGACATTGGGGTCTTTTATAGACCTTTGTATGTCTACCTTAAGGACGTAGGGGCAGATGGTTAGTCGACCCCCCAACTAGTCCATATTTTGAATTCTTTAAGTTAAGCCGAGACGTAGGGGCGGATGGTTAGTCGACCTCTCAACTAGTCCGGTTTGTTGAATTAAATGTTTTTTTATTTACTTTCCACTGTTTTGTTTATTTTAAAATTTTTTTTTTTGTTGGAGGAGGGTCCTGTGCCTGTGCGCAGGGCACTGTTTGGGCAGAGGGGGGGCTCCGGCCCTGTTGGACCGGCCGGTTCATGCGCGAGGGGGCCGGCCGGCTGCGCTGGCCCCTTTTCCTTTTTATTTTGTGCTTTTTCTCACCGGTGGGCCCCACGGCCTTTTCCACGCTGGCATATGGTTGGGGCGCATTATCTGCCCCGGTGCTACAGTGCCGCGCCCGACCTCTTCGGCTCCCGACAGCCCTGCGGCGACCTCCGGCTACATTTGCGGCGGCTCCTGGCTTCGTTCGGCAGCGCCGGCACCGGAAGAGGAGGGAGGAGGCCCCGACGGCGATAGGGGAAGGGGCTGGAGGCCTCACCGGTGGCCGCGGGAAGAGCTTGTAGCTTCTACGGCGTCCGACGGCAGCGCGGCAACCTGCGGAAGGGGTTGCAGGGTCCGGCAGTAGCAGAAGAAGAAGGAGACGGTAGAAGAAGAGAAAGAAGGCTTTCGCGGCTTCAATTGGACTCGGTAGGCTCCCCCTTGCTCTCTCTTCCTCTCCGTTCTGCCTCTCTCTCTGGCCCCCTCTCTTCGGCAAGGATTCCGGAATCGGAATCGGAATCGGAATCGGTTGGGACCGATTCCGATTCCGATTCCCAGAATCGGCCGATTCCTGGGAAGGGAATCGATTCCGGAATCGGTCGGAATCGGTTTTTTTTTTGGATTTTTTTTTTCGTCAAAAAAATTCAAAAAATTCAGAAAAAATTCTAAAAAAATAGGAAATGAGTTAGAAAAATTTTAAAAAATCACCAATGCATGATATCCACAAAACCACATCATACAAATACTAATGAACACCAATTGAAGACTTGAAGACTTGAAAGTTAAGTACATGTTCCAATTCCATTTATTCAAATATCAAAGAGTTGATACATCATCAAAAAAAAAATTACATCATATCAATCTACTACCAATATCTAGGATAAAGATGTGGGTCGTCCTCCTCTCCCTGCTGCTCGTGACGCTCCTCCCTCGTGCTCAGTCTTGAATACTGTCCGGGACCATATCCATATGAAAATAATGCCGATGCCATGCCATCAAGGTCGTATGGATCGGACTGCGGGACGACCGGGACGTAAGCAGAGGATGGTGGAGCTGGTGGTGTAATCCACTGCTGGTCAACCTGGCCAAATGCTGGATACTGTGGCTCCATAATATAAGACTGCGGTGTCTGCTCATCCAGCGTGTAATACGGCTTTGGAAACCGTGAATCAGGTGACTCAGCTGCTGCTGATGGCTGCGTCGCTGGTATACACTCCTCGTCATCATCACCTGAGGAGTGAGAAGGAGCCTGCGTACTGTCATCTGGGCTGACAGACCGCCTGACCTCTAACTTCCTTCTCTTTACCTCTTCAGCCATCTCTGAACTACCAGAAAGTCCGGAACCCAAAGTTTTTTTCAACTTTGCAAATCCTCCCATTCTCCGTGCAGTCACCTTTGTTTTCGTTCTCCCCGGACTGCGAACGGGCTGGGTAGGCCGGCCGGACCTGAGTGGAGCCGAGCCGGGGCTAAAGCCGCAGTGGTCGCCCCATACCGCCGGGCAGAAGAAGGCCCTGCCTGAGTCGTGGTAGTAGATGGAGGTGGAGCTGGAGCATCCTCCTCGGCTTCAACACCATCCAACTCTCCTTCTGCCTATGCACGGTCATCGGGATCAAACTCAGCTGCGTGATCCCTAGCTTCCCTCTCCTGTCCAGGAGGCAAGTGCATGCTCCTCTGGAAAATGCGGTCCACGTCCACCTCCTCGGGTGGTGGTGTGGCGGAGGAATGCCTCTGCTCGTACGGGCCACTGCGAACCGTGCAAATCGCTCCTCGGCGATCTTGCCGATCCTCGATGTTCTTTATGCGCAGCCTCACGTTATAATGACGAGAAGACCGGCTTCTCGGCCGGTCCGAGGTCAACTTTGTTCCTCCTTTTGGTATGTATCGGGTTGAATGTACTCCGGTTCCTCTCGCGGTGGGAGGAGCGGTGCTCGCCTCAGAATCCTGATACCAATGGCCGCAAGTGGATTCCATCCACTCCTGGTGTTCACCTGAACCCACCACTCAGCTGCAAGAAAAACACAAGAAGAGAAAAGGAAAACAATTAGCCCATCATCAAGAATAACTTGTATGAAAAGAAAAGAAATTGCTCATCAAACTATTACTATACCGGGTGACACTTTGTCAATCGAATATTTCAGTCGACATCCGAGTATACACCGACCCTCATCTTGTACTTCGCATCCGAAACATTTAAATAAAAAAATTAGTTGCACGGCAATGCTAGTCCAAGGTATTTAATGAACTCTAACTTACTTCTATCTCACCTCTATCCTCGTCCCCCGCCGAGATCGGCATACCGCCGGATAACTGCAAGTGTACCCCGCATCACCTCGTTGTCGTTCACCACCTGTCCTCCATATTGGATGCGGGGGTTCAAAAAGTATCCTGCAAGATTTTATTAGTTAACACTGTGCATATAAGATAATTATACATCAAAAATAATTTTAGAACCAAGTTACCTGCAGCATGGACATCGTGGTGCAAGGTCTTGTCCCATCGGTCATCAATGATTTTCCACCACTTTTTGTAACCTCTGGGATTTTTTTCTTTAATTTTCAGCTTTGCCCGGTCCATAGGATCATACAGTGTGCCCATCTGGTCCCTGTCATCTGAGTCTACCAACCTCAAGACAACTACCAGTGGCTCAATGATTGCCAAATAGTAGGCAATCCTCTCCCAAAACCTCTTGTCAGTGATCTGCTTCTCAGACCTGACAAGAATCTCCAACTGCTCTTTTTTGTCATGCAGGTTGTCCACCATATAGTTGTAATACTCTTCGGACCGGGCCTGACAAGATCGTGCCCTCCTGTGTGAGATCTCATGATATGTAGGAGGCGGGGATGCGAATAAATAAAGGAACTAATGGTCTGCGCCTGCCTGACAAGTGTAGATACACCCTCCTCCTTGCCTATATCCTCTAAAATGAGATCTATGGAATGTGTTGCACAGGGCACCCAGAAGATGTGCTTCCTCTTCTCCATCAACTTCCTCCCAGCCGCCTTATATGATGGTTCGTTGTCAGTGACAACCTGAACCACATTCTCCCCCCCCCTCCCCTCCACCACTCCATCCATCAGAGAAAAAATGAAGTCGGCATTTTTAATCTTCCCAGAAGCATCTACCGACTTCAAGAATGTAGTCCCCTCGAACGGTACACCAAGAAGTTTATCATACTCCTCTTGGTGATACTCGTCCACCCATCGCACGTGATTGTGCAACCCCTCTCCTTCCACACCAACTTGAACCCGTCCATCCACTCCCTCAACTCCTGGACCTCCTCATCCAGCCGGCGCCGTATATGTGTCCGCTGCCGGGGCTTGCGAACCCGGTCCCGGCCTCACCCGCGGCATCCACCATCGTACGGAAGTAGGGGTGGTGGCACGTGTGGGATGCCTACATCAAGTTAAAAAAAATGGGATCCGGGTAAAATTAAGTGTTAGTAAATAAAACAGGCATAATGTCAAATTTAATTTAAAAAGTGATACTGCGTACGTAAAAACCATTCGACAATGTGGCGAACGGCTCTCTTTGCAGCCGTTCCTGTAGCCTTCACCCCTTTCATTGCCTGCTTTATCCCCATCTGCCCAGCACTTTGTTTCCTAAATAAAAACTCGTCACTCGGTGTAAATCGAGTGCTGGTAGAAGTGGAACGGCGGTACGGCTCCTGTCTCCTGGGGTCAGGCTCTCGGTCCCGAGTAGGGCGAGCCGATGCTGATCGGCCCAAAGCTGGGTCAACTCTGGACCCAGACCCTCCTGCTCCCCTCCTCCTGTCCTCCTCCTCAGCCGATGCACGCTTGCTAGCGTGCCTAGCACGTCTCAGCTCGGAGTCCGTGGACTCGTCCTCGCTCTCTGGCTCCGGCTGAGCTGCTGCCTTCCCCTTGCCTTTCCCTTTGGAGGTAGGCAAATCGCGGTCCCTCCTCCTCTCGAGTAGCTCGTCCTGCAACTCCTCCCTCTGCTCGATCCGAACAGCCCGTTGAGAGGCTCTACTGTCACGTATCCTCTCATCTCCTCACTCTTCTCCCCGGGCACCTTGTCACATTTCTTTACATTCCCACCGTTCCGCGATATGTTGTTTCGGCGGAACACCCCCCGTTCATCTCCTTCCCGCACCACTTGCACTGCACCCTCTTCCTGACTAGGTCTACCATTTGCCCGTGTTCCCAACCCACGTCGGAAGCACGTCTTGGTCTTTGTGCCACCTTGATCGGCCATTGCTTGTATCTGCAAAAATTGTAAACAATGCACTAAAAATGATTAGATAACATAAAAAATGAATTAGACGCTGTTCGGAAAGCAGACAACCCAAGTAACACACCATTCGGTATGTTTAAAGGGTTACGTAGTTGCGGAAATCGTCGCAAATTAACGTACGGGATATCCGGAATTTTTCCCGTGCAAAATGAACTTAAACGGATAGTTTAAAACTTGGACGGACTTATTCGGTCGGAAATCACAACGTTTAACGACGCTCGGACTCGTCGGAAACGCGTAAGAATGGACGTACGAAGTTTTCGGCGAAGAAATCTTACCAAAAATGGGTCAAAGATCGAAGAAGACGTTGATTCAAGGCGGATCGGAGCTTGGATCGGCGGAATCGGCTGAAGGAATCGCTTGGAATCGCTGGAATCGCCGGAATCGGTGCTGGAATCGCTGGAATCGCCGGAATCGCCGGAATCGGTCCGAATCGCTCCCGGATCGACGGATCACTGCCTGAATCGCTCGGATCGACGCCTGGATCGCCGGATCGATGCCGGAATCGCTGAGGAATCGCCGCGGAATCGCCGGAGACGAGCCCTACCGCCGCGGGATCGAAGGAATCGACCGCGGCGGTCGATTCCGGCCCTTTTAGGGCCGGAATCGGATCGATTCCCGGTCCAGAATTGAACCGGGAATCGAACCGGGGCCGGTTCAACCGGTCTTCCATCGGAATCGGTCGGATCGACCGATTCCACAACGAATCGGTCGGAATCGGATCGATTCCGACCGATTCCAGTCGATTCATACCGATTCCGCGGAATTATTCCCGGAATCGGTCCTTCCGCCAGGAATCGGATCGGAATCCACCGATCCGATTCCGGAATCGGTCGGAATCGGTCTGATTCCACCGATTCCGTAATCTATGCTCTTCGGGGCAAGGATCGCCGGATCGGGATCGGATCCTGGATCGGTGGGGTCCGATCCGATCCGGATCGGATCGGATCGGACCGATCCAGGCCGATTCTCTTGGAGCCAGACCGATCCAGAATCGGTCTGGATCAGTTTTTTTTTTTTTTTGCTTTTCGAAAAAATATGGAAAAATCGCCAAAAAATCAATAAAATTACATAGGACTCAGGAAAAATGTGAAAAAAATATAGAGAACACTCATTCATATAACAAATTAACAATCAATCATATAGAACACATATCATATCCAATCACACAATAGAACACATTATGCATCAAATAAGATACATGTTTTTACCAAACAAACAATCATACCCAACTCCACAAATTGTACAACACATATTCTTCTTACCACTCATATTACATTGCGTGAAATAAACAAAGAAATACATTATACATATGCATCACCACCAACTATGGTAACGTCCGGAGTAGGATGGATCTGGATCTGGATCTCTGTCCTGGTCATTCTGATTTTCTGCAAATCTCCATTGATTAGGGTCAGTCATAATTGGCCCGTATCCATAAGAAAATAAAGACTGGGCCATGTCGGTAAACTCATAAACTCCCTGATCAGTCAGAGGTGGAGGTAAAAAAGATGGTGGAGGTGGATAGCCAGGCTCACTGTCTGAGGCAGGCTCTGGATAAGAAGATGCAAACTCGTCAAAAACATTCAACCTCGTCCACCGTCCGCTGCCCCTGCCACTCGAACATGAGTGTCTTTTATCACTCAAATCATCTGGACTCGCTCCACTCGTCCGAGCACTACTAGTAGAGCCACCCTCACCTCCGCCACCCCCACCTCCACCTCCACCCCCGTACGCCGTTGTTGTGTGGGTGGCACAAATTCTTCTTCATCCTCATCCGATGAAGGTGGGCCGAGTGGTCTCGGTGTCGAGGAGATGATGTCGCCGTTTGATACTTATCTTCTTCCTCTTCAATGTAGGATCTCCTTGACTTGCTTCGCGAAGGTAAGCCTGCTTTCTTTAAAGCCTTAAATAATCCGCCAGTCTTCTTGGTGGTGGTGGTGGTAGAAGGGCCCGAAACTGGAATGCGAGCAGGAGCTGTAGCGGCCGGGGGCGGAGCTGTATGTCTCTCTGGAGAAGCTGTAGTCCGGGGTGGATCTAGAAGTGGAGCTGTGCACGGAACTTGAATTTCTTCAACTTCTTGCATGTCTTCACCCTCACCAACAACCCTGTGAAGCTCTCCTTCGGCCCGTGATCCGTTGTTCGGGTCGAACTCGGCTCTCCTCGCATCCTTGTCTTCCACCCCTCCTGCAAGTGGATGTTCTTCTTGGAATAGATATTCCAAGTCCACATCCGCCTGGGACAAGCCCTGAGTAGCTTGGGCGTGTGCTCTTTCTTGGTACAATCCACCCGCAACCGTGCGAATCTACTGCTTCCGATGTCTTCTCGCCTATCTTTGATATTCTTTATCCCCGACCTCATATTGTAATGGCAGTAGACAAGCTTCTCCAATCTTTCTGTCTTCAACCTATTTCTCCTCTTCGTATGAATAAGGTTGAAGGTGCTCCAATTTCTCTCGCACTGGGATGACGATGTGCTCTGACTTAGCACCCGAATTGCAACGGCAACGAGTGGATTCCATCCAGTTCTGTTTGTCACCATAATCCACCACTCAGCTGTAATTGTAAAGAAGACAATTACATGCATCAGTAACGTTATGTAAAAAAAATCAATTAACCAAAGAGTCATTAATTCGGTAAGCATATTACTGTGGGGACCCTAATACGCGAGTACCGCAACTGATCTCCGTACACCCCAATCTTGTGCTCGTATGAAGTCATCCGAAAACACAAACTAAAACAATTATCTTCTCTTGAGATAAAGTTAAAAGTTTAATTAATATGAAACGTATTACTTACTTCAACCTCAACGCACGTTCTGTCTTCTTGGGTCTTACATAGTCGTTTAATTACAGATAGTGTGCCTGATAATACTTCACCATCATTACATACTTGGCCACCATACTGTATCCTTGGGTTCAAGAAGTACCCTGTAACAACATTATTACTCCATTAGTTTAAAGACAGTGGGGGTAATACATAAAATATAACTTGTAATCATTAAGATATTACACTACTAAATTATACCGCAAAGATGAATGTCGTGGTGTAGGGTTTTGTCCCATCTATCGTCAATCACCTTCCACCACTTTTCGTAACCATGGGATGCTTCTCTTTAATTTTCAACTTAGCTTTATCCATAGCATCATACAGTACCCCATCCGATTTTTGTCATTTGAATCCACCAACCTAAGTACTGCACCAAAGGTTCTATGACAGACAAATAGTACCGCACCTTCTCCCACCACCTCGTTATCTTCTATCACCGCTCCATCTTTACAGCATCTCATACCGATCCAAGGAGCTCCCGTACGTATCCATGTACTCGATAAGCAGTGGAGAAAATGAACCTTTTTAAACTAGCCTTGTACCTGTATAGGCTCTCTAATGCAATAAAATGAGTGGCAAATCTTGTGGGACCCGGTCTGATCAAATCATGACCATCAGTGTGTTGCCTCATAATATGTAAAAGTCGTTGATGGCCATAGATAAATGAGGTGATAAGTTGTCCTTGGTTGACCAAGGACTTGACATTAGCATCCCTACCAATATCTTCTAAAATCAGGTCAATAGAATGTGCCGCGCGGGGCACCCAAAATAAGCGAGGTCGAGCCTCCATTAGCTTCTTTCCTGTGACCTTATACGAGGCCTCATTGTCGCGACAACCGCACAATGTTGGCCTCCCCTATCTCATCCACCACATTGTTCATCAAGCCGAATAGGTAATCCGCATTTTTCACCCGGCCCGATGCATCAACCGACTTCGTAAATACGGTGCCCTCGAACAATACACAAGGAAGTTTATAAGTGACCTCCTTGTGATTCCGGTCCATCCATCGCACATTACGGTGCACCCCCTCTCCTTGAGATGGTTTTGAATCCATCTATCCATGAGGTCAACTCATCGACCTCCTCATCCAAGCCTGTTTCATATATATACTTTGATGTAGGGACTTTCAACCCCGGCCCGGCCTCACCAATCGCATCAACCATAGTCTGGAAATATGGACTGGTGGCTGCATGTGCCGGGACACCTACAAATTCAAAAAAAAGATAAGGGAAAAGAGAGGGTTGTTAATAATAGCTAACCTAATAAGAAATTCATATCGACAAGCAAATGCTAACCACAACTTCAACAAATCTTTACTCGTACGTAGAAAGAACTTGACCATATGCTTAAGGGCTTTCTTCTTCGCCAGGTCGATGGCTTCACCTCTTTAAATGCTTGTTTTATACCCCTCGACCTCTCGCCACTCTCCCTATACATGGCGGTGTCTCCTGTCGGCATCGGTCGAACGTAATGTGTCCTCCGAATTTCGGGCTCTCGAACGGGGCGTGTCCCCGCCCCCACATCGGATCGTCTAGAAGCCGAACCTCCTCGCTCCTCGTCTTCGTTCCTCATCCTCACGGGCCCGAGCCCTACTCTCACGAACAGCCTCTCATAACCTCGGGCCTCTTCCTCATCCGATGAAGACGAAGAATCAACTTGGACCCTTTCGTGTGCGGCCCTTTCCCTTTCTTGCTCTTTCCGGCCATAAGATCGGCGTCTCTCCGACCTAGCAACTCGTCACGTAGGTCTTGTCTCTCGACCAATTCTCACCTCCCTCTCGTGATGCCCTTCCGGTTATATAAGCCCTCATCTCCTCCCTCGGCTCGGCCCGGTACTTTATCACACTTCTTTACATTGCCACCCGTCCCGGCTATATGTTGCTTGAGCCGATACACACCTCCATTCATCTCTTTTTGGCACCACTTGCACCTAACTCTCTTCTTCTCTGAATGAAGGAGATGGCCATGTTACCATTCAATGTCACGAAATTCTGCGGGTCCGGTGCCATGCTCCTCGCCCGACATCTTATCTACAACACAAAACCATACACAATATTAGGCCAAGCAATTCCAGCCCCCCCCACCTAGGGGGGGACCGTAAAATAGTCACCCTTCGGGGTGACACCCCGGCGGGTGCTAATCACCCCTTCGGGGTGCAATTCCACCCCCATCGGGGGTGAAATAATCCCCCCAATGGGGGATTTTATTCCGGCCCCCCCCCCCCTGGGGGGGGATCAGAAACGGTCACCCCAGGGGTGATCGTCGAACACCCCCGGCGGGTGCTAATCACCCCTTCGGGGTGCAATTCCACCCCGTTGGGGTGAAATAATCCCCAATGGGGGGATTTTATCTTGCACCCCCCCCACCTGGGGGGACTATAAAAAACGGTTAACCCTCGGGGTGATCGTTCAACACCCCGGCGGGTGCTAATCACCCCTTCGGGGTGCGATTCCACCCCGTTGGGGGTGAAATAATCCCCCCGATGGGGGATCCCATCTTGCGGCCGGCCGGGGGCCAAGGCCGAGGGGGGGGGGGGAAGGAGATCGAAAAACCCCCTTACAAACCTTGTCTTTAAGGTGGATCGCCCCTCCCAAGGTGGATCGCCCCTCCCCAAGCCTTGAATAGGCTGGATCGCCCCTCCAAATGCCGGATCGCCGGATGCCGAAGCCCTAGATCTCCAAGGCGCCTTAGGGGAAGGAGAAGAAGCCGAAGGGGGCAAGTGGGGGGAGAATCGGTCCGGATCGACCCCAAATAGGGGGTGATCGGACCTTAAAACAGGACCGGATCGATCCCGGAATCGGTTCGATTCCGGGTCTTCCGGTTTTCCGGCGAATCGGTCCGGATCGACCGATTTTGGGATCGATCCGGGTGGATCGGTCCGGGATCGACCGATCCTATCGATTCCGGCCGATCCAGCCGGGACTCCCGGCTGGATCGCTAATTCCGATAGGAATCGGATCGGTAGGTACCGATCCGATCCAAGAATCGGTCGATCCCGATCCGGATCGACCGATTCTGCAATCCATGCTTCGGGGTCCCCTCCCCCTTTTTTTTTCGGCAGCGAGCGCCGGCATGCTTCTTATAGGCATGGGCAAGGCTCCGTCTTTGGTTAGGAATGTGGTTCTGGGTCCGAGAGGGACTCGGAACTTTCCCGCATTCTCCCCCCCCAAATTCCGGAAGGAGATCGGGCCTTCTTTTCTTTTTTTTTACACCTCCATTGGTCGTTGCCTCAACTGTCTCCGAGTGGGACTCGGACCTACCACGATATCCAGAATCGGATACTGATCGGGATTCCACAGCTCATCGACACCTCCGCGGCTCTTGATCTCCTGCCTCATTCCAGAATTCTCTTTCTATTTTTTTTGTCGATCCCTCCTTTGAGCAGACCCGCGGGCTGCTTCCTTGGCTCCCTTAGAAGACTGTCCGGCCCATTTGAACAGGCCAGTGGGCCTTGGAGATGGGCATTGTGGGTGGGCTGAATTGAGACCGATCAGGGTCCGGTTATGGGGTCGGTTATGGGCCTGGACAGGGACTGCTCACAGACCAGACTTTGGGGAGACCGAACATGTCATTTCTTTTGTTTCTCTTCTTCTTTTATTCCCGGCCTTGTCAACACAAAATTGGGTGTCAACAACCCCCTAGTCCCAAGCATCTCTCTCTCTCTCTCTCTCTCTCTCTCTCTTGCCATTTACCTATCCGTCTCGATCACTCCCTCTCCCTATTTCCCTTCCCAGCCGACATCGCTGGAGCACCGCACAGCCCCCTCGCCGTTGCCCCGGTCACCAAAGAACAACCACTTGATCACCCCTGTCAGCCGCTGGAGCCGCCAACCAGCTCACCTCCCCGTCGTCCCCCTTGCCATACCGACCGCCACTACAGCTACGATTGCCACTGCCACCATTGGTCATCTCCCTCATTATCGTTGTCATCGTTGTCATTGGCAACGCCTCCACCATCGTTGGAGATCCTACTATCCCACTGGAGCTACCGTTGATCGCCATCACCCCGCCATGTCACGACCCGGAATATACAATTGCGCAGCGGAAAATAAATCCGGAATATCGGGACAGTTTAGGAGAACACAAAATCCAATTCACACTATCATCAAATCTGAATAATTAAAACAACCTGTAATGCTCCAATTAAACTCAAACTCCAAGAAAACACTGTAAACAACCACAACCAAACAACTAAGAGGACTTAACACACAGTCCAAACAACCTCTGAAAATCACACCAAACAATTACTAAACTAACAACAGAAAGGAAAACTCAAGCAACCTAGAAGATATGAGGTGATCACTCTTCACCAAACTCCTCCTCTTCAGGGTCCTCGAACGGCTCTGGATCAACTCCAAGGTCTTCCTCGAAATCTTCTCCAAAGTCCTCCTCAGGGAGAGGCTCCTCGAAATCAGCTGAAAAATTTAATAATGGGAAGGGGTGAGTCACCACAGACTCAGTAGGTATTACACCCGAACTACCCCACTATAATAATGATTTCTAGTGGTATACTATACATATTAAGCCTAAAAATCAGATTTAATACATAGGGTTTAAACTAATCATATATCTTTAATTAATTGATTACAAGGTCATTCAACTACCCCATATGATAACCAAACTCTAAATGCATTAAAAACCATCACAACCTGCTCATTAGACTACTCTAGGTATGCTCACAATATACACAACCTGACATAAAACCAATGACACATCTAGAACACTAACATCTATGTCAACATACACAACTAAACACCTGTCTGAGTAAATACCATGCTCCATCTGATAAAATGTAGTCACATCACAAAACTAGCACCAGATTTACCATATAGTAGGTAGTAACATATAGTAACTAAATCCCATAGTACCCCATAGGCAGGGGAGTACTTAGGATAAATCGCGGTATCTGGGATCGAAGGATGCTCCAGATTGTTCTAATTCATTTGCTGCCCACAGGACCGAACCATGATGAAGAATATACCGTCGTGGTCATGACGGCAACGGAAAACTGAACCGGACGGTATCTTGACAATACACTGAAAAAGAGACAATAGAATAATATAGAAGAAATAGAGAAGAATATTGAATTAAAGATAATAATAGAGAGAGAGAGAGCATACGCGATAGATAGGGGGGGAAAGAGAGGCGATAGGAGAGAGAGGAAAGAGATCGATATGAGAGAGGAGAGAGAGAGACCGGCGGAGGGGGGGCCGCGGGTTGGCGCACCGGGGCGCAGGGGGGCGCACGCGCGGACCACGCGCGGAGGGTGGCAGCGCTGGCGGGCGCCGGCGGGGGGCCGCCGGGCGGCAACCGCGGGGCCGGAGGGAGAGCACCGGCGGCGGCGCGCGGGAGGCCGGCGGCGGTCGAGCGGGTGGCCGTCGACGGCGGAGACGGCGGAGCTTGGTGCACACGGCGGTGGGCGGCGCCGGCGCGGCGGCGGCGAGCGGGCGCGGCGGGCGGAGGAGGCGGCGGGGCCGCGGGCTTGCGGCCGACGCGCGGCGTCAACGCGGCGGGGAGAGGCGGCGGACGGCGGCCGCGCAGAGAGTCAACGAGGGGGGGAGGCGGTGGCGGTTGCCGCGGCCGGCGGCGGTAGGGGTGGCTTCGCGACCGGCGGAAGGTAGGGCGGCGCCGGCAGCGGGCGGCGGCCGGCGATGACGCTCGTGCGGCCCAGTGGGCGGCGACGACGGTGGTCACCGGCGGCGTCGCGCGCGGCGGCAGCGGCCGATGCCGGCGTCCGTCCGGGGGTGTCCGAGGGCGGCCGCGGACGGCGGCGACGGCGCGAGGAGAAGATGGCGGGGTTGTCGCCGGGCGGCGGCGACGGCGGAAGCCGGGGCATCGCGGGAGGCCGTGGCCGGCGACGTCGGGCGATCGGCCGCGGACGGCGACGACCGGCAGGCGGCAACGTGCGGTGGCCGGCGGGGAGGGAGAGCAGGCGGCGGTGCAGGTGGCCGGGGTGGCCGGCGACGGCGGAGGGCAGCGCGCGGGGAGGCCGGCGTCGTCCGGGGGTGGGTGCAGGCCGGGGAGGAGAAGGAGAAGGAGGAGAAGGAGATGCGCGGGGCTGCTGTCGGGTGCGCTCGCGGGAGAGGAGAAGAGGGAGACGCGGCTGTACGGGGAATAAAAAGAGGGGGAGGAGGAGGAGTCCGACGGGGACTAGAATTAGAATTCGATCCAAAAGGAGTAGGCGGCGGTTAAGGAAGATTATCGGGAGGGAGAGAAATTTGGAAAGAAATAAAGGAGGAAAGTAGAATATAAATAAAACTCATAATAAATATAATAACTATATTTTTTTTTAAGTAGTCGGGGTATTACAATCTACCCTCCTAACAAAAATTTTCGTCCTCGAAAATTCCACCAGACTCACCGAACAATTGCATCCTTCAATCTATCTAAGTATTCTCTCCTTTATCTAATCTACCCCTCAACCACTCTACCTAAACACATCTACCTATCAGACTATCTATCTAACTATCTGTCTAGATATCTATCTATCATCTATCAATCTAACTAACTAACTAATCACTCTTACATCAATCTATCTACCTAATATCCATCCATCTAGATCATTCTAATCTATCTAAAATACCCATCTAATATCAAACTCCAATGCCATCAAAAGATTCTCAATCTAATAGACAATCTAAATTACTCTCTCTATCTATGATTATAATCTTCCAATTATCAATTTCTTCTAATCCAAACCGATGTCAAAAACTCGGGCACGTCAAAGTAGACATTCAGGCCGAGTTAATGCTCTGATACCAATCTCCTGTCACGACCCGGAATATACAATTGTGCAGCGGAAAATAAATCCGGAATATCGGGACAGTTTAGGAGAACACAAAATCCAATTCACACTATCATCAAATCTGAATAATTAAAACAACCTGTAATGCTCCAATTAAACTCAAACTCCAAGAAAACACCGTAAACAACCACAACCAAACAACTAAGAGGACTTAACATACAGTCCAAACAACCTCTGAAAATCACACCAAACAATTACTAAACTAACAACAGAAAGGAAAACTCAAGCAACCTAGAAGATATGAGGTGATCACTCTTCACCAAATTCCTCCTCTTCAGGGTCCTCGAACGGCTCTGGATCAACTCCAAGGTCTTCCTCGAAATCTTCTCCAAAGTCCTCCTCAGGGAGAGGCTCCTCGAAATCAGCTGAAAAATTTAATAATGGGAAGGGGTGAGTCACCACAGACTCAGTAGGTCTTACACCCGAACTACCCCACTATAATAATGATTTCTAGTGGTATATTATACATATTAAGCTTAAAAATCAGATTTAATACATAGGGTTTAAACTAATCATATATCTTTAATTAATTGATTACAAGGTCATTCAACTACCCCATATGATAACCAAACTCTAAATGCATTAAAAACCATCACAACCTGCTCATTAGACTACTCTAGGTATGCTCACAATATACACAACCTGACATAAAACCAATGACACATCTAGAACACTAATATCTATGCCAACATACACAACTAAACACCTGTCTGAGTAAATACCATGCTCCATCTGATAAAATGTAGTCACATCACAAAACTAGCACCAGATTTACCATATAGTAGGAAGTAACATATAGTAACTAAATCCCATAGTACCCCATAGGCAGGGGAGTACTTAGGATAAACCGCGGTATCCGGGATCAAAGGATGCTCCAGATTGTTCTAATTCATCCGTCGCCCACAGGACCGAACCATAGTCTGGTGAAGTATATTTCCATCACAATGCAGCTCACTGCACTAACCACATTCCACACCATGCAAGCATATAATTAACTCAGACAGTAAAACAGGAACATTTAATTGACAATCAAACATGAAATACATAGATGAACACCCATAGTTCTATGCACTACATATTTGCATACCACACCACAGTCTAACACAAACTAATGCATATGAATAGGATCATGCAATTTACAACCTAAACATAACAATTACATGCTTAAACAGAACTACCTATCACATAAAAGAAAACAAACTAAACTCTACCAACATTATGCCTAAACCTTACATCGGCTTTTTATCAAATCAATCTAAACATGCATGGATTAAACAAAATAATCTAACTCTATCTAATCATGCTAATAAATCCAAAACAGCCCATTAACTATATCATTCTAATCCTGGTGATCTAAACATGATTCTTACGGTTTAATCAAATATATTAGAGTGCTAAGAATAGCCGAGACGCCTACCTTGACGGCAACGGCGAACGGCGCACGGAATTTGATCCGGATGAAGAATATACCGTCGTGGTCATGACGGCAACGGAAAACTGAACCGGACGGTATCTTGACAATATACTGAAAAAGAGACAATAGAATAATATAGAAGAAATAGAGAAGAATATTGAATTAAAGATAATAATAGAGAGAGAGAGAGCGTGCGCGATAGATAGGGGGGGAAAGAGAGGCGATAGGAGAGAGAAGAGAGAGATCGATATGAGAGAGGAGAGAGAGAGACCGGCGGAGGGGGGGCCGCGGTTTGGCGCACCGGGGAACAGAGGGCGCACCGCGGACCACGCGCGGAGGGTGGCAGCGCTGGCGGGCGCCGGCGGGGCTGTCGCCGGGCGGCAACAGCGGCGGCGGAGGGAGAGCACCGGCGGCGGCGCGCGGGAGGCCGGCGGCGGTCGAGCGGGTGGCCGTCGACGGCGGCGCCGGTGGAGCTTGGTGCGCGCGGCGGTGCGCGCGGCGCGCGGCGCGCGCCGGCGGGTGGGCCAGCGGGCGGAGGAGGCGGCGGGGCCGCGGGCCCGCGGCCGACGCGCGGCGTCAACGCGGCGGGGAGAGGCGGCGGACGGCGGCCGCGCGAGAGTCAACGAGGGGGGGACGGTGGCGGCCGCCGCGGCCGGCGGCGGTAGGGTGGCCGCGACCGGCGGAAGGTAGGGCGGCGCCGGGCAGCCAGGCGGCGGCCGGCGATGACGCCGCGCGACCCAGTGGGCGGCGACGGCGGTCGGCCGGCGGCGGCGCGCGCGCGGCGGCGCCGGTCGCCGGCGGCGCGCGCGCGCGCGGCGCCGGCCGATGCCGGCGTCCGTCCGTGGGTGTCCGGCGGGGCGGCCGCGGACGGCGGCGACGCGCGAGGGAGAAGACGGCGGGGTTGTCGTCGGGCGGCGGCGACGGCGGGGTTGTCGCCGCGCGGCGGCGACGGCGGAGGTCGGGGCGTCGCGGGAGGTCGCGGCCGGCGACATCGGGCGATCGGCCACGGACGGCGACGACCGGCGGGCGGCGACGTGCGGTGGCCGGCGGGGAGGGAGAGCAGGCGGCGGTGCAGGTGGCCGGGGTGGCCGGCGACGGCGGAGGGCAGCGCGCGGGGAGGCCGGCGTCGTCCGAGTGTGAGTGCAGGCCGGAGAGAAGAAGAAGAAGAAGAAGGAGGAGGAGATGCGCGGGGCTGCTGTCGGGTGCGCTCGCGGGAGAGAAGAGGGGGACGCGGCTGTACGGGGAATAAAAAGAGGGGGAGGAGGAGGAGTCCGACGGGGACTAGAATTAGAATTCGATCCAAAAGGAGTAGGCGGCGGTTAAGGAAGATTATCGGGAGGGAGAGAAATTTGGAAAGAAATAAAGGAGGAAAGTAGAATATAAATAAAACTCATAATAAATATAATAACTATATTTTTTTTTAAATAGTCGGGGTATTACACGCCATCTTCCCTTGTTGCGTGTGCTGCTGTGCATGCATCTAGCCCAGCTGCCAACTTGAGCCCGGCCCAACACAGCAAGCCGTCCGGGTTTAGCCACCCAAACTGCCTGGCCCACCCCGGTCCAATAGCCAGTTGAGTAAAAATTCTTAAAAGACTTATTAATTGTGGAAAAAAGAGAAAAATCCAAGAAAATAATAAAAAATCCTAAAAGATCATGACAATGTGCATGGGTAGTCCTCACGCAGGTGCTGCGGCACAGGCATTTTGATGGAGTGGCAACACAACAAGGCTTGCTCCGATGATGGGTGGACGTCGCAGAGGCGGCTGTTGTGTGTAGGCAAAAACAAAGGGAAAAGGGGCAGCAAAAGAGGATTTAACGGTAGCTTCTCGAGGGCAAAAAATGAGAAAGAACGTGCAGCGTGAACAGAAGATTTCATGGGGATTCTTAAATAGGAAATATAATGTAATAGGATTAGAAGTCTTCATTCAAAAGAACTAACCGTTGCTAGGAGAGAGAGAGAGAGAGAGAATAGGAAATCTTTTTTCTTTACGCATAGATAGAGAGAGAACAATTGATGATGCCATGCAGTCCGCATGAGAGAGAGAGAGAGGTTGCCCATCGGGGAGGGGGTTCGGGTGTATGTAATTAACATTAATATCTTGGTTCTAATAGGATGAAAGTCATATTCATTTTAAGTTTTTCTCTTCCTGTTTGAATCCAAAGAGGATACCTTCCAAGCTTCCATCTGACGTGGAAGAGACGGTAAGAGTGAGAAAAAGAGAGATAAGGCCAAGCTATTATTTATTTAAATCAAAATAGAATTTATCATTAACTCTAAAAAAGAATTATTTATCCTTATCATCTGAACAATCTAATCTAACATAAACAGTGTCTAACGTTATATCTTCTTCTTCCTATATATTTTATTATTTTTCCATGGGATATCACCATTGATTGTGGGGTTGGAATAAGGACCCAGATCAATGATTCCAGATCTGATCTGATCGGTCAATCCAGTCATTTTCCATGAAGAAAATCAATCCGGAATAGGTCCGGATCAGTAATTAAAAAAGCTATAAAATACAAAAAACAAGATCGGATTACGACCAAATCTAGGCACTTTTTAGGCCAATTCAACCAATTTCGGTCCCAATCTAGCCGAAATCAGCCGATTTTGCTGGGAATCTTTTGTGGATTGCTCCATCCGGCAAAAATTGGATAGAAACCAACCAATCTAATCTAGGAATCAGCCGATTCCGATCTGATCTAGCCGATTATGCAATCAATGATATTACAGATAGGCTGCATTCCCTTGAGCAACCAACAGCTGCAACTGCACAGGCCATGGGTTGCATGCCCACTTGCACGGCTAGAACCGCAGCCGTACAGGCCGCTGCCTATGTCAACCCAACGTGCAGTCTCCAAACTTTTGAATGCAGGAACAGTCGCTGGGTTTCTTACCTGGCACAGGTAGCAGGCTAACCAAGCCGCCACCTTCCTTGTACACAGCCATCAGCCGCAAATTCATCAGAATTTGATGTCAGCCTCAGCCTCTCCCTTGAATCAACAATCGGCTGTAGGATTCCCCAATGGTTTGGTCAGGGACAAAAAACTGAACTACCCCAATAGCCAAACTTTTTATTGCTACGCTAAGGGTGTTTGGCCTTTATTTGATTCAAAACGGACTGATTTGGACCAAACCACCCCTAATGGTCAGCAACTGAAATCTTTTCATTTCTTGGCTATGAATGATATGGGTCTCATTGACGCTCCAGCCAGATAGTAATCCAGATTGAAACTGATGTAAGATTTCACTCAGGAAAACAACCTCATAAAGCATAAAACAGTCATTTGGCATATCTGTATCCCTTTTTTGTGGTAAAAATTTAGGGTCAACAGTCTTACAACCATAGTTATCAAGGCAACAAGGTGCCCAAGGCATTTAAGGGTGTCAATTCCACCTAGGAGACAAGACAATCCCTTAAGCATAGCCTAGGTGGTCAAGACAGTAGCATTGGACATTTATATGTACAGATATATACATGTGTATATACATAAACAAAATCATATATATAATTAGATGTTAGTATTATATATGTGTGTATGCATACAAATATATATATAAATATGATTATATTTGTATGTTATAATTGAATGTGCATATTTATGTGTTCATACATGTAAATGTAATTTTATTTATATAATTATATATGCATAGGTGTATAATTTTTTGAGAAACAACTAATCTTAATAAACTTAGTGAGTGATTGAGAGAAGAGAGTTAAAAATCTTTATAAATTTTAAGTATATAATATATATTTATAATTATAAATTTTAAATACATGTGATAGTACAAATGATAGTAAAATATATTAATATGTTTACACTTTACACTATCATAAATGGGTGCCCACAAATTGCGGATTGACTTTAAAATGTTTATAAATGTTTGGGGCACCTAGCCCTTTTCTACCCAAAAGATGGTAAGTAGCAGGGAGTAGCACAACAGACAGTCTGCGCACAAGTAGAAGAAAGACAGAATGTTGAAGGCCAACTTTACACGGGTGATTCCTCGTCGACTCTCATCTCCGAGAAACCACTAATGGGGGGCACTTGTTGGCACCGGAAAAAGTTAAAGAAGTGGATTGAGATCTAATCCAACCCGATGTTCAATGGTTCAAGAAATAGTTACGACTAATATTCAACCCATTAAGTGAAGCTCATTTTCACCCTAAATTTATTGAGAGTTGACGCCAGTTGAGGCCCATTTTCACAGCCCATTCATTTTATGCTCAGTGGACTGCACTTTTGTACCACAAATAAGCCCAATATCATGTCAAATTTGGTCCATACATGGCCTCCTTAAGTTGCCACCTCAGTAGGGGAGGGGAGAGAACAATGTTGTGAATAGAGGCAGGTCAACTTGCATTTATGGGAAAGGTTAGGGGGCAATCTATCCCAGATTTTCTTTTATTAATAAGGCTGCAGAAGTCAACCTACATTTATGAAAAATTGCAACGGGGCAATCTGTCACCCCTCACCTACATTTATGAAAAGTTGTATGAGGGGCAATCTACCCCCAGATTTTCTGCTCTGCACCCCTCACCTGCATTTGTGAAAGGCTATAGGAGAGGCCATCGTCCTCAAATTTCCTGCTCTGCACTCCTCACCTACATTTTTGAAAAGCTACAAGAGAGGCAATTTTTGGCCCCCGATTTTATGTTCTACTTCTCAGATTTCTATTACTGCCAGACTTTCTGCACCCTAGATTTCTAGTCAAATTTTTCTACTGCCCATGCCGACACACAATTTTCACAAAAAATAAGAGAAAAATTTTCTGAGAATTTTATTATTTACACTCTATTTTAATTGAGATTTTTTTATCTCAATTAAACATTTCAATTCAATTTAAATTCAAATTTTCATCCTTGAAACATATTTCATTTTTATGTCCAATTGATCCCAAATTTAAAATTTCATCTCACTTGGCCTTTTTTTAATTCTCGTTAATTCTATTTTTTTATAAACATAAAGGTAAATGTTTAAATTTCAAAGGAAATTCATCCAACCATCCAAAACTCATTCAAAATTTTTAAAAACAAAATCTTAAAAATCAATTTTCTAAAAATTCTAAATTTTTTAGAATTTTCATTTAAAAAAACTATTTTCACTTTCTAAAAAAATTATATATTAGGTTAAAAAAAATTCTCTCACACCCAATATTTTTCTTGAAGACCTTTGAACATTCCCTATAATTTCAATATTTTTGGGTCCTAAAATACATTTTTTACCATTTTCTGTCATTCTCTCATTAAAAAAATATAAGAAATGGGTGGATAAATTCTAGAAAGTTCTAAAAAAAATCCAGATCATTCTTATAAAATTCCCAAAAGACCCTTGACAACATCTCTTTACATTCAAATAGCTAGAGACAGTTGGCATGGGTCCCACAACCCAATGAATGGGTCAAAAATCATAGGAAAATATTTAAAACTAGGAAAGCACTCTTATTATCTCTCCCACTACCCCAAACTACTCTTTAAGACTTGGTCCAAGTCTTAACTGCCCCAACGAGGCTCTCCCACTCTCTCCTCTCTCATAAAACAGCACCCACAAGGCAGTTACGAGGGCTTCTCACGTTCTTAGCCCTAGGCCCAGCTGCCATCATTGAAAAAAGAGGGAAAAAGAAAAAGAGAAGGAGGAGGAAGCCACAGTACAACCTCCCCTGCTGCTGCATACCAGAAAGGACTCAAGGAGAAGAAGAAGAGGAGAAAGGGGGGACAACAGGAGCCATCGCCAGCATCCCCCTTGCTGTGTCTCTCTCCAGGTAGGCTGAAAGAAAGGAAAAGAGAAGAGGAAGGGCTCTCCCAGCCCTGTCTTGCTGCCACACCAGGAAGAGAAGGCCAAGGAAGGGAAGAAGGAGAAGAAGAAAGAGGAAAGGAGGGTTCCCCAACCCTGTTTTGCTGCTGTGCTAAAACAAAGAGAAGAAAAAAGAAAGAAAATGTAAGAAAAGAAGAAGAATACTAGCCGCTGTGCCTTTCTATCCTTCCCCTTTCTAAAAATCTCTCTTTTCCATCCGTATTCCCATCCAAATAAGCCTCCAAGACATCCCCTTGCTGTGTCCTGTTCCGTTTTGGGGTTTTCATGGGTAAAACATCCCTTTTCCTAAGCCCTTCAGGGGCTTATGGACTTGCTGCGAACTTCCCATAAGCCCTCCTCAAACAGCCTGCTGAAACACCCCATTCATACCCCCAAATCAGTCATATACCAGTCCTATGCAGGCCTCCCCAAATCTGTCCACGAAACAGTTCCTTTCAACTTCTAAAATCAGCCCCAAATTGAATTCTTGTGCAGACCTGACATACTCCATATGCAGTCCAACAAGACACCTTGTTCAGACCCTTAATCCTGTCCTAAATCATCCTAAAACAATCCCTTGTTAGGCTGCTCAAACAAATCCTCAAATATTCCAAAAGAACCAAACCAAAAAGCCCTGTTTGGAGATCCCCCAAACAGACCCCAAACAGACTTTAACCAGAACCTGTTTTTTTCACTTTAAACCAGCACCAAACTTGCTCCTAGACAGTCCCTTAAACGCCCCAATCCGGTTCAATCTTCTGGGTCGAATGAGGGCCAAGTGCTGCAAAGTTTTCAAGGCCACCAGGGCCCAGTTTCTGGTCAGAACCAGCAAGGCCGCCAGGGCCCATTTCATCAAGACCTTCAAAGCCACCAAGGCCCAGTTTCTGGTTAGAACCAGCAAGGCCGCTAGGGCCTTATTTCATCAAGATCATCTAGGCCATCAAAGCCCCCTACTTGTCAAGGCTGCCAGGGCCCCATTAAAAGTCATTCAGGCCTGCAAGGCCCAATGAAGACATATCTGGCCGCCAGGGCCCCATTGAAGCTCAAATAGGCCTTCAAGGCCCCCCAAAAAAAATCTTAATCAAATTTGAAACAAAAAATTTAAGAGCTAGCCTAACACCATAGGCTACCTCAAGGAACGGGTTCTCAGACATGTCCTCGACATGTTTGATCCTGGGCAGAGAAATGGGCAAGTTCCCATTTTCTACCAATCATTCCCCCCGAAGTAGAGAATATCAAACTCTACTTACTAAGGGAGGTATATCTCATCAATTTAAGGGGAGATCATGTCAAAATTTACCCTTAAATTAAAAATGAGAAAAATACGCCAAGGAAACGTCATCCTATGTCCATCAAGACTTAGGAAAATTCGTCAATAGGAAATACGACATTTTCATGTCCCCCACATGTAATTTACATTCGAATTTGCCAATAACTAGAATTTTTGAATTTTGCATGTCATTATTGTCATCGGAGCATATGAAAAGCCCCCATAGACTCGGAGAAATGTAAAAAAAGAAAATAAAATATAATAATAAAATAAATCTGAAAATGCTAATAATCTGGTCAAACTAGTGAACATAAATTTCTCCAGCTCCAAAAATAATTTCCAAATAATTAAAATATCAAAAAATAAAATAACCAATTAAAATACCAATTAAAGAACAAATAAACCCAATAAAAAATAAAATAACTAAGTAAAGCCATACCCCAAACAGGTTCAAATGAATAGAAAATATAATTTCCTAAGTCTAAAAAAAATTTCAGATAAAAAACTATAATAAAACTTTTGAACTAAGAATTCAAGTAATGAACAAGTAAAATACAAAAAAATCTAAAATGATTTTTGTCAAATAAAAACCCAATTAATGTGCAAATGAGCCAGCCCAAACCAACTAAATATCTCATAAAATAAACAAGTGAAATTTGAAATAGCAAAAGAAAGCTGAACAAAAAAAAAGATACCCAAAATAAAATTTTAAAGATGCAAAAAAAATCAAATTATTTTCACAACTTATGAACTTCAAAAAAAAAGAGAAAATAACTTTCCAAGCTAAAAGCCCAACCAACAAATAAATAAATCAAACAAAACCAATAAATCTCAAAATAACCCAATAAGACATAAAAGTCCTAAAATAGGTTAAAAGATGTTAAATTGGTAAAATAAACAAAAAAAACACCAGGAACAATGAAAATCTCAACCATTTTAAAAATAAAAGATTGTGTTAAACAGAAAACAAATATATATATAAACAAATGGGGCAATCCAATCTGTGATAAAAATAATAAACAAAACTGGAACAAAAAAAGACAACTAAATCCAAACGGTTCAATAAAAAAATAATAACAAATCCAAAACTCAAATACAAGGAGCTCACATCTCAAATAAAAATCTCCCAAATAAAGCCTCAAATCAAATTCAAATCAGTTCTCCTCTTTCTCTGTATTCTTGTGGATGCTCCACTAAGACCTTTTTGACATGGTCTTATATCCAAAAAATTATATTTCACTCTACGGGAGAGTACAGGGATGCTCTATTTGCACTATTTATAGGGCTAGCAACATTACAATTAGACCATCAAAACAAAAATATTTACAAACACGCTAATGACAAAAGAACTAAAATTCAAAAAGAAACCTACCTAATTTCCCATCAATCTGTCCACTGGCATGGCAATAATCTTTATCAATTTTCTGGCCAAAGGCAGAAAGCTGCATATAATCATAAGCAATACTGCAAACTCTAGATTTCAAGCATGTTTTGTAGAAGATAGATCATACAAGCAGCTAATTGAGAAATGGTTATGCCTTATGGATGTAAGCCACCTCAATGGAAGGGCGCTGCTATCATTCTCAGTTTTTTTACGGCATTGATTAAAGCTGACTAGGATAATGTGAAAAGGAATGCTGGTTTTTAGACCAAATGAAAAAACATATGCCATATATCAACTTTATGTCCTTGATTAGAGCATATCGCATCCTGTCCTGTTTTAGCAGTTTGGAATTATCAAGAGCTCATGTGTGGTGGGTGTGTTCACTGGATAAGCCAGTAGAATCAATTGAATCCATTTCAGTTGACTCCTGTTTGCTGATAGGTGCAATTCGGTATACCATTTTCCTTTTTGACACCTACAATTAAAAGCAAAAAAATCATTTTACACAAAAAAATCTATTTATTAGGATATTTAGGCTGCCCATTTTAATAACATGAGTTCAAAGTAAACAAATTAATGCTTTTCTCAACACACCCAAAAGAGAAAAGAATCATTCTAACTTCTATGGTTCAATGAAGAATTAAAATTCATATTAACTTCCCATGCTTGGAATAAAATGATTTCCTTCAGCAAAGTAAGTTTCAGAAAGCTAGTTGATTTTTTTTAAAGCAAAAATATTACTACACTACATTTTATTTAAAAAACAAAGTAGACATGTAATATGTGTTAAGGTCAACATCACTGATTTGGTGACAAAATGAGGTGTGGTACAACCTTTTCAAATAAGTGCACAATTCCTTACAAGAACATGATACTTTGGAATTTATAGGTGACGTGTAGATTTATGGGAGAATGTAAATAAAAAAAGATATGATAAACAATATGAAATATAGTCTGGAAGGTTACAAGTCTCTCTTGTTCAGATGATCGACCAACAAAACAGCTCTTCTTGATCCGTTTAATGGCAATATCAGTCCCTCGCCATTTACCATGATAAACGGTGCCAAATGTACCAGAACCCAGCTCTCTCAGCTCCTCAAGGTCTTCATGTTTTATCATCTGCCCAATTTGTCAGAAGAATGTTCAGCTAAGAAAACTAGTTGTCATGATCAATTCTTTTCAAAAAATTTGTTGGCAAAAAAAAGCACATACAAATCATATTCTCTGAGCCAAGCTGTTCCTCTAATGGATTGTAACAGAAATTCTGCATGCTAGTAGTTAAAATTTTCTCTATTTTTACTAGTTAAAATTTTCTGTACATTCATGTAAAGCAAGTTAAAATAATAGGCTAAAGCAATAAGAGGAAGAGAAGGATTTGGCTGGATGTTGGACACCAAAAACAAGTATGTGAAGTTACTCTCATCTATATGTATCATTTTAGTAGCTTATTTTTGGAGTTCGCTACATTTTGTTCTTTGCATGCTTGATATAAACCCTAGAATACCCCAATCAAGATATTAACAAAGGAACCCGATCTTAGACCAAACCATACCAAGTTTTGTGAGTCTGTGATAACTTTCACCCAAGAGGCCAGAAAATTGAGCTGGAAAATAGGAGTTGAGGCTTGGTTAGGAAAGTAGAGTGTAACTGTAACCAAGGATATGCCTAAATAACATGTGAAACCAAGTAAAAGTGGGTGGGTAGGAAGAAAACATTAAATGAGTGGTTAGATTCCCATTTGAGCTATAAATGACTCCGATAAGGGGGTAGATGATCACAGTCCAGAACAGCCACTGGACTAGTCTGTTTCTGAAACTGATAACAAGGATTAGATAAATTATATGACATATATTATTGATGTAACCTCAAAAAGACTTCTTTTGTTTTGGAAATTCATTTTCCTTTTGGATTTGAATTAGACCTTAGCATTGACTTCTTAGGAAAATAGATGGTATTCCATAAAAGTACTAGCTAGGGTCAAAATTATATGTTGAGGTTGTTAGGTTCTTTGAAATTGATTTTGACCACTCCCCGTCGGATGGTGCGAAGATCCGACGTTAATTACATCGAGATAACTCGAATACCCTTGATTATCGTCATAGCAATCCATTGGAACAGAAAACATGCATCCATCGACATAAACATTCACACACATATGGACATAGGAGAAAACAATCCCATGAAATTTGATGGAATGCAAGCACTCAATTTTGGTTTGAATTTGAATTGAATTGAATTGGTTTAATTAAATTTGTTGGTTTGAATTTTGATTGAGTTGAATTTAGTTGATTTAAATCTGTTTGAATTTAGTTTGAGTTGAATTTAATTAGTTGAATTGCTTTTAGTTTGGGTTGAAATTTGATTTGATCAATTAATTTGAGTTTGTTTGGAATGAGTTTGTTTGGAATTTATTTGGATTTGGCTTGTTTGTTTCATTTGGATTTCATTAAGCTTGAGTTGAATTTTTATTTGAGAGTTGATTCAAGTTGATGGGATTTTGGGGAATTGAACTCAGTTTGTTTGGTTCATTTGGATTTCATTAAGCTTGAAGCAGATTGACTTATTATTCGATGAACTGGGCTTAGTTCATTTTTATTTTGTCTTGATATTGAACAGGTTGGGGATTTTCGTGAAGGCAGTTTGATTTCAGAAATTTAGAGTTCAGTCTCTTCAGATTTCTTACATATTCTCCGAAATCCAGATTTTGAAATGGGCTGACCTTGTACAGATCACAGATTTTCAGGTTTCGGATTTTTTTTACAGTTCCAGATTTGATTTAGTTGAATTTGATTGGTTTGGATTGAATTGAATTGAAATTGAGTTTGATTTGAGTTAAAAGTTTTGTTTTAATTTGTTTTGAGGTTTGATTTAATTTGGATTGAGTGAAATTGATTTTAAATTTATTCAAGTCGGATCTGGCTTGAAATGAAGTTTGTTTGAATTAGTTTTGTTTGAGCTTAATTTTAAGAGTTGGATTTGAATTGAATTTGGTTGGTGTTTGCAAATTTCAGATTTTTACTTAGAATTCTGCAGATCTACAGTTTCCGGTTTCTTGTCTTAGATGTGAGGTTCAAATTTTAATTTTGATTCAAACAGGTTTATCTTGACTGAGTTTAATTTAAACATGTTGGGACTTTTATGTTCAGTGAATTATCTTCAGATTTCAAGTTTCAGATTTAAGCGATCTGACTTCAGACTTAGCAGACTTTAGATTTCACATTCTGCAGATTCTTAAATTTGACCAGATTGTGGATTCTGCAATTTTACAGGTTTCGATCTCTCATGTTAAATGTGAAGTTCAAACTTGCAGATTTTGGATTTTCAGACTTGTATGTTTTAAACCCAAATTTCAGATTTTTAAATGTTTCAGACTGCACGTTTCAGATTTCACAGTTTTCAGATTTTTGGATTTTTACAGTTTCGGATCTTACAAGTTCAGAATTGCTGCACCTCCCATCTTTCATATTTGGAGCTTCCAGATTTGCTTCAAATCTCGGACCTCAGTTCAGGTTCAGAATTTGGATCCCCCACAGATTCTATATATTCCAAAACTTTCAGGTCTAGAATCTTGCAGAATTTTTTTTACAACCTCAGATTTTCTGGTTTGTACATCTTGGCTTCCGGCCTCTGATTTTCAAACTTCTATGCTCCAGACTTCAGATCTCAGACCTCTGTTCAGATTTTAAGACCCCAGATTTCTTACGGATTTCAGTTCTTTGTTGTATGTTTCAGATTTCAGAAATGTGGAGTTCAGATTCAGATTTTTTTTTGTTGAAGCTTCAATTTCCAGATTGCATATTTTTTAGTTCGGATCCCTGCAGATTTCAGATCTTTATGTGGGTTAAGTTCAGATTTTCAGATTTTCAGGTCTGCTTCACATTTCAGGTCTGAGGCTTCAGATTTTCGGACCTTAGTTGCAAGTCTAGTTTTCAAGCTTAAGATTTCAGATTTTAAAAGGCAGCTCTGTGCATAAATTCAGGTTTTCAGATTTAAAATCTTTCTGTTTTCAGATTTTATGGTAATTCCGCACAAGACAGATTTGGGTTTCAACTCTTGGTTCCCTCCAGATTTTCAGATTTGCCTGCTTTCGAATTTTCTGTACACTTCAAATCTCGGAACTCCAATTTTCAGATTTCTACAGATTCTCATGATTTGAACCTATTCAAATGGGCTATGAGGTTAAATTTCTGTTTTGCAAATCAGAACCGAATTTGGCCAGAACTTAGACCGGATTCAAGGCTCAATTACAGTTTCATTTTCTGTTTTCTTTCTTCTTCTTTTCTTTTTAAGTGCTTTGCATCCCATCGGATCAATGAGATCATTGACTCCTCTCAATAATATAAATCAGAAGTACAGCTTCCTGAATGTCTGTCTTGGACGTTCACAGTCCAGAAAAATGTGATATTACAACTCTGACTTGTCTTCAGAACACTCCTGTTCGATCCTTGATGGAGACGGTCTTTGTCAATTTCTTTTGAATGAGATACACCCGGTCTTACACAGACTTATGGGTATTTCCCCTCACTTTCTTTTGAACTTCATTAATGTATAATCGGCTTATTGGCATGTTGATCACGTACGGCCTCATATACTTTAATGAACATGGTATGACATTGGGGTCATTCGACCCTTGTATGTCTACCTTAAAAAATTAAGGGGAAGGTTTAGAACCGACCCACAAATCATTTTAAGTTTAACCAAGACCATGTGGCGGGTTTTTAGCCGGCCAGATGCTCGCCCTGGTTTGTGAAATTAACTTAGTGAATTTTTATTTAATTTCTGTTCATTGTTTGTTTTATTTTGATTTTTGAATTATGGGTCAAGAAGCGTGCTTAAAAGCCGGCTTATTGCTTTCCCATTTATTTTGATTCTTTTAAATTATGCCGAGACCATGTGGCGGGTTTTTAGCCGGCCAGATGCTCGCCTCGGTTTGTGAAATTAGTTAATGAATTTTTTATTTAGATTTTCATTAAATTGTATGTTTTAAGAAAGAACTCTTTTTTTCTTTCGCTGCTGGAGTCCGTGGGCTTCAGCTTCAATGGGCCCAGCCCATCTCTTCCTCTTACGCACCTGCTGGCTTGTCCAGCGGGTTCCCCCTCTTTCTTTTTTTTAAACTCTTTCAAATAAGTGGGCCCCACATCCAGTTGACCCGTGGGTCAACTCTTCTTCCCCCACGAGCGCGGCTTGGCCGCTGCTTCTTGCGCGCGCGCGGCAGACGGCCACGCTATATTTTTTTTTGCTTCCTTTTTTTTCTGGTGGGCCCCGCTCAATTTTGACCCGCGGGTCAAAATCGGCCGCTGCGCCTCCCCATCTCCTCATATGTGCCAAGTGGACGTAGGTTGGCAAAAAAATAATTCCGGCGACGGCCTCTCTTCCTCCCGACCAAGCGGCGGCAGCGGACGGCTCCGCAGGAACTTCCGGCGACGGCGAAGCTGCCTGCGGCCTCTGACGGCGACTCCAGAGGGAGAAAAAGCTTCCAACGGCAAGTTCGGAGAGGAAGGGGACCCGTCGAACCTCGTTGGCTGCGGCTTCCGGCGGGTGCGGCTCGCGGCACCTGCAGAAACTTCCGACGACTGTGGCTGCTGCAAAAGGTGTCTCCGGCGATCGCAGCACTTGCTGGAGGTGTCTCCGGCAGTGCTAACAGCTTCACGGGGAGGCTCCGGCGATTGCAGCTGCAGGAAGAGGTCCGACGGCGGGAAGAAGGTTTGCTTTCTCTCTCTTTCTCTTGCGCGCGGCCTCCTTTTGCTCTCGGGGGAGTCTCTCTTGTGCTCTATATCTTCTCTCCTTCCGGTCCCCTTGGCACGACGGGCCTCTGGGTTTCTTATAGGCATCGGGCTCTCCTCCTTCCATCAGGAGACCTGCTGCGAAGGGGGTTCCGGGTCCGAGACGGACTCAAAACAATCCCGAAGCATACGGGATCGACCCGCCTTGCTTCCTTGATCTTCTATAACTGTCTGCTCCTCCATCTTCCGCCGTCGGAGATCTTTCCGAACGTAGCTGTCCGTCTTTGAGACGGATACGGGAGTCCATGATACGCCGAACGAACTTCCCCTCCCCCTTCAAAGACTCTATTTAAGGTAATTTCGCGGAGCTTTATTTCCGGCAAGCGATCCTTCCGCAAAGAGATCTTTTTCCACTTAGAAAAGGGCTGGGATTGGTTCGACATATGTGGGATTTGGTTTCTCCTTCCCCCCAATTGCTCCAACGGTTCTATTTGCACAGTCCTCCTGCTCCTACGAGACTTCTCATGGAAGAGGCCTGTTTTGAGACCTATCTGGGCCTGCGTTTGATTGGGTCTGCATAGTGCTGGCCACCCCATTGGGCTATTTCTGCCGGTTCAACTTCCAGGCCGTGACTACTAGGATTGGCTGCCGACTCCTCCTCGATCTTGGACCTTGCTGTGGGCCGCATACTGCCGCCAATAAAGGTATGCTGAGAAATGGATTAAATTTGTGGACTCCGGCCATGCTAGTCTGTATGCATATGTCCTTTGCACCTTTCTTTTCTTCTTTCTTTTTTTTTTTTTTAAATCTCACAATCAGAATAACCATTCGTCACCAATCACCTTCGTATTGACCATTCAATATTTGTGACATTTTTGAGGTGCCAACAATTATATAGAGATGCAATGGTTGAAGATACAGGTTTACATCAAACAGGGGAAAGCCAATGGCTTGGGAGCATAAAAAACGTAAGATCTAGGTAAGGCTGGTAAGCCTCAGGGTATTTGCACCGGTGGCTGTTCCCCATGAGATAGGTGAACTCTCATACCTACTCATGGACATTGTCCAAAGGGGTTGGTGTTCGTTGCAAAGTCGGTAGGCAATTGTTTTTCATGTCCCCCAAGGTTTAGTTGACTCCGTATGAGGCAGGTGTAGTCCTTACCCTAGGAAGTAATGCTTAAAAGGGGCTTACTGGGTGTTTGTTAACCCAAAAATTTTTTATTAAAAAATTAATATTCATGACTCATGAGACATTTTTGTTAAATGCAATATGCAACCTCAGATATTAAATTAAAGTCAAAATTCATCAGTTTTCCATTCATTTGAGAAAGAATTTTGATTAACATTTTGGTTAGCATTAACTACTAAGAAAATAAATGATATCTCATAGAAGTATTAGCTAAATATAAGGTATGCATAAAAATATACATGTTGAGGATTTGGGTTTATTAAAATATGTCTTTGGTCCTCTCTCTATCAGACACGAGAAGTACCAATGTTAATGTTGGCACTTAAAAAAAAATGTCGTGACATCCAGAAATTTTAAGTTTCGGGTAAAATGCATGAAAGAAAATCGAACAGGCAAGGTGGGACCCACATTTCATTGCATTTAAGGTCAACAGGCTGAATGGGCCCAATAAGCCTTATTAGGCCCGAATGACCGGACAATAGCCCGATAATGGTTAGACATCACCATCTTGTCTACCCAGTCCAAACTTGAGCAACACCAAAGTCGGATCGAAAATCTGACTTGAATTCAACATGTTAGGGGCAAAACGATGAAAATAGGCTCCCGAATGACCTTTGGTAGGCTTAATGGACCCAAATAACAAAACAAGTGGGCTCACGGCACTGTACCAGTCAAGACATTTCCACCAACGCCCCAAATGTCAAAAACTGACTTCGGACAGTAAAATGACCGTTTTGCCCTTGTGGGGTCCGGGAAGGTCCAAAGAAAAGTGGCATCACCAGAAAGTCTACTTGACTTCCATATAAACAATGATAGAGTCAGATCGGCAATCCAACCCATATTTGGAATGTTATAAGAAAAACATTGAAAGTCAATTTTCGAATGGCCTTAACAAGGGCATATCAGTCCGAAAGACAAAACAAGTGGATCCATGGGATTGTACCAGTTGAGGGCTTCGCAACGGTACCTCGAATGTCAAAATACGATTTTGGATGGTACCAGAACGGTAAAAATGATCTCTTTCGCCCTTGGTAGGTTTGGACAATTCAGGATATGTCCGATAATATCTTAGTGCATCATTAAGTATGTTTAGCTCCATATTGAGCAACGTTGAAGTCAGATCGGAAATCTGACTTGTATTTGACAAGATAAGGGCAAAACAGTGAAAGTGAACTTCCGGATAGTCTTTGTAAGGCTTAATAGGCCCAAATGACCAAGCCAATGTGCCGACCGTATTGCCTCGATAGAGAGCTTCGCAACAGTGCCCTGAATGTCAAAATCTGACTTCGGACAAAAAAATGACCATTTTGTCCCTATTGGGCGGTTGGGCTAGGACAAATCTAGGCAGGCCCATTAACATTCGACACCGCCAAAAAGTCCGTCCGACTTCCAGATGAACAACGTCGAACTCGGATCATCAATCCAATCCATATTCGGAAAGTTATGGATAAATTTTGAAAAATTACAAAGTTGGCACGCACTTCCAGATAGGGGTAAAACTGTCCAAATAATTTCAGACAGCAAGACCTTTGCACGAAAACCAAAGTTCTAGTGTATAGATAATTATATTTTAAATACAATTTCCAAATGTTGAGATTGTACTGATAAGAAAAATCTGCCAAATCGGTGATCCTTAGACAAATTGAGAATTCTCACCGTTGATATGATGGAGTGGTTGATCCAAGGGCTGTGATTGGTCTGTTGCTCAAAGTTTTGACAGGATTTTATCATAATTTTGTGATCGACGGAGCATATATTTGATACACTCACCAAGATGAAATTTGAGCTTAGCCATTATTTCGTTTAATGGAGAGTAAATGCTAGTTAAATGAATGGTCGTACAGGCCTTTACGCCGGCAGCCGCATCCTCCTCCCATAACCGCACATGACCAAGTCAAAAAAAAAGGAGGCTGCTGCACATCCTTTCCCACTTTCCCCACGTGTCTCTCTCTCTTTCTCTCTCTCTCCCACCTCCTCTCATAACAGAGAGGAGTTATGTGAGTGGGCGGTTCTTCTTGCCAAGAAAAGAAAAAAAATGGTGGGCACATTAAAGAAAGGAGAATGGGAGGAGTCCCTACCAATCAAAGGCTGTCGTGGTGACCTGCAGAAGGAGGAAAAAAAAAGAAGGCGGCTACCGGCTGATGCATGTCTTCTCCCCCTCATCTGCTACTCCTGATGCATGCTCCTCCTCACCTGTTGCTGCATATGCCTATGGAGAAAGGGTGATATTGCTGCTGGAAGATCAAAGGAGGCAGTCCAGGCTGCTGTGACTGCGCCCTTCTTTTGATGTTGCTGAAGAGAAGAAGATTCAAAACTGGAGGAGAAGACTATAGGTGAAGTACACATTTCTATGGTGTTACACCCTCTTACCGTCATACTCTTCTTCGTCTATACAGCCTTCCCCCATGGCCTTGCTCCATCTAAACCAACTTTGGCCCAACCTGCCAGAGATACCCATGGCCATGCCCCAATTCCTATAAGGCCATGTTTTCACCAAACCCATCTACGACCTCTCTGCGTTACCCATTGAACAGCCATGAACAGGAAAAAGCACAAGTTTGGCCCCTTAAACAGGTCCTAAACAGATCCTTTAAGCCCATCTTATCTTGCCCCTTGAACCTGTCCCTTAACAGGTGACTAAACAGTCCCCCTGCTGACCTCTTTCAGGTCCTCAAAATAGGTATCTAGCACCTTGTGTTTGTCCCTTCAGAATCTGTCAAAAAATGACAGAATTCCTCTTGTCCCGATCCTAGGACAGACTGCCCAATTGTTCTCATTCGATGCATCCTTAAACTGGACCCATTTCATCAAGACCTTCAAGGCCACTAGGGCCCAGTTTCTGGTTAGAACCAGCAAGGCCACCAGGGCCTTATTTCATCAAGAAGTTCCAAGGCTGTCAGGGTCAGATTCTGCAAGAAATTCCAAGGCCGTCAAGGCCATATTCTGCAAGAAGTTTCATGGCCACCAGGGCCAGATTCTGCAAGAAAATTCCAAGGCCTCCAGGGTCATATTCTGCAGGAAGTTCCAAGGCCGCCTGGGCCTCATTGAAGCTCAAACAAGCCTCCAAGACATGAAAGCAAATATGGCTGAGTCAAAGTTTGACATTATGTATAAATCAAATAAAACTCACAATCAACTCGATTTGAGACTAATTGGGGGCCGGTCCAATCGGACACGCTCTACGTCTCCAGTTTAAATTTAAATAATAAATTGATCCAAGATTAATTGGGGGCCGGTCCAATCGGACATGCTCTACGTCTTTGGAACATAATCAAACAATCGAGGCTAATGGGAGCCGGTCCAATCGGGCACGCTCTACGCTTCGGCATAATCTAAAAGAATAAATAAATAAATATTTGGTTAGCATATAAAGATCAAAAATAATCCCAATGCTATACTTTTTTCCCATCAAGGGATGATTATATCGATTTATATAATGGCTAAATGTATACATATATGCATGCAAGCCAAAATATAAAATCGATATGATAAGTGATTATATCGATAGGTAGCACCCACAAACCTTAGCCAAACGTCAGTGTGTTATGTCTCATATCGATATAATCGATTCCATAATGCAAATCAAAGGCTCAATGGACTCAAATAAAAATTAAATTCAATTCATCGTGATCATGACTCTTATGTCTCTCACATTTGTAATTTGTACAAATTTTCTAATTAATGGGAATTGTACGTTGCATATTTCTTTGATTTCGATGAGAGCTAAAAATAGCTCCATAAATTCAAATAGAATGCAAATAAAAAGAATAATTTAAAACATATCAAAATAATAAAAAAGAGAAAGAATAAGTTAATTAAATAATCTGAAAACACTAAAATTAATCAAAACTATTATGCATATTTTTACGACTTAAAATTAATTTAAGATAAATTTTAGACTTCAAGAATAATTTTTATAGCTTATTAAAGAATAAACAAATCAAATAAATTCAATAAAAAATAATTATAAAATCAATTTGAAAACATTCAAAATATACTTAACCAAGTAAAAAAAATGATTATACAATCTTAAGCTAATTCTTTGAATAATAAAAAATGATGAAATCTCTTAAGTCAAAAGATCTATTAATCAATCAATAAATTTAATAAAAAAAACAACACAAAAAAATCAGTTTAATAAAAAACAAACAAACAGTAAATAACACATTGTCATCTCATAAAATAATGTTCAAACTTCTAAACAACACATTGTCATCTCATTAAATAATGTTCAAACTTCTAAAACAAATCTCTTCAACCAATTAAATAACATTTAAAATAAATAAACCTAACAAATCTAAAATCAATCAAACATTAAAGAATAAAAAATGATAAAGACTAAATCCAAATCAATTTAAATCTAAACCCTTAATCAAATTTTAAATAAACACTAAAAGACATTAAGTCACACACCAATTGAATCAAAGTTTTAAAACTAAACTCAAATCAAATTCAATTTTAAACATAAAAAGTTTGTATTCCATCGAATTTATGGAGCCGTTGCTCCTATTGTGTTCATTTCATTTGTGGAAGTATGCTATCGTTTCGAAATTGCTATGGCGGCGAATCAAGGGTATTCGAGTATTCTTAATGTAATTAACATCGGGTCTTCACAGCACCCGATGGGGAGAGGTCAAAACGAATTTTCAAAGAACCCAACCTCAAACTTAAATTTCTATGTATATCGTCGGATTAGTTATACTTCTATGGAATATCGATATTTTCATAATTGTAAAACTGAAATTTGACGAATAAATTTTGGATAAGATTTTTGAAAACTATTCTTTAAAAAACAAAATCCTTTTCATGTTTAAAGCCCAAATCTAAAATGTATTTTCAAAATTTTTTGAAATACTCAAATTTTCAATTTTTATATACACATGTTTCGAAACACATACACATACATAATCAAATTTCCAAATTTGATTTCAATCTCAAATTTTGAGGTTACATATACATATCTTCAACAATTTTTCAAACTTTCCAAATCACAAAATTTCAAATTTCAAATAAACAAAAAAAATTTTCGAGGTTTCACAGTTAATTACATCGAGCATACTCGAATATCTTTGATTAACCGTTACCAACAACTTATAAGAATAGAAACATATAATAGTAAAATAACACGAAATAACACGAGATATAACCTCAAATGCAAACTTAACATTTTAAGTTTGATTTGAATTTGATTTATATATCATGGAGATGCATTTTAAAATTCCAAGTCTTAAAGGACATTGTTCCTTAGTGAATTCTGAACATTTTTTTAGACTTGAGAGGCCATGAGATCAAAATTGGTCAATAGATTTCATGAGTCATAAATTAAGATTCAAACATATTTGGTACGTGGATTTGACTTTTTTCATTCAAGGTGTTGTTAAAAGACATTTCTTGAATTATAGAGTTCATGAGATCTGAGACCTGGAAAAAACATGTTTCAGATTTAATTTCTTGTTGGAATTATATGAGATCTCTATTTTATTTGAATTACATCTTTTACCTAAGTCATAGCATTAGACATATCACATATTGGATTTAGAGTTTATTAGAACTCACCATTTTTCCAATTAAAGTCTTAGCATCTTAGACTTAGAAATATTCTAAAATCTGACTTTTATAGTGTCCGATCAGAGCATGTTTATTGCATTTTTTTATTCTAAGTCATACCATGGATCATATTAGACTTAGGATTCATTAAGGTCATCATTTAAAAAAATCAGATTTCATATTCTAAATCTTGGCATTAAACGTATTAGACTTGGAATCCTCCATTTTAAAGTCTTGGCATTCAAGTATTAGACTTTTGAGTTTTAACGGATCAGAAATGGGCATGTTCATATCTGATTTTATGACATTTTGATTATGACTACCAAGTTGCATTAACTTCATTTAAGCATGATTAAAACATCAGGACTTAGAAGATTTAAAGTCCTCATTTCAGCCATATTGACATTTAGAACATTAAGAATTAGTGGATTTTTGGATTACCCACATGTTCACAACATTGAACATTTTTGGATTACCCACATCAACATTGAACTTAAACAATTCATCTTCACTTGATGGCATTTTGGATATGAAATCATTGTTTTAGGATCAGAATTTAGCTAATTTGAGCATCAGATCTTAATTTCCTTTCATTTAGGATATGAACCATCAAGACATTTTTGGTTTATGGACTCAAAAGCCTTTTAGGCACCTTGGATTGGGTTGCCATTTATTTAACTTAGCCTTGCATGTACCTAGATGTATATTCATATTTTTGAAATCATTGATCTCGTAGCATTTTGGATTAAGCATCAGATAACATACATCAATCCTGCAGATTTGAACATATCTGGCCCATAAAATGGCTCCTTGATCATCTCGGATGAACAATTCAACTTCCTCCTAAGACTTAGATGTCAGATAACTGGAAGTTCCAAACTAATCATCGCCTCATAGTTGATTGCTTGAAAGAATTTTGAGGTTTTTCTTAAGTTCAGATAATATGTATATCTCTGAAGACCAAATTCATATACATGAGCCATTACATTTCAATTTCGAATTTTTATACGTATGTTCATCAATCCATGACCCAAGAATTAAAAGCTCCTCATCTATTTCAATCTGAAACTGATATGGTACTTTGGATTCAACAAGAATGGAGAGTATCCATTTAAAAATCCCCACTTAAACCCACTCTCAGATTGGTCTAAGAAGATTGAGACTAATCCACATCTGAAAACTGATTCATCATCATCATTTTTGTACTGCCATTAGGCTTGTGACATCCATGGCCAGCATATTTTGGATCATGTTCGGAGAGGATCATTCACTTGAATATGAAACAGATAGATGATTAGGACATGGCTGTTAACAGTTTGACAGATCAGAAAACTGACAATTTTAAAATCAATTGTTCATGCTTGGAATAGAGAATTTACATTGTGATCTGATTTAGGCATCCTTGGCTCTGAAACTTATGGAATTGTCATACTCCATGTCATCTCGATTTCAGATTGTATTTTAGCCATGTTTTCGGATCCATATGGGTTTCAGGTTATCTTATCAAGTTCTCTTTTATGATTCATTGAAGACTTCCAATTGGATTTTAAGTTTCATTTTCTTACATTTACATTCCATATGATATATGCGGGTTACATTAATACTTCCTAATCATAACACGAGACATTTAAACACAGATATCATTCAATATGATATGGAATACATCAAGTTACATCAACATGTGAGAAGGCATAAATAATCATAACTCCCTTAAAATCAAATCATATGAAAAATTTCCATAGTCCTATGTAGACATAGGATATTTCCCCAATTCCCTACTTATTTTAGGGTCGGTTTAGCATGATAACATGCATGACCTCCCCTTAAATCAAGTGAGAATTCCACCTTAGTAGATAGAGTGTAAATTACTCATCTTGGGGAAAGATCAGTGTAAGGTGGTGCTCACATACCCCAGGATAGGTACACACCGGGGACATGTCTATGTCCATCCAACATTATGAGAGGACCTAACTTAGGCATAGCCTCTTAAAAATTTTCATATAGTTCAAATATTTAAAATTTTCATTTTGTCAATTGGCCATTTTTGGCCGAGCATTGTCATCATTTCATTTTCAGCCATGGTAGGCACATCATCATGTCATGTTCAGCCCCCGTTTTACATCATTTTGGCCTTGGTGGCCCAAGAATTCCGGAATCAGAATCGGAATTGGTCTGTCCCAGGAATCGGTCGGAAACAGCCGATTATTGGGATGAGAATCGATTCCAAAATCATTTTTTATATTTTCTTTTTCTTCAAAAAAATCATAAAAAATCCATAAATTTAGGAAATGGCCTAGAAAAAATTATAAAAAAATGTAACATTTAACATGCACGTACATGTCGTGGATAATGAAATCAGCCGATTTTAAAATCGTGGATGGAGTTTTTTTATCTTGTTTCTTTGATAAGAATAAGATGTAACATCATAACAATAAGATGCTAATAATTGTAACATTATAACAAGACAACGTGCTAATAAACTTGAGAAGATGCTAATGACATGATAAGATGCAAGAAGTATAATAAGATATAATATGATCACATAGAAACATAAAAGTAAAAATATACATTTAATGACACATTTACCAATATCCATGATATTGGCCTTCATCCTCCTATTCCTCCTGTTGTTCTTGCCACAACTGAGTTGTTCCCGTTCTTCTTATCAATGCTTATGCATATCCATATGAAAATAATGTATTCGCCATGTCACCTAAATCGTAGGGATTAGATTGTGGCACATAGGTATACTCATGTGGAGGAATCCACGGTCGCTGGAGATCATAAAATTCTAGACAAGCTGGATCCATATAATGATACCGTAGTAGCTATTGCTCCAGGCTAAAATATGCCTTTGGCTATCGCGAACTATTTTTGGTCTATACACCTCTCCCCCTCCTATTAGCTGCGTGACCGGTATATACTCCTCATCATCATCAACTGAGAAGTGAGAAAGAACCTGTGTGCTTTCATCTGGGCTCACAGGACATCATCTAATGTACAGCTTCCTTCTCTTCACTTATTTTACTATGTATGATGTCCCACCACAGCCCAAAGATTTTTTCAACTATTGAAAATTGGCCCATTTTTCGCGTTGTCACTTTTATTTTAGTCATGCCTAGTTTACGCATGGGCTAGATAGTTGTGGTTGGGGCTGGGGCTAGGGCTAGGTAGCTGCAGCTGGGGCTAAGGTTGAAGGCGGCTGTTGTACAGCTGTTGGGGCAAAAGATGGGCTTGTCTGAGCCTGAGTAAGTAGAATATTCTCAGACTCTACACCATCCAACTCTCCTTCTGTCCATTTACGATCATCAGGATCAAACTCAGCTAGATGATCCTTGGCTGCCCTCTCCTCTATCAAGGAAGTAAGTGCATACTCCTTCTAAAATATCTAGTCTATCTCAACCTCCTCAAGTGGTGGTGTCTGTGATCTCTGTCTCTTCTCATATGTACCACCTGCGAACCATGCAAATATCTCATGCAAGATCTTCTGTCGGTCTTTTATGTTTTTGATGCATAGTCACATGTTGTAATGACAGAAGACCAGTTTCTCCAACTTGTTTGAGGCCAACTTGTTCCTCCTCTTTGTATGTATTAGGTTGAATGTACTCCAGTTCCTCTCACAATGCGAGGAACTAGTGTTTTAGTTTAAAATCCTGATACCAACTGTAACAAGTGAATTTCATCCACGCTACAAGGGGTTGGATTGAGTGATTTTTGCCGGAATCGCCTGGGAATCGTCGGATCGCCAAGAAACCTTGCGGGTTTTGGCTGTGAAGGGGCCAATTCTGGCCTTTTAGGGCCAAAATCGGATCGATACCAGGTCCAATTCAGACCCGGTATCGAACCATTACCGAATGCCCTACCTTCTGGCAGAATCGGTCAGATCGACCAATTCTGACCGATTCCTCCAGAATTTCCAGGGGAATCGGTCCCTTAGCCAATAATCGGATCGAAATCGACCAATCCGATTCCGGAATTGGCCGATTCTGATTTGATTCCAGCGATTTTGCAATCCATGTGGTGACCTAATCATCTTCACATCATCATGTCTCTCTCATCTTGCTAGATATGGTCATACCATCACCTTCATCAATTTCTAATTTCGGACCTTGCAAGTTCCTTGCTCTGTGTTGTGATTATGAATTGTTATCTCGAATCTCGGCTTCATCTTAGAAAGGTGGAAGAGAAGAGATCTCTGGAGATTCTTAGAAAAATATTGGGAGATCGGATCTCGAATTTCATTTACATAGGGTATGCTAACAATATAAATAAAAAATAGAAAATTTTCTAAACATAAGTCCATAGATAGATTTCTATGAAGTTTACAATCTGATTCGAATCGGCACCAAGGTAGTGCCACCACCGCAGCAACATCATGTTGCGCTTCCAAGGGCCTGGTATGAGCTCCTTCCCTCCCAATGGAGCGGGATCTGGGAAAGAGACGTAGTGGAGCCTCTACGGCCGCTCCACCATCTCACGGCAGGTATCGACATGGGGCTGGTGAGACCAAGATTCTCAATAGATCTCGCAAGATGGCATTCCATGGTTGCCATCCCCATGGACCATAGAGGGGTTTGCCGGATGTAGGTATGGGGCTGAGCATAGGGGCTGTATGTGGTTAGAAAAATGGGTCCTATTTAGCAGCTAGATGCTAGCCATGAGGTGAGTTCAAGATATGCTCAATATCAAGACAAGCCATAAAAGGGACTCTTCTATAGGCATAATACCAAGGCTTTTCTTAAGTTCGTCATTTTTAGCATTAAAATGGCTGGAATAGAAGATAGGCCGGATAGTGGTATATGGGAACTGTTATGTGGCCATAAGAAGAGGTTGAACAAGGGGTATATGGACTGTTATGTAGCCATAGCGGAGAGGCCAAACAAGAGGCATATAGACTAGTATAAGGCCATGGAAGAAAGGCTGGGCATGAGCATCGTGGGTTATCATATGGCTATGAAGGGTGGCTGGATATGGGTTGTCATGGCCTGATCATAGATCAGGTACATGGCTATGAAAGAGGGGTTGAACAGGGACTGTTTGCATGGGAAGGAGTCCTCGGCCATGGATGAAGTATAAGCCATATTAGCATGATAAGGAGGATAGCCGAGGGGACTATATACATGTAAGGAGGGGCTATCCGGGTAGCGTATCTCCATGGGGTTTGGCCATAGGTATGAGAGGAGATGACCAATAGAGCATCTAGGTAGTTAGAGAAGAAAAAGGGCTATCCATGGCTCACCTTCTTCTTCTTGTCCTTGTCTTCATTCTCCTTGTGTAGGCGATGGCAACAACAAATGGTGCAACTGGAATTGCTTCTTCCTTCAGATGTTGTAGCCTCTCTCTGGTTTTCCAAACCAGGAACAGTCCCCGGTGGAGTGTTTATATAGAGGATCAGCTGGAGAAACAGTCCTGGTAGGGACTTCCCTTTGCTTGCACATGAAGGCATGAGGTGGGGAGATATTCCCCTCCTTAGCATCCTCACTGACCTTGATTTGAATATCTGTTGGAGTCTAGGCCTTGCTAGCCATTTCTTATTGGCTGGTGACATGATGAAGACCTGGTTATGCTTTGGTTGTGGAAGAGAGGGTACCGAAACTTCTTCCACTTCCTCCTCCTTTGTAAGACTCTCTGATGGGGATACTTTAACTTGAAGTCCATGTGGTTATGACCTGATTTATAGGCCCTTCGGTGGCTGCCAAGTGGCCATGCTTCCATCAGACCCCCTTATCATTTAGGAGCTCCTGGCGGCTGCAATATTGACCTAATGCCATATGATATGGTGCATGTTCAAGGGTCTTCAATTGGCCATCGATCTTACATTCTAGGATTCCTTAATTAAGGCTTAAATAGCCATGATATGGGCCAGAATTAAGCATCATATGAGCCCGATTTCAAGTGTCATTTTAGCCCATCAACATATATATACTAATTGTGCCAAGATCATGGTAATTTGATTTAATTTCCATCATCAAATCTAAACCCTTGGATTTTGCAAAATTGTCATGCCATAAGATTTATACATAATTCAAATCATTCATATGTTAAACATATATCTTAATTACCATGTCAACCAAATAAATTCTTGATGTAACCTCAAAATTCAATCCTTAAAGATTGTCTTTTGGAAATTCATTTTCCTGTTTGGATTAGACTTGATTTGACCTTAGTATTAACTTCTTAGAAAAATAGATGATATTTCATAAAAGTACTAACTAGGGTCAATGATATGTATAAAATTATACATTGAGGTTGTTAGGTTCTTTGAAATTTTATTTTGACCACTCATTGTCGGATGGTGCAAAGATCCGACGTTAATTACATCGAGATTACTCGAAAACCCTTGATTATCGTCATAGCAACCCATGGAAATAGAAGACATGCATCCACAAAATTAACATTCACACATAGGAGAAAACAGTCCCATGAACTTGATGGAATGCAAGCACTTGATGGAAGCTTGCAGCTCAGATTTTGAATAAGAAACTGCAGATTTCATTTCACATCACGTTTCAGATTTTTTAAATTGGTGGTCCATTTGATTTCGGTCCAGGGAATATGGCTTTGAATTTGTCTTGGAAAATGAATCAGTTTGTTGGTTTGATTTAAGTTTACTTGATTGGACTTGATTTGACTTTGCAGTTTTATTTGAATCACTCAGATCTTAAACCTTCAATTCTCAGATTTTTCTAATCAACCCCTGCTCCAGAGATCTGTATGCTCTCAGGTTTCTTGTATTGAATGTGAAGTTCAGATTTTTTTTGTTTTGAATCTCCTGAAAATCATATTTTGAATCTCCAAATTCCAGATTTGCAGATTTTCAGATTGCAGACTGCAGGTCTACAAATTGCAGATTTTTTTAACTTCTGATTCTCGGCTGCAGGCTTTTATGAGCTTCAGATTGTGTTCTCCAGTTTATATGACAGATTCTGGACTTTACGGATTTCTGGATTTTCATATTAAGCTTCAGATTTTAAATGACGGCTCTGCATATTATAGATTCAGATTTCTGTTTTTTAAACTCCACATTTTGTATGTTTTAGATTTTTTTTCAGATCCACGGATCAGCCTGAATTTCAGATTTTTATGGATTACAATTTCAGATTTTTCAGACTTTATTTTATGTAAGTTTTTTTTTTGTTGTCTTGCCTTCCAAAAAAATTTCATGTAGTTGTTCTCTCCTTATAGCATAAACATGTGAACCGAACATGAATTTTTCTCAATATGAGCCATGATTTACAATTATGACCAAAAACTCGGTCCTTGAATCCTTGATGGATTTGTCAATTCATGGGCAGCATGTACCCGGTCTTGATAGACTTATGGACATCCCCCACTATTTTTGATGACTTCATTAGCATATGACCGGCATGACGGCATATTGATTATGCTCTAGGCTTGCATAGCTTAATGAACATGGTAAGACATTGGGGTCTTTTCAATAGACCTTTGTATGTCTATCATAAAGGGTCAAGGGGCATGCTTAAAGCCGACCCATTGCTTTCTCTATTTATTCTGAAATTCTCTTAAATTTAGCCAAGACCATGTGGCGGATTTTTAGCCGGCCAGAAGCTCGCCTCGGTTTGTTGAATTAATTAATGAATTTTTATTTAATTTTTATTTATTGTTTGTTTTATTTTATTTTTGAATTATGGGTCAAGAGACGTGCTTAAAGTCGGCCTATTACTTTCCTATTTATTTTCATTCTTTTAAGTTATGCTGAGACCATGTGGCGGGTTTTTAGCCGGCCAGATACTCGCCTCGGTTTGTTGAATTAATTAATGAATTTTTATTTAAATTTGAATTGATTGTTTCTTTTAAAAACCTGTTTTTGAAGTCCTCTGCCGGACACTGTTCCACCAAGCAAGAAGGTCCGGTCCACTGTTTGGACCGGCTGGGAGCACATTTGGACCGGCGGTCCTCCTTCGCAGGGCTGGCCGGCTTCGCCCGGTCGGCTCCTCTATCTTTTTTTCACTTTTTTTCTTGAGTGGGCCCCACGGCATATGCCACCGTGGACTATAGTGGGGGGGGAAATAAACTCCCCCCAGCACGACAGCGTTCTCCCGATGCTCGATCGCGGCGGGAGTCGAGGGCGACGGCTGGGGCAATGGCTCAGCGACGGCGATGGGGGTCGGAGAGGCTTATGTTGGCTCGCCTAGGAGGGGCGGAGGCCCTTTACGACAGCGGCAGAGGAGGTTGAGAGCCCTGACAACGTCAGCGACAGCCTACGGAAGCGGGGAAAGCTTCGACGATCCCAACGGCACCGTCGATTGGAAGGGAGGTGAAGCCTCGACGGCAATGGTAGCAAGAAGATGAGGGCTTGATGGCATGACCGGCGCTCTCTGGAAGAGAAGGAGCTGGCCTCCAATGCTGTGGAAGGAAAGGATCAGTCCGACAACACGACTGGAAGGAGTAAACAACTCTACGGTAACCTCCTTTCCCTTCTCTCTCCTTCTCGGCCCCCTCCTCTTGTTCTCCCGGTTGCTCTCCGCCTCTCTCTCAGGCTTTTTTCCAATTCCTCTCTCCGTCTGCTCTTAGCCAAGCTTATATAGGCCTCGGCAGTCTCCTCTCGTTGTTGGGAAACCTCCCGCAATGGGGATTCCGGCTCCGAGAGGGACTCGGAGCAACCCTGAGGCATACGGGATCGACCTGCCTCCTTTCCTATCCTCTATTGGCTTCTTAAGATAGCTCTTACCGTTGTTAGCGCTAGCTCCGGAGTAGAGTCCGACGGAGAGTCAGCAACCTTCTCTGTTCCGACAGTTTCTCTTCATTTATTGTTTTTTTTTTTGACATGGACTCCTCTGGAATTGGCCTGTCGTAGAGGAGATGACATTCATGGGCCAGAATTTGGTATTCCAATGGGTCCATTTGGCACCTGAATTAAACCCCTTCAATGGTATGTTTACCCGACCAATAAATTGGCCTTGAAGTGGGCCTACTCTAAAGCAAAGCTCATTACATGCATGGAAATGGGCTTAATTTTAAAAAAAAAAGTCGGTGCCAACAATTCTCAATTGGATGCACTAGGGTTTGGATATTCTCTTGATATATCAAGATCATTCATTTGATCATCATATGCTTGATCATAGCCATTGAGCTCGAAACCTTGAAAAAATATTAATATTTGACATTTTATATAGATCAAACCATATATCATTTGAATTATCCAATTGGGCTTAACTTTCATCAATATTTTGCCCATTTGGACCATGTATCATCGCCAATTTAATATTAGGCCTGATTTATACCATCTGTGGCCCAATAAGCATAACATGTAGAGAATTCTAACATTGGGCCCACTTTCATGACATCCATGTCCCCAAAAGCATAACATGTAGAGAACTCTAACATTGGGCTCACTTTCATGTCATCCATGTCCCAATAAGCATAACATATAGTGCGTATAACATTCAGGCTCAATTTCTGCCATTTGTGGCCTGATAAGCATAAAATATAGTGCAACTGATATTTGGGCCCAATTTATGTCACCTGTGACCCAATAAGCATAAAATATAGTAAATTGCCATTTAGGCCCATTTTATGTCGCATGTGGCCCAATAAGCATACCACATGGGGAATTTGACATTCGGGCCCACTTTATGTCATATGTCGCCCAATAGACATAACAAGCAGAATATTTGATATTTGAACCCATTTATGTCATCCATAGCTCAATAAGCATAGAATATGGTGCTTGTGCCATTGGCATTCAATATTGGGCCCGATTTCATATTATCCCTGGTCCAACAAGCATGAAATTTGAGGTCTATGACATTGGGCCTTTCATTGATCACATTGGGCCCATTAAGCCTCTTCTGATTTGAATAATTGTCATCCCACTTCATTGGATCTCAATCGGGCTTTTTCCTCATTCAGGCCCATTATCCCATTGACATTTGGCTCATACAACTGAAACATGAGTTATTGGGCCATATCTTAAGCAAATTAGGCCAATTAAGGGTCCAACCTTGAGCCAATTCCATTTAATTACCATTCTCATGTCTATTTATTTAAATTGAATCAGGTCCTAATCCAATTAGAACTAAGAGAGGATCCGGTACTCATCTGTAGAATCCGGATCCTATTAAGGACCCATTAGTGATTGGATCCATAACTTGACTCAACTTAAGATCCCATCCATCAGATGTGCCAATCATCATCTCGTTATCTCCTAATCCAATTAGGATTTAAGTAGGATCCAATCCTAGTAAGAACCCACTAAAGATTTGATCTATTACTTAAATCATCAAAGCATGATAGCCATTGGATCTTGTGCCAATAATTAAATCCTCCCAGCATTTAAATTACACCAAACCTAGTCCAACTAGGATCAAGAAGTGGCGGCACAAACTCCTTTAGGATTGACTAGGAATTGGACCATACCTTTACCTCAAATCACATTCAAATTATTAGTTGACCCAAATAAGGAGGTCCTTTGGCAATTTCAGTGCAAGAAGAAGCTGGCACCTGGTCCTTCCTCTTCCCCCTGCTGTGGTGACTACTATCTAGTGACAAACCCATCGGGGTCTTGTTTTTGCTAATTTGGTGGATAATTGGTCATCTATCGGGCCTGATTTGTGAGGGGACATCCCCTTACAGTTCTAGGCATCTGTCAAGCTCCTCATGTACATGAATTTTATCTTTTAACTTTTTCCTCCCTCTCAGCCACAATGATCTCCATCTGCAGTCAAGGCCATTGGGCCTCAATTCCTCCATCTCCGGTGTCTTGATCAACCATCTATCGGTCTTGAATCAGAGAGAAGACATCCCCTTACTAAGCTGGGTACCCATCGAGATCAAGTATAGTATTTGATTCTTTCATCTCCTTCCTCTCAACCACAATCATCATGTTCTGTTAATAGACCCATCGGGATCCATTTACTATTGCTTTTTGTGTACAATTAGACCTCTGTCGAAGCTGATCTAAGGAGAAGACATTTAAATTCATACTTGTACATAATCAGGACCTTCTGGGCCTTGTTATTTTCATACACAGGCTTCACCTTCTTGCTTACCCGATTGGCAGTACAGGTACGCATCTTATTTGCTTTACTCTTACTGCCATCATGTGCTAGGCCACATAACCGAGCATTCAGTGCATTTAATTTTGAAGAGGGCTTCTCCTTCTTTAGTCTTAGAATATGTCAGCCCCTACCAAGCCCTGTTTTATCCTTCAAATGGTCCTATGCATAGTCTGGACCTGTAATTGTTCTCCAAATTATCCATAATTGGGAAGGAGGTATCCGATTGTCATTTTTATCACCTCTTGGTCAAATTGGATCCCAGTATTCTTCTTTGACATTCAATTGCTTGGTTAGGCAAGAGTTGATAGGAGGATCATCCTCATATATATCTGAACTATTTCAGATTCGAGAGATCTCATGCACATATATTTTGCAAGTCACTCCCTATCAAATCTGCTAGCATTTCTCAAGGTTGAGTGAATCAATTCCTCTTTTGCCTTAGCAATTCCCAGACACATCATGTAATGACCAGGATATTTATGTAAAAAATATATATAGAAAATAGTTAATAGATATTATATTTATTATAAGTTTTAATATTATTATTGGTGCTCTCCTCTTATCCTTTCCATTTTATTCTCCTTCCATTTTCTCTCCTACATTTTCTTATTCTCTCTACTTTCTATTTTTGTTATTCTCTCTTGTTAACCTAAGCAACCTCTGTAACCGCCGCTTCTTCACCATCTTGATCGCGTCCGCAATTTTCTCTCTGGGCGTCGTTTCTTTCTCCCCGTTCTGCCGCCTCAGCCGCCGACACCTGCGTGCCTTGCCCGCCTCCGCGCCGCCCGCGGCTTCGTTCTGCGTGGCGCCGCTCGGCCGCCTCCCGCGGCAGTGCCTCAACCTCCTTCGCACACCGCCGACCCCCACCCCCCTCGCTGACCTGCGCGCCAGCAAGGTCGCCGCCGCCGCCGCGCGACGTTTCCCTCCCCCCCCCGGTTGATCTCGCCGCCGCCGCGCGACGTTTCCCTCCTCCCCGGTTGATCTCGCCGCCGCCGCGGCCACTGCACGCGCGCCGTCTCCCCCGTGGACCACCGCGCCCGCCCGTGGCCTGCGCCGCCTGCCACCCACGCAACAGTCGCCCCGCCTCCCCCTCGGCTGCGCTCGCCGCGCGCAACCACCCGCAGCCTCGCCGTGCAAAGGCGCCGCCGCACGCATCTCTTCCCCCCCCCTCCGTTGGCCGGCCTTCCCCGCGCGCGTGCAGCAGCGCTGCCGCCCGCCCACCGCCTTCTCCGCCCCGCCCCGGTTGCCCTCGTGGGCTGCCAGTGCCGCGCCCATCACCCCGCCACTTTGATCCCCCCCCCCGCCGCTTCCCTCCGCGAGAGCGCCGCGCCCACAGCGCCGCGACGTCAGCTCCGCCAGCCGCACGACCACGTGCCTCGTCGTGTGCGCAACCGCAGCCTCACCGGCCGCCCCAGCATCGCCCCCCCCCCGCGCCAGCCAGCCATCGCCCCCCCGGTTGACGCCTTGCCCGCCAGCCGCCCTCCGCCAAACGCCGAGCCCTCGCCGCCTTCAGTCGCCCGCTTGCAGCAGCGCCGTCCGTTGACCCGGCTGTGCAAGCGCACACCCGCGGCCGCACCCACACTGTGCGCAGCCACCCTCCCCGCCGGTATCCTTCTCTCTCCCCTATCTCTCGCTCTCACGCGCCCTCTCTCTCTCTCTCATATCCTCTCTCCTATCGACTATCTCCTATTCTATCCATTTATTCTTGTTAGATCATTCATCCTCTTTGTTTTAGCAGATTATCAGGTTACCATTTGGTTCGGTTTTTCATCGCCGTCGTGACCGTGGCAACATACTCGTCATCCAGTTTGATTCCCTTGCAATTCCGTGCGCCGTTCGTCGTCGCCGTAAAGGTAGGCGTCTCGGCTATTCTTAGCACTCTAATATACTTGATTAAACCGTAAAAAATCATGCTTAGATCACTAGAATTAGAAGATTGTAATTAGTGGGATGTTTTGATTTATTTGCATGATTAGATAGAGTTAGATTAGTCTGTTTGAACCATGCATGTGTAGATTAATTTAGTGTTCATGTATATTAGTTGTCATAATAGATTCTAATAGGTTTAAACCTAGTTAGTTTAGCATTGTTTGCATCGCGGTAAATCTTAAACATGTATATCCCGATTTGATAAAAAGCCGATATAGGATTTAAGGTTTAGGCATAATGATGGTAGAAGTTAGTTTATTTTCTTTTACGTAATAGATAGTGTCTGTCTAAACATGTGTTTGATATGTATAGTTTGTAGCCTGCATGATCATGTTTAGATGCATCATATGTTAGACTGGTTCTGGTTTATGCTAGATTGTGGTGTGGTATGCAAATATGTGGTGCATAGAACTATGGGTGTTCATCTATGTATTTCATGTTTGGATTGCCAATTTAATGTTCATGTTTACTGTCTGAGTTAATTATATGCTTGCATGGTGTGGAATGTGGTTAGTGCAGTGAGCTGCATTGTGTTGGAAATGTACTTCACCAGACTATAATTCGGTCCTGTGGGCAGCAGATGAATTAGAACAATCTGGAGCATCCTTCGATCTCAGATACCGCGGTTTATCCTAAGTACTCCCCTGCCTATGGGGTACTATGGGATTTAGCTTACTATATGTTACTTCCTACTATATGGTAAATCTGGTGCTAGTTTTGTGATGTGACTACATTTATCAGATGGAGCATGGTATTTACTCAGACAGGTGTCTAGTTGTGTGTTGGCATAGATGTTAGTGTTCTAGATGTGTCATTGGTTGTATGTCAGGTTAAGTGTGTTATGAGCATACCTAGAGTAGTCTAATGTGTAGGATATGTTGGTTTTCATGCATCTAAAGTCTGGTTATCATATGGGGTAGTAGAATGATCATGTAATCATTTAATGAAAGATATATAATTAGTTTACACCCTATGTATTAAATTTGATTTTTAGGCTTATTATTCTATTATACCATTAGAAATCATTATTATAGTGGGGTAGTTCGGGTATAAGTCCTACTGAGTCTGTGGTGACTCACCCCTTCCGTTGTTAATATTTTCAGGAGTGCAGGTTTAGCGCAGCAGAAGCGTAGTGGTGTTTTGGAGGAGCTAGTGGAGTACTCATTCAATGTTGGTATTTAATTTGTTAGATAGATGTTTGATTATTATGTTATTAAGTTGTAAAGTTTGTAATTATTTATTTGGATTGAGATTTTAGTCTAATTTGGCTCCAGACCGATATCCTTCCCCGTTACGTCGCCGGATTATCTTCCGTTGTGCATGTTAAAAATTCGGGTCGTGACACATCAAGGCTCGGATCATCTTGTCTTCCCATCTGATTTTGATGGATAATGCTAAGTATTAGCATGTCATGTATCTTATCTATATGGTAGTTGTTAAAACCTATCGTTTCTTCCCAAGGTTTAGTTTTAGAATTCCTTTTTGAAATTCTTTTCCCTCCTTTGGCAAGTATTGACTACTATGAAAATATGTCATATTCATAGGAGTATTAGCTAATTTGATGTGATATTATTTTATAGGAACACCGATGGTACCACAGATTTGCTAAAGTGTTGATATGGGCATCACCCACCACTTAGTTAATCTGAACCACAATTTGATTTGTGAGGTTTTTTGAGTTTTTTGAAAATAAATTTTAACCACTCTCCATCGGACTTGCGATATTCCGATGTTAATTACATCAAGTAAACACTCGAACAACTCTGATTAACCATCACAGCAATATATCAAATAGAAGTCATTCATCCACATAAACACGAAGCTGGAAGACATCCCCATGGCCAAGGATTGTCGTCTCGGATCTCGGCTTCATCTCGGAAGCGTGAAAGAGAAGAGATTTCGTGAGATTCTCGGAAAAATCTCAGGAGATTGGATCTCGGATTTCATTTATGCAGGGTATACTTTACCCAATGATTGCCATCTCACATCTATATTTTATCTCACGGAGATTGAAGATAAAAGATCTCAAAAAAATCTCAAGGAATTAGATCTTGGAAATACCAATCAATGTGCATGTTTAGATGTAGAATGTCATATAATCTCTTTAAAAAGGACAAGATAACTCATATTAAATATTAAAATAAACTGTGAGAGAATTAGAAATGTAATACAGAGATGGTGAAGTATTGTTAGCATGATACATACAAAGGATCTTATGTCAGACGAAATTTTATCTTGAACAATATAGATAGGATATTGATAACATTTTGGGTCAATTGTACATATATAGTTATTAAAATATTAAGTTATGAAATTTTATCAAACAATAATGTTTAGATGAATATTTGGAAGGATTCCATATTAAAATTGGCAATATAAGAAGGAAACTTAACAAAATCATCTAACAAGTTGGGGATAATAATAGGCAAAAAAGATCAAGGTATCACAGGTACTACATAGATATTCTCGTTTCGGCGATCTCGTTTCTCGGATGCACGGAAGAAAAGAGATTCTCGGGAGATCTCGAGAGATTCTCGGGAGATCGCATTCCATGCCCATGACCATATGAGATGAAATTTGGTTGAACTTAATTCAAACTTTTTAGTTTGGATTCATTGATTTTTTTTTGGGGTTTGAGATTTGATTTGATTTGTTTGTCTTTGGTCATTGATTGACTTAGACAAATTTGAGTTAAGCTCCTTTTTTATAGGAATTGATTTCCATTTTTTGTATTAGCTAGCATATTTGTTTGATTTAAGAATATTTTGTTTATTAAGATTTGTTCTTAATAATAATGATCACTTAAATTTTTTATGATTGATTTTAAACCAACTTAATATGTTTTTGTAGTCATTGGTTGATGTTTTTATGCATTATTTAATGACATAATTTTGATTCGATTATGTTAAAAAAAATTAACATTTTAATCATTTATTTGATTTGGATTTAGTTATACATACTTATTTAATCAAGTAGCATTATCCATTTGATAAATTTTTTTATGGTTAAGTCGGATTCGAACCTAACATGTTTTGTAATCATTTGTGGTCATTTTTATGCACAATTTTGTGACATGGATTTAATTTGATTATCATGATATTTTTTGTTAATAAATAAGTCATTATTTGATTTTATTTAATCAAATTTGTTTATTTGATTAAGTTTAGAATATTCAAATGACTTATTTAATTTTTTTCCATCTCTTTAAAGTCCATGGGGATTCGATGTCATTTTTTTTGAAATGGCATATTAGGTCAATCGAAGTTGAATTTTATTTTATGTCGATTTGAGTACATAGAAGTACAATAAATGAGAGGGCATTCAAGTCTTTCTCTTCAATACAAGTCAAAGTTCATTCGGTTTAGCCAGCATTTTAGCTTTACCGATCTGAGTTTTCTTATTGAATCTCATTTGGTTTGACCAACATTTCGACTTTACCGATTTGGATTTCTTTTTGAATCCAGTTCACTTTAGAGGTGGGCACAAAATGGTTTGAACTGAGAAACCAATCCGAACTAGCCCATTCGGTTCGGTCTGGACCCCTTTCGGTTTGGTTCAGTTTAGAAATTCATTAAACCAATTTAAACCAAACCAAACCAATTTAATACAAAAAATTATAAAAAAAACTATTATAGTATTAATAAAAATGATATTTTTATAAGTTTTATAATAAAATAATATTTATTTTAATTATTTTTAACTTAAAAATCATTATATACATGTAAAAAATAATTAATTAAAATAATTTTACACATTTCAGTTTAAACCGAACCAAACCAGTTTGGTTCAGTTTGGAAAAAAATTGGTCCAAATCGGCCCAAACCGAACCATGCCCACCCCTAGTTCGGTTGACCGGCGTTTCGGCTTTACCGATTTGGATTTTCTTTTGATCATGTTCGGTTTGACCGGCGTTTCGACTTTACCGATTCGAGTTTTCTTTTGATCCCGAGCAACTTAAGTTCGCATTTTAAATGCAGGCTACTCGGTCCCTTTTGTGAAGCGAGGTGGGACTTGGATCGATTATATTTTGTAGGTCAGGCGAAACCCTCCCTCCCTTCTCGAATGGCCAAAAGCCAATTCGAGGAAATTGGAACTTTCTTTGAAGGTCTGGCGAAACCCTTCCTTCCTTTTCAAATGGCCAAAAGCCAATTCGAAGAAAAAATTGAGATTTACTTTGAAGAGAAGTGATGCGGGACCGACCGAGCGCCAAATATAATTAGCAACGAACAGCAATCAAAACATGCCGATATGTTGAACAAGCATAATATATATCCAAATAACGACTACGTACCAATAGAAACACTGTCGGGGAGCGATCTCTCAAAGTGGGAGGGCCAACGTATGTAAGGATACTATCGAGTTAAGACGCTATAAACCTCGACATTAATGAGCTAACTTGCCGAAACAGGGTAACTTTCACATACTGACAGCGTTATAATAGCTAGCTAGGAACCTATTTCACACTTCGACACGGCATTATGAGATATAATAAATGAGCAAGTAGATCGACACGTAGAAGTGTCCTCTCAGCGTGGGTGTTGAAGCGATGGTATCCGCCCCCGATCTATTGGGTCGCCACTCAATGCCGCTATGCCAGCCTCTAACATCCTCGTTCAGCTCAGCACTTGTAGGAATGGCAGACAGCAAGGGGCTGCCGGTGCTGCTTTTGGGGATCCAAAGCAGCTAGTGGGAGATGGTTGCAGGACTGCGGCGCTGATAGGAACCTTCGGGTGCTTGCGCGCGGTCGGCCGACGACCGTGGCCGGCGGGATGGTATTGCAACGAACGATCAGCCTGGCGTGCGCGGTGCTGATCGGACTTGGCCTGCAGCCGAGGGCGGACTCCGGAGATAGGAAAATAGGGCCCATCAATTACGGGGGGTGAAGACGACGCTAGAGAACCCATCTCTACGGGGGGTGACAGTGGGTGCTACGGCGGCGGTGACCTAAGATGAGAAGGGGAATGGGGCTTCGGAGGAGGAACAATATGTTTCCATTCATTTCATTCCTCCTTCATCTATGTACATAATAAGGGTCTTATATAGGCCCATGACAAAAGATCAAATAAACCTGAAATTCTCATATATGCCTCTATGTACCCAATCTCATATGTATATATATCAAATCAACAAGTATGCAAAATATGAAATATGTCCAACTCTACTGAAAATAAATCTAAAAAAATACCCAAAATACGTCATGAGTTGATCAATAATATATATAATAAAGAATAATGCACTCACTCATTATCTATCCACAAAGACATGACTGGATGTCGACGCCGTTGGTAAACGTAGGCTAGATCGAACCAGACGCGTGCACGAGTGTCCTCACCAAGAAGACTTCCTCTCTCTTAGAAAATCTCTCTCCTCCCAACCTTCCAACCACCCATACGTATGGCCAAGAGAAGCTATTTATAGAAGTCTTGAAGGGGCATTCTGGTCATTTGGTAAGCCCTCACTAAGTCCATTTTCGCAATAGTGAGGGGAGACCCAATTCTGGGTGGAGTTATCCTCCTTTTCCCCCTTTCTTTAAGGCCATGTTTGACTGACAGTCAAACCAGTGGGTAAGACTACCTGGAGGTGACCGTAACCAGGAGGTGGGCGCACCTCCTGGTTCTCCGAAATGTGGGGAGGAGTCGATTGACTCGATCTCCCCTATTCCCCCTTTTATATTTTTCTAGGCCAGTTTGACTGAAACTGCCGGTTTGACCAAGGGAAAGTGCGGCGCCCGCGCACGCATGCGGGTAGGCTGCTGGTTGCCACCCCTTTTTTTTGGTTTTATCATCCCTGTTTTGACCGGGTGGTGGGCGCAAAGCTTGTCGCGTGCACTCGCCGCTGCACAACCCTTTTTTTTTTCTTTCGCATTGTTCATTCAAACGAGGATTCACTCACGCTGATCGAGAGTTGACCCAAGTACTGTTCACCCAAGGCCGCGCGATCCTTTCTCTCCCTAACAATTTCCTCTCTCGCAACGGCATGTAGCAGTGTCCTTCTGTGGCAGCGGTGGCTCGCAAAGGCTTCGACGGCAACAATGATCCCGACAGTGGCCTCACCCAAGGCAAACTTCGACGACGACGGCGGTTCCCTTCTCTCTGTCCCCTGCTCTCTCTCCAATCATCTCTCTCACGATAGAAATGTGCAACTAGCGACGGTTTATGAAGGTGGAGATGGCAACCTCGGCTGGAGTAGGCTCTGGTGACGATGGCGACATCTCTCGACGATGGCAGTGGTGCTGCAAACCTACTATGGCAACGGCAGTGAGTTTCGCGGTAGAGTAGGAGCCTGACAGTTGTGGCGACGGCTTCTCTTTTGGTCGGCCTTTACGGCGGCACTTGTGCGGTTGGATGACGGTGGAGGTGCAAGTCAGCAACGGCAGCGACGGTGGTGCTTCTTCTGTCCCCTTCTTTCCCACCTTTATCAGCAAGAACTTCCCTCAGCAGCTCTCCCTTGAGAAGATAGCAGCAAAAGGGGAAGTCAATCATGTCGGTTTAAGTCCGACAACGATGACAGCAGGAACTACCACCTTCTTTGGCGCATAGGCGTCTTCCGACTTAATTTCAGCAACGACGTCGACGTCGTTTCGTGGCGTCGATGGCGGTGAAAAGCCTTCGACCTTGTCCCTTTCTTATTTGGTGTACACAGGGCCCTTCGGGTTTAATTTCAGCAGCAACGTCGACATCGTTTTCACGATGTCGACGGTGATAAAAATACCTTTGGCCTTCCTTGGTGCATAGGCGCCTTCAGACTTAATTTTCGCAGCAACGTCGACATCGTTTCGTGATGTCGACGATGGCGAAAAACCATCGGCTTTGTTCCTTTCATGTTTGGTGGATAAGGGGCCTTTCATGCTTGATTTCGGTAGTGACGTTAACAATGGTAAAAATGCCTTTGGCCTTCCTTGGCGCATAGGCACCTTCAGGCTTAGTTTCAGTAGTAACATCAACATCATTTTGCGACGTCGACAGTGACGAAGGCCCTTGACCTTGTTTTCTTTTTTTCAACGATTGATTTCTTTGACCACCTTTCCAATCGGGTTGATTTAACCAGTGGGGAGACCTTGTTTGTCTAATTTGGAGGGAATCAGTTCATCTTAGTAAATCGCCAAAGGTTTAACCAATCATGATTTATTCCTTTCCGGATTTGATTTTGACAAACCAATATTGGTTTTCTGGTAATCGACACATGCACGTGTTTGACCCTTTTTTGGGCTTGAGATTTTTTTTGGTTCAACAGTAGTCCAACCATGCACATGACATCTCATCAGTTAAAACATGTAGATTCCAATTCATTTAGGACCTAGATCCCATACAGAATAGGATTTAGAAAAGACATATATATTGCATGCAAATTTCTAGTGCCAACGTATAACAAGATGTCAACCAATGTTTATACATGCACAGGTCAGTCCCGTCCATAGCAGTCTAAAATTCAATCCATGATTGGGTCCAATGAAAGGCGTCTAAGCTAAAAACAATCCTCAATTCCACTGTTGGTCCATCTAAGTCCATAAATCCATTGAAAGTCCAATTGGGGGAGAGAGAACATGCCTCAACCCTGCAACCCTGCTTACCAACCCTTTACCATGAACAGTTAAACCAAATTGATGGGTTTTCGACTGTAACAAGTGATATACAACATACTAGCATGAATTACGTCCCCTTCACCAAATGGAATAGCAAATGTGCAGAGCCAATATGCCAAATACGTAGCCAAGTGAGTGATCTCACTGAGATCCCACGAATCCTCTGTCCCTGAAGGAGGCTCCAAAGTTAAATTCGTAGCACAAGGAAGAGGTTTGTCAATCTGAACACGATCTTTCCTTTTAAAACCCAACTTGGCAAAGACATTGTCATAACAATATGGGCCACTATAGAAGTGACTTAATTGTGCATCACATGTCACCCGGTGTGAGCCCATGGTGAGACGACTAACACGCAGCAATTAAAGATCCTACTAAACTTTCATTAAATATCTGTGACAGTATGCCAACTTAGTCACCATAGTCATCAGTTTAACTTCTGTGCAGATCATCTAGCACGACCTTTTCATACAGCCTCGTGAATAGGAAGACCTTAAAGTATACGGAAACCCCACAAATCTAATTTAGTCTCTTCTTTAGCAGTGAAGAATGTGTTTCATCTATGATTGAACTACTCTATCAAGGCATGTATGTACCCTTTATGACAAGGATAATCATATAAAGCAGCTTTGACATAATCACAAAGTTCAACTAGCTTAAAACGTCGCCCGAAGTTGTCTAAAACATATTCTAGCCACTCACAAACCCCTACTCATAGTATATGAGATTGCCTCACAAACAAGTGGCCATACCAACTGTCAAATTTTTTATCCAAAATCTCATCCAAATGACATCTGCCATTAAATCCCTCACTGGAGAAAGATTGGCAACTTGGAGCTATAAAACAACCAAGTATGTGCTTCGCTACATTGAAACGACAAGGACCATCAGGAGTGAAGTGGAAACCGGTGATATGCTCTGTGATACACTCTCCCAACAAGCCTAATGACCAAGGCCTAGCCATGCTGGCACGACCTACCATGACTATCAAAAATAAAGGGTATGAAAAGGCAACCGTATCCTGTAAGATATCCTTGCCTCATAAAATGGCTCGTTTAAGTCTACTTTTATCTTAAAGTGAGAGTCAAGCATCCTCAATACCATTGAAAACTAGGAAACCACAAATGAAACTTAAAAAACTTTAGTTTGAAGGCTAATGGACTAGATACCTCACAGGTCGGTCATAAAAGAAACCCCCCCCCTTCCGAATTACAAAGCAACAGCAGGTCGACTAGTCCAACCCCACTCATAGAGCCAGTCAACTCCCTGGCAGCCAAGTGAAAGTCATGCTGCCCATATCTGGAAGGATCCAGCTATCTCGGTGCTTGTATGTGTTTTTACAACGAAGCTGGCTGTGAAAGTGCGGCAGATTTCTTAGAAGGAACTGGGTGCGAGAAACAAAACCACACCCACACTAGGACTCATTCTAACCACCCTCCAGTCTAACTTGACCTTTACCTCATGCCATAATATTCCTGCTCAAGGAAAACATAGAGGAGGTCAAGGATGGAGCCCAACATATACACAGGCATACAAAAAGTGGTGAAATGCAAAACATTGACAATCTAAATTGTAAGGTTATTTAACTCGGCATAGGTCACTCCCCTATGCCTTCGTCTCAAGGAGATGTCCCATGGGGGGCACTTGTTGGGCTGGTTATCTAATCAAAATGCACACAACAAGCAAATAGACATTGACATTGTCGTTACTTCTATAAAAATTGAACAAATACAAATACATATATCCTCATACACTGTGTTGTACAATTGACTGGAAACTTGAATTTGAGGATATAACCCTCTCGAAATTCATTTGGGATGCGGTCAAGAAAATCAACAGTCAATGAGGACAAAGGTAGAAAAGACAAGTTGGCGTCATCACCATTTGTGGACGTTGCTCTCATGGTTGTCTTCCACATACTATCGTCATCACACTACCTTCACCGTAGACCACCGATGTTGCCATCCTTGTCGACCGCCACGAGGACCATCCAAAAATGCCATCACCTCCCAAAGAAAAGCCCAAACGGGCTTTTAATGTGCCAAGGAAGGAAGGAGGGAGGCAAGTAGAAGTCTTGTCACCACCATCTCCTCCCAGCACCATTGTGGCCATCAATGCAAGAGCCTACTGCTAAGAGGAGTCATCGCTAAGAAAACCACAGCACAAGGTCCTCTCAACTACGATCGAGATAGAGGGATGCAGAAGTTGGGGCAACCAGATGGGAACTCAGCCACCATCTTCTCCGACTACCGCCACCTCCACCGGAATCGGCCTCCCACCACCACTACACAAAAAAAAAGTGTTGTAAGTCCCCAATCGGAAGACCTCATGCTCTTAGTCCTCCTTGTGCACAAACTGAAAGAAAGATGAGACTCAAGATTCCATTGCCACTGCCATCAAACATCACAAGGAGGAAACGCCGTAAAAGAACCCCCACCCAGGGATCTATATACACAACTGCCCTAGAAGGGGAAAAAAGAGGAAGGAGAAGGATCCTTTGTGATCTCTACCACCTTGAGCCTCTCCGCAATCCTAGGTCGCAGTCTAAAGAAGCACCACGAGCTGCAAACACCGTTGGCCTCCCCAACAGCCACTTTCAGGTAGTGAGGAGTAAACATCGAAGGGAGAAGACCTAAAAACCCCCTCCACCGCAAGCTACCACCACAACACCCACAATAAGCAAAAGAGAAGGTCGGAGGTGGCCAATAAATCAAATAAAAATTCATGAATCAAAAATCTTAAAACAACTTAATAATTCAATTAAGATGGCTTTTAAACCCAAAATAAATCAAATTTATGAATTTAAAACAAATTAATGTCTTCTAATGTTGCATTTTAAGTGGACGATTGACTTCTATTCAATGTGTTGTTGTGACGGTTAATTAATGATGTTCGAGTAAATGTTCGATGTAATTAACACTAGAATATCGCAAGTCTAATGGGAAAAGATCAAATTTTATTTTCAAAGAACACAGATAACCTCAACATAAAAAATGTGATTCAAATCATCTAAGTGATGGGCGATCACCATGTCAACACTTCGAAAAATTTATGGAATTGTTTTTGTTCTTATATATCAATACCACACACTAAACTAGCAAATAATTCTATGAATACCATATATTTTCATAGTTGTCAAAGCTAAAACAAACAAAATATTTTTTATTTTAAAAAGAAGGAAAGAATGAGGTTTCAACATCTTCACGTTCAGCTTTGACAGCTTGACATTTGGTCATAAACAAATTCATTTATTTAAGTTAGATTATATGAGTATGGTTTACACATCTTCAGATCTATAACTAAGTTAATTATTCCATTTTCATATTATCTTGTCAGATCTGACCATTTTCAGATCTGATTATGGTTAATTTATCTTGGCATTTCAATTCTATATGGCATATGTGGGTTATATAATGATCCCCAATCATACACATTGAAACATTTATATGTCATTCATATGATTGAGATTACATTCGCATCACATAGGAGAGGAGACTATCTTACTCCATCCATATTATTTGAGAATATCCCTTGCCTAGTATTAGCCGTGGATTTTTGCAAAAAAAAATTCTTGATTCAAATCATAGAGTTTTGGTCTATATTTGACCTCACTTCAGATAAAGTGAGAATTTTATCAAGTGGGTTGAGTTTGTATACTCTCCCCACTATGGGATAAATCGAGAACATCGACTGCCTGCTTGAAGCCCCCGTCCGAATCAAGTATTTCGGGGTGTACCCAATGATATTTGTCCAAAATAGCATACATCATGTATCTTAAATATGTTATGTCAAAATATTTATAGTTTATCATTTTTATGTCATTTTGGTCACATTTGTCCTTTCAATCATGTCATCATCATATCTTGGCCTGGATGACTACATATTCATCATCTACTAGACCCAATTGACTTTGTCTTCGTATCTTCAACTTCATAGTATGTTTGGTTTCATTAAGGCTACTCGGGAGACCTTTAGTCCATTGTATGGGTTCTAAGGGGGGTTGGGTATAACCTTTCTTCATCACCACCTTGAGGAGCACAGAGAAAGGTTCGGATTGGACATATGGGGTCTGAAGTCTGGGGAGGCTAGTTCGGGGAGTTTCAGAATCTCCTTGGACTGGATGGAGTGAACATAGTGAATATAAGGGGTGTTTGGGGTGTTCGTCCATGAGGGAACATGCATGGGCTTAGAAAAAGGCAATGTAAGGTGCCCGGACAGACAGTGGATATGTGTCCTGTTTGGAGTTGGTCCGAATATGAGGGTTCCCTCCCCAGGAAAGTGGAGTATACACTGTCTACAGTGGGTATAGGCACTATTTAAAAAGTATAAAACAGTTAAAAAGAAAACTATTTGGGGGTGGCCGAAGATGGGAAGGATCTATGGCAGCCTACCTACGGGCTATTTGGGGGTAGACCAAATATAACATGTAAGGGCTTTGAAAGGCTAGGTGATGAGGCCTGGCAGTGCGTATGGCACACCGTTTTTGGGGTTTAAGTAGACCCAACCTGAATTGGATCTAACATGAACTGCTATCTTCAAGGGTATTTTGAAAATTGTTTAAAATTTTTATAGATTTCCAGAACCTTTCAAAATTTATTCACTATTTTTATGAGTTTCTCAATAAGAAAGATAACATAAAATGCCAAAAATATATATTTTTAGGTTCAAAAAATATGAAAATTTCGGAAACACTCAAAATCCTTCAAAAATAATATTGGGTATAGAAGATCATGTTAACCCAATAATAAATTTTTAAAGAAAATAATTTATCGGAAATTTCATTAAAATTATAAAATTTCAAAATATATATTTTAAATAATTTTCATGAATTTTAAAATGGTTTTGGAAGTTTTATTGAACTTTCCTTGATTTTTAAATATTTATCCTATTTTGGTGAAATAAAAAGGATAAATAAAATTTTGGAAACATGAGCCAAATATAAAATCGTGGGTTGAGATGCCCAACTTGGAATTGATTTGCAAGGATTTTGGGATTTATTAAAAAGAAACAATGAAAATTTGAATTCCAATTAGATTTAGGTATTTAATTGAGATAAAAAGAATATCCCAATTAACATGGAAGTTGGAAATCCCTATAGAATTTCACATCCTTCTTTTTTGTGAAAATTTTTGGTGTCAACAGCTGCGCAAATCTCTATTATTGTGTGTTCTTTCATATTGTCACATCTAAAAAAAACTCCACTACAAAAAGTGTATTGCGACATGCCCCAAGTGTATGATATTGGTTTGGGTGAACCAGAGTTGATCACTTAGAATTATATGATAATTAGAGTTATATATATTTGACAAATTTTAATAATGGATGATTAGATAATGATCGATCCCATGTTACTATGGATTTCATATCATGATGATTGATTTTTCATATTTAGCGATTTGATAGTTAGATTAACAATGATCTACTGAGTTGAATATAATTTGCTGATAAAATTTTATCGAAATAGATAGAATGAATAGATAAACAAGTATGGATATAGAGAGATAAAGAGTTATGCTGATTCGAAGAGGCCTACTATGCAATTTGACGAAAGTGATCATAAATTTTTGAAGATCTCCCCAACAAAAGGCATGGTATTATCAAGTCGGGCTGTCGTGGGAAATTTTAAACCAAGATATATAAAACAGTTTCACATAGAGAAGCAAATTAGAGAAGTCATGTATAGATTGGCCTCACCACTAGCTATGTCGAGAGTACATCCAATGTTTGACATGTCATTGTCCAGAAAATATGTGTTGGTTCCAATGGACACCATCAACTCCTTGGAGATTGAGGTCCAACCTAACATTCAAGGAGTGACCGATACGGATCACAAATCCGATGATAAAGCACTTAAAGAATTGGATTATTCCAATGGCACAGGTTTTATGGAAGCACCACCCAACAAAAAAGTATACCTTGAAAAGTTGAAGAAAATGAGGCAACAACATTCCTACCTATTTAGTAAGTTTAAACTAGAAAATTCGATGACAAAATTTATTTTAAGAGGTGGAGAATGTAATGACTAAAAAAATAGAGAGAGAATCTATGCAAATAAAAAAATAGGTGGTAAAATAATGTTTGCTTAATCAAAATCTATATCTAACTAAAATACGTAGTCCTAACATTTAAAGACTCAACCTATCAACTCTAAGCCCACCCCTTTATGGAAGCACAACCAACTGCCTCCCTCTCTCTCCCATTCTCTCCTTTCTCTCTCTCACCCTCTCTTCAGCAGGAAGAAGAATGTAGCCACCTTGCACCCCCCCCCACCCAGTGCTGCTTTTTTTGAGCCCTCACCAACCACCGCCTCCTCCCTCTCTCATCTCCTCTCTTTCTTTATCTCACACTTCTCTTCAGTGGGCAAGAGAAGGGCCGCCACTGCCCCACCCACCCCATCGCCATTGCAGCCCCTCGCCACCGCCCTCCTGCAATGCCACCGCGGTCAGCCTTTCACTGCTGCCCCTCTCTCAGTTGCTCTCTCTCCCTCTATTTCACTCTCTTTCTATCTCGGTTGAGGATGACAGCACGTCACTGTGTGAACCTCTTTTTTAAGCGTCTGTTGTTTTAGAAAGGAAGACATTTTTTAATACCCCAGACTTATTTAGGAAAATAGGTGATATCCTAAAAATATTAGATAGTCTGGTGATAGTTTAAAAAAATATAAGAACCGAGGTTCGGGTTCTTTGAAAATTTAATTTTTTACCCTTCTCCGCCGAATGGTGCGAGTATCCGGCGTTAGCTTACATCGAGCAACGGCTCGAATGCCTTTGATTAACTGTCGCGGCAACCTGTTTTCGGAGACATGCACATCCACAGAAAATAAGGAACTCAAAAGGGCAGCAGCCTTTTGGGTCTGATGAGATGCAAACCGATTTGGTTCGGGTTTGTTTTATTTGTTTGTTGGTTGACATGAAAGTCGGTTGTGTTGATTTTGACTTTTTGAATTAATTTGTTTGATTGGTTTGTTTTGGTTGTTTGTTTTTGGTTTGGATTTCGCTTTTGATTTTGATTTTGATTTTGTTTTGATTTGAGTTTGATTGACTCAAGTTGTTTTGGTTTTTTTGATGTGCTTAAAGTATTTTAAGCATATTTGGGATTTTTTATTTGATTGATTTTTTTTGGCTTCAGAATCTGAATTTTTATTATCAATCTGAATTTTCAGTTTTGAGTTGATCTGAATTTTCAGTTTTTGAATTGATTTTGACAAGTTTTAGATGTTTGAAATGTTGTTTGTTTGGTTTCTTTTGAAAAAAAGGTTGATCTTTTGTCATTTATTTGATCAAGGTTCGGTGGATTTTAAGTGAATTTTCATATTGCTAAAACTAGATTTTTGAAGTCGGTTAGAATCTGTTTTTGGTAAATTATTCAAACCTGATTTTTTTTTGTTTGCAGATTTAATTGAAATCTGGTTTTTTGGTGGTTGACAGATTTGATCTGAATCTGAATTCTATCTGTTTTGGATTCGGTCAAAATCTGATTTTGGTTTGATTCAAAACCGGTTCAATCTTGGTTGGAGTTCAGTTGTTGGATTAAATCGGTGTGATTTCAAGTTTGAATTTCAGGATGGATTTAATTCTGATATTTGTTTGAATTTTCAGATCTATTTTGTTGCTTGTTTTGTTTGATGGTTTGCATCTCGGTCAGCCCATCGGGCTACTATTGAGAGCCCGGCTTCATGCATCTCAATGTTGACATCAAAGTTTCATTTCATTGGAAGATGGAGTACATTGGAATACATCGGTGTATGATATGATTCATCCTTCCCCCAATATAGGTTCTCCACTACTTTGGAAAATTTTCGGCATTACGACGGCATGCCGGTCATTTTCCAACTTAGTGAAGTTTACCCATCCAATAAGACTAACCAATGACTTAGCCAAAATTGGGAAAAGGATCATCGGCTACGGGAGCATGCCCGCGCCGACGTCTGGATCAACATCCCAGGACGTACCCGGGGGAGCCATCCAAAAGGCACCTTAGTTTATTTTTTGCATTTCGCATTTCTGTTTTCATTATTTGTTTTTTTTTGTCAAGGCTGCTTGGGCTAATTTTGAGTTCCATCAGCATTCAAAGCTGGCATTCGATCTTCTTGGGCCGTAAGGGCCTGCTGAACCTGCTTTTGCTTCCATCTGTCTTGATGATAGGGTAAGGACCCGCTCCGGACAAACAATCGGCCCGTCGTACGAATTCCGAAAGGGTCTGGGACATCACCCCTACCCACCATTGCTGGAAATGGCAGTTTCTGCACTTCTGATGACTGTGGCAATGTTGTCCCCTGTTTGGAACTCCCTGGACTGCTGTCCTCTCGGTAGGCCACAAAGGGGCTGCTAGAGGGAACTTCAAACATTTCTTTTGGAGTAAACAGGACCTATTTGAGACCTGTTCGGTTGGGCCACAAAGGGGCTGTTTTGGTTTGGTTTTAGGTGGGCCGGAATGGGCCTGCAGGATTTGTGCTTGACCGCCTCCTCTTGTCTTGATGGTAGAGTAAGGGCCCGCCCGGACAAAACGATTGGCCCGTCGTATGGATTCTGGAAGGGTCCGGGACATCGCCCCTACCCACCATTGCTGAAAATGGCAGTTTCTGCACTTCTTGTTGCATGCCGCAGCGCTGTCCTCTTCTTTTTAAGGCACCACAAATTGTTGTCTTTCCGGAAGGCCACGAGGGGGACTTCTGGAGAAGACTTCAAGCTTTTTCCTTTTTTTGAGGTAAACCGGACCAGTTTTTGGGGTCTGTTCGGATGGGCTTAGATGAGCCGAAATGGGACTGCACAGGGGCATTTCAAGGGCCTGGTTCGGTTGCGGGACGGACCAGATTGGAAGCTGTTCAGGTGGGCTCAGATGGGCCAAAATGGGCCTGTACAGGGGCATTTCAAGGGCCTGGTTCGGTTGCTGGACAGGGACCAGATTGGGGTCTGATTTGGGGACCGGTTGAGGCCTGTGTAGGGGTCTGATTTGGAGACCGTGCAAGGGCCTGCTGAGGTCTGTTCAGGGGCCTGCAAATGGCCTGCTTAGGGACCTGTTTGGAAGGAATATATGGCCTGCTAAGGGACTGCTCGATGGGTTAAAACAGGCACTGTTTGGAGGATGTTTTTAGGAGCTGAACAGGGGCGGTTTATGGACCTGATTAGGGGTCCGTTTAGGTGGTCCGAACAGGGACTGATAGGGACCATCTGTAGGCCATGGGTTGCCGATGACGATGAAAGCCAGTTTAGGCCATGAGAGGGGTTGAGAAGAGAACTTAGAAAAGGAGGAAGGGGTGCCCTTAAAGGGCTACATAGTTATAATGTGTATGCCACTACCTTTTCTTCTCCTTCTCTTCTTCTTTCTTCTTATTTGGCTGCTGGCAGGTATGCACGTGGGCAAGAGGGAGGCAGCAGCTCTCCTCTTCTTCTTCTCCTCTTCTTCTCTTGGCTGCTGGCAGGTGCAGGTGCACACGTACAACAGTCAGCAGCAGGCAGAGGGGCAGCAGTCCAGCAGCCTGACGGCGTCTTCAGCCTCCCCTGAAGCAGGCGCGCCCCCTTCTTCTTATAGACCTGAGGGGGCAGATGAAGGGTCAAACAGGTTGGCAGTTTCATGCCTTTTGGCCTCCCCCCTGGTGATTACTCCATTCAATCCCATTAACCCCTGCTTAATTGGCTGGCTGCCTCTCCATCTTCCCCTCCTTCAACTGCCCAATGGGCTGAGGTGGCAGGTTGTGTGCGCAGGGAGAAGTGAGCTGGCAGGGGGCTGAGCTGGCAGGGGTGTTCACACCAGGTCGTAGGTGGCAGGTGGCCTGTTTTCTGGACCTGCAGGTGGGCCTGTTTTTTTGGGCCTGCAGGTGGGCCACGGCCCAGTCCCATCCCCAATGTTGTGGATTGTGCAAAAAGGCCTTTTCATGGGCCGAATTTATCTGCTTATGGGCTGGCCGGCCAGGGCTGGAAATGGGCTGCCAATTGGGCCCAAAGATTGGCTGAATTGTGGGCTGTAGACCCTACACTTAAGCCCATTTTTTCTTTGGCTCAATTTTCTTCTTCTTCTTTTTTTCTGAAAAATCTAGACGCCAACAGTCACACTTGAAGAAAGCCACTCCACCCCTTGATCGACGCTGCCACAGCCGGACAGCTCTCGACATTGTTGTTCAGAAGTCTTACACCACCATGGGACACTGCTGGTCACCATTCACCATCAACCACCGTTGACCGTATCTGCCGACTGCATGCACAGTCTTTCTTCCCCCTTTCAGTAAGCACTCTCCCTCCCTCTCTCTCTCTCTCTCTCTCTCTCTCTCTCTCTCTCTCTCTCTCTCTCTCTCTCTCTCTTCCTGGACAGCCCTACAGTGCCCATTTCTGAGCCGATCTGGAAGAGATCGGTTGCTTTAGAAGATGCCTCTTGCTGGCCCCTTCACCCTCACCCCTCCATCAACCTCAACATCTTTGGTTTGATTTAGCTTTGTCACCATCTTGTTTTTGGGGTGCCCGCAATTTCTCCTTTCAGTCACCAGCACCTCATCCGAATCTGTGTCAATTTCTTGGAGTCGAGGCATTATCTGTTGATCAGTCATGCTGTCCGCTTAGTCAGTCCTGACCATCTATAGGTTACAGTTTCTCCTATTTGGTCATTTTCAACATCGTTTGATTCAAATTTACTTGGGCAACGGATCAGCCCCTTTTTGGCAGTGCCGACTTTGTCTCAGAGCCATTGTCCATAGCTAATGTAAGCCACCGACCTAATGCAAAATCTAAAATCTTAGATCAGAAAGACATCCTAGATATGTTTAGTATCATTAAATTGTTAAGGACAATAAAGCATGATGATTTTATTAGAAATCTGATTTTGATGAGTTAACTTGTTTACATGTGGTGTTAGGTTAAACTCTTAGTTTAGAATATCTTAATTCGGTTAAAACCCATATAGCTGTCTAATACTCAACTAAGGGCTGAGAAAACTTGATTTTTATGTATAGGTTGAATAAAAATCAGGTTGTCATTTACTATTAAATTAGAGAATTAAAAATCTTATGTTATGTGTACCTTGATTTCACATAGCCTCTTAGCGATCATGGTAGTTTTTGAAAATCTGATTTTTCATGAGATATATAACCTGACGTAAGGTAATGTTATTAGATAATGATAATTGGTATTTAAAAATCTGATCATGTAGTTAAATTATGTTGATGTTGGATTTATGTACGTAAGTCTTAAAAGACATGCCATCACTCTGGTTTTTAAATGTTAAGATAAAAATGCATAGAACCAAGCATATTTGTCAAACATGTAAGACAGAATGAGAGTATCATATGCATATATCCTCATGTCGAGATAATGTTAAACTAGATTTATAGATGCATTGGTCATGTATGTGTGTATTAAAAGCATATAACATAGACTCTCGTTTATAATTGCGAACAAGTTACCGTGTGCACATAAAGTACACATTGTATAAGAACCAACATTGATATGATTATCAATTTGGCATGAGAAATGCACAAGAGTTGCATAATATGTAAGTTAAGTTTCACCAGATTATTCAGTCGTACCCATGGATGCAGGGATTAAAGTAATCCAATACATCCTTTGATCTTGGATACCATGATTTCTCCCAAGTGCGTCACAGCTTAGATGCACTATGAGATTAATTTTAACTATATGTTGTAGCTATATATATTTAAATCTAATACAAGTAGGTTGAGATCACAAGGCATTGAATTTTTTGCGAATATGAAAAGAAAGTAAATTTCATAAATGAATAGATACATAAGATGCATGGTATATGTTCATAGCATTATTTAATAGATATGATGATTATATTGTATTGATATTTGACATTACCTTTAGTTGTTGCATTTGCATAACCCGATACAGCTAATGAAAATTTCAGTTGGTGTGTTATGTTACCCAATTCTCTGTAATTGTGGGTTTTGTCCCGCTGTCGCTAGGGCTGCAAATGGGGCAAATTCGATAGCGAAATCATCATATTTGATTCCGAATTTATGTCATGTCGGCCCAGTTGGCCCAATTCAAGCTTCATGGGCCCAGGCGGCCTGTTTTGATCTCCAAAGGCCAGCAATGCCAGTCTTGAACTTTCAAGGCCAACCAAGCCTGATTTGCACCCTGTTTGGACTAAAATTGAGAGCCACCTTCTCAAGCCCTTGACCCATCATGTGAGCTAGGGGGATCAAGCCGTCACCCTCAACCCAATCATCACAAGAACTTGTCTTGCAACACTTGTTTTAAGCATTATTGGCTACATGGCCTGTTTGAATATCAAAGGCCAATAAGGCTTAATTTCAGCAACATGTATGACCAATCTTTTGGCGTTTGCTTTCTTGTTGTAGCAGTGAGCAAAGGAAGCCTCAGAGGGGTTGGAATGGATAAGTGGAGGTGCCGTTTGAAAGCGTTGGAAAGGGGAACTGCACAAGGGGCAGATTTAGGACAAGTTTGGGAAAGTTGATTAGGTGTTGCACAGAGGGCATGTAAAAGGAGATTTCAATGCCTCCAAGGGACTGTTTGGTAATGAAATGGAGAAGGCCACACGAAGGGGGCTGTCTTGGTTGAAGTTGAGAATCTGCTAGAGGGAAACTTGGCCCATCTTGTAGATCCAAGAATGCTCAGGACATCACCATCTCCTCCAACCAAAATGAGGGATCAAGAGTCCGCCTGGGGGAGACTTGGCCCATCGTGTGGATCCAAAAATACCCAAGACATCACTCCATCCTCCTCAATGGATAAAGGGAATGTGTATAGCATGGAATAGAGTTGTTTGGTTGTTGTTTGAATGGCCAACATGGGGGCTGATGGCAAGCTAGGCAAGGACCTATTTAAGTGGCCAGCAGAGGGGCTGTTTAGATGACCTAATTAGGGACAGGTCTATGGTCACATAGGGGGGTTGATTGTAGATGGGTTTAAGGGCACACAAGAGGCCTAATTGTGGATGAGTTGGGCACTCAGAGGGCCTGGTTGTGGATAAGTTTTAAGGGCACTCAGGGGGCCTAGTTGAGGTGCTCAGAGAGTCTAAACATTGAAGCACACAGGGGTCTGATTGTGAACAGGTTTAAGGGGCACTCAGAGGGCTGATTGTTAAGGGTTTTAGGGCACTCAAGGGGCCTAATTGTGAATGTGTTTAAAGGCACTCAAGGGGCCTGATTATGAAGAGTTCTAATGGGGCACATAGGGGCTGATTGAAAAGACAACAAAGCTGATTTTCTAGAACACATTCAGGTGGTCAGCAAGGGATTAATTGAGGGGATGCACATAAGCTTTTAAAGGGACAAGCAAGGCTGGGTTTTGGAGCATTTTTGAATGGCCAAAGGGGAGCCCAAAGGGTAAAGAAAGAAGAGGGGAGGAAGAGAGATGAAGTACTACATATTTTATTTCTCTACTCAGCTTACTTCCTTTCTCTTTTTCTTGTGCTACAGCTGGTGCTGAAGATGGAAAGACTGTGCGCCCTTCTTCTCCTTCTTTTTCTTCTTCTCCTTGTGTAGATGATGCTAGAGGAGGAAGGTAAAGATGTTGTTGGTGTTGAAGGCCACCCAAAAGATGTAGAAGGCCTGCTGCTATTGCTGGAGTTGGCACACAGACCAGGTGGGTTGGTTGCACCTGTTGTTGGCGCCCCTGTTGGAGGAAGACCTCTTCTTCTTCTTCTTCTTCTTCTTCTTCTTCTTCTTCTTCTTCACTTAGCATACCCAAAGTGGGTAAGAGAGTTTGCTAACTGGATGTTGAAGACGTACAAGCAAGAATAAGAGGAATTGGAACAAGGCTAATGGTGCACCAAAGAGAGGAGTGGGCTGAAAGCAGAGCTTTCACAGGATCAACTTGTGTTACTCTCAGCCAAGGCCAGATGGTATATTTATAGAAGAAGATCGAGCCATCTGATGGTTAGGATAAGGCCAAGAGAGTAAGAGTCCTAATGGCTAAAGAGTTCTAATTTTAATAGACTCTTAACTGGGCTAGACATCCAACCAATGTGAAGTGTGTATAAGATGCAATCTGGCACACTAGCCCATACCTTTTAGGTGATGTGCGCAAAAGCCAGGTGGAAATAGGTTGAAGTTCGACTAAAAGATGTCCATATGATAGTTATGATAAAACTTAGATAATAAGGCTCAGATGGGATGTGGATAAAGGTTTGTTGGGAAGAGTCCCAGCGCAAGAAGACATCCCATCAACCAGGTGTGCATGAGGTGAGCAGCTGGTGCACCCTTCCCTACTTTGTAAGGCATTGAGCGCACATGGTAGCTGGGCATAGACTAAATATTGGCCAAAGGACAGATAACTAATGAGGTAAGATGATATTTGAAAGATATTGTTGAATTAAAATGAAGATAATGCTTATAAAGATAATGATAAGTTGGAGATAAGAGAGCAAGAGTCCTATCCCATGAAGAAATCTTTAGCCAAAAGAATTCCAACTAAAAGAGCAGTGTAGACAAGGATGAATGTAGCCAAAATCAAGTGAAAAGAAAGGAATTTCAACCAGGCATGATGTGTTGGACACAGGAGATGAAGCTCAATCAAGTTTGTTCATCTAGATGCTCCCGATCCGACGACTATTATAAATTCCGACCAAAATTTGATTAAACACATCCGAAATTAAATCAGAAAAATATAGGCTAATCACTAGTGACCATTGAGCTTGTGCACCATCAAGATGTGTGGCCATGATGTCTTGAATTGCATCAGATCTCTGATTTTACTGATTTCCCGATCGGTGTGATCTTGGCTGCTGATAATGCAAGAAACTATAATTGGATGCAATTAAATTCTTTCATTGGCCAAATTTTAATTCCAATGCATTAATATTCCCCAGACTATAGTCATGGACAAGAAAATTGAAATTTTCAGCCTATAGGCTGCTCTAAAAATTGTTTGGAGCATCTTGCCCCCGATGTTATTTAATATGGATTTTGACAGGATTTGATATTTCTTGCATATCTTTTCAACCGATGGTCTGATTTTCAATTCGTTTCGAGTGTTGTTCAGCTATATCTGACACTGACAATGTGGTAAAATTGAAATTCCATGTACTCCCAACTAGTCCCAAAATATCGGGGGCAAAATGGTCATTTCAACCTTCTGGTGTTCGTTTTCCATGTTTTGGGCACCGTTGCGAAGCTCTTGACTGGAACTATGCAATAAGCACATTATCTTGGCCATTTGTAGCTTATCAAGCCATACCGAGACATTTTCAGAGCATGTTTGCATCATCTGTACTAAAATTTTTTGAATCTAGGTCAGATTTTCGAATAGGCTTCGGTATTGCTCAAATCTGTGTTGTGAAAAAATTTAAGCCAACAGTGAATAATTCACATATAATTACTAAATTTTAAAATAATCTCTTTGAAACTTAATTTTTATCAATTTATATATCATATTTTATGATTTATTTAACTGTATTTTAGTTAATTTTACTTATATAAACTTATTTTTTTTCGAAATAGGAAAAGTGAATTTATAATCAATTGATTTCAATTCCAATAAGCTATCTGAATATCCAATTTGGATAACTTATAGGATACAAAAAACAAGTTTCAAACCCGTTATTTTTATCGGAATCAAATCAAAATTTTAAAATATCATATTCCATTTACCCTCCTAACTGTCACATTGCCAAAAAAAACATTTCGCTGCATTTTGCACGGCATGACAAAATGACCCTGGGAAAGCCCAAATAGTTAGCTATATTCTAAGCTTTTATTGAAGACAAGTTAACCCCAACTACCTAACTCCTTCTTGGATCCACCATAGGACCTCTAGTAGAATGTAAATATATAATAAGGTTTGAGATTGATCACCCTTCCTGTAGTGATATATTTTCAGATAGTGAGAAAGCTCGTATAACCAGAACCCAGTCTTGGAAAGTCTAGCAAAATCCAATGGTTTTTGTGCATCATCATAGGCTTATTCAGAAAATAATTTACTTAATATACTGAGATGATTTTTATTCATTCAAGGCATTGATTGTAGAATCGCCGGAATCGGATCGGAATCGGCCGATTCCGGAACCGGATTCCAATCCGATTCCAAGCGGAAGGGTCAATTCCAGCAAGAATTCCGCGAAATCGGTCGGAATCGGTCAGAATTGATTCGATTTCGGCGATTCTGTCTGGAATCGGTCGATCCCGACCGATTCCACGGTAGATCGGTCTGGCCGGTCCGGTTCAATTCCCAGTTCGATTACGGACCGGGAATAGAACCGATTCTGGCCCTTTTAGGGTCGGAATCGACCGCTGCAGTCGATTCCGGCGATCCAACAGCGCGGCGATGCTCTTTGCAGCGATTCTGGGCGAGTCAATCTCAGCTCCCTGCACTGATTCCGACGATTCCAGCGGCGATTCCAACGATTCCGGTGATTCCAGGCGCTTTCTTCAAGGGCTTCCACCGATCCAAGCTTCGATCGGCCTTGATTCAACCTTTTATTCGAACTTTAGAAGATTATTGGTAAGATTTCTTCACCGAAAACTCCGTACGCCCATTCTTACACGTTTTCAACGACTCCGAGCGTGGTTAAACTCGGTGATTTCTGACCGAACAACTCCGTTTAAGTTCTAAACTAATCAATTGGTGTTCTTTGCATAGGAAAAATTCCGGATATCCCGTACGCCTATTTTTACGTATTTCCGACGACTCCGAGCATGATTAAACTTAGTGATTTTTGATCGAACAACTCCGTTCAAGTTGTAACAACATCGATTGGATGTTCTTTGTACGGGAAAAAATCCAGATACCCCGTACGTCGATTTACGACCATTTCTGGCAAATACGTAACCTTTTAAACATACCGAATAATGTGTTTAATGGGTTGTCTGCTTCCTGAACCGTGCCTAAAGTAATTTTTATGTTACCTAATAATTTTTAATGCATTGTTTACAATTTTTGCAGGTCTAAGCAATGGCCGATCAAGGTGATGCAGCACCAGCACGTCCTTCTGATGTGGGTTGGGAACACGGGCATATGGTAGACCCGGTTAGAAAGAGAGTGCAATGCAAATGGTGTGGGAAAGAGATGAACGGGAGGGGGGTGTTCCGCTGAAACAACATATTGTCGGCACAGGTGGAAATGTAAAAAAGTGTGATAAGATGCCGAGGGAGAAGAGTGAGGAGATGAGAGGCTACATCACAGGTAGAGTCTCTCAACGGGCTGTTAGGATTGAGCAGAGGGAGGAGTTGCACGACAAGCTACTCCAGAGGAGGAGGGACTGAGATTTGCCTACCTGGAAAGGGAAAGGCAAGGGGAAGTGGTGAGGACACCAGAAATAAAGACCGATTTGAAAAGACTTATCGGCGTAGAAGACGCCGACTGGAGTCCATTTGGCTGGGAGAATAATTTTCTGATACTATATGATGAACAAAATAATTTTCAGAGGCATCTTAGGAATTTTTTGGAATTTTTAGAGGTTTTAGTAAAAAATTTTTTGTAATTACTGATGTCCTGGTAATTTTCCTTCAATTTTCTAATGCAAGTCCTGTATTGTTTGGCATTTTACGACATTTTCTTATGTTTTTTCCATTTAATGGGTATTTCCTACCCATTTGATGTTTTTACTCCTATAAATAGGAGCGCACCTGTAAGTTGGAGAATATGATGCAATGAAATTGAAAATCGTTGGTTGATTCCACATTTGCCCATGCTGTCTCTTCTGTTGGCTTTCGCGAACCTTCTTTTCTCCCGCTTTTACCCCTCGGTTCACTTAATTCCGCGGACACTCTCTCTCTCGGGACTGTCGACGCCGATTCGAGTGGAGCTCCTCCTTCTCTCCAGCGATGGCGAAACCCTAGCTCCTCTATCCCCAGCTCCGATCTCTCTCTTCGGTGCTCGAAACCGTTAGCTTCTTTGGAGAAAAATGTTCCCCTCCTCCTGATCTACATTTCCCCTATCTCAAATCCTCTGTTCGAGCAAGATTGAAGGGATTCTGAGCTCCCGTAGCTGCAGTTATTTCGTCCTCCGAGCTAGATCTTCTTCCTCTTCAGCTCATCTCTAGCTGAGACTAGATTCGATGATGGAAATCCCTACATCTGAAGGTACTGTCCCGAATATATCCTCCCGATTGGTGAACTGAATCGGAACTTCTTCCTTGTTGTTTCCGGCGCTGCTTCTGTTCAATAGAAGTCCTGATCTGCTCGTATGAAGTACTATTCAGCTGGTTTGAACGATTTCTCAACTACAAATCGGTAAACCCTATCTCTACGATGCTATGATCAGTCTCGTAACAGTAGATCTGTGGATCTGAGGTCTGAACCGAGATATTTGGCTACTGTTTGTGAGTTTAAATCAACATTCGGTTGAAGTATGTTAGCTCCTAAGGAGTGTTGCCCGGATTTGTGTTCTGTTTGGTAGCCTCTGAGTTCCTCTTCTATGAATATTATATTTTCGATACTGATTGAAGGAGCTTACAGTTAAACTCATCTTCTTGCATTATTCGAATGATGATACATATCTGAGACTGGTCCTCTTCCAGTCATTTTTGGTCCGGTTATTACAGTAACTGGTGGATTCTGTTTTCCTGTTCCGACAATTCACATGATGATTAATTCTGATATTCAGACTGGTCCGGCCTCCAGTCTCTTTGGTCATTTCGGTTTGGAAATGAGCTCAGCTCATTGAGACTTGTTGATCTGTTGGCTTGTAATCAATTGGTCTGATGTCGGATTTGCTGGCTTCTAACGTTGTTGCCGAATTTGGTTTATCTGCAAATTCTGATTGACTGAAAACAGCTTTATATAAGATAGAAGGACATATATCTGTGATTATACAGAAGTAAAACTATCTGGAAATTGTTGGTATCCGGTTGGTTGCTGTTTTACTGAAAGTGATGACCATTTTCCCTCTAGGTTACCCAGGCGTCTTGTATATCCCATACAAAATGCCGGAACCTGTTTAAATCAATATTCTCTATTGATTAGTCATTCAACTGACCTTATTTGAAGAGAATAGGGAATGTCTGATTCCAGGCCTTGTGCCTAATTGGTATTCACACTGTTGGTCTGGTTCTTGTGCTGGATTTTCTGGATTGTGGTATCTTTTCTTCAATCCTAACAGGTGGTATAATCTGTATATTTCGGACATTTTAAAAGGAAAGAATATTGCTATTCCTAAGGTGTCAAGGTATTTCTTGAATCTGTCCTTTTCTTGCATAATAGATTTTGTTTCTCTATTATGCTATATCAATTTTGTCATGCTCTTGAGTGGTAGGATTTCTAGCCACTTTACATATGTTGTTGGCATATATTGTTGAAATAGAGTAACCTTCCTGTTTGTTTCCTGGTCTGGTCATTAATTGTTTGGAATTCAACCTGTTAGTGTGGACTATTCTGATTGCATCTGCTTATTGCCAAATTCCTGAATTGCTTTAATTTGTGACTGTTTCCTGGTCCAATTTCTAGTTATAAATGAGTATAGATTCCTATTTTTGTCTATTCTGATTTTTTGAATTGAAATTGTTATAATTCTTTAATTGTGCATTGATTTCATAGTAAAACCCCTAGGTCTAGGTCCTTGTCCCCCATCAAGAAGGCACCAGCTGAGCTAGAACTAGATAGCGAGGAGTTCACAGACTCCGAGCTTAGACATGCTAGGCACACTAGCAAGCGTGCATTTGCCGATGACGAGGACAGGAGGAGAGGAGTAGGAGGGTCAGGGTCTAGAGCTGACCCAACTCTTGGCCGATCAGCATCGGCTTGCCGTACCCGGGAGACAGAGGGATGGAGACAGGAGCCACACCGCCATTCTGCCAGTACTCGATTTACGCCGAGTGATGAGTACTTATTTAGGAAACAGAGTGCTGGGCAGATGGGGATTAAACAAGCTATGAAAGGGGTGAAGACAACAGGAACGGCTACAAAGAGAGCCATTCGCCACATTGTGAAGTAGTTTTTGCATGCAGGTATCATTTTTAAAATGGCATTTATGTGTGTTTTATTTACTTAAGCTTAATTTTTGCCTGATCCAAATTTTTTTTTAACTTGATGTAGGCATCCCAAAGATATGCGGCCACCGGCCGGCGGCCCTACCACAGACGATGGTGGATGCCGTGGGTGAGGCTGGACCGGGTCTGCAAGCCCCGGGCAGCAGGCATATATACGGCACTGGGCTGGATGAGGAGGTTCAGGAGTTGAAGGAGTGGATGGATGGATTCAAATTGGTGTGGAAGGAGAGGAGTTGTACAATTATGTGTGACAGGTGGACAGGTATCACCAAGAGTATGATAAACTTTTTGGTGTATTGTTCTGAGGGGACCACGTTCTTGAAGTCGGTGGATGCTTCTGGGAAGATTAAAAATGCCAACTTCATTTTTTCTTTGATGGATGTGGTGGTGGAGGAGATCGGGGAGGATAATGTGGTTCAGGTTGTCACTGACAACGAACCTTCATATAAGGCGGCTGGGAAAAAGCTGATGGAGAATAAGAAGCACATGTTCTGGGTGCCCCTGTACGGCACATTTTATTGATCTCATATTAGAAGATATAGGCAAGGAGAAGAGTGTATCCACCCTTGTCAGGCAGGCATAGATGATCACGTCATTTATTTATTCACATCTCCGTCTGCAACATATTATTAGATCACACACAGGAAGGCATGATCTTGTTAGGCCTGGTCCAACTCGTTTCGCCACGAATTTCATTGCATTGGAGAGTTTACACCAACACAGACATGCATTGGTTAGGTTCACACAGTCCGAGGAATATTATAATTATATGATGGACCACCTACACAACAAGTAAGATCAACTGGAAATTTTTGTCAGGTCTGAGAAGCAGATCATTGACAAGAGATTTTAGGAGAGGATTGCCTGCTACTTGGCAATCATTCAGCAACTGGTAGTTGTCTTGAGGTTGGTAGACTCAGATGATAGGAACCAGATAGACATGCTGTACGATGCCATGGACCGGACAAAATTGAAAATAAAAGAGAAGAATCTCAGAGGTTACAAAAAGTGGTGAAAAATCATAGATGACCGATAGGAGAAGACTTTGCACCACGATGTCCATACTGCAGGTTAGTAGGTTCAAAAAATGTGTTTACCTACTTTAAGTTTATTCAATAATTGTCTTATTCATAATGTTAACTATTAAATTCTTGCAGAATATTTTTTGAACCCCCGTATCCAATATGGAGGACAGGTGGTGAACGACAACGAGGTGATGCGGGATATACTAGTTGTTATTCAGCATCTCTGTCGATCTCAGCAAGACAAGATAAAGGCTAAAATAGAAGTAAGTTAGAGTTTATTCAATACTTTGGAGTAGCTAATTATTAGAAAACTAATGAATTTTTTTAAAAAAAATTTCAAATGCAGAAGTATAAGATGAGGGTCGACGTATGATCAGATGCTGATCTGAGATATTCGTGCGACAAAATATCACCTGGTATACTAATTTATGATAAAGATTTTATTTTATTTTCATATAAGTTATTGAAGATGATGGGTTAATTGTTTACTTTTTCTTTTCTTTTTTCTTTTGCATGGGTTCAAGTGAACACCATGAGTGGATGAAATCCACTTGCTGCCATCAGTATCAACATACTCAGCCAGAGCACTAGTTCCTCTCATTGTGAGAGGAACTAGAGTACATTCAACCTGATACATACAAAAAGGAGGAACAGGTTGACGTCCGACCGGCTGAAGAAGCTGGTTTTCTATCATTACAATATGAGGCTGCGCATCAAGAATATCAAAGATCCATAGAAGATCAGTGAGGAGCGATTTACACGGTTCGCAGGTGGTCCATACGAGTAGAGGCATACCTCCGCCACACCACCACCTAAGGAGGTGGGCATGGATCAAATATTCCAAGAGGAGCATGCACTTGCCTCCTGGATAGAGGAGAGGGCAGCCAGGGATCATCCAGCTGAGTTTGATTTCGATGACCGTGCATGGGCTGAAGGAGAGTTGGATGGTGTTGAAGCCGAGGAGGATGCTCCAGCTCCACCTCCACCTACTTCTCAGGCTCAGGCAGGGCCTTCTTCTGCCCCAGCAGCTATGGAGCAGCTACCTCCAGCTTTAGCCCCAGCTCTAGTCTTAGCCGCCACTACCCAACCCATTCGTAGTCCAGGGAAAACAAAAACAAAAGTGACTACACGAAAATTGGGCGGATTTGCAAAGCTAAAAAAATCTTTGGGTTCTGGTACTTCAGAGATGGCTGAAGAGATGAAAAGAAGGAAGTTGGAGATCAAGCGTCCTGTGAGCCCTGATGAGAGCCCTGATGACAGCATGCAGACTCCTTCTCACTCCTCAGTTGATGATGACGAGGAGTGCATACCAGCGACGCAACCATCAGCAGTAGCCCAGTCACCTAATTCACGGCGGCCAAAGTCGTATTCCATACTGAATGAGCAGATATCACAGCATCATTTTATAGAGCTACAGTATCTAACATTTGGCGAGGCTCAACAACAGTGGATTCCTCCACCACCACCACTAGCTCCACCAGAGTCTGCCTACGCCCCGATCGTCCCGCAATCCGATGCCTACAACCTTGATAGCATGGCATCGGCATTATTTTCATATGGATATGGTCCTGGACAATATACAAGACTGAGCACAACTCAGGAGCATCGACAGTAGCAGAAAGAGGAGAAAGGCCAATATCCATATCCTAGATATTGGTATTAAATTGATATAATATAAATTCCTATTTTTATATTTTTATGATGTATCAATTAATTGATTTTTGAATCAATGGAATATGTACTTAACTTCATTTCATATTCATTAGTAATTATTCGACGTGGTCATGTAGATGAATGCTAATCTTATTTTTAGAATTTTTTGTAACTCATTTCCTATTTTTAGGAATTTTTTATGATTTTTTTGAATTTGTTGATGAAAAAAATTTCAAAAAAAAATCGATTCAGGCCGATTCCTAACTCAATTCTCTTCCCAAGAATAGGCAGATTCTGACCGATTCCTGGGAACCAATTCCGATTCTGATTCCGATTCCACGATCCTTGATTCAAGAAAATTCATGCTACGCTCAGAGATCTCGTAGCAATGCTTGACGGTGAAGAGAAATAATGTCATGTAACTTTAAAAGAACAAGCATTAGGCCTTATACAATTATCATAGCATGCTTAATGTTGTTCAGAACAACAAACAGAAAAGTAAGTGAAAATAACCTGCAGATCATGATCGCTTAACAGATTAACCATAGCAGGAACACCTCCAACGCTATTATCCAACTTTGTTTTCTGTAAGCTCAGTGAGTCATTCAAGTTCAAAAACAAGCGAAACAATGCAACCTAAAAAACTCATGCAAGATACCAAAAGGGAAAGAAACTACCTCATAATCTGAGAGAGGAGACCTTGAAGGACCTTCAGTCTGGACACCCTCAGAAACAGCTTGGGATGGTATGCACAGAGATGCTATAGCGGAGGAATCATTTGCATTATCAGACGATACTTGTATTTCTTCATCAAAGTCAATATGGGAAACATTGTAATCTGCATCCCTGTTTGAAGGTGAAAACTCATATGTCACAGGTCCTCCACCTTCAACATTCATGTATGAAGACGGGAAAGGAATCTGATCCTGATCTATAAGAGAAACAGCTTTATGTTTAAACTCATCTTGGGCCAAATTATGAAAGAACGACCAGTGCTTAGGTTCAGGGTTATGGATATTCACACTTAAACCAGCTTCATCTTTGAGCACAGCCCTCGTACTCACTGAATCCTCATTATTTCTTGCCTTGTAGAAAAGGTCAGACAACAAATCACAAGGGAACAGATCATTGATATCAATAAGAATATCTTTACATTGTGATGAAGCATTATATGCAGACGATTCTGGTTGAGAAGCACCTCCAGAAGAGCTTACTGACCAAGCAAATGATGGGGTTTGCCCTTTCACCTCCTTAGAATTCATGGACTCTGTGAAAATATTCCCCCAGTGAACTTCAGACAAACCAGAAGTAGGATTTTCCTGCTTCTTTGAAACAGAGCTAACAATGCCTATTGATCCAGATAATTCAGTATTCTCATCTGCTGGAGCTGTTAGCCAACCCTTCATTTCACCCTTTTCCCTATCAGGTAAATAACTTCCATGATGCCTACTTTTGTCATCTTCCAAGGAAGCCTTGTCATCATTTATGGTCCTGTTATCATCAGAAGAAACTGATAAAGAATGAAGCAACTCCGATTTCCGAAGCTTTTCCCTGGCTTTGAAGCTTCGATCCTCAGCAGCTACAGTCTGATCATTTGTTGTGTGCCCTGTGCATTTAACTCTTACATCATCAGCATCAAGGCTATTATCATTTGACAGCTTGGGAGTAGAGAACAAAGAATGATGACCAAGCTTCATAGTTTGCGGATTGCCTTCTGCAGAAACAGCTTCTAGTTGATGAGCCCATGTTGTTGCATCAGCAACCTCCTTGCATTTCTCAAGCTGTAACAGCCCATCTCGATCAGTTGCTATGTTAAAATATGAATCCTTACCAGATTGAGAAGGCTTTTCTGACTCAGCACATTCAGATATTGATTCCTGTTGTTCAAAGGCAGGATGTGAATGAGGTATAAGAAACTGGGAACCAATTGAATCATTGGATTTTGATAATCGAATAGCAAGGTCAAACTGCTCTCGAGGACTACTCTCAGAGTGAAAAACTCGAAATGGATGTGAAGGCACATCATGGTAACTGATTTCTGCTATGTCAGCCTCCGAACCAGATATGTGGTCGGCACAAGATGCACCGATCCCCCCATTATTCAACTCATATTTATGGTTATCAATCCCAGACTCGAATGGTGATAACCCTTCTTCAGGGACCTCAGATTCCAACAGATCCTTAGATTTTGATGCCAAGACAGAAATTTTATTTTCTTGGAATGAAGCCTCATAAGATAATTCTGCAGCCTGAAGAAGCTCTGATGCAAGTCTTTCTTGAATGAAATGCCTACATACTTCTGATTCTGAGGATCCAGTTTGTTCATCTTCAGCTGTTTGTGAGAAAAAACCTTCAGCCTTCAGGTTTTCATTGACTGCCATTTCTTTCTCTACCTGGAGGCCACCAGAGGATCCCTTAGTGATTACCCCTTGTTTGGAGGGAAGCAGCTCTTGCACTGGCATTGCAACAGATATCCCACAAAAAGGTACCTGGTGAGAAACACTGCTATAATCAGGCTGCAAAAATGAAAGAAAAATTATGTTGTTTATCATGTGAGTCATGTCATGAGAATCAACGTCAGAGAAAATGTATTGCTTAACTTCCTCAAGATGCACTCTACTATCTCTGAATGCATGCATTTGAAGGCTGTGAGATAGTGTTACCTGGATAGATGCCGGAGGATTAGCAAAGGGAGAGAGAGTAGCATCCACTACAGTTGCAGCATTAGTGCTGAGTGACTCGATATTTGGTCTTTTCACTTCCTTATCACCCTGGTCATTAAGGTTGAGAAGATCCAAATCATTAGCAGATCTAGTTGTTTGATAATGACCACTTAAGATCATTTCTGACTGAACATCCATGCAATTCACAGCAACTAGATACTCTATTTCAGAATCCCCCTCCATGCTGCCAAGGCCAATTTGCACGTCATCAGAGCTTCCAGAAGAAAAAAGAAACATTCTGAGCTTTTGGGATCCTTCACCTACTGCTGCGATACTGCATTCTTCCATCATATTCTGTAAGTCCTCATCACAAGAAACAGAGACCAAGGCATCAAGATCCTCACCGGGTAATTGATACTTGATTGTGTCAGCTTGATTGTAAATTGTCAATGTCACATGAACAAATTCCTTCCATGAAATATCCTTGCTAACCCGGATTATGCGTGTTAATCCTCCAGCATATCTGAGTTTCCCATCTGAAGGACGGGGTAAAATCTTACCACCAAAGCTGCAGAGGAATTTCATCTTCTTTGGTAGAGTATCAGAAGTCCCTGAAGAAGAATACCCATGAATGCTGTAACTATTGCTATCAGCTGATGATGCATGTGGCACTGACCATGCTGCTTCATAGTGAACACTATTTCCCAAGCCATGCTGATTTTTACTATCTAAGTCATTGGTTGATGCTCTCTCTCCAGAAGGAAGCATCAAAACATCAGATCCACCTTTAGATTCTGCATGTGGAACATCCAAAGTTCGCTTCATGCCAACACAACCAGCATTACTATGATCACCAGATGCATTCTGTGCAGAGACTTTTCTCGGATTGGCTCTTTCTCTCATAAACTCAAGGGCAAATTCCTCCCCAGTTTGAACTGAATAATTTACAGGTCTAGGGTTAGTACTATCATAACCAGAAGATTCTTGAGCAGACATTTGGTTTGCAGGCCCAGGGCTTTCAGCCATAGGTCCCGTTGCATTATAATGGAAATGTTCATAGTTCTTCTGCCCTTCCATTTTGGTATATATGCATTTTATTTATCTGAATCTCAGGTGAAAAAAAATTCATACATGGTGACCAACGAAGTGAATGCTACAAACCCTGAACCAGACCAAATTATCCAAACTGGATATCAAAAATCATTGAAGGATGCCATTTGTGCAAGAGCTCTGCATGATTGATAACTGTTCCAAGAATCTGTAAAATAAATCAGATAAAAAAATCAGTATGTAACCTAAACAATCAACAAAGAGATGTACGAACCATATCAACTCAAGAATCAGCAACTATGTAAAGACGAGGTGCTGAAGTTCAGGTTGAAAAGAGCAAATACCAGTTCAGAAGAGCATGTTCATCAAAGTTGGATTTTACATCTACTTTTTTAGCATACCCAAAACTATGGGACATAGTTCATTCATTGCAAGCAACCAAAAGAACAAAGCATATAAAGGGAAAAAAGCGGGGAAGCTACAAAAAGGTATAAGAACTTGAAAAGGATGGACAATAAATTTAGACTTCCAAAATAGGTGACATGGTTTGTAGAATCAGACAACCCAATCCAATGGGAGCCAATCCAGTGGCCAACTCCAATGGGATCAAGCTGGTTTGGTTGGATCAACATGGATCAATCAATTCCAAACCATGTGTGACTGATCCCAACAGGATCACCACCACCCAATGGGATCACCAAATGTGCCGGGAAGAAGGTTGTAACCTGTGTGAACCTCATTTTTCCCGTTTTAAAAAAAAAAAGTTTATGTTTTGGGGTAAGTATGGATGTCCCGGAGTCATCTAAAAAAATATGTGATATCCTATATAAATATCATATAGTCCAGTGATATTAAAGTATTAGAACTAAGGTTCGGGTTCTTTGAAAATTTGATTTTTGACCCCTCTCCATCGGATGGTACAAATATCCAATGTTAACTTACATCAAGCAACTGCTCGAATGCCCTTAATTAACCGTCGTACCAACTTGTTTTTGGAGAGTGTGCACATCCACAGGAAAGTAATGAACTCAAAAGGGCAGCGGCCTTTTGAGTCCCATAAAATGCAAACTAGTGTTTGGAGTTAATTTTATTGTTTTGTTTGTTTTTTTTGGTTTATTAATTGATTTTAGTTGATTTTATGGGTTTCAGACTTAGGTGAAGTTTTTTTTTTATTTGGTTACGGTTTTGGTTAGATTTGTTTTAAGTTGGGTTTGATCGGTTCAAGTTATTTTGATTTCAATTTTAATGAGTTTGAAGTGTCTTAAACATTGTGGGATTTGGTTTGATTGATTTGATTTTAAGGTTTCAAATTTAGTTAACAATCTGATTTTTTCTGTTTTTAGGTTGGTTTTGATTCATTTGGAGTGTTGAGATGTTGTTGGTTTAGTTTTCTTTAAACTTAATCTCTTATTGTTTGATTAAGAATTATGTTTGGCAAGGTTTATGTATTTTTAAGCAAATTTTCAGATTGTAAAAAACTGAATTTTACATGTGTTTTCAGAATCTGTAAAGGTCTGATTTTTTTTGCTTAAGATTGATTTTTAATGTCTTATGTTGATGTTTTATATGTGGTTTATGATTTGATTTGATTTAATTGCCACTTGATTTAAGGGTTCAACTTTATCAGATTAGGTGTTTTTTATTAAAATTCCAAATTTCTGTCAAATCTAATTTTTCTTGTGTTTTAGATTGAATACGCTGTATTTTATGCTAGTTTATGGCACGTTTTACTTGATTTAGGTTTGCATCCCATCTAGCTCATCGGGCTGTCATTCGATGCCCGGTTTTATACATTCCGAGTTGGCACTTGAATGACATTTTATTTCATAAGTCGGCGTACATGTGGCTTAAAGACAACACCGGGCAAAAAGATCGGTGTTCCTTCCCCCGATGTAAATTTTCATATGGTTAAAATAATTTCGGCATTACGACAGGATGCCGACATATTTTAACCAAAATAGAATTTACCCATCCAATAATGACAAGTGTTTAGCTTGCCACATCGGGGGAAGGATCGCTAACTACGGGAGAGTGTCCGTGCCGTCGTCCAGATTGACATTCCGAGAGCGCGCCCAGGGGAGCCGTTCAAAAGTTGGAGTACCCATAGAAAGGTGTTTCACTCCATATTTTAATTTGACATTTCGTATTTCTGATTTTTTTTGTCAAGGCCGTTTAGACCGTTAGGCCGGTTTGAGTTCCATCAGCATTCATAGCCAGTCTTCGGTTCTCCTTAAGCTCGGTGGGACCATCTTGGACTTCTTGGGCCGGAAGGGACCTGCTGGACTTCAACATTCTTTGCTTCTCCAATCAGCTTGGCGGTAGGGTGAAGGTCCACTCGGACAAACAATCGGCCCATCGTATGGATTCCGAAAGGGTCCGAGACATCACTCCCACCCACCGATGTTGCAAATGGCAGATCTCTGCATTTTTTGTTGAGCCATGCAGTGCTGTTTTTTTAAAGCTCTAAGGGCTGCTGTCTTCTTTTGAAGGCCACAAGGGGGCTGCTGGGGGGGGTTGTAAACAGGACCTATTTTGGGGTCTATTTGGCTGAGCCACAAAGGGGCTGAAGTTCGGCGGCAAAGGAGGCTGTTTGGGTTTTTTTAAGAAGCCACAAAAGGGCTGTTCGGTGGCCTGAAATGGGCGTTTGTTGGGGTCGGATTGAGGGTCCTTTTGGGGGCCGTAACAGACCTGACTTGGGGCCCAAAAGGGAGCTGAAGCAGACCTGTTTTGGGGGGTCTGGACAAGGGGTCGAACAGACCTGTTTTATGAGCCCAAAAGGGCCTGCTATTGGGCTGTTTTAAAGATCAGGACAGAGGCCCATTAGTGAGATTTGTTTGGAGATCTTAACAGGGCTGAATAGGGGCTGAATATAGCCTACTTTAGGGGTCCTGACATAGGGTAGAATGGGGCTGTGAAAAGCCTGATTAGGGACCTGTTCAGAGGAGTTACCGGTGGACCAAACAGGAACTAAAACCGGGCATATTTGGGCCTGTTATAGGTCTGTTCAGCAAGCCAAAAAGGGGGCAGCAATGGGCTGTTATAGGACACATTTGGGGTTTCTTTCTGGTGGACTGAATAAGGGACAAGACAGGAAATGAATATGCCCTTGCTAAGGGGCTGCACAATGGGCCTAAACAGATCCTATTTAGGTGACTTAAAAAGCTGAACAAGGGGCTGTTTGATGGGCCTGAAAATGACCTGTTTTGGGGGTTTGGATGGGGTCGACCAGGCCTTGAAGAGTTCCATTTGGGTTGCCAATGTCGATGAAGGCCGGTTCAAGCCATGTGAGGGGTTGAGAAGAGAAATTGAAAGGTGTAAGAAGGTGCCCTTATACGGCTACATAACTAATATTTTTTATATTTCCTACCTTGTCTTTTTCCTTTGGATGTAAGAGAGGATGAAGAAGGATACTAAAAGACTCCCCTCTCCAAGGGAGATTGGCGCCAAGTGGAGACCGCAAGGGGAGCTTCTTCTTCTTCTTCTTCTTCTGGCCGCGGGCAGGGCTTGGAGCAGGTGCGCAGTAGGGCTGACTTCCAGCAGCCTGTCAGCATCCTTCAGCTGATGGGAATGGCCTTGGCGCACCCCTCCTTTTATAGGAATTGAGGGTATTTCAAGGGACAGCAGAGTATTGAATGGGGAGATGGTGTTGGCTTCCCCAAATTTGTTTTAATAGGCTTAATTGCCTGAATTCTCCTAGGTCATTAAGTTTTGACCAACCCTTTGAGTTCTTCTATGTTGACCTGTCCTTTGGGTTTCCCCGTGCCATTTATGGGTCAAAGATGAGGTGGCAGCTGAGGTGGACAGAGCAGTGGGACCTGTTGAGGTGGCGGCTGAGCTGGACAGGTCGGGTGGGCCTGTTGACTGGGCCAATTGGCCCTGACCACAGCCCAATTCTCTCCTCCCAAGGACTGTACGTAGGTGGGCTTCAAGGAGGGCCAGAAAATGATTATTTAAGTGAAAACAAAGGCTGGTCAGCTAGAAGTCGGGCCGATGGGCCCATGGAGAGCCCGATTTGCCTAATTGAGGGTCGGACCAGCTCATTTTTTTGGTCCAATTTCCTCTTTTTTTTGCTATTTTTTTTAACAAAAAATTGATGCCAACATAACCAACTTATGTTGGGGAATCCCCTGAGTGGGGACGAAGGGCAACAGCTATTCCGACTACTTCACCATCCTGAATCAATAAAAATATTTTAATTTTTTTTAGATGATATATCGCATGTTTGTAGACAATATTGTATTGATAAATGAGATGCAAGAAAGAGTGTATGGGAAGCTACAATCATAGAGAAACACTTAATAGAATCTAAAAGTTTCAACATAAGCAAAACTAAGAAAGTTAAATTAAATGAAAAGTAAAGAAAAGAAAATAGAAGAGCTAATTTAGATAGAAAAATATTATCCCAAAATATTCAATTTAAATATATTGATTTAAGTATTCAAAAAATAGAGAATGTAATAAGAATGTTAACTATAGAAATAAAACGGAATAAATGAAGTGAAATTAGCTACAGGATTCTATATAATCGTAAGATTCCTCAAAAGTTGAAAGAAAAATTAATCATACAACTATAAGACCTACAATATTATGAAGTAGTGATTGTTGAAACATACTTCCACAATAGATGTTCTTAAAATGAGAATGTCAAAATAAATGTGGTCAAATTAGATTAGGTAGAATACGTAATAAATATATTAAAGAAAATATGAGAATAGCGACAATTATATATAAATTGAAGAAAGGATACTGTAATAGCTTGGATGTATTAAACGGTAGAATAGAACTAAGAAAGCCTTAGTTTAGAAAAATAAAAAACATCAAAATAATACAAATAAAAAAAGATGTTGGTGAAGACACCCGAGGAAAAGAACATTTTGGCAAAGTCTACCGGACAGCTGGAGTCCATTTGACTGGGAGAATATTTTTCTGAGGCTAAATGATGTTCAAAATAATTTTTAGATGCATTTAATGAATTTTCTGAAATATGGAGATGCTTTAGTATTTTTTTTGGGCCTTTACTGATATCTTGGTATTTTCTTTTAATTTTCTGAACCGTGTCCTGTATTTTGGCATTTTTCGGTAATTGCCAAGTACCTTTTTTTCATTTTTTTGAGCATTTACGGCAATTTTGTAATTTTCTCCTATAAATAGGAGCACCTGCATGTAACATGGGAGATGATGAAATGAAATTTGCATTGTTGCCTGATTCCATCTTTACCCTCGGTTCACCGCTGTTGCTTCTCCCGAGCGAGCCTTCTTCCCGATTTTGCCCCCCCTCCCTGGTCCATTGACTTAAGACGGTCGAGCTACCATTTTAGTATTGTTGGTAACCACTGTCATCTTGAGTTGTCAAATTCTTGTTACTTTCAAATCTGATCTAGTTAACTGTTTACTGATTTTGATTGTGTGGTTAGTCAAGCTTAGTACATTAGCATAGTTTTAAAATTGTTTTGTTCATCTATTTGGAAAGGCAATTGGGACTGATTTCTAATGATAACAGTCTAATTCCCATAATTGTAATTTCAGCTTCTTTAAGTGTTGATGACATAATTCTATAATTGCATGTGGTTTTCATTAAAATCAATAATTTCTCAAGTCTAGATCCTTTGTTCCCCATCAGATGTGGTATACCAAAGTCAACTTGGAAAAGGTAATTCAATATGATTTTGATGTTTAAACATCCTTGAAAAATTATCTCAAAATCAACATGAGTGGAGAAAGAAAATCTATTAGCCAAGACCAAATATTTGAGATTAAGGCCTGAGTTAAGTTGGGGTTAAGTTGTAGAAGAACCGGTTCGGGTTGATCCTAGATTTGATCCAAATCCAAATTGGGATCAGCCCTAGTTGATCTAGGGGCTGATCCTGATCCAGAAAACCTTGATCCATTGTTGACATTAAAAAAAAGACTTAGAAAAATGAAGTTCGAGTCATACTCAAATTTAGATGTTCAAATCTTACTCAAAGTCGGACATCCAATTCCTACTTAAATTCAAACATCGACATTCTACTTGAAGGCAAACGTCCAAGTCCTACTCAAATTTGGACATTGAAATCTTACTTGAAGTCGGACATCCAAATTCTACTCGAATTCGGACATCCGAGTCCTACTCGAAGTCGGGCATCCAATTCCTATTCAAATTTGGACATGGGAATTCAACTTGAAGTCTGACATTCAAGTCCTACTTGAAGTCAGATACGTGAATCCAATTTAAATTTGGATCACAAATTCTATTCAAATTCGGATTCCAAACCAGAGAAAAAACCAGGTTTCCAGGTCTCATTCTAGTATAGATATCAATTCCAAGACAAATCCAGAGTACAAGTCAAATTCACATAAAATTTTGGAACTGGAGACAAGGAAATAGCAAACTTCAAATTTACCGAAAATGTATTCTCAATCAAAATATCAGTGGGGAATGAATTCAAAAATACTAATTTGAGGGCCCACTATGACCTATTTTAGAAGTCAAGTCCGAGGCAATTTTCAGAATTTAATTCAGGTCTATTTTGAGGCACTTACGGGCTGTAAATCAGCAAAAAATTCCGAACCCCTACATGTGCCTATTATTGGGCCACTTAAAGGACACAATTTGAGTCCAATATGGGTCCACAAGGTTGCCATCTCATGGCTTATCAAAAGAGTGACAGAAATTTACCAATATCTCATGATTTGGCACATTAATTGAAAAGGAAGTTAAAAAGTTTCTTATTTGGGACTTTCGAATCAAATCAAATATCTTAAAGAAATCAGCAAAATTCATGGGTAATTATGAAAGAAATTTGGAGATCTCATATCTTTCTTACATTGGCCAAAAGTTGCCATTTTAAAGCCTCCCCATGGAGGGAAAGTGGATGGCGCCAGCCCTCAACCTACTATCTATAAGAACACCAGCCCACAGCGCTAGTTTTCTTCTTCCTCTTCCCAGCTGTAAGAAGCAGCTGCGCTCTCTTCCAGCCCATCAAATCCTGCTGCCGTATGAAGCCAAGCTGCCAGAGGGAAAAGTTCAGTCACTTCCCTCCCTTTTTCAAATTTAAACATCCCTTCCAGTTGTTGTCTTGTTGCTCCATCAGCTGCTGCTGTGTTGTGCTGCTGTTGGCTGCTACTCTCTGTCCTGTGCAGAGAAGAAGAAAGAACTAAGAGCAGCATTCACTGTTGCCACTGCTGTTGCTATGCCAGGGAGATGTTGCCACTGTTGTTGCTATGCCAGGGAGACAGCAGCTGCTGCCGCTGCTCATGTCCTTGCTGTTGCTGTGCAGAGATTAAGAAAAGAAAACCTGTGATCATGCAACTGTTGGTGCTGTACAAGGAAGCAAATGAAAAAAAGAACGACAGCATGTGCTGCTGTCGCTCCTGTCTGCTGCTGACTGCACCTGCTACTTTGCCACAGATCCCACCTGCGACTGCTGCTAACTGTACATGCTGATCTTGTCCCTCACGTTCAGTCATGCACAAATCCCACCAACCTGAAAAATCATCCTACACTCAGTCCACCAAACAGTCTCAAATAACCACTCAACATGACCCAAGGGCTGGACCCTTCCCCTATCCCCTTAATTGGACGACTGGGCAGGCCCTCCACAAACCCACAAAATTCTGTCCTAAACCAAATCACAAACTGACTTGAAATCACACAAAAACAGTCTCATTCCAAGTCTCAAAGTGTATTCACATGGACCCCTCAAAGGAAGCAATTCAAAGAGGGAAAGGACAGCAAGACCCCGCGTCAAACGAAGACCCCGGGCAAGCCTAAAAGAGGCTGTGGACAGCAATACCAATTGGCCCTAAAATCCACCTTTTAAATCATACATTCTGAGCAAGTGGCTTAGGTAAATCCACTATTATGGTAAAACCTTAAAACCATGCTCCAAACATCAAATCTTAAAATACACCGAGCAAGTGGTTTAGGTAAATCCCCTATTAGAGTGAAATCTTAAAACCATGCTCCAAGCATCAAAAACTTTAAAATCCACCTTCTAACATATCTTGAGCAAGTAGTTTGAGTAAATCGTCGATGAGAGTTGAAATTTTAAAACCATGCTCCAAAGACCAAGCAAGCAAGGACCACTCCCATTAAGGGCAACATCCTATGATATGCTATAAAAGACACCCATTTAATGGGCAATGGTCATCCCTACAAAAGAATAAAAAGAATAAAACTTGATACAAAACACTCTCTTGAAGAGGAATCAATTGAAGAGTATGTTAAGGAGACCATGTCAAAACAGGCTCCTAATGTACCTTAAAAAATAGTCCTATGAATGGGGTATCAAACCCCAATGCCAATGGGAAAACTATAGCCTATTGGACTAGTGAAGGGCCGTGCATGATTTTTCATGCCAAGTTGCCAACAAGCCCCTAACTATACTGATCGGTATCAAATATCCCATGAGGCTGATGAATGGTTGTGCATGGATTTTAATGTTAACAAGCCCCTACTTATGCCAATCAGGATCAATCACCCAAGGAGGATAGTGTAAAGGGCCATGAATGAACTTCATTCCGACAAGCCCCTAACTAAGCCAACCGGGGATCAAAACTCATCCCAACGGGTTAGGGAGGAGCTGAGCGTGGATTCCCATCCCACTAAGCTCCAAACTAAGTCGTGGACTCAAATCACCTCCTAAGACCCATTGAGGCTCACAGATTTTTTTTCCACTTTTACAAGTGTATTGAATGCATGATGAATGAAATCTTTTTGTTCAAGTGCAATGGTTACGTTACATGAAGAAATTCAAGTCTATGACCTTCAGGGAATGTCATAAAAAAGAGGAAGCAAAACATATTGGAAGAGGACGGCAAATCTGAAAGTTAAAAATCTAAAAATCTGCCAAATCTGAAAAATTAAAAAATAAAAAATTTGAAATGGAAAGTGATGTAATCTCAAAATAACTAGTTCCCTTTTTAAAAAAAAAAGATTTTTCTTTTGTTTGAATTAGCTCTGAATAACTAGGAACATAGGTGGTATTCCATAGGAGTATAACTAGTTCAATGATATGTAAAAAATATATTAAGATTTTGGATTCTTTGAAAAAAAAATTTTATTTTGACCTCACCCCATCGGACTTGCGAAGTACCGATGTTAATTACAACGAACAACCATTCAAATACCCTTGATTAGCCCTCATAGCAATTCATGAATAAAAAACATATATCCACCCACAAAAAATAAATACATAGGAGCAACAGCCCATAAACTAGATGGAATGCAAACACTTGACATTTTGAGTTTAGTTTTGATTTGATTTCATATTTAAGTTTGTTCATAAAATTAAATTAGTTTTGATTTGTGCAAGGTTTTCAAGACGATCAAGATAACACAGTACCGTCTTGGTGCCTTGGCGATAAGACGAAGCATTAGGCGACGTTCTTTTTTATATGGTAAAATAGATAAAATAACAAATACATATGTAAAAATAATGCAAAATAACTTTGACAATATACAAATCAATTAATAATGTGAAAAATGTCTAGGTACATAGACTAAATAACTTGACAAATTAGTTAATTTTAACATTAAATTCTCTTAAACTATTAGTAATCACTTAAGAAATCATCTAACCACAGTTAATATTTCATCAAAATATCTATTTATAGTCAAATTAACTATTAGAACAAGTTGTTTTTACTTCAAAACAACTTAATTAAGTGATATTGACACTTAATTAACATTATTTATTATTAAAATATATAAAATAATCATTTAAGACGATGGCCGCCTTGTCGCCTAGGCAACGCCTTGAAAACTATGGATTTGTGAGTTAATGTTTTTATTATTTTGGACTTACTATGAGTTGATTAAAGTTCATTTAGGAATGTTTAAATTGCTTTATCTTTATTAAGACTTGATGTCCTTTGATTTGGGAATTTTGTTTTGAATTTGACTGGTATCTTGTTTGAGATATGTTTTATGTTAGTTAGAATTAGAATTAGATTAAAACTTGGTATCTTATCTTGGGGGTTTATTTTGGTATTTATTGGTTTTTTTTATTCTTGTCATTTAAGATGTACTGTATTTCACTTTTGTTGGTATGGTTAAAATTTGATGCCTTTTAGTTTGAAGTGATTTTTTTTAAAGTTTCTTCCAAAAAAAAGATTTTTTTTAAGTTGAAGATTCCATTGGGATTAACTGGCATTTGTTTTAGTTCAATGGATTTGAAAAGAGGTTTCGACTTGGATTTTGTATAGATTCTTTTAGTGAATTTGTAGATTTCATGTTCTGAATTTTAGCTTGTGATTTATTGGTTTCAGACTTTCAGTGGGTTTAAACCTTGATTTTTGCTTATGGTGCTTGCAGGTTTTCTAAAAGATTTTTTTTTTACTTTCATATTCTGTCTGAATGTATCCTTGCAAGAATTTTGCTGGTAGCCCATTCAGATGTCCTGGAGTTGACTTTTAACGATGGCTCAAAATTAATTTGACCACCGATCCTCTTTACCTTCTATTGGTGTTTATTAATTTAAAGATAGGAGTTGTGGATTTCAGATTTTGAAATGTTGAATTTCAATTTTAGATTTTTATGAGAATCTGACAGGACCTGAATTGCACGGGAGCTTATATTTGTGCTTAGAGGATTTTTGATGCTGGATCCGGCTATTGACACATTTCAGATTTCTCTCTTCTTCTTTTTTTTAGTTTCTATTTTACAGGTCCCTGGTCTCCATTTAGGGTTTCAGATTTAATGGTTCTGCTTCCTGATGAATGGTTGCTAAAAAAAATTTTGACAGGGTTTCAAATCTGATTAACAATCGTTTTTATCAGCTTGTTTGAAAAATCCTTGTGTTACACTTGTAATTGGTGGTTCGGCTGTGCCCATTTCTTATCTTGTTGGGGTATGTGGAATATCACCTCTGCTTGGTCTGATTGGATTATGCTTTCAGACATTCTGATTCAGATAATACAGTTTGGATATTTTTTTAATGAAGCTATGGGCCCCATATGTGTCCCGAAGTCCACTCTGAGCTTTGATTTTATCCTTTCAGATTCAAGGAGGATTTCAGATTACATTTGATTTCCTATGTTTGCATTCCCTCAACTTTAAGAAGTTATTCATTCTCCTCATCCATTATAATGAATGTGCCCATGATCTTCCACTATTTGCTTAATTTAAAATACATGACTCAGCAACCAATCCACACAACATGAATGACGTGATATCAAATCCATTTAATTTTTGATAGATAATATGGAATTTGTCCGGATCGATTTAGGATAGAATTTACCCAGCCTTTAATAGGCATATGAGTATTCCTCCCATTGGTTTATTAACTTCATTAGTACATGGTTCGGCATGCCGGCATGTTAAACATACATAGCCTCTCCATGGTTTAATGGATACACATTGGGGTCTTTAATGGACCTTTGTATGTCTTCCCTAAAGGGTCAAGGGACGTGCATATGGCTGACCCCATGCTTGCCTTGGTTTATTTAATTAAATCAATAGATTTCTTTTTAATTCCCAGTTGAATGTGTGTTTTTAAGTTTCCTGTTGTACTGTACATGAACAGTATTACGGGGCCCAATAGGCCTGCTGATCAGCTAAGAGCCCAATGGGTTTTGATCCCTCGTTGGCCACCTGCCCTCAGACGGGGCATCTTTTCCCCTTTTTTAATACTAAATCAGGTGGGTCCCACCGACCTTAAATAAGAGGGAGTCTAAAATACATAACACCAAGGCTTAAAGATGGAAGAATAATGTAATGAATCCCAAGTGTGAAATGCTAAGACTTGGAACAAAGAAAATGATGACTAGATACCATAAGAAATCTGATTTAAGCAAATTTCACTAAGGTTGAAATGAGAAGACTTAAATAAAAAGAATGGAATTGTAATGAGATGAGGACCATATGATCCAGATACATTACTCCAACATAAATTAAATCCGAAACATGTCTTTAATAAACCTTGGAACTAATGAACTCTGTAATTCAAAATATGTTTTTGTTAATACCTTAAATTAAAAGAGTTAAATCCTTATGTTAAAGATGATCAAACATGATTAAATCTTAATCTATGACTATCATGGAACTTAATGATCAATGTTGATCTCATAGTTCCTTAAATCTAAGATGATAAGAATCCACGAAGAAACATGTCCTTAAGATGTTGAAATATTAAAATGCATGTCCATAAAATATGAATAAACTCAAACCAAACATAATATACTAAATTTGCATTCCATTGAGTATATGGAGTTATGGCTTCCCACATGTGTTTTATATATGTATATGTGAATGCTCATTCTTTTATATAGAGAGCTATCATCTTAATTCAATTGTTCAACCAATTCTTTAATATCTTTTTCTCTTTTGGATTTAAAATTTGCTGTCTCCTTTTGTGAAGCCCTCCACGGAGGTAACCATGGCCCCAATCAAGAGCACAATGACCCGTATGAGCCCAACTCCTTGCCTCCCTTGCTGGTCTTTAATATATATGTATATATATTAAAAGAGAGTTTAGCCTTCCCCTGTTCTCATTAGCTGGATTTTAGCAGTCCCTCGTCTGACTCCTAAACTGTAGGAGTTGTTAATGATAGAGAATGCCTCCGCATCGCTCGGATAGATCATATTTTAAACAAAGAGGGGGAGAGAGGATAGCCAGCTAGCTCATCTGTACACGTCAGCCTAGCTTCCCTCCTATCTTTGGAGTAAAAAAAAAGAAAGGGAGAAATTACGGGAGGAGATGGCGGAGCCAACAGTCGGCTTCCGATTTTGGGAGGAACCGCGAGCAGAGGATAAAAGAAAGGATTGGAAGGTTGCGCACAGGGGAGATGTGCGAGAGTAGAAGGAAGATCTCCCGAAGAACAAAGCACGGCGGAAGAAAGAGGCGTCTCCCGACCGGAGACGACGATTGCGACGACACCGAAGGAGGAGGTCCCGACAGAAGGCTTCCCTGCGCGTAGAAGCCTTCCCTCTTCCAGCAGCCTTGGTCTTGCTCTCCTCCAATAGTTGTTGCCGCATCAAAACGGAGAAGAAGAAGAAGCAGGGAGGGAACCAGAGGTGAGCGGGGTCTGGTTTTGCCTTCCGCCTTGTCTTCTCGTCGATCCCTCTCCAACAATTGAGCCTCTGCGAATCTACTCCAAGCCCAGACAATGGATACGGTGGTAGAGGCCCCGCCTATGGGGCTTCGATGACTCCTCCGGCAATGAAGGCTTCCCCCGATAGCCTTCACTGGGCCAATCGGTGGCACGCCGGTCCGCCGATGACAGCAGCGGCAAAAGGAAACTCCCACCGTGGCCAGAAAGGGGAAGGAGAGGAGAGCCCATGGTCCTTACGGCTGTGTTGGCAGAACCCTCTTGGGCTCCCGGTCTTCCGCGGCCTTTCCCTGGCAACGACAACCCCTCGGCCCGGACCTCCCCTGTTCTGACGATTGCGGCGGAGGCGTCGAAGGGGTTATGCAAGCCTCGGAGTGGCAAAAGCCAACCCCATCATGGCATCACCGGCCAGGGCCTCCCTTTCGGCAAAGCTGGCAGCAAAAGCCGGCCGATGCTGATACCACCTCCTGCGCCGTCCCGAAGGCTCCACCACCGTGTACTATCATCTCCCAAGCATGGTTGCGGGAGAGAGTCCATCCGTGGCTAATTGCAACGGCGCCGGCGACAACGTGGGGTGGCGGTGAGGCCGCTGGAGGACCCCCGCAGCAACAGCCATGGCTACAGGAGAGGGCAGGGAAACCCCTTCGTGCGTGTGGCATCGCTCGGGCGAAACAGCGCCCGAGCTCCCCTTCAGCCGAGCCGACCCTGTACCCCTGCGCCGTGGAATGGTCCTGGGATCATTGCGCCCAAGGTGGGGCCCACGGAAGACCGACGTATTAGAGCAGGAAAGCTGCGGCCATGTGCACGTGTGCGTGCGGCTGCCGCAACAGGAGCTGCCGGATCGTCGGAGCGTCGTCTCGACTCGGCCAACTCGACTCGCAGCAAGCCTAAAAGGCTTTGACAAATAAAAAATTAAATAAAAATTGAAATGCGAAATGCTATATTAAATAAAGGGTGAGCTCAAAATTTGAGCGCCCTAGGACGGCTATTCCGGCTACGTCCCGGGTAGGCACTTCTGGACGTGGGCGCGGGCATGCTCCTGTTGCACACGGTTCCATTCTCCCCGATGCGACAAGTCAAAAGACTTTGTCGTATTGGAGGTGAGCCCACTCGATCAAGGATCGGCCAGCATACTGCCGAAATACCGATTTTCCCTCCAATCTTATGAGAAGCGCATCGGGGGAGAGAAATTTCAGACCTTGGACTTCGGCACCGACTCGATGTAACCCGGCATGCAATGAAATTCAATTACATTTTAAGTGTCGACGTGGATGTTCGAATTGGGCACCGAACGTTAGTCCGATGGGCCGGATGGGATGTGAACTCAAATTAAATAAATAAGACAAAAATAATAAAAACACTCAATAAATATGAAGGTGTAAAATCAGATTTTAAACAATTTAAAACTCACCCTAAAATATATCTAACCCACGAAATCAAATTTCTTAATTAAATGATAATTAAATAACACCAAAGGAAATTAAATAAGCAATCTCCAATGCTTTTGAAATCCACCAAAACAGAACGCAAACCCCAAAAATCAAATTTTAAAATAAATTTCAAAGAACATACATAAAAAATGCTCTTAAATAATTTAATCAAAGTCCTAAAATACATTGAACATACTTAAATCAATGTCGCAACATAAAGTAACGTTTGAAATTAAATAATTTTAATCAATGTGTCAATCAATAAACTCCAAATCATAAGATATCATAATTCATTTAACTAAAACCTTAAGTCCAAAACAAAATCTTAATCAAATTGAAATTCAATGAAACAAATAAATCAAACTCAACCTATTAAATCAAAATGTTAATGGAAAGATCAAATTAAAAAACAAACAACTTGAAAAATTGAATCTAAATCAATTAGTAAAAATCACATCTTAATCAAATAACATCAACGTCAACTAAACACAATGCAACCCGTTCGCATCTCATCGGGCCCGCCAGACTACAGCTCTCTAGTTTATTATTTTGTATGGACGTGCACTCTCTACCAAACGGATTGCTATGGCGGTTAATCAAGGGCGTTCGAGTACTTGCTCGATGTAAGTTAACGCCGGATATTCGCACCATCCGGCGGAGAGGGGTCAAAAATTAAATTTCAAAGAACCCGAACCTCGGTTCTAGTATTTAAATATATCGTCGGACTATTTAATATATTTATAAGTTATCACCTATTTTTTATGTAGTCCAAAGGAGATACAAAAATCATTTTGAAAATTTAAAAATGAAATTTCGAGGTTCTCACAGTATATTTCTATGTTTATGAGTTAATGTGACAGTTAATCAAAGGTATTTGAGCATCTCGATGTAATTTAACATCAGAACTTCGCACCTTCCGCTGAAGAGAGGTTCAAAGACATAATTAAGCAAACACAAACCTCAATATAAATTTTTATGCATACCATATATTTTGGCTAATACTCCTATAAGATATGGTATGTTTTCATAGTAGTTTATGCTAGCTAAAAAATAAAAATTCTTTTTCTCAAATGAATGGAAATCAAATGAACTTTTAAACCCCCAAACTTCATATTTTCATAAAACCAGGCTTCACACTTCCATAAGAAAATTTTGACCCTAATGGGATGGAGGTTCCCGTACTTCATGGTGCCATTGAACTAGCACCTCCCAAAGAAAATCTCCTCAAAGACGGACTTTCACAGTGAAAATAGATTTGTTGCAAGGTAGCTAAATTAGTTTATTCTATTTGTTCTCAATGCATCTATGATTATTAAGAAGATTCGACAAATTGAACAAAATAATAATTTCTTCATCCTTGATGTACCTTTTCAACGATAGGCACTACTTGGCTCTAGCATCCCAATTGCAGCTCACTGTAGCATGAGAGTTGCAGCATTAGGTATACAAAGAAGAAACTGGATAGCCAAAGGAGCATGTCCAATCCACCGATCCTCCCAGAAGGTAGTTCTCTTACAATTCCCTACCTCAATATAGAACAAAGAGTAGAAAAACTTATGATTGCAGAGGATGCCCTTACAAATGTTGGAAACTTCACCATTACCCCTGAAATATCTAATCCACGCACCATTAACCCCCACTCAATATTTAGAGGTATCAATCTCGGCCCAAAAAGGATCTCTATTGGTGTTGATCCTCCACCAACACTTGGTTAAAAGAGCATTATTGGTATTGTCCAAAGAACAACCTGCACCCCCTTCATTAGTTGGTTGGCACACATGATCCCACATGATGAGATGAAGACCTACCCTTTCACTAGTACCTTGCCAAAATAAACTTGCCCATATACTTTGCAGTACCATTTTATAAAACAACCACTTGCCTCCTGTTGATAACATTTTACTTTTCCAACCTTGCACACTGTCAGTCACTATTCCTTGTCCAGTTGTCCCTTTGTCTGAGAGAGGTAGTCCAATATATTTAATAGGTAGAGATGTCAAAGGCATGTTGAAGACGCATTGCACCCTATTTCTAGGCCTCGTTCAAATTGATGCCAATGAGTTCACACTTCTCCATATTCATTTTCAACCTAGTAACTGCCTACATCAAAGAGAACATGATTCTAAAATGGAAACACTTCTCACTTTTTCTTGAAGAGAACAATGCATCATCTACAAATTGAAGATGTATAACTAGCTCCCTATTAATCCCCACTTCAATCAAACCGACTTGCTCAGCCTTCTCCTACATGATGATAAGTACTTAATTAATAAGAACAAAGAGAAGAAAAGAGATCAGATCTCCTTGTTTGAGACCTCTAGAGGATAGAAAAAACCACAAGTTTCCCCATTGATGTTAACATAAAATTTCGTGGTGGAGATGCAATGAGCTTGCATAAAAAACTCGTGGTTAAGATTTTGTCCACTTGCGCAGTTAAGCTTGCATAAAAATCTGCATGTGATTGAAGATGTGGGAACCTGCTCATTCCACCAACCATCAGGAATTCCATGCATCTGAACCAAGGCGGGAGAGACAAAGAACATGTCAAGTTTAGATTTGGATCTAGCATTAGACTACGTAAACTCAAGATCAAAATTGAAAATCTCTAAAAGCCAGCAATCATTCATCCAGTCGTTAAACAACAACATCACAGGAACCAGAACTCATGCCCTAATCTTTTGCCTGGCCTCAGCACAGCATTGAAATCTTCCTAATCCAGCAAGAAACATTGCTAAATTTATCTACCACTTCCCTAGCATCATCACCAAGCCCTTTTACAGAGAATCTCTTTCCCTCCTTTTTGAAGCATGGATTGCAGAATCGGTCGATCCGGATCGGGATCGACCGATTCATGGATCGGATCGGTACCTACCGATCCGATTCCAGTAGGAATTAGCGATCCAGCCGGGAGTCCCGGCTGGATCGGCCGGAATCGATAGGATCGGTCGATCCCGGACCGATCCACCCGGATCGATCCCAAAATCGGTCGATCCGGACCGATTCGCCGGAAAACCGGAAGACCCGGAATCGAACCGATTCCGGGATCGATCCGGTCCTGTTTTAAGGTCCGATCACCCCCTATTCGGGGTCGATCCAGACCGATTCTCCCCCACTTGCCCCTTCGCTTCTTCTCCTTCCCCCAAGGCGCCTTGGAGATCTAGGGCTTCCCACGCCGGCGATCCAAATTGTCGGGAGGGCGATCCAGCCTATTCAAGGGGCGATCCAACCTTGGGGAGGGGCGATCCACCCTAAAGTACACAAGGTTTGTAAGGGGGGGGGTTTCGATCTCCCCCCCCGGGCCTTGGCCCCTGGCCGGCTGCAGCCTGCAGCATGGGATCCCCCATTGGGGGGGATTATTTCACCCCCAATGGGGGTGGAATTGCACCCCCGAAGGGGTGATTAGCACCCCTTCGGGGTGTTGAACGATCACCCCTTCGGGGTGACTGTTACCAGTGCCCCTAGGTGGGGGGGGGGGGGGGGGCTGGTATAAAATCCCCCCATTGGGGGGGGGATTATTTCACCCCCCAATGGGGGTGGAGTTGCACCCCCGAATTTTTACCGTGCCCCCCCTAGGGGGGGCTGGTATAAAATCCCCCCATTGGGGGGGATTATTTCACCCCCCAACGGGGGTGGAATTGCACCCCCGAAGGGGTGATTAGCACCCCTTCGGGGGTGTTGAACAAATACCCCCGAAGGGGTGACCGTTTTTACAAAGGCCCCCATCGGGGATTATTTCACCCCCGATGGGGGTGGATTTAACTGGTCTAATATTGTGTATGGTTTTATGTGTTGTAGATAAGATGTCGGACGAGGAGCATGGCACCGGACCCGCAGAATTTCGTGACATTGGATGGCAACATGGCCATCTCCTTGATTCAGAGAAGAAGAGAGTTAGATGCAAGTGGTGCCAAAAAGAGATGAATGGAGGTGTATCGGCTCAAGCAACATATAGTCGCGACGGGTGGCAATGTAAAGAAGTGTGATAAAGTACCGGCTGAGCTGAGAGAGGAGATGAGGGGTTATTTAACTGGAAGGACATCACAGAGGGAGGTGAGAATTGGTCAGAGACAAGACCTCCATGACGAGTTGCTAGGTCGGAGAGATGCCGATCTTATGGCCGGAAAGAGCAAGAAAGGGAAAGGGCCAGCACATGAAAGGGTCCAAGTTGATTCTTCATCTTCTTCAGAAGAGGAAGAGGCCCAAAGCTGGGAGAGCCGTTCACGAGAGTAGGGCTCAAGCCCGTGAGGATGAGGAACGAAGACGAGGAGCAGGAGGTTCGGCTTCTGGGGACGATCCGATGTGGGGGCGGGGACACGCCCGTTCGAGAGCCCGAAATTCGGAGGACACATTCTCGTTCGACCGATGCCGACAGAGACACCGCCATGTATAGGGAGAGTGGCGAGAGGTCGAGAGAGGTATAAAACAAGCATTTAAAGGGGTGAAGGCATCGGCGGGGCAAAGAAAGCCCTTAAGCATACGGTCAAGTTCTTTCTACGCAGTAAAGATTTGTTGAAGTTGTGGTTAGCATTTGCTTGTCGATATGAATTTCTTATTAGGTTAGTTATTATTAACAACCCTCTCTTTTCCCTTATCTTTTTTTTGAATTTGTAAGTGTCCCGGCACACGTGTACCACCGATCCATATTTCCGAGACTATGGTTGATGCGATTGGTGAGGCCGGGCCGGGGTCGAAAACCCCTACATCAAAGTATATATATGAAACGAGGCTTGGATGAGGAGGTCGATGAGTTGACCTCATGGATAGATGGATTCAAAACCATCTGGAAGGAGGGGGTGCACTGTAATGTGCGATGGATGGACTGGAATCACAAGGAGGTCACTTATAAACTTCCTTGTGTATTGTTCTGAGGGCACCGTATTTCTGAAGTCGGTTGATGCCTCAGGCCAGGTGAAAAATGCAGATTACCTATTCGGCTTGATGAACAATGTGGTGGATGAGATAGGGGAGGCCAACATTGTGCAGTTTGTCACAGACAATGAGGCCTCATATAAGGCTGCAGGAAAGAAGCTAATGGAGGCTTGACCTCACTTGTTTTGGGTACCCTGTGCGGCACATTCTATTAACCTGATGTTAGAAGATATTGGTAGGGATGCTAATGTCAAGTCCTTGGTCAACCAAGGACAATTTATCACCTCATTTATCTATGGCCATCCACGACTTTTACATATCGTAGGCAAAGACACCGATGGTCATGATTTGATCGTACCGGGTCCCACAAGATTTGCCACTCATTTTATTGCATTAGAGAGCCTATACTGGTACAAGGCTAGTTTAAAAAGGTTCATTCTCTCCATCGCTTATCGAGTACATGGATACATACGGGAGCTCCTTGGATCGGTATGAGATACCGCTAAAGATGGAGCGGTGATAGAAGATAACAAGTGGTGGGAGAAGGCGCAAGATTATTTGTACGTCATAGAACCTTTGGTGCGGTACTTAGGTTGGTGGATTCAAATGACAAAAATCGGATGGGGTACTGTATGATGCTATGGATAAGGCTAAGTTGAAAATTAAAGAGAAGCATCCCAAGGGTTACAAAAAGTGGTGGAAGGTGATTGATAACGGATGGGACAAAACCCTACACCACGACATTCAATCTTGCAGTATAATTTAGTAGTGTAATATGGTCATGATTACAAGTTATATTTTGTGTATTACCCCCATTGTCTTTAAACTAATGGAGTAATAACGTTGTTACAGTGGTACTTTGAACCCAAGGATACAGGAGGGTGGCCAAGTATGTAATGATGGTGAAGTATCATCAGGCACACTATCTCTAATTAAACGACTATGTAAGACCCAAGAAGAGAGAACGTGGGCAGAGGTTGAAGTAAGTAATACGTTTCATATTAATTAAACTTTTAACTTTATCTCGAAGAGAAGATAACGTTTTAGTTTGTGTTTTCAGAGGACTTCATACATGCATAAGATTGTGGTGTCCTGGGGTCCAGATTTGCAGTACTCACATGATAGGGTCCCCCCTAGTAATATGATTACCCGAATTAATGACTCTTTAGTTACTTGATTTATTTTTACATAACGTTACTGATGCAAGTAATTGTCTTCTTTACAATTACAGCAGAGTGGTGGATTATGGTGACAAACAGAACTGGATGGAATCCACTCGCTGCCGTTGCAATTCGGGTGCTAAGTCAGAGCACATCGTCATCCCAGTGCGAGAGAAATTGGAGCACCTTCAACCTTATTCATACGAAGAGGAGAAATAGGTTGAAGACAGAAAGATTGGAGAAGCTTGTCTACTGTCATTACAATATGAGGCTGAGGATCAAGAATATCAAAGATAGGCAGAAGACATCGGAGCACAGATTTGCACAGTTTGCAGGTGGATTGTACCAAGAAAGAGCACAGGCCCAAGCTACTCAGGGCTTGTCCCAGGCGGATGTGGACTTGGAATATCTATTCCAAGAAGAACATCCACTTGCAGCATGGGTGGAAGACAATGATGCAGAGGGAGAGCCAGAGTTCGACCCGAACGACGTATCACGGGTCGAAGGAAAGCTTCGACGGCGTTGTTGGTGAGGATGAAGACACGCAGGAAGTTGAAGAAAGTCAAGTCCCGTGCGCGGCTCCATTTCCCCGATCCACCCCGGACTACGGCTTCTCCAGAGAGACATCCGGCTCCGCCCCCGGCCGCTACGGACTCTGCTCGGATTCCGATTGCGGGTCCTTCTACCACCACCACCACCAAGAATGGTGGATTATTTAGTGGCTTTAAAGAAAGTATGGTTACCTTCACAGGAAGCAAGTCAAGGAGATGCTACATTGAAGAGGAACAAGATAAGTATCAAACGGGGACATCATCTCCTTGACACCCAGACCACTCAGCCACGTTCATCAGATGAGGATGAAGAAGAATTTGTGCCACCCACACAACAACAGCGTAGGGGGGGTGGAGGTGGGAGGGGGTGGCGGCAAAGATAGGTGGAGGCGGCGCCTCGGCCTCGGTGTGCGGTGAGGGAGGCTCTACTAGTAGTGCTCGGAGGAGTGGAGCAGGTCCAAATGATTTGAGTGATAAAAGACACTCATGTTCGAGAGGCACGAGCAGCGGACGCTGGACGAGGTTGAATGTTTTTGACTAGTTTGCATCTTCCTATCCGCAGCCTCGCCTCGGACAGCCGAGCCCGGCTATCCACCTCCACCATCTTTTCTACCTCCACCTCCGACCGATCGGGGAGTTTATAAGTTTACCGACACGGCCCAGTCTTTATTTTCTTATGGATACGGGCCAATTATGACTGACCCTAATCAATGGAGATTTGCAGAAAATCAGAATGACTAGGACAGAGATCTAGATCCAGATCCATCCTACTCCGGACATTACCATAGTTGGTGGTGATGGCATATGTATAATGTATTTCTTTGTTTATTTCACGCAATGTAATATGAGTGGTAAGAAGAATATGTGGTGTACAATTTGTGGAGTTGGGTATGATTGTTTGTTTGGTAAAAATATGTATCTTATTTGATGTATGATTGTTCTATTGTGTGATTGGATATGATATGTGTTCTATATGATTGATTGTTAATTTTTTATATGAATGAGTGTTCCCTATATTTTTTCACATTTTTTCTGAGTCCTATGTATTTTTATTGATTTTTTGGCGATTTTTCCATATTTTTTCAAAGAGCAAAAAAAAAAAAAAAAAAAAACCGATCCAGACCGATTCTGGATCGGTCTGGCTCCAAGAGAATCGGCCTGGATCGGTCCGATCAGATCCGATCCGGATCGGATCGGACCCCACCGATCCAGGATCCGATACCGATCCCACGATCCTTGTTTTGAAGGAGTTGTTCCTCACCAAAAAGTCACCAGACCAAAGCATGCCTATCCACCGGGAATGGGTATTCGGTGAGGACACCAGAAATAAAGACCGATTTGAAAAGACTTATCGGCGTAGACGACGCCGACTAGAGCCCATTTGGCTGGGAGAATATTTTTCTGAGATTATATGATGATCAAAATAATTTTTAGAAGCATTCTATGAATTTTATGGAATTTTAGAGACTTTAGTAATTTTTTTTAGTAATTACTGATGTCTTGGTTATTTTTCTTTTAATTTTTTGAACAAGTCCTGTATTTTTTGGCATTTTATAGTATTTTCTGGTGTTTTTCCATTTTATGTGTATTTCTTGCCCTTTTAGATGTTTTTCTCCTATAAATAGGAGCACACATGTACATCAATGGTAGATGGTTGAATGAAAATTGAAAACGATATTCGGTTTCCTCTTTTGCCCCTGTCTTCCCTTTAGTTTCGGTTCGCGAAGGTTCCTTCATTCTGGTTTTGCCCCTCTCTTCATCCCTAAACCTCCCGCGGGTCACTCTCTCTCCAAGGCATTCAACGCCGATTCGCTGCTGAGCTCTCTCTCCCTCCGACGATGGCGAAACCCTAGCTCCTCTTCTTCAGCTCCGATCTCCCTCTCCAGTGCTCAAATCCGATAGCACCTTTAGAAAAAAGTGTTCCTCTCTTCCTGATCTATATTTCCCCTCTCTTAAACTTCTGTTCGAGCAAGATTTAGAGGAATCCCGAGTGTAATAACCAGGATATTTAAAAAATATAAAAATAAAATAAAATTCTCTATCTAATCATGCTAATAAATCCAAAACAACCCATTAATTACAATCTTCTAATCCTGGTGATCTAAGCATAATTTTTACGATTTAATCAAGTATATTAGAGTGCTAAGAATAGCCGAGACGCCTACCTTAACGGCGACGACGAACAGCGCACGGAATTCCAACGGAGTCGATCCGAGTGAAGAATATGCCGTGGTCACGACGGCGATTAAAAACCGAACCAAACGGTATCTTGACAATATACTGAAAAAAGAGACAATAGAATAACATAGAAGAAATAGAGAAGAATATTAAATGAAAGATAATAATAAAGAGAATAGAAGAGAGAGAGAGAGAGAGAGGCGATAGATAGGGGATATGAGAGAGAGAGAGGGAAGGGGGAGCGATAGGAGAGAGAGGAGAGAGGGGAGATACACCGCGGAGAGGGGGTGGCGCACGGCGGCGCACACCGTGCGCGGGCGCGCGCGGTCGTCGCGAGGGGCAGCGGCGGCCACGCGGGCGGCGCGGCGGTCAACGGCGGCGGGGCTGGCGCGGCGGCGGCCGCGTGGGTGGCCGAGGCGGCGGGGATGGTGGCCGAGGGCGGCGGGGTTGGCGCGCGCGGGGCGGCGCCGGGCGGGGCAGCGGGGGTCGTGGCCGCACGGCGGGCCGGAGGGGGTTCGACGGGCGGCGGGCGGCGCGGCATGCCGCGGGCGGCGGAAGGTGACGGCCGCGCGGGTGACGGTGGCGCAGGCCGCGGGCAGCGCCGGCGGGTGCGGGTCAACGGGGAAGACGACGCCGGCGGGTGGGCGCATGGCCGAAGGCGGTGGGCACGCACGGCGGCGGCGAGGCGGCGGCGGTGGCGACGCGCACACACGCGCGTGGGGAGGCGGCGGGGCCGCGGGTGCGCGAGGTTCAACCGGGGGGGGGGGAGCGCGGCGGGAGGCAGCCAGGTGAAGGTGGCGAGGGGAAACTGGCAGCGGCTGTGGCGGGGGAGGGGGCTGCTGGCGCTGGCGGCCGAGGGGAGGCTGCAAGGTGCGCACGGCGGAGGCAGCCCAGGCGCTCACTGGGTGCGCATGGCGACGATAGGAAGAGAGGGAGAGAGAGAGCTTCGACTGGGGGGATGAAGTTCTCGCGGGAAATATATGCACCAGGAGAGGGGGGTTCCGTTGTAATACCCCGGTTATTTATGTAAAAAAAAATTAGTTAATAAATATTTAATATTATTTTATTACTATCTCTCCCCTATATATATATCCTCCTTCCCCCCCCCCCGTACCTCCCCGTACGCATCCCCCCGGCCGCCGCTTTTTCTCCCCCTGAAAACCCTATTTTTTCACCTCGGTTGCCGCTGCCTGCAACCCAGCCCGCAGCCTGTGTGAGCGCCGCTGCCCTCGGTCCCGCCCTCGGACGTGCGCGCCGCCCGCCGTCGCCACGTCGCCACGCGCGTCATCGCCCGCCATCGCGTCGCCCGTGCGAACACTTCCTCGTACACACCGCGTACGCACGCCGCGCGCGCACGGCCGTCCGCCGTCCTCGCCGCCTCGGCCACGTCACCCGCCGACCGCCGCCTCGATCGTCCCGCATGCTCGCGCGTCATCGCGGTCGCCGCCGCGTGTCCGCCGCCGCGCGCCTCGAGCCTCCCGCGCTCGCCTCGGCCGCGCGGCCCCGGCCGACCGCCGTCTCCCGCCGCGTCATCGCCGCCGCCGCGCTCGCGGCCGCCCGCCGCTAAGCGCCGTTGACCCCCCCGTCGCCGCCGTTGACGCCTCGCCACCCCGCGCGCCGCCGCGCGCGCGTGCACCGCGCGGCCCCGCCGCCGTGCGCCGCCGTGCGCCGGTCTCTCTCCCGCGCGGTACTCTCTCTTCTCTCTCTCCTATTATTCTCTCTCATATCACCTTCTATTTAACTCCATAATTCATGATTTTTCTTCTACCATCAGTTTTTGAAAACACCTACCCGGCTCGATTTTTCGTCGCCGACGCAACCGCGGCAGTTTCGTCGCCTGATTCAATTTCCTTGGAATTCCGTGCGCCGTTTGCCGTCGCCGTTAAGGTAGGCGTCTCGGCTATTCTTAGCACTCTAATATACTTGATTAAACCGTAAGAATCATGTTTAGATCACCAGGATTAGAAGATTGTAATTAATGGGTTGTTTTGGATTTATTAGCATGATTAGATAGAGTTTAGATTAGCTTGTGTAATCATACATGTTAAGATTGTCCTATATTCATGATTATTCATCATGTTAGATAATTATTCAATTATGCATGTTAGCATGTTAGGTATGTCTTTATAGTTGAACCTAGTTAGTTTAGCATTGTTTGCATCGCGGTGAACCTTAAATATATATATCCCGATTTGATAAAAAGTTGATGTAAAGTTTAGGCATAATGTTGTTAGAATTTTAGTTTATTTTTCTTTTATGTGATAGGTAGTTCTGTTTAAGCATGTAATTATCATGTTTAGGTTGTAAATTGCATGATTCTATGTATATGCATTAGCTTGTGTTAAATTGTGATATGATATGTAAATATGTGATGCATAGAACCATGGGTGTTCATCTATGTATTTCATGTTTGATTGCCAATTAAATGTTCCTGTTTTACTGTCAGAGTTAATTATATGCTTGCATGGTGTGGAAGGTGGTTAGTGCAGTGAGCTGCATTGTGATGGAAATATACTTCACCAGACTATAGTTCGGTCCTGTGGGCAGCAGATGAATTAGAATAATCTGGAGCATCCTTCGATCCCAGATACCGCGGTTTATCCTAAGTACTCCCCTGCCTAGGAGTACTATGGGATTTAGTTACTATATGTTACTTTCTACTATATGGTAAATCTGGTGCTAGTTTGTGATGTGACTACATTTATCAGATGGAGTATGATATTTACTCAGACAGGTGTCTAGTTGTGTATTTTGGCATAGATGTTAGTGTTCTAGAGATGTCCTTGGTTTTATGTCAGGTCTATGTGTTCTGGGCATACCTAGAGTAGTCTAATGTGTAGGTTATGTTGGTTTTTAATACATATAGAGTTTGGTTATCATATGGGGTAGTTGAATGACTTTGTAATCACTTAATTAAAGATATATAATTAGTTTACACCCTATGTATTAAATCTGATTTTTAGGCTTATTATGTATTGTATATCACTAGAAAACATTATTATTGTGGGGTAGTTCGGGTGTAAGACCTACTGAGTCTGTGGTGACTCACCTCTTCCGTTATTAATATTTTCAGGAGTGCAGGTTTAACGCAGCAGAAGCGTAGTGGTGTTTTGGAGTCCGAGGAGCTAGTGGAGTACTCATTCAATGTTGGTATTTAATTTGTTAGATAGATGTTTGATTATTATGTTATTAAGCTGTAAAGTTTGGAATTATGAAGTTGGATTATGATTTTTAGTCTTATTTGGTTCCGAACTGATATCCTTCCCCGTTACGTCGCCGGATTATCTTCCGCTGTGCATGTTAAAAATCCGGGTCGTGACACCGAGCAACCGAAGTTGCTGCTAGTGAGTCCTCTGCGCCGGATCTTCCTCCCCTTCAGCTCAGCTCTAGCTGAAGTTGGTTTCCATAGCAGAAATCCTTACAATACCAGGTGCTAGTTCCAGAAATGTCCTCCTCGACCAACGATCTGAAGAGGAACTTCATCCTTGACGTTCTTGGTGTTGTTTATGTTCAAAAAAAATCCCGATCTGTTCATGTGAAGGTTTCTTCTACCGGTTTGATCATTTTCCAACTTCAAAGCGGTAAACCCTAACCTTCCAAAGCTATGTTCGGTCTCCTAACAGTAGAGGGGTGGGAAATATGAGTTGATCTGAGAGATATGGCTACTGTTAGCTAGTCCTTCTCAACTGTTAGTTGACGTTTAATAGCTCCTATAGAGAGTTGCCCGGATTGGTTCCGAAGCCTCTGAGTTCATTTTCCATTGATGGTCTATTTTGGCTTACTGTTTGAAGGAGCTTATATAGAGATTCGTCCTCCATTTATCTTCTGAGAGATGGAACATTCCTGAAAATTGGTCCTATTCCAGTCCTTGGTCCGATTATTTGAGTAGTTTGTGGTTTCAATCCTCCTGTTCCAGCAATACGCATGATGATGAATAATCTGTTTGATATAAGGACTGGTCCGGTCTCCAGTTTACTTGGTCACTTCGGTTTGAAAATGAGCTCAGCTCATTGAGATCTGTTTGGATTTTCTGGTCTTCTGCTTGCCTATTGTCAATTGGTCTGCTGATCGGTTTTGCCTACTTCTATGGATATTGTTGATTATGGTTTATGTCAAAATTCTGAATCATTGGGTATGAAAAATGAATGTGTGAGATGGTTTTACCACCTCCTGAGAAAATTGTGGACAGAGTTACATGAGATAGACTAAACTCTATTTGTGATTACAACAGAATTGAATCTGTCTGAATAGTGTCGGAAATCGGTTGATTTAAAAGAAAATGATGACAACTTCCCTCCAGGTTGCCTTGGTGACTTGTCTTTAATGTACAAGATGCCGGAACCTGTTTACTTCAAAGTTCTCTATTGTTGATCATTCAACTGACATTATTTGAAGAGAATCAAGGGAATGTCTGATTCTAGGCCTTGTGCCTGATTGAATTTTTATACTGCTGGTTTGGTTCTTGTGCTGGATTTCCTGGATTGCAGTATACCTGTTTCTTTTCGGTTCTGACAGGTGATACAAGTTTGCACATTTTGGATATTAAAATTTGGCAGTTTATTGCATAAGTTTCCTATTCTTAAGGTGACAAGGTACGTCCTGAATCTTTCCTTTTCCTGCATACTTGGCTTGTTTTTCCATTATACCAAATCAGCCTTGCCATGCTCATGAGTGGTAAGAATTCTAGCTACTTAATACATATGTTGTTGGCATATAACACTATTAAAGAGTAGCCATCTTGTTTGCTTCACAATCTTTTGTTAATTGATTGGATTGTACCGATTAGTGTGGTTTGTTTTAATCGCATTTGCATATTACCAAGTTCCTAGAATTTTCTTAAATTGTGATCGCTTGCTAGTCCAATTTCTAATTACAACTGAGCTTAACTCCTGCTACTGTTTTTTCTGATTTTCCTGAATTGAAACTGCTGAAATTCTTTAATTGTGCATTGAATCTTTGTTAATCCCTTAGGTCTAGGTCCTTGTCCCCCATCAGTATTTGGCCAAATCAGCTTCAAAAAAGCATTGATTAAGGCCATGTTCACCTCAAAATTGTCTGGACCGAAAACCCAAACATCTGCATTGTTTAAGCCATAGCCACTTCTCTTGCATTCTGAGGGAGGAAAGAATGCGAACAACCCCTCCAGCACTCATGGGCAGGGGTGAAACCAACATGGGGGTTGGTCGAGCAAGGTCATGGACCCTCCTTTCAAGACCAAACAAAACCACTCCTGATGCCCTATCCCCCAGCACTTCTGGCACCGTAAACCATCTCTGCCAAAGGACTGCGTGTGGTCTGTTCCAAAGCAACGGCCACAAGTCCAGAACCCCTTTCCTATGGAACTACCCATCCTCTGGAACTGCCCATCACCATAGCACCTATAAAAGATAGCTTCAGTTGGCAACTTCCCCTGCGGCAAGGTCAACCATCCCCACATAGTGGGTCCGGTATCCTGACCAGAAGAATGGGGAACCACCTAAGGGCTCGCCTCTGTCAAAGCCCAAGTCAGAATCGAACCAACCTGGCAGCTTACAAATGGTACATAACATGGGACCAAGAAAAGGTGAAATCATGCCCAGGTTCCTTAGGATCCTCTTCTGCTGACCTAGAAAAGCCTCTTCAAGGATGTGAAGCAGCTTACACAAAGAAGTTATATTTCAATTTTTAAACTAAAAGACATGATAAAACACTGGAGGAAAGGAAGGATTCAGCGAGAATCATCAAATTTTTATCTGAACACGGCTAGATAGCAGTCAGCCACTCTTTCTATAAGATAAAAGGATAACATCTGAACTCGTACAGATTTAAAGATGGTATAGAGAAAGGAAAATATAAGCAAGGGACGGAGACATTCACATTCAGTTCCCCAGGTCCACTTGTCTGAAACATTTAATCCCAGAAACTATCCGTCTCACTCACAATAAGAGCTTCCACCAGACCCACAACACAGCTTCGCAATTGAGCCACGTAAAGTAGCAGCACATAGCACGGGGCAGGACAGTGGGCAAGAAAGCTAAGAGAGGAGCTAAATGCAGGTGAATGAACTTAACCAACAATGATCACGACAAATTATCAAAAGAATAAAGGAAACAGTTCGCCGTCATGAGCAGTTGATCTGACCGACAGTATTACCGACCCGATCAGAAATTCAGAGCGTGATCAGCACAAGCATCAGGAAACAGACGGTTGTATCAACAGCCAAAAATTTTGAAGAAGAGCAAAGAGGCAGTGGAGCACTAGACCCTTGAGTGAGGAATTCAGCACCCCTCATAAGCCAAGGGGGAGCTCGCCTTCGGAAAGGTGCTTACGGGAGAGACACGACCACCTTCTCCATCGCTGCCGGAGCAGGCGGTAGCGTCGGGAGGCGACGAAGGTGGACTTTACTGCGTCGCCCAGGTTGTAGAGCACTAGCCGGAATCTTCCCGACCGAAAATGACAACGATATTAACAAAATATTTGCTGATTATGCGTTGCGTGGCTATTACTATTTGTTAATAATTAATGAATGAGATTAAGTTCGTTCAACGCAAGACCATACTAGATGACATTTTACACCTGAAAGTATTCAATTTTTTTTTATACTCACAAAAGAATTAGTTTTGAAGATTTAAGTCGCGTTTGATTGATCTTAAAACCCCTATGATAAATTTGTGGATTATTTAATTTATGTCTTAATTAATTTTTAAATATATCTCTTATATTTTAATAAATTTATTAAAATAAGTTGTATAGTTTAAAATTATTTTTGTTTATTATATTTTTTTGAGAATAGAAATAACATGATATCTTAAAACTAAAATACTAAATGTATATATCTCTTAATTTAATAGAAGTACATTTTATCGTGAATTAAGAGATTAGTCATAAAATTAAAAGTTTAAATTTTTAAATTAAGTCAAAACAAAATGTCACATTGGGCCTTGTTGCTTTAAACTTATATTTTAGCTAACAAATAATTGGGTGTGATATTAAAGAGGGGAAAAAGTAGAGGAGAAAAGAGGATGAACCTTGAGATGAGGCAAGGTGCTCGTAGATGTAAGAGTGTTGTCATCATGAATCATCGGGTACAAATATAAAAAAGAGGCACGATATGCCTAAAAAAAGGAGTGCGATGAAGTGGATGAAAGGACTAACCTCTTTAGCAAGAAATTGAGGGGTTTCATCTATGGTTCGTTGGGTTGGCGACTCGGTCGGCCGGGTCACCCGACCCGCCCAGTTTCTTGGCCGATTGGCCCGGAAACAACCCTGTCAAGCTGACTCCAAGCCAGCCCAACAGGAGGTCACGCAACCCAGCGACCCGGTCGGCCAGGTCGCCCGACCTCGAGGTGACCCGGCCTAGGTCAAATTTTGTATACTATTATTATATACTTAAATTTTTTTTCTTCCCCCTCCCCCGTTACCACCATCAAAAAAAATTTTCTTCGGGGGACGTTGCCCCCCTGATCCCCCCACAAGGGATGCTGCCCCTTTGACCCTCGCGACTTGACTGCGCAGGTTGATTCGCGACTACTCTGTGCCGCATTTAATAATAATATAATAATACTTTACTATCATTTATACCATCACATGTATATAAAAATTTTAATCATAAATATGTGTTATATACTTAAATTTTATAAAGATCTATTTTAACTCTCTTCTCTTTCACACACATCATCAAATTTGTCAAAAATAATTATTTTTCGAGTGTCCCATTTATTGATTGTACAATAGTAATATTTTACTATCATATATATTATTACGTATATTTAAAATTTATACGATACATTTTAAAATTTATAAAATTATTTGTTAAGTATCTTTACCTTCTCACTTAAGATTAACTCTTTCCCAACATATATTAGTACAACATAATCACAAAAAATCATATTTACTTGTATACATAGATAAACACTCATTTTCAATTATAATATAAAAAATATAATTTTATTTATGTTTATATTTTACGTATACATAAATATATGACATAAAAGTTATTGTTTCTATTTGTTTCTTATTTTTATATAATTGTTATAATACAATAAATAAAATCCGACCCCGTCCGACTAGGTCGATTTTGAGGCCGGCCGACCCCCGACCCTGTCTTCTTTGGTTTCATCTTCTCCTTCTTCGATGAGTCGAGAAAGAAGTGCTTGAAACTTTAGTGGTTCAGTTTCTACACTTTCTACTTATACATCTTGCAAGGAGATGAGGAAATGTGATATTGGGTTACTTCTAGACAAGCATAGTAACTATTCCAAATAAAACGAATAAAGTCAAAAGAGGAAATGACACTAACAAGTGGGGTGGGTTGTGTTCCCAACCTTTTTTTATTTTATTTTAATGATTATGCATGCATACAAATAAGATAAATATTAAATGGCAGCATAGAACTAACTAATAGAAAGACTAAACATGGGAAATATAAGAAGGATGAAAAAACAAAAAATACCATATAATGTACATACCTGAGGAACAGGCATACGCAGTTGGTATGACAGCACATAGAGTACTAACGTGTGGATAATAGATCATTTAGACTTTCTCCACTTAATCAACTCTCATTGGCAATTCTTGGATGACTATAGCGAACATTGGCATTGGTGAAGAATTCCTCGGAGCCCCCATAAAGGCCATAGAAAGGGCATGAGAGTCGAGTTAGAAGTAACTCTTGCACTTTGAGAAGTAGACGTGCCACCCTTGGAAGGTGCATATGATGTTGGCAGTGGTGCGCAAGTGTTCAGGTGCTACAAGAGAAGGGAAAAAGAAGTAAGGAGGAGAAGGGAGATGGGAGATTCTCTCTCTTCTTAGAACTTAAGTAATATGGTCGTCCTCTTTACTCATCTTTCTTGTTTCTCTTCAATGGGCACCTTTATTCATAGAGAATGTCCTAAATTTTCACAAAATTAAGAGAGATCATGATTTGACAGGTGACGCAATTTGATTGCCCTCTTGACTATCATATCTATTGACATGCCACCACCTGATCGACACGTCTCAAAAAATCTCATTATGCTATAGCCTCAGTCATTCTGAAGATATGGTAAAAAGTCAATATTTTTGAGAACGTGCCCCAAGAGGTAGGACACATCTATTAAGAGACTAATGATGTCTTGATGCTGGATAAACAGGTGAACACGAAGAGGTGCAGTTAAGTAGAAAATAACAGAAGTTTGAAATTTGTGTGAGAGCAATGACAGTAAGACTCTTGTCAGGTAGATAAACCCCTAGACCAAGGCATGCACCTTGGTATGTGACATAGGAAGCCCAAATGAGTGTATAACTAGTTTCTAGCGGGGATTTCAGTTGCTATCCTCTATAATAAGATTTTAGTTCTATGATCGGACCATTTTAGTGTGTCTATGACAATTTTCTCAAAATTAAGTCATAAGTTTAGCTTTTTAATCTTTTAAAGATGAAAATAAGCAGGGTATATTATAAATATTTTATGAAAATATGTTGATTTTCAACAAAAGAACTTGACAAGATTAAGTCCTTTTTATCACAAGATAAAAGGTTTTGAGGTGTTTGGTTACACAATAATTTTTATGTATCAATGATAAAATTTTATTTTAAAATAAAATGTAAGATAACTAAAAACATAAAACTATCATGTTTGGTAAGATATGATAACAAAATCAGTGAGGATTATGTACATGTATCTTCTATACAAGATGAGGGCTACGTGAAAAAATAGATCTCACAATATTTGCTTTGATAGAATTACTTATAAAACATATTTTTATAATAATTGTAATATTTTTTAACAAATTTTTTTATAAAAATCTATATATTTTTAACAAAACTCAATTTGTAATACAACTAAGCACTCTATTAGATATAGAATTAAGAGTTTATATATTTACATTTTCATGTCTAACCTTTTACTATGTTGAAAATTTAAGTATTTAATTTGGTTAAGATGCTTTGGGAGAATAGAAGATAACTCGGATATCAATGCTAACCGATTATCTGACCCGTTAGTTATAAGATAATCTGATAGCTCCTTGTAACTTAGTGGTAACAGTAATGAATATTTTTTGTTAAGTTAGGGCCCATTTGATAATACTTAATCAAGCTCTTAACTATGATTCGGTCAGTGTTTAGACGTTTGATATTGTTTGATAAAATCGCTGAGTCAATGTCTAAATTAAGATCTGAAGTCTTAAAATCGTCTGAGCGATTCTGATCCATGACCTAGCTTTTTTATATTCAGACGCCGTCTCGCTCTTTGTCCGCGCGGTCACCACTCCAGAGATCGACATCGCTCTCCCTCACGGTCGCTCTTCGTCCAGCCTTCACCGCCGCCCTCGGGCCCCTGCCACGCTGCAGCCGCCCTCCCCCGCCATCCACCACGCTGTAGCCTACCCAACGCACCGTCTTGTGCCATTTTCCCTAACCTTTCTGCCGCTTGCTCCCACTTCATGATACCTTTTACAGCACCGTCCAGCGTTTAGACATTTGATATTGTTTGTGGTATGCAATTTGTTAGGTAAATGAATATTTTTAAAGGTATACAAAGGAGAAATTGTAATACAGGCGTCATTGTTGGAATAATTCAAAAAATTGTACTGGTTAAATCCAAAAGAAGATGTATTTTGTTTTATTTATCTTAAATGTTCCAAATTTTTTTCTAGAGAATAATATATATTTTATTTTGTTTATCTTGTATGTTATGTTATATAATATTTATTTAAAAAATATTAAGTGGATAATTCATATTTTTTTATCAAACGACGTATATCACTTATCTCTTATGAAATTAAGAACTAAGATTTTTAAATTAAGTCTAATCAAACACCATCTTAGAGATATCCTGAACCCCCGATATTCATATCTATTAATTAATATAATATTCTAACCATTCTAATTTAAAAACAAACAATATATTACATCAAAAGTTATATGATGCATGATTATATTATTGACATCCTTAGACGATTGTGACGTTGCTCGACTCTTTTCATCTACACCGTAAGTCATCTTACGATGGCTCTGACTATACTTTCCAATGATAACTCTACTTTATTATTATTTTTGACGGCGTAGAGAGAAAGAGAAATTATTTTTAATATTTTTTCGAGTTAAAAATATTGCAATAATTTTCTGTCCAGTGGGTCACACTCTGACTGAGAAGAGTCCGAGACTTGCTTTCTCGGCACGTTTCTCGGACGACCTTGATCATCTGCTGGGACCCACAGATACCCAGTGACGCCTGCTCAGGATGTGGACGGCCGGATTTGCTTCGGGGTGTTTAGTCACATGATAATGAAGAATTTTATTTTTATTTTTAAAAATTATAAAAAAATTTGTTAAAAAAAGTGTTCGGTAACCTTGACAAATTTATATTTTGAAAATAATTTTTTAAATGAAAAAAGAGAGTCTTATCTCTTTCTTTTTTTTGTAGTTCCTCACTTTGTTTGATCATGTACGATAGTTATTTTTTTTATTATATCTTTTCAAACATGATAATTTATGTCATGAGTTAGTTTACTTTTTATTTTAATATAATTTTTTATCATAAAAATATACAAAAAATTATCATGCAACTAAACATCCCATTAGTTTTTTTTTAATATTGAATTACTTTTTTTTCGATTTGATTGAATCGGATTTGTTCGGTTTGATTTAACTTGTTTTGACTCAGTTTGAGACCAAAACTAAAAATATGTTTAAACTAATCAATTGTTTATCGTTTAACTATTTTAAAAGTATATACTTACATGGTGATCTTAAGAATATGGTCTCCTACTTTTGTATGTATTTTATAATTTTAACCAAAAAAAGATACTTTTTGGTATTCAAAACATCCTTATCTTTAAATAAGTAATTTTGGAATAAGATGATTATACTAAAATAAATAAACTTAAAATAGTTCTAATATTTTTTTTTGATGGTCTTGACAAAAAAGTTTACTGAACAAATTATTCTGTCGTTCTATCTTTGAATTACACTGCTATTACCTTCGAAGCATAATTTTTTCAATTTAATTCAATCTTTTTTAAAAAAATCTATAAGGATTTCATGGGAGTAGGGGTGTCAATGGGCCGGGCCCGGCCCGACCCGAGGTCGGCCCGCTTAGGGCCCGGTCCAAAATATATTGGCCCGGCCCAACCCGACCCGCACTACATTGTTGGCCCGGCCCGACCCGGCTCGCAAAAATTATTGACTTGGCCCGACCCGGCCCGACCCGGCCCAACCCGGCCCGGCCCGGCCCGGCCCTACTATATATTTTATAAAAAATATTTATTAAATATGATAAATTTAATTATTTAAGATAATATTATAAAATTAATAATAATTTAATTAAAATATATTTTTAATAAGTAAAAATTATGTTTATGACATAAAAAATTGAAAGTTATTTGGCCCGTTTTAGCCCGCGTCGGCCCGTTTCGACCCGTATGTCGGCCCGACTAAAGTCCACGGGCCAAAATGTTTAGCCCGTCAAATGACCCACAGCCGGCCCGGCCCGCGAACCCGTGGGCCGGCCCGGCCCATTGCCACCCCTACATGGGAGCGGTCGAGTTGGTCCATCTGATGATGATAGCTGATGGATCACCATAATTATGAATGTGCTTGACAACTATGAATGTAAATATGAGTGGATTCATGCCTTTCTAGATTTATAACACCTCATATTAAATATTTATTTTGGATGCCTAGTTAAAAACCGTGAAAGATTTAGGTCAGCAGTAAGATGTTAGCAAGTATGAGCATAAACAATAATATTCAGGATTTTGACATATGGGCCCTCCAAGTAACTTAAGGTTTTTAAGTCATTTGTTAGATGGTAACAAGTAAAAGCATAAATAATAAAATTTAAAATTTTTTACGTTTCGGTTCTCTAAGACGTCGTTTGGTATCGGGATAAATTTAGTGGGGATAGGGATAAACCAATCCTTGTGTTAACCCTATTCTCGTCATGTTTGGTTTAACTTAGGATAAGTTTAGGGATAAACATATCCTATGTTTGGTATGTTAACAATAAATTCGAGGATAACCTTATATTTTTATATTTTTATCTTTATTTTTTATATTATCTTATTTTATTACTCATAACATATTCATAAACATCTTAACTCACTTACATACTTTTATAATAAATTTAAAATTTTATTTAAATATATAAATAAAAATAAAATTATAATTATAAATTAGAAAATATAAATAATATAATTTATTAGATTGAATATTTTAACGGGAGCAAGTGTGTTCCTCGCGCCCCCTCCCCTCCACCCGCCGGACGGAGCCCCCCCGGCGGACCGACGGTGCTCCCCGCCCTCCCTCCTCGGCGGACGAAGCCCCCCCGGCAGACCGACGGTGCTCTCCGCGGAGCTGCTCCCTGCGCCCCCTCCCCGACAAATCGACGGTGTTCCCCGCGGAGCCGCTCCCCGCCCCCGGCCCCCCATTGGCGGACGAGCCCCCCGGCGGACCGACGCTCCCCCCCCGGCGGCGGACGGAGCCCTGTTGGCGGACATGGTGCTCCCCCCCGGCGGACCGCGTTCGGTTTGATTCGGTTCAGTTTGGGACCCGTTCGATTTAGTTCGATTTGGACAATCTCTAAATCGATTTAAATAAAATCAAACGTTTAAATCGACTTAATAAAAAAAATTATAAAAGATGCACGGTGCTCCCCCCTTCCCGGCGGACCGCGGCGGCGCTCCCCCGGTGGCCAGCAACCCCCTCCCCTCCCGACGGACAGAGCTCCCCCCCTTCCCCGGCAGACCGGGGCGGCGCTCACCTGGCGGCCCGCGGCGGCGCTCCCCTTTCCTGGATTCCGAGGTCCTCCTCTGCGACCTCCTCCGGGCGACTCCTGAACCCGTCGACGAAGCTCCGTGCTGGATCCATGGCGGACGGACCCCCGGCGGACAGAGCCGAGAAGGAGCTCGGCTCGCCCCCCCCCCCGCCGGGATCCATGGCGGACCGAAGCCCACGGCGTTCGCCCCTCCCCCCCCCCCCGCGCCGGCGGGCCGCCCCCCGCCGGATCCATGGCGGACCGAAGCCCACGGCGTTCGCCCCTCCCCCCCCCCCCGCGCCGGCGCCGCCGCCCCGCCGGATCCATGGCGGACCGAAGCCCCACGGCGCCCCCGGAGGAGCTCCCCCCGGCCCCCGAGCTCTCCCGCGGCACCCCCCGAGCTCCCCCGCGGCACCCCCTTCACCCCGCGAGCTCCCCCTTCACCCCCTCTTCACCCCGCGGCACCCCCTTCACCCCGCGAGCTCCCCCCTTCACCCCCCTTCACCCCGCGAGCTCCCCCCTTCACCCCCTCTTCACCCCGCGGCACCCCCCTTCACCCCGCGAGCTCCCCCCTTCACCCCCTCTTCACCCCGCGAGCTCCTCCCCCGGAGCGCGGCACCCCCCTTCACCCCGCGAGCTCCCCCCTTCACCCCCTTTTCACCCCGCGAGCTCCTCCCCGGAGCGCCCCCGGCCCCCCGAGCTCTCCCGCGGCACCCCCCCCCCCCCCGAGCTCCCCCGCGGCACCCCCCCCCTTCACCCCGCGAGCTCCTCCCCCCGGGCGCTCGCCCCCCGCTGGATCCATGGCGGACCGAAGCCCACGGTGTTCGCCCCTCCCCCCCCTCCGGACGGACGTCGTATCCCAAATTATCATTTCTCATGGTAACTTAGCCTAAATATTGAGTGGGATGACTTATCCCTGCACTTATCCCTAATTTTGGGGATAATCTGGATTAACTTAACCCAGGTTAAATCCATTTTTAAGACGTCGTTTGGTATCGGGATAAAATTGATGGGGATAGGGATAAACCAGTCCTTATGGTTAACCCTATCCTCATCATGTTTGGTTGAACTTATGATAAGTTTAGGGATAACCCCATCCTATGTTTGGTATATTAACAATAAATTTAAGGATAACCCTATATTTTTATATTTTTATATTTATTTTTTATATTATCTTATTTTATTACTCATAACATATTTGTAAATATCTTAACTAACTTACATATTTATATAATAAATTTAAATTATTATTTAAATATATAAATAAAAAATAAACTTAAATGTTGACGAAAACTCAACCCGACTCTCCTCCGGATAGAATTCGGCGGACAGTGCTCCCCGCCCCCCTTCTTGACTAGGGGTGAACAGAAAACGGTTCAAACCGAGAAATCAAACCGAACCAGCTCATTCGGTTCAATTTGGGACCCCTTTCGGTTTGGTTCGATTTGAGAAACCTCTAAACCGATTTAAGTCAATTTAAACTGTTTAAATCGACTTAATTAAAAAATATAAAAAAAAATTATAATATTATTAAAAAAATTATTTAGCAACCCCCGTCACTCCGCGCGCCCCCCCCCATTCACCCTCCCTCCCGGAGCTCCCGCGCCCCCCATTCACCCTCCCCCTCCCGGAGCCCCCTCCCGCGGAAGCACCTCCCCCCCCCCCCCCGCGCGGACGCCCCCCCCGCCCCCTAGAGCTCCCCCCGCGCGGACCCCCGCGGCACCCCGCCCCCCGGAGCCCCCCCCCCCGCGCGGACGCCCCCCGCCCCCCGGAGCTCCCCCCCGCGCGGACGCCCCCGCCCCCCGGAGCTCCCCCCCGCGCGGACCCCCGCGGCACCCCCCCCCGCGCGGACGCCCCCGCCCCCCGGAGCCCCCCCCCCGCGCGGACGCCACCCCGCGCGGACCCCCGCGGCACCCCCCCCCCCCCGACCGGAGCTCCCCCCCGCCCCCCGGAGCCCCCCGCGCGGACGCCCCCCGCCCCCCGGAGCTCCCCCCCCCGCGCGGACGCCATCCCGCGCGGACCCCCGCGCACCCCCCCCCCCCCGACCGAGCTCCCCCCCGCCCCCCGGAGCCCCCCGCGCGGACGTCCCCCCGCGGCACCCCCCCCCCCGCGGCACCCCGCCCCCCGGAGCCCCCCCCCCCCCCCCCGCGGCACCCCCCCCCCCAGCTCCCGCGCGTATCCTCAAATTATTATTTTGGGAGTAAGTTATCCCAAATATTATATAGGATGACTTATCCCTGCATTTGTCCCTGATTTTGGGGATAACCTGGATTAACTTAATCCAGGCTAACCCCATTTTTAAGTGTGTGCCAAACAGGGGATTGGGGATAAACCAGGTCTATCCTAGTTTATCCCCATACCAAACAGGCCCTAAGTGTGTGCCAAACAGAGGATTGGGGATAAACCAGGTCTATTCTAGGTTATCCCCATACCAAACAGGGGCTAAATGATATTTTGCGTGCCTTTCTGGATTTATCACACCTAATTTAAATATATATTTGGGATATCCAAGTGGAGGTTTAAGTCATAGTGTATGCTTTAATTGGTTAAGTATAAAAAATGATACTATATCAATTTAATATTAATATTATATTATAAATATTATAAAAATAATATCAAAATCGAAACAAGTGCCCACTTGTATTATATATCACGTTTTATTTGCATTAAGAGTTTCAATATTAATATCGATAGTTAAACAGTTCTATCACTATTAATTTTAATAATGATAATGATAAATATATTCAATATAATTGTCAATCAGAGTCTAAAAGTTTTTACATGTTGATCCTCCATCCAGGTTATAATTCTAATTATGTCTCTAGAAAAATCAAATTTGTAGAAATACTTAGAATCTCAAGTTTTTAGAAAAAAAATTGGTTAAAAAGTATTCCAAAGATATTATCAGGCAAGTTTTTTTAACTGTCTTTATGAAAATGCTCTTCCAGACAAGGAGGATGTGTCAGAGAGAAGAAGAGATAATATATGGAGAGGTCTTTTCATATAAAATAAAAAATATTCCATTAAGATATCTTAATTAAAAAGTTAAAAAAACTTATTTTTTGTCAATTGATTTTCAAATATTACAAGGGCATGTTTAAAAATATAAACTATTATAAAGATAAAACATTTAAAATTATTAAAAGTTAATTTTTTATGAAGAAATTACAAAAATATGAGCTCCTACTTTATCATTATGGATAACTTATAGAAGTTGAATACGTTTAGAAAGCAATTCATCTTGTGCCCCTATTGCAAACTAACTCAACTCATGACCCTAATGGAATATTTGGTTGTATGATAAATTAAGTTTTTTTTAAACTTTCGTGTTTTTGTAACAAAACTTTTAAAAAGAGGGTTTCGCAACGACCATAAATTTATGTTTCATTAAAACAACTTTCTTCTTGGACAAACAAGAGGTGACACCCTCCTTTTTATCACGTGGTCCCTACCTTTCTTGGTCATACGTGGCTCCCAATCTTTTTTGTTATCACACATCTTCAAACATCACTATTTTATGTCATTGGTTAGGTTACATTTTATTTTAATACAATATTTTATCATGAAATTATATAAAATTTTATTGTTCAACTAAACACCCAATAACTTTTAGACATTTTTTGATTATGTTTCCTTTACATTTTAACTTTTTCATCCATCCTAACTATCAACTCCACTGATCACATGGTGATGCTTACAATAATTCAGGTATGATATATTCTGTAACGTCCCGTAAAAATAAAAAAAATTGAAAAATCAATTTTTCGCCACGTACCCCACTCCCCTCCACCGCCTCCCCTGCCCCTCCCTCTCTCTCTCTCTCTCTCTCTCTCTCTCTCGATCTTGAACCCTCCTCCTCCACCGCCTCCGTCCCGTTTTCTTCCGCCGAACGCCGCCTCACCGCCGTCGTCGACACCACCTCGCCGTCGTCGTCTCCCCGAGCCAGCCAGCCCTTGTCGATCACCGTCGCCGTCTGTCTCCTCTCTCTTTTGTCGACGCCGTCGTCGCCTTCACCGCCGCGAGCCGCCGTCGTGAGGTCGCCGCCGTGACCGCCCCTCCTCCTCTTCTTCTCCTTCTTCTTCTCTCTCTTTCCCAGGCCTGCGGACGTCGCCCCCGTCGCGGCCGGTGCCGCGTCCAGCCGGTGTCACCGTCGCCGCGTTCCGCCCGCTCTCCCGTTCCCTCTCCTGCTCTCCCGCTTCCTCTTCCGCCGCGCTCTCCCCTCCTCCACTTCTCCTTCTTCTTCGTCTTTCCCTCCGGCATGGTAGCCGGCATCGTCGCCACGGGACGTCGGCATCGTCGCCGTCACCGCGGGCTGCCACGCGCCGCCGCTCTCCTATCTCTGGTTTCCCCTACCACTATGGTCGCCGCCACGGTCGTGGCCATCGCCGTCGACATTGCCGTCGTCGTGCCTCGCCGGCGTCGCGGGCGTCGCACCCCCGCCGCGCCCCTCTCTCCCGCCCCCTCCGCCGCTATCTCCCCTCTCCCGCTCTCGGGCTCCCTCTCTCCCGTCTCTTCTCTCCCCCCCTCTCGACTTAACCGCGCCGTGCGCGGTGGCCGCTGCGCCACCGGCGCATGCGGCTGCGCCGCGAGGTGGGGCGGCGCAGCACCCCCCCCTCCAGCCTCTCTCTCCTTTCCCCCCTCCCACTCGCGCTCTCTCTCTCCTTCCCCCCCCCCCATGCTCTCTCTCCCCCCTGTGCGCTCTCTCCCTCTCACGCTCTCTCTTCTCTCTCTCTCCCTCTATCCGCTGCTCTCTATCCCACTCTCTCTCATTTCTCTCTCTCTCTCTCTCTTCTTTGCCTCCCGTGCCCCGTGCGAAACCGCGCGTGCGGGAGTCGGCCGACTCCATGCGGCCTGTGCGCCAACGGCATGCTGTCATACCCCGACGGTGCTATGCGCCGCCGTCTCCCTCCTTCGCCTCCGTGTGCGCTGTCCCACACGCATCCTCTGTGAACCGTCGTCGCATCATCACCGTTGTCGTGCCAGGCTCCCAGCCGCGACGCCTTGACGTTGCCGTGTGCTTGCAGCCGTTGTTGGCGCCATTTTCCTGTTGATCCGTCAGGGTCAGTCTCGGTATTTCTAGATTCTATTTTATTTTGAGATATTTAGATATATTCACAATTCATTAATTATTGATATCTTTCTAGTTTGTCATCGTCGTCTGTTGCTACTGTTCCGTGATCATCGTCCAGTCAGCTCCTTTGGACTTAGGATAATGGTTATCTTCATTGAGGTAGGCATCCCAACTTATCCTTAGCACATGATATTGTAATTAATGTGTTAAAATATGATTATTAGATTATTAGTTAGAAAATGATGAATAAATGATGGTTTAATTATTTGATTGTCTGCATATGTTTAATTAGATGTTAGTCATGCCATGCATGTATAGTTGTGTTTAATTACATGGTTTGCATTTAGTCAGATGTAAATTTTAGTTAATTTTGATCAGTAATTATTAAATTAGATATATTGTGATGATTAATTAGATTGGCTGTATTAATTCATAAAATTAGATTTATGACCTGTTATGATTATATTTATACTCGTTTTATGTTATGAATGACATGTTATATGGAAATGATTTGTGATCTTTTATGATTATAATTATATCTGATTCATGTTTAGAATAATCTTAAATAATTAATACTTATATTGGAATGGAAATTGATGGTATGATAATTATGGAATGTGGTTAATTAATATTAATAGTGGCCTGATCTTGTAAAGTGCATAATTTGATAAATTGATATGAAATTGTGCTTAATTGAAGTTAATATGTCTCATTATGTTGCATATTTCTGATTGGGTCAATTGCATGAATTTGAGTACCATTGAATGATGTGTATGATTGCATATTGTTCCGGATTGGGTTTGTTGCATTGGAAATGTGAATTGAGGAACTGTTCTGCATGACTTGATATTATGTATATCTGGTTCAGTGAAATGGCAAATGTGTTTCAGTAATTCTGGTTATTTGTTCTGTTGAATTTATAATGTCTGAGTAATTATATGGCTTTTACTTGTGAAATATTATTGATGCTGTGATGCATGTGATATAATATTTACTCCTCCGGCCTATGTTAGTGGTCCTGGGGCAGCAGATGAATTAGATTGATCCGGTGCATCCTTCGATCCCGGATACCGCGGTTTATCCTAAGTACACCCTGTCTAGGTGTACTATGGGATTTAACATTACTATATGGTACTTCTATATATATTTAGAGCTGGAGTGGAGTTCTGCCAAGTGGAGCATATGATCTACTCAGACAAATGGAATGGAAATGGTATTAAAGTATGCATAGTAGGCTCATGTAAGTCCAGGTGGCATGGCATATAGAATAGATCAGTTGGTTAAGTGATAGATAGTTTGGTTCATGTAGAGTCAGGTTCATTCGGTTAATTGATTTTGGAAATGACCCAATTAAATAATAGAACCTCGATAATTAGTTTAGTAATTATGTTATAATGTGATTTTTGAGTTTTAATGTATATTAATATTATTTAGGTTGATTAGTATAATAGGAAAGTTGGGTATAAGTCCTACTGAGTCCGTGTGACTCATTCCAAATCGTTTAACATTTTTCAGGTAATCAGAGTAGCGCAGCAGAAGCGTAGTGGATCAGGATTAGTGCAGAAGAGGTTTAGAGAATTTGGTTTATTGAAATCAAGGTATGGCATATATTTGGATTGAATCATTTATTTTATTAACTGGGACCTGTTATTCTTTATTTTTCCAAACCGACGTAGTTTTGGGGTTAATTCCCCGGTCCCGTCTCCGGATTTATTCCGCTGCGCCGGTTAGGAAATCCGGGGCGTGACATATTCAAGTAATATTTTGCAGTTTTGTTTGAAAATGGTATTGAACAACTATATCATCATAAATTTTAAAATTGGCATTAGTATACATCATCAAATATTTGATTATTGCAATCACTTTAAAATTTATGGTTAAACAAGACATGAATTATAATGTAAGTGTCCACCTATATCAATTCTATTATTAATATTCTATCCCAAAAATGTTATAGTGTCACTTTTCATGCTCTAACCAAAGAGGACATTAGAAAACAAGTCATACAATTTAAAATGAACATGTCAATGTAGTCTATTATGCATTAGACTAAACATATATGCAGCAGAATAAGTCTGATCACATAATTAGAGAGAACAACCCATCAAAAGACATTAATTTGATAACATAGAATGTAACTTTGAATTAATAATCAAAATTAAACCAAATCTCAAACCAAATCTGATCTCTCATTATACTTTATAAATTTTGTTGCTTTGTTATTCAAACTTTGATTATCTGAAAAATTTTAAAATAATTAAATTGAGTCACATAGAACTCAATAGATGCTAATCCTTTTCCTGACAATTAGATAAATATATAAGTATGCACAAATAATTATTATATAAGTAGATATACCTTGTAACATATTTAACAAATCAAAATCAAGTTCTATTACATATTAGATTCTCTTTCATCAATCATAAATTAAGTAAAATTATCATAAAGTGTATGTATCATATTTTTGACCAAGTGAAAACAAATAAGCAACATGCGTGTACGTATTAATTAGACATGCATCGAGTATGTATCAGAGGCATGTATCAGAGTATATAGATATGCACTCGGCATGTATCAAAACATAATTGAACTGACAAACATACTCAAGCGGATATCTAATTTGAGGACAACACTTATCATCTTACATTTTCTTACGTAACATATACATGTCATCATCTTCCAACATAAATTCTTTGCATTCATAACATGTTTGCGATAGAACTTAACATGATATACTATTTATATATTAGTCAAAGAAAACTTGCTTCACACCTATTTTCATATTAAAATTATTTTTAATAATATGTTAATTGATATATTTAAGTGTATAATGTATTTAACATATAATTTTTTAAAAAAATTATTTTACTTTAATTTTTAACATCAATTAAACTGTGAGTGATACAAATAAAATAATTTCCAATAATTTTTAAAAATATTATGTATTTTTTATGAGCATATTCATTAACATTTTAGACTTACTGAACCATATGGTTATAAAATAAATACTAAATAAAGTATAACCTTAAATGTTTATTTCATATGATGTTACGTGAAATAAGCAAATTAATAATTATTCTCTTGCAATGAAGATAATTATCAAAGTTTTTTAAAACAATGAGTTGTTGCACAATGTAATAAAGATAATTATTTGACCAAATAAATCAATTAAAAATACTAAATAATGCTTTCAGTTCTTTGATGTATAAATTTTTATTTTTTAAAATTAAACATTAAATAATTGTAGAAGATAGATATGAACAAACACAATGTTATACCCGTGGAATGTAGACTTCAATAAATTTTTCATTATATTTTCTAAATATGTTGAAACCATTAAAATAAAGAATCTAAAAATGACAGTACAAACGGTAAATAACCAACATTATATATCCCCTTTCTACAACATATCTTACAATGGTTTTAATTACATGAGTTTTATGAATTTATTATTATGATGCAACATATCTATTTTTGAAGTTATATACTTTCAGAGAAAGTTGATAAGTAACAATTACCAAATTTAAGATATTTGCATTATTAAACTCATGCACTCAAGGAACTATGTTCTATCAATTAATTTAGAATAACATTCTTCAAACATAACTACATGTATGTGTGCCATGTCACTTTACTTGTGTGAAACCTAGTATTTAAGGATACTACAAATATAGAGATGATGGTCAATGTTTGTCATGCAATGAAATACAAAGGTCAAACATAAGAGATCGCATATAGATCACATGTCAATAGATCTAGATTGGAGTAGACAGATGTTGATCTAATTATGCAAGGTATGGACAGATAGCAGGGTCGGCTAAGATTAGGTGGAATTAGAAATGATTGGCCAAAATTGTTTCTAGATGAATTAATTTTATGTTATGTACTTTCAGAGAAGGTTGATAGGTAACAATTACCATATTTAAAATATTTGCATTTTTAAGCTCATGCACATGGGAAAAAATTTTCTGCCAGTTTATTCAGAATAACATTCTTCAAACATAATCGCATGCATTTGTACCATGTCCATAGTTGTCAAGGCATACACTTTGTCACGACCCGGATTTTTAACATGCACAGCGGAAGATAATCCGGCGACGTAACGGGAAAGGATATCGGTCTGGAACCAAATAAGACCAAAAATCATAATCCAAATTCATAATTCCAACTTTACAACTTAATAACATAATAATCAAACATCTATCTAACAAATTAAATACCAACATTGAATGAGAAATCCATTAGTTCCTCGGACTCCAAAACACCACTACGCTTCTGCTGCGCTAAACCTGCACTCCTGAAAATATTAACAACGGAAGGGGTGAGTCACCACAGACTCAGTAGGACTTACACCCGAACTACCCCACTATAATAATGATTCTAGTGGTATACAATACATAATAAACCTAAAAATCAGATTTAATACATAGGATGCAAACTAATTATATATCTTTAATTAATTGATTACAAAATCAATCAACTACCCCATATGACAACTAGACTCTATATGCATTAAGACCAACATAACCTACACATTAAATTGCTCTAGGTATGCCCAGAACACATAGACCTGACATAAAATCAATGACACATCTATAACACTACCATCTATGCCAATCCACACGACTAGACACCTGTCTGAGTAAATTTCATGCTCCATCTGATAAATGCAGTCACATCACAAAACTAGCACCAGATTTACCATATAGTAGGAAGTAACATATAGTAACTAAATCCCATAGTACCCCATAGGCAGGGGAGTACTTAGGATAAATCGCGGTATCTGGGATCGAAGGATGCTCCAGATTGTTCTAATTCATTTGCTGCCCACAGGACCGAACCATAGTCTGGTGAAGTATATTTCCATCACAATGCAGCTCACTGCACTAACCACATTCCACACCATGCAAGCATATAATTAACTCAGACAGTAAAACATGAACATTTAATTGGCAAGCAAACATGAAATACATAGATGAACACCCATGGTTCTATGCATCACATATTTGCATACCATACCACAGTCTATCACAAACTAATGCATATGAATAAGATCATGCAATATACAACCTAACCATGACAATTACATGCTTAAACAGAACTACCTATCACATAAAAGAAAATAAACTAAATTCTAACGACATTATGCCTAAACCTTACATCGGCTTTTTATCAAATCGGAATATACATGTTTAAGATTTATCGCGATGCAAACAATGCTAAACTAACTAGGTTCAACTATAAAGACATACCTAACATGCTAACATGCATAATTGAATAATTATCTAACATGATGAATAATCATGAATATAGGACAATCTAAACATGTATGATTACACAAAAGGAGGGTAGGGTCGGGGGTCGCGACCGGGTCGCGGGACCCCCAGGCCGACCCGGTCGCGACCCTATTTTTTAAATATTTTTTTTTGAAAAATTCAAAAAAATAAAAAAATGCGAAAAAAATCTGAAAAAATACAGAAAAATTGGATAAATTAAATGACATGATTTAAATGAATAATGCATCAATTTTATTCCAACATGATGTGTTGTACACTTTGTAGGTAGTTGATGTACTCTCCCCATGTCATTTGGGTTGAGTACAAAGCTTGATACATGTACACAGGACGGTCATATTCGTCAGTCCCTCGGGAAACTATCCTAAGACTTGATCCAAACGAGTCACCATAACTATAGGTCGATTGGATCGAAGTATCCGATGACTCCACATAATTCATTCCACAGTACTCTTGATCGTATGTAGGGAACCAAGAGCCTTGGGATGAATCATACACATAGTCGGGGGCATCGTGGTATTCGCTCCATCTCCATGGCTACGATGACCTCCTCTACCTTGTGGCGGCCTTCTACCATGATCGGTATCTTGGGTCGCATGAGTATATTGCTCCTCGCCGGTAAAACGTAGCGACGTGGTAGGAGATATGGGAGGATCTGAGGTCCCTTGTACTTGTAAAGTGTCCGTGCCCCCGTATCGAGCACCATCATCGCTGCTACTCTTTGACGACGAATCCTCGGACGTCTGGTGCTGCACTCGGAGGTGCGGGTGCGGCGGATCTTCTCCATCGTCTTCGACCGTATCAGCATCTGCAATATCAAAAGGATCAGTCATAACTTGTTTACCTTTTTGCCTACTTTGCGTACCTTGGCTAGTTCCTTCTCCGGTCCTCTGGCGCTTTGCTAGTGAGGGAGGGATCTGGAATTCTTCGGCTAAAGGGACATCGTCGAGCACTCCTTCGGCCCATTGTCGGTCTTGGGGGTTGAACTCCGGTTCTCCCAACCCTTCTCGGTCGTTTACCCAAGCTTCTAAGGAGTTCTTCTCGTAGAATATTTGATCCAAATCGATATCCTCCTCTTCAATTGGCGGCTCGTCGACCGAACGTCCCGCTGCCTGTGCTATCCAACTCTTTTGTTCCATCTGGTTCTGCTTCATTCTATCCAAATTCCTCAACTTTAACCTCATGTTGTAGTGACAATACACGGGGTCTTCAAGCCTCCTTGATGTCAACCTATTTCTCTGCTTTGTGTGAATCAAGCTGAATGTAGACCAATTTCCCTCGCCGCCCGCAGCCGATGTGGTATGACTTAGGACCCTGATGGCTACGTCCGCCAAGTCCTCGTACCCCGGTACTTTACCATGGTCCATCCACCAATCACCGCATAAATTGAATGTCGTACATTATTATCTAAGTAAGCTTTGATTAATTAAGTGATGAAAAACATTTCTACGTCCCCGGACTTAGTATCATCACAGCTCGTTCAACTCTGCTCGTTCCAAAGTGAAAACTCCGCATTCTGTAATCATACATCTTGTTGCAAGCGATAATAGCCCGGTCGTCGTCACCAAGCAACCATCGGATGACGCTCTTCACGTCATCTAATAGCTCGTTCGTCGCCTTGAAATGTGGACTATAGCAGTATCTTGGGTTGAAAAAGTAACCTACGAAACAAATAGTATTAGTAAACAAGTTATACACAACTTTGATTAATAAAAAGATTAGTAAATGTTTAAGAAAATATACCTGCTGCATGTATGGGTTGATGTAATGTACGCTCCCAGTGACGATCTATAATATCCCACCACTTGGCGAAGTCGGACACGGTCTTGGAGATTTCTTCTTTGGCTCTCTCAATCGCATCATATAAATACCCCATGTCTGCTTTTCTATCTCCGTCAACTATCCTTAGTACCTTCACTATGGGTTGGACGATGTCTAACGTCTTCTTTACAACTTTCCAAAAATCTCCACTCTCTATTGTCTCTTCTACTTTTCTCCCCTTTCTCTTATCCGATGGGTTACATCTAGCCATCCAACTACCCCAACCCGGTGAAATGACCATTTGAGTTAGAGCTCTCCTTTGACTCAATAAACTTTCTAAGGAAATATAGTGGGAGGCGAACCGGGTTGCACCGGGCCGTAACAACTCTCGCCCCTTGGTGTGTTCCCTCATAAGTGCAAGGACAAAGTTGTGGTTATAAATAAATGAAGAAATAAACTGGGCTAGCTTAACTACCCTGTCTATTTGAGGATCATTGCATATATCCTCCAACATCAAATCTAAAGAGTGGGCGGAACAGGGTGTCCAATACAACTTTGGTCTTTTGACCATAAGCATCTGACCGACCGCTTTGTATGCCGCCGCATTGTCTGTGACTACTTGAACTACCCGGCTCTCTCCTATTTCTTCTATCACTCCATCTATCAATTGGTAAAGATACTCCGCATTCTTTACCTGTCCTGATGCGTCGACCGACTTCCAAAAGACCGTGCCGGCTTGACTGTACACTAGGAAATTGATCATAGTCTTCCTAGTAATACCTGTTAAGTATAAGATGATAAATAAGTTATACCAAAAAAGAATGTTAATACATCTAATATGAATGAGTAAAAGAAAATTTAATTACCGGTCCATCCGTCGGTCATTAACGTGCAACCTCGTTCCTCCCAGATGCGTTCAAATGACTGCACGTACTTCTTTGTTTCTTGCACCTCCATAGGAAGATATACATTGTATATCTCCTTTGGGTTTGGACCTGCCACTTCCGTCCCGACGTCTGCGATCGTGTCGATCATGTTCTCGTAGTATGGTCCCTTCGCGGCATTTGTCGGAATGCTGTGGTGAAAGAACCACCTTGACGTTGCCCGGCCAATCCTATCCTTACATAATTTGAGGTTCTTCATCGCCGTCGTGATTGTTGTTTGACGTTGTCGTGGTCTGGTGATTACGGGATCCACGGGACCTACTGCCGGGTCGTCGTCTTGTGTGAGATCATGAACCTGATCTTGCGGTTGGTTGTTGGATCCTCTTCCGCTACCTCGACCACTCCCACTTCCAGACCCTTGACCCATCATTCGACCGGTATGTCTATAGAACTCTTCCTCGGCGAATGATCTTCGACTTGCTTCCATCCCTCGTGAGAGTTCATCTTTTTAAAAAACATTTAAGTATCAAGGCTACTTAATTATCCTTTAAAATAGAATAATGAACAACGTTTATGAGTAACACCTCCCATACCTTCGTACTCTTCATCTCCAAAAATATCCGGCCTCTCTTGTCCGGTTCCGTAAATGTGTACGGATCGTCTCCCCGGTTGTTGCAATTCTTCTCGGACGGTCTCTTTATGTCTTTTGCTAGTTCCCTTCGTTTGCTCCATCGCTTGTAGGTGCCTACAAAATTGAGCTCTGACCTCCGGCGGAGTCCGTGTGCAAGGAAGAACATTTCCCTTCATGCCTGCAAGATGAAATTTTAAACGATAAATACCACCGAATATTACTTTGTCGCAATATTTACATTGCACTTTTCTCTCCGCCATGGAGATCAAATTGTAATGCAACCAAGCCGGATCACTCCGGGTCGCGCCGGTAGTTTGGGTTGTTTGGCTTGGAGAAGACATTTTTTAAGTAAATAATTACTTAAGTAAGTAATTAATTATTTAAATAGCTAATAACCTTAATTAGTGACTACTAATGTAAGTATATTTTTATTTATATAAATTGAATGATTAACTAAATATATGATTAAGTAAGTAATTAATATTCCTTCAAACTAATGATGTGTTAAGTAACTATTAAACTAAATATCTAACTAATCTTCTAGCTAACTAACTATGCAAGTAAGCAAATAAGTATTAAAAATAATAAACTACTTAACCCACTAATCAATGGAACTAATATTAAATAAATATACTAAATGAACTAATGAAATGCTTGATGAAATAATTAAGTAAATGAGAAAAAAAATTTGAGCAATGAGAGCAATGAGAGCACAAATGAGAGGTTGAGAGTGAGAGTGGGGGGGTGGGAGTAAGGAGAGCCCCTTGGGGGTATTTTAAAGCCCCCAAGGGGCTGAATGGGGGGGCTGCGCCCCCCCAAGACCGTTGGCAACGGTCTTGAGACCGTTGCCAACGGTCTGGCAACGGTCACATGACCGTTGCCAGACCGGGTCGCGCGACTCGCGCGACCCGGCCACGACTCCGCGACCCGCCCGGGGGAGTCGCCCCGACCGGGTCGCGACCGAGCCGGTCGGGCCTAAACCCGACCGGGTCGGGGCCGGGTCGCGACCCGGCATACCATGATTACACAAGCTAATCTAAACTCTATCTAATCATGCCAATAAATCCAAAACAACCCATTAATCACAATCTTCTAATCCTTGTGATCTAAACATGATTCTTACGGTTTAATAAAAATATTAGAGTGCTAAGGATAGCCGAGACGCCTACCTTAACGGCGATGGCGAATGGCGCACGGAATTCCAACGGAGTCGATCCGGGTGAAGAATATGCCGTGGTCACGACGGCGATGAAAAACTGAACCAAACGGTATCTTGACAATATACTGAAAGAGAGACAATAGAATAACATAGAAGAAATAGAGAAGAATATGAAAGATAATAATAGAGAGAATAGAAGAGAGAGAGAGAGAGAGAGAGAGAGAGAGAGAGAGAATATGAGAGAGAGGGAGGGAGGTGCGATAAGAGAGAGAGGAGAGAGGGGGGGATATGAGAGAGGAAGATACCGCGGAGGGGGGGTTGGCGCATGGGTGGCGCAGCGCGCGGGGCACGCGCGGAGGGTGGCGGGCGCTGGCGGGCGGCGGCGGGGGCGGCACCGGGCGGTGCGGCGGCGGCGGGGCTGGCGCCGGGCGGGCGGCGTCGGGTGGCGCGACGGCGGAGGGAGAGCAGGCGGCGGCGCTGCTGTGCGGTGGCGTTGTCGCGCGGAGGCGGAGGTGATGGCGGCGGGGTGGTGGCAACCGCGGGAGGTGCCGGCGCGGGGAGGCCGGTGCAGGTGGGTGGCGGCGTCGGCGTAGGCTGGCGACCGGGTGGCCAGCGTCATGCAGACGACGCTGCGGCGCGGCGGCGTTGTCGGCCCAGGTGGACAGCAACGGCGGAGGGCGCTGGCGGCGTCCGGGTGCGGCGATGGCTCAGGTGGGCGCAGGAGGGAGGGCGGACTCGCGCGGGAAGGAAGAAGAAGAAAGAGGAAGGCGGGGCCGGCTGGCTTGCGCTCGCGGAAGAGGAGAAGAGGGAGGGTGAAGGACGCGGCTGCGGGGAATAAATAGAGAGGGGGGAGGGAGAGGTCGGCCGGGAGGGGGAGGATAGAGTTTGATCCGGAGGAGGAGGCGGCGGTTCAGGAAGATTATCCGGAGGGAGAGAAAAATGGAAAGGATAAAGGGGGAAGTAGATTAATATAAATAAAACTCTTAATAAATATAATAACTATTTTATTATTATTTATTTAAATAACCGGGGTATTACACACTTGGCCTACACCAAGGTGTAATAGTGTTGGGATGAGGTCACTTGGATCACCCGCTTTGTGAAAATAAGAAAATGCATCCGTTTGCCTAACTAGTTTACACCAGTTTGCCTAACTTATACCCATCCCACCTCGGTTTGCCCCCCACCCGACAAAAACCCTACCTAATGCACTAGTCAAAAAAATAGAGACTACCAATGAAGCTCTTGTGGAAGTCAACCTTGCTGCTCTCCTATGTCAGTCATTGTTGTCCTACACCACTCAGATGAGGTTTTCTATCATCATCGTCATCCTTCACCTCTAATAATGTCTTGTTTAAATATTTCCCTGTCGACGAGCAATTTTAGGGTTTTGTTTCTTCTATCGATTTTTTATCTTTTTATCCTATAAGTTTCTTCTCCTAACATCTAGTTGAGATGCTTTTAATCTTGTATACTTTTAGCATGTCAATGTTATAATTTTTTACATGTCACATACGTTGGTGGTTTTGGACCGGTGATTTTTGTATGTTAGAGTATGTTTTATCTTTTACATATTATAGAAAGTCTAATAAAGAGTTTGATATTTAGATATCATTGTAAGTCATTATGGTTCTAAGTGTATATATCATTTGATTTATTTTATTTAATAAGTCAATTTATTTTATGTTGTCTTAAAATTATATTTATTTTTGTGCATGCTATGTTTTTATTCTTCATAGAAATTTCGCTCTTAAATCTTATACATGTCAAGTTTATTATATTTTGTAGCATTTTATTAAATTTTTATATATTGTTTATGAGATGTAAGGCTTGCCATTTCATACTCTACTTCGTACCTTTCTTATCACCTAGGTGACGCCTAGGTTGACATCTTGTTGCCTAAGCTACAAAAGGCCCTTTAGGAGCCTTAGATGTCTTGTCACCTTGACAACTATGGCCATGTCACTTTACTTGTATAAAACATATTGTTTAGGGAATCTTGGAAATATAAACATGGTTGTCAATGTTTGTCATGTAATGAAATACAAAAGTCAAATAGAAGAAATCACATGTAGATCACATGTCAATGTGCCTATATTAGAGTAGATGAGTGCCAATCTAATATCTAAGTAATCTATAGAAGCATAAATCCCTGTTTTTGATCACTTTGTCCTCTCACATCCACCGACAACCGTCAGTTCGCATGCGACCCCTCCCCCTCCCCTTCCGCACACCTTCCGAGTTCTTAGGAGCTTCTCCATTGTATGTCCATGTTCTTCACGTCCACCAACAACCGTTGGTTCGCATGCGATGTGCCTTTTTGGCCCCCGGCTTCTTAGGAGCTTCTCCACTGTATTCTTCTAAGAAACCTCTTTGACATTGGGATTTGGTCACTCCTTCTTCCATAGCCAACCGGAACGATGTTTCTCTGTCTGGTTGCTTCTTCGGCAACCACCACCTCATCTTCCCGCCACTCCTTCTTACAAATGGCGTCTATGAAAATGTAAACCACAACCGCACTAACCTTCCAACCACCCCCTTTCTCACACCGGCATCTAGGAACTTCTAATATTAATACTATCTTGTTTTTGAAATCAAAATCATCCACTATCTCAATTTTAATTTTAAATTTTAAAAAATGTAACTTATGCATGTTTAGTAAAAGTGTCACGATTTTCAAAATTTACAAAGTGATGTTTGGCAATATTTTTAAAAACAAAAATTTTATCAAACACCTTATAAATATCAACAAAAATAATAAAGGTAACAAACTTTCTGTATCAAATGTCAACTAATAGAAACAAATATTCAATCTTAAACATCAACTATGTTTATAGACATAATCTTCCCACATTTTAAATGTTATTTTGTTATATAATTCTATGCCAAGTCGGCGTTGTTTTGATGATCTTCCAACATGATATTCCTCACGTCGAACTCTGTCTCTTCTTCTTTGATCAATCTCTCTATCTATATGATTGCCACAGTCTCTTATTTCAACCCACGTCTCATCTTTCCCACATTGAACATTTCATATGAAATTATGAAGTACATAACTTGCTATAATAATCTTACTTTGAATGTCAATAGGATACTCTAATGGCCTTAAAAATATTTGAAAACGTTCTTTCAAAACACTAAGTATCCTCTCTATCACATTTCTAAAAGAAACATGTCACAAATTATAAAATTCTTTGTAATCTATGGGGGCTGAATGACTCGTACCAAACTCCTTTAGATAGTATCTTACTTCTCTATATGGTGTAAGAAATTGCAGTGTGTTTGCATATCCAACGTCCACAAGATAATATTTTTCTAAATAATAAAGAGCACATTATGATGTATTTAAATGAAAAATAATACACATGAATGACCTTCAGGAACAAAGAATCCCAAGTTTAGTGCATTTTCGAGAACAGTGGCATTAACATCCTTCGTATCCATCATGAACATAAACAAAAGTCAATTCAAATGAACATGCAGCCATCACATTTTGCAAGACATATCCCTTTTGATTTCGATAACGTACTTAGTCATCCACTAAACCTTCAACTATCATATGTATTCCATCAATTGTTCCTATACAATTTTATAAAAATGTGATAAAAAAAGATAAGTAAATGTGCTAAGTATAAATGAATCACATAATAGCATACACGTTACCTTGAAAAATATATATTGTTGTCTATTTGAAATGTATTGTGGAGTCCTTGGTGAAGACAAAAAAATAAGGTCTGGAGCTAGAAGATTAAGACCTTCAACAATTTGATTGAACTGATGACTTATAATTTCTCGAGAATGTTGAAATATTACTTTAGCACATTGGTTGCTTACACCATTTGCTAATATATACAATGTAGTTAAAACCATCTCTTCAATATCTACTCATACATTTTTCTATTCCATCTGAATCCTTTATTTAATTGCATAAAGTGAAAATTGCAATTTTCTTCATTCTATAAATCTCACGAAATCATATAGGAGCTCCTGAGCATACTTCTTGAATTTATTTTTTGCCACTTAGTATATAATCTCATATACATTTCTTTTTTGATGCAACAAATTGATATGCTTCATAAATAATTGCAATCATAGTAAGGAAAAGAGTACGTCGACGTTTCATAAATATTTATTTTTTATCAATCACGTCAATGATCATATTTCCATAATTATAAGAATTTTTCATAAAATTACAAAAAGTTATACCAAACACAAATGACTTACAATAATAAATAACTAACAAACATAAGTAACATAATCTTCCACAATATTAATGAAGATCAAAGTAACATAACATATTGGAACTGTAAAACAAAACTAAACTAACAAAATAAAAAATTGTTCATTCTGCTTTTTAAACTATTTGTAAATACATCTTCAACCATTCTAAATGAGTCTCTTCATCGAACTTGAGAAAAACTAGATGAGCATTCTCACTTATATCTGTCGCTTTTACTTTTTCTAGTTAAGCAAGGTACGGACAAATAATAGGGTCAATTGAGATTAGGTGGAATTAGAAATACTTGACCAGAATCGATTAGGATTGGCTATTTTCGGATGAATAAATTATATGTTTTGTATTTTCAGAGAAGGTTGATAGGTAACAATTACTAGATTTAAGATATTTGTATTGTTAATCTCATGCACCTAATGTATGTTTTTATTCCAATTAAACATAACTGCATGTATATGTGCCATGTCAATTTACTTCTTGTGTGAAAGGAAGTGTTTAGGGGATCTTAAAAATATAAAGATGGTGGTCAATGTTTGTCATGCAACGAAGAAGTACAAAGGTCGAATGGAAGAAATCGCACGTAGATCACTTGTCAACGTGGATTGGAGCAGATGAGAACCTATTTGATTATGCAAGATATGGTTAGATAGTAATGTCGGTTGAGATTAGGTGTAATCAGAAATGATTGACCAAAATAGAACAGAATCAACTATTTCCTGACTTGGATCATCCAACTTGCACTCTTGCATCTAAGCTAGTCTGAGATTGATGAGGTTGGCAAAGCTTGAACTTTGAGGGGTTGTTTGGTTTGTTCCCCTAAATAAGCTTGTACAAAATAGCCCATGATCGACGTAGCCAGGACAGGAATAAGTATCATGGCATATTGGCCCAACTATAAGATTGGATCATATTTGAATCATAAGTCATGACGAGGTTGGATTGAGTTGGCCTCATTCTCAACCTTTAGCTGGCTCCATCATTTCTTGAATTGTGTAGCACTCTGACCTTTCCTGATCTAGGTCAAGATCAGCCCTGGATAATTTGGATGCAATTGCTAAGTTTGTTCACTATTTAGTTCAACCCTAAAAATCATACCAAATCTGGTTTGGTCTCGAAGGTCCTTTGGGTGATGTTACCATTGGACCAGAGTAAATATTATAACATTGGCTCTCAAATTCATATTCATATCTGGACTTCTCATTATGGAGGAGATTCATGAGTTTATATATAGATCAGGGCTAGATATATATCAACTAAGTTCTAGATGGATAATGGAAGTATTATATAAGGAATTTTAGAGGTATGGAAATAGGTGGAGCTTATGGGGTGTTTGGCTGCATGATAATTGAGGTTTTTATTTTAATTTTTAAAAATTGTAAGAAAACTTGTTAAAAGAGGTGTTTGACAACCATGACAATTTTATGTTTTGAAAGTGATTTTCTTCTTAAACAAAAAAAGAGGGTCTCACCTCTTTCTTTTTTCTTGTGATCCCCCACTTTATTTGGTCATGTGCGGTGGTTACTCTTTTTTGTAATCACATCCCTTCAAACATGATAATTTTATGTCATGAGTTGGTTTACTTTTTATTTTAATACAATTTTTTATCATGAAAGTGTACAAAAAATTATCATGCAACCAAACACCCCATTAGTGGTTGCTCAATTTTGTTTTCTATTTTACTTTAAAGCTACAATGATGATGGTTTGGCATAAAAGTGGAAGAGTAAAATATTTTAATCAATACAATTCATATTATACATTTTATAAAATAAAAATATTAGATGTATTTTAATAACTGATTGATTACAATTTTTTTTTCAAAAAGGTATCACAAGAAATAAAGTGAGGGGCTTTTTTCTTTTCGTCTTTGGTTTTATTATTTTTTCTTCTTAAGGTGTAAACCATCTAAGAGTAAAATAAAGAACAACATTATGCTTATTGAAAAGGGATGTACAACTTTTAAGAGAACAAGTTAATTGTGCCATAATATCACCAAAAGAAAATTACAACTTTATCATCACCTTGTTTATTGAAAATGTATATCTTATGCTATGCTTTGCTACCTGTGAAGGAGAAAAATCCCTGAAGATGTTAAAGTTGTCTAAAATACACATCTTGGAGGTATAGTTGAAAAGAAAGGAGTTTTTAAAGTGGGCATAGAAGATCACGACAACTAAAAAGAAATACATAACAAATAATCACACCACATATGTATTGGGTTGCTAAGAATAAGAATGGTCTTATTTTTAAGCTCATATGTGGAAGGTATCTGCGGAAAACAATTTTAGCTTTTCATAAATATCGTCATTAACCACAAAGAATATCATGAATCTGCAACGACTTTTTTTACTAAAATATATATATTTGCTTTGACTGTGCGGATCTAGAGTTTTGATTTGCGTAGAAATACAACCTATCTTAACAGCCTTTGTAAGATCAAGATCGGATTGGTTGGTCCAAATGGTAGAAACCCAAGCTAGGATCCAGACTTCCAAAATTTGAAGAAACAAAACATTTAAGAATTAAAAAATTATACAGGAAAAAATTATTTGCTAATGATTTTGGACCAATCCACCAGATGCGGACGATGTTAGCTAAAATAAAAAAGTAAAGTAAAATCTTGTTTTACTTAGCTAGTCATCTTGTCTAGATTTTGAGACGTAACATGTTGTACATTACATAAATGATTCACACTGCACGTTCATCCTATATGGCACGGCATCAGCAGTGTTTAGAGTAGAGGAAATCAACTCCCGCCCCCATGTTTGACGTACGAATTATTTTTTTGTCCCAATCATCCCATTCATTATTTTTTAATCTTACTATTATAAATTAATCAACTCCCGCCCCTACTGTACACTAACACCGTCAGTAGACCTCACGTTGAAAATAAGTTTCCCATTTTACCCTCTTTTTAATAACGCCGGCCTATTCTCTCGGTTCTGGCGATTTTTTCTTAAAAGAAAATTCCACCGGCCTGTTTTTCTTGGCCCCCTTGCAGAACCATCACATTATTTTTATTTAAGTAGTTAAAAATATGAGAGCTGAATATATTCTTTTTAAAACGCCATGTCTGTTAAAAATCATGTAAAATCTGTAAAATCTGTAAAAATATGTTAAAAATCTGCATTAAAAATTGGTTAAAAAACTGAATACATTTTGAAGGTTGAAAACATCAGGTTAAAAATCTGTAAAATCTGCATTACTTAATAAATTTTGAACGTTGAGAACATCATGTTAAAAATCTGTAAAATCTGCATTACTTAATAAATTTTGAATCACACTCATGTCAAAAATCTGTTAATCTGTTTACAGACAATCCTCTGCATTAAAAATCTGTTAAAAAGCTGAAAAAGAATGCGCAACAGCCTCATCCACTTGCGCCTTCCTGTTCGCTCTCCCGGAGGGGGGGGCAACTCCATGCCCATGCCGTCAAGCTCGGTTTTTCAGCAGTCATCTATGTCGCCAACAGCCTCATCCACTTGTATGCTTCATGCGGGCGGCTGGATCTCGCTTCGACGCGATGGAAGAGATCTCCCCTGCGAGGGGCTGGGGACTCGCTCGCTGGGGATGTGGGCTCACGCCTTCGAGTTGAGAAGGTGCGGCGTCGATGTCTCCGCCGATGTCCTGATCAACAACTCCCTCTTGGACATGTACGCCAAGTGCGGTGCTATCCATCTAGCAAGCCAACTGTTCGAGAAAATGCCATACAGAAATGGAATCACCTTCGTTGCTCTGCTGAGTGCGTGCAACCACGCCAGGCTGGTGACGTCTGAAACGCGTACAACCACGCCGGTCGGGACTGTCGCTCTGGGATGCAGCTTCTCAGCAATCGCCTGCGGGAAGGGGACTTCGCGAGGGTTCTGCAAGCCGCCGCTCGCGAAGGAGGAGTCTGAGGGCGGAGGAGTCCGAGCGCGCCGCCGCTTCTGTCGCGAAGGAGTCCGAGCGCGGAGGAGTCCGAGCGCGCCGCTTCTGTCGCGAAGGAGGAGTTCACGAGAGTTCCGCGGGCCGCCTCTGCGTGGGTTTGGAGGGTAATTTCGGATATGGAAATTAGGGATCAAGTGAGATAACGGCGGGGACATGAAAATTTGATTCCATCAAATATTGAGACTTTTAAATAAGTATGTAAACGGTGGGACTTTTAAAAAATTTTATGGACGCAATAGGACCTAGAATTAAAATCCCCTTTAGAGTATCACAATAAAGAAAGCTCAATTTCCGTAGCATTCATGCAAACAGGTCATCTCTAACTCTAGCTAACTAAGAACGTCAAGCAAAATCAGTATTAATTAAGGCAGTGCGTTTAATTAGCTAGTTGCCTTCCATGACTAACTACAATATTACAACTGTATATACGAAGCTCGTCAATCGTCATAGAAGGTACTCGTGAAACATGATGGGAAGAGCAAACAAATATGGAGTATCATAATTAAAAGTCAGTACGTTGGATTCAAATAAATAGCAATAAATAAATCTCTACTATTTTTTTAAAATTGGCAGAGAACATAAGTTCTTCAAAAGATCTTCACTGGCTGAAAAAGTAAATCAAAAGAAATGACATAGAACACTGGCCACAAACGTGATAAAATTATTTACAAAAATATTTAGTTTATTGTTCAGTTGACACTTCGGAATCCTCAACTAAATCTTAATATATAATATTGCATTCAATAAAATGAGCTCTAAATATCTTCTTACATTTTGAATACAAAAATGTACAAAATAAAATTTTTTATATACCAATTAAAAGTTTAAATAAATATATATGTTTATAAAATAAAATATTTAACTTAATTAAAATTAATTTAAGTTAAATAATTTTATTTAATAAAATTAATTTGTTTTAAGTTCTAAAGATTACAATAGACAGACGTTATTTTTTAAAACAAATAAATTCATCCTACATTGATTATACATATAAATTAGTTAAATTTGCTAATTTTAGTTTCATGTATATAGATATATATATTCTCATCTATTATTTTTATGTAGCTATAATAACTTATTAGGGACCTCCAAAAAAATAGCATCCATTTTATTTCCGCCAATGCCAAAATCATGATTTTGGCCGTGGAAAATATTTTTGTTGTTGATAATACTATTGCATATTACCAAATAAGCTTTACTTCCTTGTGATGTCTTTTCTAAAAAATGAATGTATCAGTCTAATTTCACAATCAAGCAAACACGCCCTCATTAATAGTTTGGACGCATGATCAAAGATGTCCTCTCTACCTCTATGAAAATGTATATTTTGAGTGCCCTTGTTAAGGGACGCAGTCAGAACAATCTCATGAGTCATAGGTTCTTACTTAAATCAAATTATGCTTCATTATTAATACTGATTATTCTTTTTAATATTTTATTTTAATAAGAGATGTTACACTTATTGCTTCTTTAATTTTTTAATTTTTTTTATATGTTTAGATAATTGTAATATAATGATGTATTTTAAAAAATAAAAAACAATATTTTTTCTAGGAATATCTGTACTATGTTAGTACTAAAAAGTTCAAGAATCAAGCCCAATACAAAACTCGATTTTTTCTATTGAGTTTTACGTAAATATTTTGATTTAAACTTGGAATGGACCTTGGGTGAGGGTGATAAATGGAGCAGATAAATTGACAGAGCATATATGGAGTAGACGTGGGATTTATGTATCCATTCCGGATGGCAATTTGGATATGAGATATCTACACCGATTACAATTTGGATACTAGGCGTATATTAAATATTAAATATCTCTCGGATGTGGAGTCGATACAATTAAAATCTACTTCACCCAAATTTGTATTCACCATACAATTATAAACACACACATAAAAAGATATTTATAAAATCTTCGAAAGAATAGATAAAATAGTACCGAAAATTGCGTAATAGATCTGTTTAAAAACCTTCTATAAAAAGTTGTATAACTCAAATAATATGTGCACTATCATCATAGACTTTCTAAAAACATATAAATATCCAAAACATAAAATCATACAAATAAGTTCATGCACAAACAAGTTCACACTCAAGTCACAATTATGTCCTAAAATATGTCATAATGAAAGTAATGCATGTCTTAATAAGTTCAAAGTACAACACCACATCCACAATCTTCAAGAACATGTTGAGAAACATCTTTGAGGTGATCTAACTTCAAGGGTATATATATACATCAAAGAAGCACTATGAACCATCAATATGTAAAAACAAAACAAAAAGATAATACATAAATTCATTTAAGATTTGAATATCTTAAAATTATAAGAAAATGAATGTACTTACCAAAAATTTTCTTTCATGTTTATTTCTCAAAGTACAATGGAAGAATAATCATTTAAAAAAAAGAATATTAAGTAATGGCAAAAAATAACAAATATTATATTTAAACAATTTGGAATAAATCACCTTTCCATACAAAATCAATGCTTGAATTGTTTCATAGGGCACAGATGCTCAACTATCATCTACAACTAAACTCGTGTTAAAAGTTGCCTTGAAAACAACACTAGTGACTAGAGCAAAAATTATGCTTCATTATTAATACTGATTATTCTTTTTAATATTTTATTTTAATAAGAGATGTTACACTTATTGCTTCTTTAAATTTTTTTAATTTTTTATATGTTTAGATAATTGTAATATAATGATGTATTTTAAAAAAATAAAAACCAATATTTTTTCTAGGAATATCTTGTAATATGTTAGTATAAAAAGCTCAAGAATCAAGCCCAATACAAAACTCAATTTTTTCTATTGAGTTTTACGTAAATATTTTGATTTAAACTTGGAATGGACCTTGGGTGAGGGTGATAAATGGAGCAGATAAATTGACAGAGCATATATGGAGTAGACGTGGGATTTATGTATCCATTCCGGATGGCAATTTGGATATGAGATATCTACACCGATTACAATTTGGATACTAGGCGTATATTAAATATTAAATATCTCTCGGATGTGGAGTCGATACAATTAAAATCTACTTCACCCAAATTTGTATTCACCATACAATTATAAACACACACATAAAAAGATATTTATAAAATCTTCGAAAGAATAGATAAAATAGTACCGAAAATTGCGTAATAGATCTTTTTAAAAACCTTCTATAAAAAGTTGTATAACTCAAATAATATGTGCACTATCATCATAGACTTTCTAAAAACATATAAATATCCAAAACATAAAATCATACAAATAAGTTCATGCACAAACAAGTTCACACTCAAGTCACAATTATGTCCTAAAATATGTCATAATGAAAGTAATGCATGTCTTAATAAGTTCAAAGTACAAAACCACATCCACAATCTTCAAGGGTATATATATACATCAAAGAAGCACTATGAACCATCAATATGTAAAAAAAAACAAAAAGATAATACATAAATTTATTTAAGATTTGAATATCTTAAAATTCTAAGAAAATGAATGTACTTACCAAAATTTTTCTTTCATGTTTATTTCTCAAAGTACAATGGAAGAATAATCATTTGAAAAAAATAAGAATATTAACTATTAAGTAATGACAAAAAATAACAAATATTATATTTAAACAATTTGAAATAACTCACCTTTCCATACAAATCAATGCTTGAATTGTTTCATGGGACACAGATGCTCAACTATCATCTACAACTAAACTTGTGTTAAAAGTTGTCTCGAAAACAGCACTAATGACTAGAGCAAAAATATCCTTTGCTATATTTGAGAGAATGAAAAATTTCTTGGCATGACACTTCCACCATTTTACCACATCAAATGGTCTTTCAATAGAAGAATGAGTTTCTTCTAAATACACAACTAAACTCTTTTCTAAGTAGAGATTGAACTCCTTTCACTCAAATACTTTTTAAAATACATTTTAACTCATTTATTGTGTCATCACATTTCTCCCATAATAGACAAGTTTTTCTATCAAGATTGGGATACATCATGTCCTCATCACATCTTCTCAATGCATCCTCTCTATAAAAATTGTAAAAAAATAATTTCACACTTTCATTATAAATGTGTACTGTCACCATAGATGCGCTCATAAAGAATAACAAAATCAAACGTGCAACAAGGATCAACAATGCAAGTCACAATCAACAATAGACTACATTTGTCTCAATATTTACTAATTTTTGATAACATTACAATGTCCATGTTGCATATGTACTCATGATCACTTTTTATCAATGCACGTAACTTAAAATGCACAACACAAATATCACCAAAATAAAAATTTGTAGTCACATCTTTCGTCCCTAAAAGTGTCAATATTGTCTTGTAAAAAAATTTTGAACATTAGTAAACATTTGAATCTATCTATTAAGAAGGACAATCATTGTAAACACGATCAATTTCACCAAGATGGATAAAAATATTTTTCAATTCAAGAGCCATCACTAGCACCAAGTAGGTAGAATTCCATATTGTAGGTACATCTACAAAACATTTTGATGTTTCTAAATATTTATGTAACAAAGTTGTTTTGAGATCTCCTTCTCACATACACAACAATGTTTCAAACTTTTTCAATGAATTTGGACATCACACTTAATCTATCATGAGCAATCAAATTAAGGATACAAGCACTACATTGATTGTGAAGAACCAACCTTGACATACCAATATATTCTTTTCACCTAGCCAACTTTTAATCTCTATTAGAGGTATTGTCCATGGTGATTGCACATAATTTCTTATCAATGCTTTATGAAAACACTTGATTTTTCATAACTTTAAAAAGAACAACATCATTGTGTGGTGTTGGAGCATGTTCAAAGTTAATAATTTTCTTTTGTACATCCACTCATCATTTATAAAATGTGATGTCAAACATGTATAACCCATTATCTGTCCTGAAGTCCACAAATTCATGATACGATCAATTCGAGACAAAACTTATCAAAAACTTTGTACATCTTATCCTTCTCTTCTTCATTAATTTTTATGACCTCATTTTTAATAGTTTTAGAGTAATACCTGAATTATAGGGCAATGCATGAATTGAGGTTGAAGTTTTGAAAACAAATTTTGATGTTCTCATCCTCAACAAAACTATATTGTAATTCATGCTTGATGATGTCATTTGCAAGATCTCTCTACAACAATGTTTTTGATCAAATTTAAAATTTACAAGTTTTATATTTCATTCATTCGCTGGCTTAGACATTGTCAACATGTGTTGTTTGATGTCACTGTGTACTTTATGTGGACGTATCATAGGATGGTTACTTAAGTGAGTGGTGCATTTTGTACTAATACCATCAAATGTCATTTTACAATGAAAATATATTGCCATATCTTGACAATTAAAAGTTCTACTTTTCTCAAAATCTTTTCAAACTGCTAAACATAATTTTCTCTATATTCTCAATGACATTTTACCACTAGGGGATAAAGTGCATTTGCACTTGAGGATCCAACATTAATGTCTACAGATATAGGTAAAATCTTTTCTTCCAATGACATCTATTAAATACACAATAAAGAATCACATAATATTTGATAAAAGACAAAATAATTCATAGAAAAACAAACAAAGAACAAAAAATAAAAAATTTATAGCTATTCTATTTGTCCTTAAGAAAAGCACTACAATTATCAAAAATACCTTCTTAGGTGCTATTTAGATGGGTGATATCAGTTGTGTTGTGTTTTGAGAAGAAATAGGAGTAGGTGAGGAGGAGGAGATGCGTCGAAGCAAATGTTATGATCTGAAGAAGTTGAGGCGGTTGCCACTATGCTACTTTGAGGCCAGCAAGGTGCCTATGCAACGATTCGAAAAAGCTAAAGGGTCTGGCAAATGTGCAGCAATTTGGAGAAGCTGAGGTGCTCGTGCAACAATATGGAGATGTCGAAGGTCCAACGAGTGTGCAGTGATTTGGAGAAGTTGAGGTGATTGCTGTAAGGAATCATCCATAAAAATTTAGTGCAACGGAAGTAACGATCCCTATGGGTTCCTTTAGAATCTATCTCAATCAAAATTGAATGCCAAAAATCAAAAACTGATCTAATCGGGTTAGAATATACCTGATAGGGATTCATATAATCCCATGGAGAGGAAGAACATGAGCTTCTTAAGCTCTTTAAACCGTTCAAATGCCCGATCTCCAGCAGTATGCACACGAACTTCATTCAAAACAGGTTCTCCCTTTGCGCCGGCCTTGAGAACTCTTTCCGAACGGAGCTCCATCGCCCATGGATGTCTTATAGAGAGAGAATGAGGTAGGGAGGAGGCTGAGGACGTGGTTAACACCCTTGACTTGATAGGGTTTGGTTGAAACCGGTAGTATTTATAGAGAATTTTGAAGTTTTTCATAAAACTCAAAATCTCCATAAATTATGCCCTTGCCCCTGTACTTGTGGATAAGTCATTTTATGTGTGACCCATTAGGCCCAATAGCCTATTTGGTTGAAGCCTAAATAAAATAAAATAATTTAATTTAATTTAATTAAATCTGTTATCCGATAATAGATTAATCGACATACCGATCATAAATGTTACAAGTCACATCCCATGATCCCAAATGGCTATGGTGATAATCTCATCTCCATTAAGCCTTTCCATCGTCAGTTACCGCATAGATACAAACCCTCATCCATCCAATGTCCCGGTCGGAAAGGAGTACAGCATCGATTGTCAACTCCTTAGTGTACCGACTCTATAAGATCATGTACTCGTAATTGGATCAATTGGAAAATTCCTTTTCCAATTATCATATCTACCCTAGCTAGGGATTTAGAGTACTATCCCATAGGACATTCACTCTCACTTATCGAGACTGGATGATCCATCGCTATAGGACATTCACTCTCAATTGCGTCCATCGGGTTTTCCTTGTACTCGATCCATTGTTATATTGGGCCATCTATACGGTGATCCATAAGATAATGATCAAAGCAAAAGTTCCACCCAACAAGGCATCTTTAGCGACTCAGGTCAAAGGTTCAACCATGTAACCGTGATGATAGAAAATCTTGATTGATAGTTCGGTAAGATACCATTCATGATTTCTAATTTGGTCAGTTCAGTGAAGTCATTTAACTAATGAGCACCTGTATGTGTATCTTAGTGTCTCCACACTAATAACCAATAAGATCAGTCATTTTAATCACATGAGAAGACATCACATACACTAGTCTTTCTGGATCTTTGATGTCCCGTCTCAAGTGTTTGCCTAGGAACATTTAGATCAATTACCTCTAGATGATCAATCTCATTATCATGATCTTATCATGATTTAATCATCATTGCATTTGATCAAGGACTTCGTTATGATATTCACATCTAATAAGAGCTTATAATGAAGATTTGTCAAATTAACTAAATGAGATATATTTAGAAATGTCAAATTATATCATATATGATTGACTTGTAAGACATACATTTCTATTAACTACCACGTGTGCTGTGATCTACTTATATGGAGGATGTGGTTGCTTCTCCATGAGGCTATTGGCCACAACCAAGAGGGTGGGTATCTGACGTTGAGGCAATATTGATGTGCCATTGTGTGTTGGAATTGGGGAAATCCGCAAGGAGGAGATTGAAGAAGAGAACAGAGAATTGAGAAGTGGGGACCAAGGTGAGGATGAGGGTCTCAATGATGACAAGGAGGTTGAACTCTTGAGGTGATTGGCCACAACTGTGATGAGGGAGGGCATCTAACACTAGGGCGATGTCGATGTGTCGCTATGCATGGGATATGAACAGTCGTGGCCAAGGGAGGGTACCATAGAGGTGTACTCGGTATGGTTTATTTTAACTGTTAGATCTTACATCCAACAGTTCAAATCAGAAAGGATCATACATTTTCTAATTAGCTCCATTTATTATTTGGATTATATCCGAATCCAAGTTCAGTATCCATCGGATCAAGTTAATCGGATAATTTATGATCAATATTAGAATCTGAATGGGATCTGAATATTATCTAAATCTATTTAAGGTACCTTGGACTTGAGTTTTATTTTTAGTAAAACTTCATTTTGTTGTCACCCTACTCAAAAGTATCAGTAATAATTTAATTTTTGTTTATTTTATTATTTTATGGGATGAATACTTTTATAATATTTTTATATCTGGTTATTTTCGTAAAGTGCCATTTATCATTTGTTTTCCTGCTGAAATGAACGTGAATTTTTAAGTGGATATTCGAAATCTATATCAAGACTACAAACAGGTCTCGGGATAGACATTGGATCATCATATATTGTATTCTGATTTTGATAAAGTTAGATAATTTTGAATCCCATTATGACTAAGTTAAAATCATAAAATACCAATTTCACTCTAAATATGATTCTGTTATCGAATCTTAACATTTTGATAAATTTTAAAAGTTCTATCAAGCATAAAATTTTATCAAAAATAAATTAAAAATTTTATATTATCACTAAAAATTGATTTAACATATTTTAAAATTTATTTTTTTATTATTAATAACATTATTTTTAATTATTTATATAAAATTACTTATTTGTGTTCAACACATTGATAAAAAATTTATGTTTTAAATTTTTATTTTGATAAATTATTGCAACATCCGATTCTGGTTATGATAGTTTATATGATATAAAAAAAGGATTTTGAATCAGATCACCAGGCAATACTCAACCAAAAATCTGTACACCGAAGCTCAATGGTCTGGCAGAGAGAGCCGTTGGTTTGTTCTTCTTTGACGGTGTACTGCGCCGGAGCTCGTGCTTGGCAGGCCCACTGGCATCAGCACGGAATTGCCGAGAAAGCGACAAAACCCGGCAAAAAAACCAACGGTCACCCCTGAAAGAAAGTGGGCCCACGTACGGCTGCCCGGTGCTGACGTGCCACGTAACCTTGTCCGTCTTCGGACCGAGCGAGACGTGCTGCACTGCACCACTCGAGGCAGATTTCCAATGTGCCTCGGGATCATTTTAGTGCTCTTAGATTCTCTTATCAAATTTTCTTTTTATAGTTAATCATAAAATGTCTGTTTGTAAGTAATTTAAAAATTAAATTGTTAAAATACATCTTTCTCTCTCTCTCTCTCTCACTTGAGTCGCGAAAATGATGTAAAGGTCGACACGTGTAAAAGTTGTCAGGTTTTCCCTGAGTTAATAATTAAAATACGTAATTAAAAAATCATTTTACACATTTTGAAGCATTATTACATCTAAACTGTTTGGTATGCTGTAAATAATGGCAAACAATATACAACTTGTTTTGTTTGAATATAAAATTGTGTAAAATAGCGTATATGTTTTATTTTATAACAGTTTCAATTGTTTGAAAGGGTATATCATATCATATTTTGAAATAAAAGTTTTAGTTTGAATTGCTTGAGGAGTAGGTGGAAACGAAAACCAAAATAATAACATGCTATACTTGTAAAATCTCTTAATCATTTGGTTCTTATTTTATCTTTTATATTTTAAAAGTTAACGAAACAAAACTGTTGTTTCAAAATCTAAAAAAAATCTTATTTTTAAATAGGTGAATTTGAGACAAGAGAATAGCAATAAGACAAACAAGCAATTAGTTAGTCATATTTTTGTATATTTCTCAAGTTTGGAATTTGGCAATTAAGAAAACATTTCAAAATTAATAACGACAATTTATTTTATATGTTTAACTTTATTTTCTCGTAGTCGAAATCAAACTTCATAAAAGTGCCAAAATAAAATGGGATTACTAAAACGCATCCGAAGAAGATATATTGAAAACACATTATTTTCATGTGCGCGAAGCTCATCCACATGGTGAAAACGAATGAATACATCTGAGGATTAATTCAAAAATTGGCTCGATGAAAATTTTATGTGACTCATTTATTATTTTAAATAATAAAATTTGAACAAAAACTAAAATACACTGATAAAACAAGTCAAACCTGGATACATTATTACTCAACTCGATTACTTCACTTGTTATTGGATTAATCATTCGACTGAATACATTTTTAAAAATAAATTATGAATGTTACTAAGTATATATTATTAATTAAGCATATAAAATAAGTTTAAACTTTGCTCAAGTTTCGTAGATGAACTATTTTTGAAGTTTCACTAATAAATTTTGATTAATTTTGAGTTTTATAAAAAGATTTTTATCTAGTTTATGTTTGAGCATGAATTAAACTTGAGACGAGTTATCATTCAGGCTCAGATTGAACTCTAATTAATTAAGCTTCAAGAAATTCAACATACCTGCCAAAACGGGAATCTTCACGAATAGATTAAATAAATTAATCTTTTATTAAAAATATAGAGGTAAAGTTGTTATTCTACCAACGATGTCGGAACCTTCTCGCTTCCGGTTGACGGCGACGGGCAGCGGGCTGCCTGCTTCGTGTTCCGGCAGTTCAACATATCGGCAACAGTGACCTTCTATAAGGATCCTAGAAAAAGCAACAGAAATCCACGTGGCACCTTAGCTCACGTGGCACACCACCTCCCTCCCGCCCACCTACCCTGCTCGACCCCCCGCGCGGTCAAACACGACACTACGTAAGCGCCTGTAGAACGCCCGCCGCGCCGGCCGGAGACCGTCAAAACCGCATCGCCGCTGCCGTTTTAAGAGGAGTCTCTGCCCTCTAGCTCCAGCTTTCCTGTTGCTCCTCTGTACCATTTCTCCACCCTCTACCAGAGGTGCGCCTAGGGTTTCGCGGCGAGGAGGGTGCTGGTTGGCGGCGATCACCTGTAGATGGCATTATCTACGCTTTTCAGATCGGTCAATCCCGTTCTCGATGCGTCCCGCGATGGGCTACTCCGCTCCTCTGTCGCCGCTGAGTCTGGGAAGGTCGGGTCTGATGTTGCGCACTGTTGTTCTTCTCTCGCTGTTAGGTTCCTCGGGGTTCCTTGTTTCTGATGTTCTTTTGCTGGAACATGGAATGACCAATGACGTATTTGCCGACCACCTTTTAATGCTTAGTATCTGTTGAGAATTCGCTTCTCCTGTCGCGGAAATCGTATTCTTCGTTGTTTTTGTCATCAGTTCGTTGCGTTGCCCCTACAGTGTCAATGAATCTTTGGTTTTCTTTTCTTAGGAAGAAGCGTGGTTCCTATGTAGATATTGGAGGGTTAGCTGTTCTAGCGATGAATAGTGATTCTTGTTCCCTTTGCTCGTTTATTTTTATTACTGAGACTGATATCTCTGCTTGCAGGTGGCTTGCCATAGGTCTAGCTTTTTTGGTTCAATTGTTTGCCCTATCCGAGCATTTTCGTCAACCTTAAGGTATCAAATAATCAATTACTCTATAATTCTTTCACGCATTGTAATATCAAGGATTCTCCTGACCTTTTCTACGTGCATGTTCTCTGAATTGGCTTGTTCCTGCATCATATGTCACTGTAAATAATCTATCATCGTGCCCTACGTAGATCTACTCAACCAGTCAGGGCAGCTGTTACTGAAGCTCCTCCTAAAGTTCAGCGTAAGTGGTTCCCTTCTCTATCCATGGACAGATATTTGTGTTGGACAAGATATTCATTTGCAAAATTGGGAATTCAAGTTGTCTGTTTACAGTTTTTTGTGTTAAATTTGTTTCTTCAGACTTATCAAGTGGCGGGAAGATCAAGGTTGGCATAAATGGTATGTCTTCCTCCTGTTTGACTTTAGACCAATACCCTACACTTGGAAATGTTTGAAATGCTTTTATTCTTATAGGCTTTTTATCATTGCAAATCTAGAGCTTGATGTTTCAATTTCTTGAAACTCCATTTATATTATCAAAGGCACTTTAGGTGACTGCCTGAGTGACGAGGTGATAAAAGGCACCCTTTGCCACCTCGATCCAGGTCAAACTGCCTAGGTGGTCACTAACACTGCCACCAAGCTTGAGGAGGGTGCCACAAGTGACTCCTTTTGTCTTCTCCGCTCTATTTCAGGTGGAGAAGATGGGTCTCATAGGCCCATTGGGGGCATCTGGTTCTACACTCCTGGAGGATCCAATTTAAGTTTTTGATCCTTTCTTAATGGGTTGGACCCAGTTGAATCGTCTTCCCCACTTAGACCTTGCAGCAGCTGGGTTCCCTCTCCCACAAGAGTGGCTCTCCAACGTTGTTTTCAACTCTGGTGACCCTCCTCCCTCCTAAAGCCTTCCTAGGAGGCCCATACCCCAATTTTTTGCTTTCCACTTCCATTCACCTCTATCACTTAAGATGAGGCAAATTCTCCCTTGCCTCAAATGCCTCACACCCATGGATTGTAGATCTAAATTGGCCGATTCTTGGATCGGATCGGACATGACCGATCTAATTCTCAGCAGAACTACCGATATGGATAGAAGATCAGTCTGGATCGGTGTTTCCAGATGGAATTGGTGCCAGAATTGACCAATTTAGTCGATTCCGGATCAATTCTGGCAATTCCCTCATCGGAATTGACCCACAGACTGCTGTAGCGGCCCTCTTTCCCGCCCTATTGGGCGGGGAAGATGAAGCTACCTGGTAGCGACGGATCCAGTCACCAGATCCGTTTTGTTAAGTTTATCGGGTCCCTTGGACCTGATATGCTATCGGTAGGGTTACCCTACCGATTAAAAGTCACCGGAGCTTGGACCCGGTAAGGCATCGGGTGGGGAAGACGTCATGGCGGCGAGCTGCCTTTGTGGCGGTGATTCAAGTGCCTATTTTGGGCCCGAAATTGCCCCAAAATGAAGTAGATTGGATCGGAATCCGATCTACCTTTTTATTTAGTTATTTTTTTGTGTTTTATGGTCTTTTTAAGGGTTGATCCGGATCGACTTTTCTTCTGATGGATCGGTTGCAATCGGTCTGATCCGATGACCGATTCCAATCCCGCGAACCTTGCTCACACCTTTGACAACATAGAATTGCATAGAATCCATAGGTAGTAATAATGCAGAATGCATTGGCAATGGACTGTTATTTTTGTTGATAATGTGAATTCTTCATAGTATAGCGAAAAGTGCAGAGACTAATAAAAGATTCAATGTATTCATTTGCCAAGAATGGCTATTTGATGCTATTATTCAGAATGGACTGGCAAGAGTTCCATACTCTTTTTTTTTCCTTGTGTTTTCTGTTAGTCCTTGGGTATGAATCTTTTGTACAAGTGTTCCAAAGTTGTTGTGCTTATTTCATGTTTCTTCCCAAATGAGTTCTTCTGGTGTGCAACACCATTTGCATTGGGGATTATAAAGAATGACGGTAAAGAAAAGTTGGTTAATTTGAAAGTGTCATGAGTTTGTGTCTAAATAATAAAGTTGAAGGTGTTCTCATGAGAGAGCTTCTTTCTCTTGCTTATCTAGTTGCTTTCGAGGCTTCGAGCTATAATTCTTTTTGTAGAATCTGTTCATTGTAATGTACTTTATGATCACTGCTTAATGGCACATAGAATTCTTTTGTGTTTTCTTCAACTTTTTGTAGGTTTTGGTCGTATCGGTAGATTGGTTTTACGCATAGCCACAGCTAGGGATGACCTTGAGGTGGTGGCTGTTAATGATCCTTTCATTGATGCTAAATATATGGTGAGGTTGCAAAGCTTATGTTTATTAATCCTTCTAGGACAATCGATCATTTTATATGTAGGCTTCATTTTTTTGGTTCTTGATGTTCTATAAAACTTATGGAATGGATATATATCACAAATATGGCATGCTTCTGTAAAATGATGGTATCTGAATATTGTAAGTCTAAGTCTGTCAAAGTTGATGATGAACAAAGTTCTGTGTAAATATCAGCTCGGATTTCATGTCTGAGGCTTTATAGTGCACTTTGTATGAGATATCCTCAAACTTTCTTTTCATTTGATAAATTTTTTCATTCAATTTATGGTGTGCAGATGACTTGTGAACATACTAAATAAATCATCTGCTAGAAAAACCTTATAAGATGCTTACCATATCATAGGCTGTTAAACGATGGTGCCAGAACATTCTGACCATTGGCATAGGATGACTATTGGAAAAATTTCATTCGTATAAATGCACTTTTTGATCTCATATACATTTGATTGATATATGGTTGATGCATCTTATTACACTATAGCATGTTACTCAGAGCGTGTTTAATATGAGTTGGAAGGAATTCCCATTTACTTATTTTGGGCTCCCTTTATCCACCAGAGAAATTGCAAGGTTGGAAGGCGAAGGAGAAATTGCTTTCTTTTGGTGGAAGATGGATTCTATCTAAGTGTGTCTAGAAGAGCTTACCGTTGTGCTTCTCTATTTTGAAAATCCCCAATGGTATTTGCAAGAAATTGGAATCTATTAAATCTAACTTTTTCTGGCAGGACTCATAAGAGAAAAAAAGTTGCATTTAGTAGTGTGGAACCAGATTTGCAGAACTCGTAAAGGAGGGGCCCGGTGTCTGCCTTTTGAAATCATTAACAAAGTTCTTTGTAAATGGTTGTGTAAATTTAGCCAGGATGGTATGCATTATGGATCAACGTGATTCTTGCAAAATATTGCCTTAATGATTAACATATTGGTTTAATCAGTTTGTCATCCATGGAAGAATCTTAAATCTGGAGAGATATCTTGGAGATTCTCCCCTTTTTCAAATGGCTTTCGCAGTTGGAAATGATTCAAAAATCTCATTTTGGAAAGATGCTTGGTTTGATTCCTTCACCTTTGCAGATAAATTTTCTCATCTTTTTGACATCTCTATGCACAAGGAAGAGTGTGGATTCACTTTGGGATATGGCTCATCGACATTGCAATGGAGATTTTATTTTCTTAAGGACCTAGAGGAGAAGGAAGTTGAGGATGTGAATATCATATTAATTTTGTTTCAACATGTCATGTGTAGTGAGAGTCAGGATAGCTTGCTTTGGACACTAGTGAAATCGGCTTCCTTCTTAGTTTGATCAGCATGTTCAAGATTGGCAATAGGAGGCATTAATCATAGTTGTCAAGATGCCTACGTAGGCGGTGCCTATGTGTCAAGGACTCAAGGGGAGTCTTGCCAGGGTGCCTTATGGAGGGGGGGGGGGAGGTGCTCAAGGCATCCGCCTAGACATCCAAGGTGACCAATGCATCCGCCTTGGCATTCAAGACACTTGGGTGCCTTACGAGATCTCACGAGATCTCTTCTCTTTCACCCTTCCGAGATGAAGCCGAGATCCGAGACGGCAATCCTTGGTCAAGGGGAGTCTTGCCAGGGTGCCTTATGGAGGGGGGGGGGAGGTGCTCAAGGCATCCGCCTAGACATCCAAGGTGACCAATGCATCCGCCTTGGCACTCAAGACACTTGGCTTGACACCCAACGTCTCATTTATGATTAAAAAAATTCTTTCGAGAGGATAATGCCCCCTTGACCCCCACGACATAACTGCGGGGTTCACCAGAGATAATGTACACATATTTCACTATCACTTACTATTATATATGATTAAGATTCATGATTACAAGTATATATTGTATACTTAAAACTTATAAAGTTCTCTCTTAACTCTCTTTTCTCTCTTAACTCTCTTTTCTCTCTCACTTAGATCAATTTTTCCATAATATATATTAATATATACATATATTATAAAAATAAAATCATATATTCATGGATGCATACAAAAACATAATAATTATAACGTAGAGATATAATTGTATTTATGTATATATTTGTATGTATACATAAATATATATAATATTAACATCTAATTATATAAAGTATACGCATATGTATACTTATATATAAACATCTAATGTAATATTTCGTATTTTTATATTACTATTTAGGCTATAACCGTAGTGTTTTAATTATTTCCATTATTTTCATTATGTGCTTAAATTATTTTTAAGGTGTCAATATAGGTAAGCAGGTGCTTTTTTGATTATGTATGTTGTGTCTTACTGGTTTATTTGATGGCTATATTTTATTTAAATTAAGTGTTAATTAATTGTTTAATCTCTCTCTCTTCTTATTTTTCTTCTATTCCCTTTATATACTCTCTTTCGGTACCCTAGTTGCACTGCCATCCTCTTCTTCTCTTCCCCTTGTCCCCGTGTATAGCCACTACCATCTTGTTCATTTTTTTCTTTCCCGCGAGTGCCATCGCCTCATCATCTTTCTCTCTCCCCGCGTCGCGACATCGCCGCTGTCTCCTCATCATCCCCGGCTCCTGTTGGTCGCCTGTGCACGCATCAATGCACCACGCGCACACTGTTCCACCTTCCCGCCTTCTTGTTCTGCCTCGTCTTGCACCAGCTTTTCCTTGTTGTTCGGTTACCTGTCGCCGCGCGCGCAGGTCAGCGCCACCCGCCACTTCTCGCCACCTCCCCCATTGACTAGGCAGCGCTGTTATCCTCGCCTTCGCACACCGCCCACCAGCTCGCCTTGCTGCCTGCGTCTGTGCCCTGCGTAGCACCCGAGCCCGACCAAGTTGACCAGACACCGTCGGCCAGCTGCTTGATTGCACGCACCATGTGATTGTCACTGTTGACCGTGGCCGCCGCCTCGCCCAACGTCAACTGCTGCTCGCAGTTGCTGTCTGCCCCTACGCCATGTAGCCGCCGACCCCTCGCTGTCATCCGCCATGCACCTTCGCCTCTCTGTTGTGCGCCACACTGCCTTGTGCCGCCAGTGTGCCCCTCCCCTATCAGTGCAGTAACCTCCTCTCTCTCTCCTTTCTAGTTTCTTTCTCTCTCCATCATCTATGATATATCCTTCTTATTTTCTTTCTTTTCTTCTTCTTGGTCCCATGACATACCCCCTATTCTATATTTATATTTTTCCAACAGCTTTGGTGGAGGAAGATACTTTGATTGAATGGTTCGATTTGTGTACTGCATTGCCGACATCCGGTATCGTTTCCAGTTGCTGATCCTTGACTTTTCCAGTGCCGTTCTGGTAGGCACCCTTGTCGCGTCTACCATCATTAAATTCATATATTTAAATCTTTCATGACTTGTAGTGATTTTTAATGAGTTAATTAGCCAGTTTAGTGTTGTATGTTGTGGTTTACTAACATGATTAGCGGTGTTATTCTTTTTTGTACGTAATAGGGATCTTGTTCGGGTGATAATTATGTTGTCTATAGTATGTTGATTGGTATATTTTGGTTGGTCATATTCCTTTTCAGTTTAGCATGTATTTTATTAATTCTTGTTACCTTTTTTTATTTTAATCCTATTGTATGGGTGTGGTGATAGGTTAACATGATTAGTTAATGTCTTAGTTAGCATTATTAAATCTAATTTTGGCTATGTTATGTCACTAAACCAGGGTCTAATTGGGTATGGTCTTATCATGTATTATTGAGCATATGTAGTGGTATCATGTTAGCTCTTGTCTATGCTTGTCGTTTAAGTTCTAGCATCATAAACATGTTGTTTAGATGTTGTTGATTATGGTAATTGCATTGGTGGTATGTTTGTCATGACATGGTTTGGTTTTTGTCATTTAATTTTGCATATTTGTGATCCTAGCATGGCATGATTTATGTAGATGCGTGATGCATTGAAAATTGTAATGGTAGATTGAGTTACACCAGATTAGTAAGTCATGACTTGAGGGTAGCGGTAGGGATTTCAACGGGTCGGATACGGGTCGAATAATAGCATTATCCATATCTGTATCCTATAAGAAAAATGTGTATCCACTTGCTGTTCGTTAACTATCAGTATCGGGTGTATCTGCAAACTGCATTGTTCTATCCGCTTAAAACAATTTACGGTCGGATAACGGACGGTTATCGAATATATAAAGAGATAACATATGTATGATACAACCTAGAAAAATAAGAAGTAAAAATAGTTTTACCGATGAAAATACACATAAAAAATACATATTACAATTAAAAGCATCTTTTTATAGCAATGTACAAGAAGAAATTCTTAATTATATATCTAACACAAAACATGAGATAAAAAAAATGATTTACAAGTCTATAGTAAAAATGATTTTTGAGTCTGTAATAAATAATTAGATGTGCAACACAAAACATGGGATAGAAAAAAATCTTAATTACATATCCAAAACAATACATGTCCAACATAAAACATGAGATAGTCGATCTGCAACAAAAATGAAATATCTTCTAGTGGAACTATAGTGTCTATTCTTCTTTTGTGTTGTCATCGACCATTCGACTAATCATACAGTCGATGAGTTTCTCTAGTATGGCAAGTCTTTTGGGATGTCAAATTCGGCGGGAGGAGAAGAAGCCATCGTCGTGTACGTGGACTGCACCGTTAGAAGCAGAAGAGGAAGAAGACATCACTATCGGACGTCAAGGCAAAGCTTGCCCAATGTTGAGGTCCCAAGGAGGAGGGTGAACTAGAGAGTTAAGAACAATAAGATTTTCTAGATGGGACATATATATACTTATATGTCATAAATTGTGAGTTATTGTATTATGTATTAATTAACGAATACGGATATCGATTTTCGGGTTCAGTTTATGGTGTATTCATGACCGCATCCACTAAGATAATGGTTAATTGGTAAACGAACACGGATAGCTTATTCGAAAAATTTAAACTACCATTTAACTGTTCGTTAACTAACGAACAAGTCGGATAGTTGGATAATCGGTAACCGTTGACATCCCTAGGCAGCGGGGGTTAGAACTATCTGGTGCATCCTTCGATCCTAGATCTCGTGGACATCCTATGTGCCACCACTGCCTAGGTGCACTATGTGATTTCGTTTAGCTATATGGTACTGCTATATATGGTAGATCTGGTGTTAACTAGTTGAGGTGGTAAGACGATGCATTCTTTGCCAATAAGAAAGGAGGTGGTCTCTTATTAGAGGATAGATGCATATATTGCATGGCATTGTGAATGTGGTCTTTCATCAGAGGATAGGTGCATCTATTACATATTGTTGTAAAAATGGTCTAGTGATGTGTTTTAGATTGTCATTTATTGTGTTGTGTTACATGGTATGCATGGTCTGTCTCATTTGTGGTGATTCCATCATATAGAGTATGTAGTATGGGTTCATGCATGTGTAAACCTTTTTGATCCAGGTTGATTTTAGGTGCCTATAGGTGCTGGTTGGTCAACTTATAGGTGTTGGTCGATATGTTTTTAGAGGTTGGTTGGTGGTTTAAAACATGTGGACTAAGTTAGATATTTAATATGTCGACTAGTTCTATATTTATATAAAGGGTGTAGGTCTGGGTATCTATTTAATTAACATCTAGAGCTGTTTGGCTATTTGATCTGGTGGATAATAGGGTGTTTACTGAGTCGTCGAACTCATTTTAATTCTCTTATCAATTTTTTAGAAAATCAGGTTTAGTACAATAAAAGTATGGTGATTCGATTTTCGAGAAGGCAATTATATGATCCTTATGTTTTAGACTTGTGTATGGTTTGTTCAGGTTGTATCATAGCACTATTTAATTAGAATGTGTGAATTTATGAATTAGGACATAGTTTGTCTTCACTTGACCCAAATTGATAGGTTTGAGGGGATAATTTCCCCTGTCGTGTCGTTGGATTATTCTGCTGTGCATGTTAAATCCGGGACGTGACAAGTTGATATCATAGTATTAACTCGGCTTTAAGGTCTATTTTGACTTGCCCGAGTTTATGATAGCGGTTTGGATGAATTAGAATTGATCATTTTGGATTATTGAACTTAGGCCTGAGTGACACTTAGAACTACATATTTGAGATTGGAATTTTCTATTGTTAGGCAATTTTGATATTATATGAATATGTTAGATTAGAAAGAGATAGATGGATAGATAACATGTATGTAGATTAATAAAAGAGTAGTTAAATAGATAGATATGTTTTGGGAGAGTATGAAGTAGATGGATGGATAGATTAGAAAGAGAAGAATAGTTAGATAGATAAAAGGATGTGTGCATCGTTAGATTGAATTGTGTAGGCATCATCATCTTCACTTTTTAGTAAGTCTTAATTAGAAATTTCGAGGTTAAAATTTAAGGGGTTGATGTATTATACCGTATTTTTATATTATTATTTAAGCTATAACTGTAATGTTTTAATTATTTCCATTGTGTGCTTAAATTATTTTTAAGGTGTCTATACAGGTAAGTAGGTGTTTTTTTAGTTATTTATATTGTGTCTTGCTAATTTATTAGATAGTTATATTTTATTTAAATTAAGTGTTAATTAATTGTTTAATCTCTCTTTTTATGTTACTTTTATTCTCTATATGTACTCTCTTTCAGTACTCTAGTTGCCCTATCGCCCTCTTTTTCTCTCTTTTTAGTTATGTACTTCTATTCCCTTCATTTTTTTTCTCTTGTGAGTGTGGTTCCCTCGTGTTTCTCTCTCTCCCCGCATCGTGGCATCGCCGCTGTCTCCTTATCGCACCTGCCTCCCGTTGGTTGCCCGTGCACACATCAACGCGCCACGCCACACATCATTCCACCTTCTCTTCTCGTTGTCCCACCTCGCCGCTCACCAGCTTTTCCCTGTTGACCGGCCACCTGTCGCCGCACGTGTGGGTTAGTGCCGCCTACTACTACTCGTTGCCTCCCCCATTGACCAGCCAACGTTGTCGTCCCCGCCTTCGCGCACCGCCTGCTAGCTGTGTCACTACCTGCGACTGTGCCCCGCAGAGCACCCGAGCTTGACCAAGTTGACCGGACGCCCTTGGCCAACCACTCGACTGCACGCGTCGTGCGATCGACACTGTTGACCATGGCCACCGCCTCGCCCAACGTCAGCTGCCGCCTGCCGATCACTGTCTGCCCCGCGCATGGATTCCGGAATCGGAATCGGAATCGGAATCGGTTGGGACCGATTCCGATTCCGATTCCAGGAAGGGAATCGATTCCGGACCGATCCGGAATCGTTTTTTTTTTTTGATTTTTTTTTTCGTCAAAAAAATTCAAAAAAATCAGAAAAAATTCTAAAAAAATAGGAAATGAGTTAGAAACATTTTAAAAAATAACCAATGCATGATATCCACAAGACCACATCATACAAATACTAATGAACACCAATTGAACACTTGAAGACTTGAAGTTAAGTACATATTCCAATTCCATTGATTCAAAAATCATAGAGTTGATACATCATCAAAAAAAAAAAATTACATCATATCAATCTACTACCAATGCCTAGGATATAGATATGGATCTTCCTCCTCTCCCTGATGCTCGTGACGCTCCTCCCTCGTGCTCAGTCTTGTATACTGTCCGGGACCATATCCATATGAAAATAATGCCGATGCCATGCCATCAAGGTCGTATGGATCGGACTGCGGGACGACCGGGACGTAAGCAGAGGATGGTGGAGCTGGTGGTGTAATCCACTGCTGGTCAACCTGGCCAAATGCCGAATCGTGGCTCCATAATATACGAATGCGGTGTCCGCTCATCCGGCGTGTAATACGGCTTTGGAAACCGTGAATCGGGTGACTCGGCCGCCGATGGCCGCGTCGGCGGTATACACTCCTCGTCATCATCACACGAGGAGTGAGAAGGAGCCCGCGTCTTTGTCATCCGGCCGACAGACGCCCGACCTCTAACTTCCTTCTCTTTACCTCTTCACCCAAAGTTTTTTTCAACTTTGCAAATCCTCCCATTTTCCGTGCAGTCACCTTTGTTTTCGTTCTCCCGGACTGCGAATGGGCTGGGTAGCGGCCGCCGGACCCAGGCCGGAGCCGAGCCGGGACTAAAGCCGGCAGTGGTCGCTCCATAGCCGCCGGGGGCGAAGAAGACCCCGCCCGAGCACGAGAAGTAGATGGAGGTGGAGCCGAGCATCCTCCTCGCTCAACACCATCCAACTCTCCTTCGCCTACGCACGGTCATCGGGATCAAACTCACCGTACGATCCCCGGCTTCCCTCTCCTCTATCCGGGAGGCAAGTGCATGCTCCTCTGGAAAATTCGGTCCACGTGTCCACCTCCTCGGGTGGTGGTGTGGCGGAGGAATGCCTCGCTCGTACGGGCCACCCGCGAACCGTGCAATCGCTCCTCGCCGATCTTCTCGCCGATCCTCGATGTTCTTTACGCGCAACCTCGTGTTATAATGACGAGAAGACCGGCTTCTCCAGCCCGGTCCGAGGTCAACCTCGTTCCTCCTTTTGGTATGTATCGGGTTGAATGTACCCGGTTCCTCTCGCGGTGGGAGGAACCGGTGCTCGGCTCGCATCCCGATATCAATGGCCGCAAGTGGATTCCATCCACTCCTGGTGTTCACCTGAACCCACCACTCAGCTGCAAGAAAAACATAAGAAGAGAAAAGGAAAACAATTAGCCAATCTAAACCATAACTTATATGAAAAGAAAAGAAATTCCTAATCAAACTATTACTATACCAGGTGACACTTTGTCAACTGAATATTTCAGGTCAGCATCTGAGTATACACCGACCCTCATCTTGTACTTCTGCATCTGAAACATATAAAAAAAATAATTAGTTGCCTGCATGGAATGCCATCTCGCGAGATCTCGCCGAGATCTCGCGAGATCTCGGTCACGCCAAGGGGGCCGAGACCCGAGACTGCCGAGATCTCTCCCCAAGTAGCCTAGTCTGAAAAATAATTTCTTCGGGGGGTTTTGCCCCCCTGATACCAAAAAAATTTATACATAATATACCAAAAAAATCCTTTCGGGGGATCCGCGACTACTCTGCGCCCCCCCATTTATGATAGTGTAAACATAATAATATATCTCACTATCACTTATACTATCGCAGATAAAAATGTGCTACAAGTTTAATACCATATTAGTATTTAAATAAGATTGTATACAGGACTAACTCTTTTAGAAACACAAAGATCATTTTTTTGATATTAAGAGTACTTTGTAATTGTTCATTCACACAATTGATGTATAAATGTGTTATATATTTTCATGTAAATTCATTGATGTACTCCTATCTTTATAAGATATTATGTTATGTTTCATACATATATACATTTTGATCCGAGAATCCGAGATCCGATCTCCCGAGATTTTTCCGAGATCTCTCCGAGATCTCTTCTCTTTCACCCTCCCGAGACGAAGCCGAGATCCGAGATGGCGAACCTTGGTTGCCTGGTAATGCTAGTCCAATGTATTTAATAAACTCTAACTTACTTCTATCTCAGCCTCTATCCTGTCCTGCTGAGATCGGCATAGCCGCTGGATAACTGCAAGTGTACCCCGCATCACCTCGTTGTCGTTCACCACCTGTCCTCCATATTGGATGCGGGGGTTCAAAAAATATCCTGCAAGATTTTATTAGTTAACACTGTGCATATAAGACAATTATACAGCAAAAATAATTTTGTTACCAAGTTACCTACAGCATGGACATCGTGGTGCAAGGTCTTGTCCCATCGGTCATCAATGATCTTCCACCACTTTTTGTAACCTCTGGGATTTTTTTCTTTAATTTTCAGCTTTGCCCGGTCCATAGTTGTCAAGGCGAGGCGCCGCCTAGGCGGCAAGGCGCCTTTCCAAGGGCGCCTTGCCAGGGCGCCTTGTCTGGGGCCAAAAAGGCGCCCAAGGCGCCCGCCAAGGCGCCCAAGGCGCCCAAGGCGCCAGCCTAGGCGCCCAAGGCGCCCAAGCAAGGCGCCTTGGGTATTTTTACATCATTAAAAAATGTTTTTGAAGGATTTTTCTCCCTTGATACCCCCTCACAAGGGACACTTATTTAATGATAGTTTCAATATATTAATATATTATATTATCACTTATACTATCATACATATTTAAGATTTATGATTATAAACATATATTATATACTTAATTAAGTTCTTTTTCAACTCTTTCCTCTCTCTCTTTGTCTCACTTATACTATTACATACTTTTTTGGGTGATTCGCGACTACTCTGCGCCCCCCCATTTAATAATATTATAACAATATTTTACCATCACTTATACTATTGCACATATATAAATTTTATAATCATAATTTACTTATGTGCATTGATAAAACACTCATATTCAATTATAACATAACAAATATAATTATATTTATGTTTTTTTTATATATAACAACCTCCCGACTCAGCCTTCCTTGAATACCGCCTTGACTTGACTGCCTAGGCGACGCCTAAGCGGCCGCCTTGTCGCCTAAGCGGAATCGGTACCCTTCAACGCCTTGGGCGCCTTGTCGCCTTGACAACTATGGCCCGGTCCATAGCATCATACAGTGTGCCCATCTGGTCTCTGTCATCTGAGTCTACCAACCTCAAGACAACTACCAGTGGCTCAATGATTGCCAAGTAGTAGGCAATCCTCTCCTAAAACCTCTTGTCAGTGATCTGCTTCTCAGACCTGACAGGAATCTCCAACTGCTCTTTTTTGTCATGCAGGTTGTCCACCATATAGTTGTAATACTCCTCGGACTGTGTGAACCTAACCAAAGCATGCCTGTGCCGGTGTAAACTCTCCAGCGCAATGAAGTTCGTGGCAAATCGTGTCGGACCGGGCCTGACAAGATCGTACCCTCCCCGCGCGAGATCTCGTGATATGTAGGAGGCGGGGATGCGAATAAATAAAAGATGCGATCGTTCGCGCCGCCCGACAAGTGTGTATACACCCTCCTCCTTGCCTATATCCTCTAAAATGAGATCTATGGAATGTGCTGCACAGGGCACCCAGAAGATGTGCTTCCTCTTCTCCATCAACTTCCTACCAGCCGCCTTATATGATGGTTCGTTGTCAGTGACAATCTGAACCACATTGTCCTCCCCGATCTCCTCCACCACCCCATCCATCAGAGAAAAGATGAAGTCGGCATTTTTTATCTTCCCAGAAGCATCTACCGACTTCAAGAATGTAGTCCCTCGAACCACACCAAGAAGTTTATCATACTCCTTTTGGTGATACTGTCCACCCATCGCACGTGATTGTGCAACCCCTCTCCTTCCATACCAACTTGAACCCGTCCATCCACTCCCTCAACTCCCGGACCTCCTCATCGGTGCCGGCGCCGTATATGTGGCCGCCGGGGCTTGCAAACCCGGTCCCGGCCCTCACCCACGGCATCCACCATCGTTCGGAAGTAGGGGCTGGTGGCCGTACGCGCCGGGATGCCTACATCAGTTAAAAAAAATGGGATCAAGGTAAAATTAAGTTTTAGTAAATAAAACAGGCATATTGTCAAATATAATTTAAAAAGTGATACCTGCATGTAAAAACTATTTGACAATGTGGCGAACGACTCTCTTTGCAGCCGTTCCTGTAGCCTTCACCCCTTTCATTTCCTGCTTTATCCCCATCTGCCCAGCACTCTGTTTTCTAAATAAATACTCGTCACTCGGTGTAAATCGAGTGCTGGTAGAAGTGGAACGGCGGTATGGCTCCTGTCTCTTGGGGTCAGGCTCTCGGTCCCGAGTAGGGCGAGCCGATGCTGATCGGCCCAAAGCTGGGTCAACTCTGGACCCGCACCCTCCTCGCTCCCCTCCTCCCCGTCCTCCTCCTCGCCCACGCACGCTTGCTAGCGTGCCTAGCACGTCCAAGCTCGGAGTCCGTGGACTCGTCCTCGCTCTCTGGCTCCGGCTGAGCTGCTGCCTTCCCCTTGCCTTTCCCTTTGGAGGTAGGCAAATCGCGGTCCCTCCTCCTCTCGAGTAGCTCGTCCTACAACTCCTCCCTCTGCTCGATCCTAATCGCCCGTTGAGAGGCTCTACCTGTCATGTATCCTCTCATCTCCTCACTCTTCTCCCTCGGCACCTTGTCACATTTTTTTACATTTCCACCGTTCCCGCAATATGTTGTTTCAGCTGGACCCCCCGCCCGTTCTTCTCCTTCCCGCACCATTTGCATTGTGCCCTCTTCCTGACTGGGTCTACCATCCGCCCGTGTTCCCAACCCACGTCGGAAGCACGCGCCGGTGCTGCGTCACCTTGATCGGCCATTGCTTAAATCTGCAAAAATTGTAAACAATACACTAAAAATGATTAGATAACATACAAATTGTTTTAGACGCTGTTCGGGTAGCAGACAACCCAAGAAACACACCATTCGGTATGTTTAAAGGGTTACGTATTTGCCAGAAATCAATGTACGGGGTATCCGAAATTTTTTCCGTACAAAGAACATCCAATCGATGTTCAAACAACTTGAGCGGAGTTATTCGATCACAAATCACCCAGTTTAACTCTACTCGGAGTCTCGGAGTCGTCGGAAACGTGTAAAAATAGGCGTACGGGATATCCGGAATTTTTCCCGTGCAAAATAGACATATCCGGATACATCAAAACTTAAACGAACTTGTTCGGACAAAAATCGTAAAGTTTAACGACACTCAAACTCGTCGGAAACGCGTAAGAATGGACGTACGAAGTTTTGGCGAAGAAATCTTACCAAAAACCTTACAAAGATCGAAGAAGAGGTTGATTCGATGCCGATCCGAGCTTGAATCGGCGGAATCCTTTGAAGAACGAGTTTGGAATCGCCGGAATCGCCTGAATCGCCCCTGGAATCGCCGGAATCGGTGGAATCGGGCCGGAATCGACCCTGGATCGACGGAATCGGCCGGAATCGACGGTGGATCGACGGAATCGAGGCCGGAATCGCCGGAATCGCGCCGGAATCGCGCCGGAATCGCCTGCGCTTCCTCCTTCCGCCGCGGGATCGACCGAGGTCAGCTCTGCGGGTCGATTCCGGCCCTTTTAGGGCCGGAATCGGTTCGATTCCCGGTCCAGAGTGAACCGGGAATCGAACCGGGGCCGGGTCAACCCGGCCTTCCGAAGAATCGGTCGGATCGACCGATTCCACATGGAATAGGTTGGAATCGGATCGATTCCGACCGATTCCAGGCGATTCAGACCGATTCCGAGGAATTCTTCCCGGAATCGGTCCTTCCGCCGGGAATCTCCGATTCGATTCCGGAATCGGTCGGAATCGGACCGATTCCGCCGATTCTACAATCTATGGCCCCGCGCCACTTAGCCACCCGCCCCTTGCCATCATCTGTCGTGTGCCCTCGCCTCTCCGTTGTGCGTCCATGCCTCTTTGCTGTGCGTCACCCTTCGCCTTGTGCCACCTGTGTGCCCCTCCCATATCAGCACGATAACCTCCTCTCTCTCCTATGTATCTTCTTTCTCTCCCTATTTTCTAAGATATATCCTTCTTATTTTCTCTCTTTTCTTTCTCTTGGTCCCATGGTGTACCCCCTTATTCTATATTTCTATTTTCCAGCAGCTTTGGTGGAGGGAGATACCTTGATTGAGTGGTTCGATTTGTGTTCTGCATCGTCGATGTTCGGTATCGTTTTCAGTCATCGATCTCAGACTTTCGTAGCACCATTCCGGTAGGCACCCTTGATGCGTCTAGTATCATTAAATTCTTATATTTAAATCCTCTATGACTTGTAATGATTTTCCATGAGTTAATTAGCCAGGTTAGCGTTGCATACTGTGGTTTACTAACATGATTAGCGGTGTTGTTCTCTTTTATATGTAATAGGGATCTTGTTAGGGTGATAATTATGTTGTCTATAGCATGTTGATTGGTAGATTTTGGTTGGTCATATTCTTTTTCAGTTTAGCATGTATTTAGCTAATCCTTGTTACCCCTTTATGAGTTAATCCTATTGTATAGGTGTGGTGATAGGTTAACAAGATTAGTTAATGTCTTAGTTAGCATTATTAAATCTGATTTTGACTATGTTATGTCACTAAACCAGTTGGTAGGGTCTGATTGGGTATGGTTTTATCATGTATTGTTGAGTATATGTGGTGGTATCTTGTTAACTTTTATCTATACATGTTATTTTAAAGTTCTAACATTATGAATAAGTTGTTTAGATGTTGATTGTGGTAATTGCATTATTGGCATGTTTGTCATGATATGGTATGGTTTATGTCATTTAATTTTGCATATTTGTGATCATAGCATGGCATGATTTTTGCGGGTGCATGATTCGTTAAAATTTGTAATGATAGATTGAGCTACACCTGACCAATTAGTCGTGACCCGAGGACAGCGAGGGGTTAGAACCGTCTAGTGCATCTTTCGATCCCAGATCTTGTTGGCATCCTAAGTACCACCACTGTCTATGTGCACTATGAGATTTTATTTAGCTATATGGTACTACTATATATGGTAGATCTGGTGTTAACTAGTTGAGGTGGTAAGATGACACATTCCTTACCAATAAGAAAAGAGGTGGTCTTTTATTATAGGATGTGTGCATATATTGTATGGTACTTGAATGTGGTCTTTCATTAGAGGATAGGTACATCTATTGTATGTTGTTGTAAATGTGGTTGTTGTAAATGTGATCTAGTAATGTGTTTTAAATTATCATTTATCATGTTGTGTTGCATGGTATGCATAGTATGCATGGTTTGTCTCATTTGTAGTAATTACATCATATAAAGTATGTAGTATGGGTTTATATATATATTATCCTATTTGATCATTTGATTCAGGTTATTTTTAGGCCCTTATAGGTGCTGGTTGGTCAACATATAGGTGTTGGTTTGTGTATTTTTAGAGGCTGGTTATTGGTTAGTGATTTAAAACATGTGGACCAAGGGTGTATGTCTGGGTATCTATTTAATTAACATCTAAGACCATTTGGCTGGCCGATCTGGTGGATGCTGGGGTGTCTATTGAGTCGTCGTACTTATTCCAATTCTCTTATCATTTTTTTCAAGAAATTAAGTCTAGCACATCAGAAGTATGGTGGTTCGATTTTCGAGAAGACTATTGGATGATCCTTATATTTTAGATCTGTATATGGTTTGTTTAGGTTGTATCATAACATTGTATTTAATTAGAATGTGTGAATTTATGAATTGAGACCTAGTTTGTATATACTTTTTTCAAATCGATGTATTTGAAGGGTTAAGTACCCTGGTCGCGTTGTCGAATTATTCCTAGTGAAATCCGGGGCGTGACATCTAATGCTACTCTCTTGACCACTCAAGTGATGCCTAAGTGACTATCTTGTTGTCTAAGCTGATTTAGCACTCTTTAACATCTTGGGTACCTTGTCGTTTGACAATTATGGCATTAATGTATCTTGGTGGAAAATCAGAATCTTCTTTTCTGTTGAACATCAGAATCTTCTTGTGGAAGTTGTGCAGAGTTCATCTACCTAGAAGAGATTATCTTTGTACGTTTTTCAGAGTAATGTGAAGTTTTTAAAGATCATATTTTTATTTACTGTGGTATATTTCACATTCTTTAAAGCACAATTTTTAAAAGTTGGAATTGTTTCTAAGAGTCTCCTAGAGATATTATCAGCTTGCTTGTTTTTTAGGCATGGGTAACATGTTTTCTGGCTATGCTTTGGCCTATTTGGACTTGGAGAGCAAGAAATAAAAGACTGTTCAATGATCTTTTCTTCCTCCGGTCAATATTTTTTTCACATATCTATTTTTTGTTCGCAATTGACATTTTGCCTATTTTAGACTCTATTCTTATTGTTGAGTTTTCAAGTCCCTACTTTGTAATTGGAAATATTTTTTGTTTTGGCATTTTTTTCACTTTATTTTCTCGATAGAGTTCAAAGCTAGTCTTCTCTCTCTCTTATCTTTTGGTATCTGTTGTAAGTTTGTAAATATTATTTTTTTCGATAATTGACCTGTGGCATTTGCCACCTAAAATAGCATGTTATTTTACTTTATTGGTTATCACAAGGGAAGAATAAGAAGTCTATGATGCGGAACGAGACGACGGAACCTGTCTTGACGCCTCAAATCGATTGAGTCAACCAATTGATATTGATTGAACCGAGTGAGCCCCACTGCTGATCATTTTGAACTGATGTTCAATCGGTCACATGCTGAAACATTGTATTCATAGTTGTCAAGGCAACAAGGCGTCCAAGGCGTTGGAGGGTACGAAATAAGCTTAGGCGACTAGGCGGCCGCTTAGGCATCGCCTAAGTGGTCAAGGCGATAGGTTATATATGTAATTATATATATACATAATTACACATATATGTGTGTGTATATACATATATATGTATATATCTACTATAAATGTGGGTGGAAAAAACAGATTCATAGAAGTAACAATCATAAAACAATTTAAAGACTTATAAGAATTAATTAAATTGACATATAACAAGAATACAATTTTCATAAAGGCTTAAAATGCATTACCAAATGATATGTAATTGTAGTCCTTGAATTTCTTCCTCTAAAAATCTGCAAAATAAAGTTGACAACACAACACATGCAAGTACAATATGCAAAAAAATCCACATCATCACACATGGTCACAATCACAACATAACAAAATGGTAGAAATACGAAAATACTCAAGACATGAAGAACAAGTACAAAAGCAAAGTAATCAACTAAAGTGGTTAAAAAACAAATAAGCACTCAAGAGTTTTAAACCATCACACCACATCCACTTAAATCTTAAAACTAAAAATAGCATTCTCTAAAGCCAAGTCTTGTGCATTAGCATCCTCATTTGCATTGCCACCATCTTCTTCATTTGTCTCTTCCCATGGTACATCTTCATCTTCATCATTATCATCTACGTCATCATCGTCTCCATGTTCATCACTATTATTATTTTCATCTCTTGCCGTCATAGATTGGCCACTTGATTCTCCAACAACTCTTAGTGCTCTTCTCTCAGAAGCTCCCATGGCATTTTCAACATCGGTCCATGTAAGATCTTCATCTTCATGAACCAAATCATCACTTTCCTTTACCGTCCACTCATTTCCCCAATCTAAACTTTCCAAAGAGATATGATCATATCTTTCCGGATTTTTTTTTCATTTCCAAGAACCTTTCACGAAGGCGGCGGTTATATTGCACATAAACTAAGTCATTCAACCTTTTATGCTCTAATCGATTTCTCTTCTTAGTATGAAACTGAAAGACAACAAAAATAAAGCATACAAATGTAAGTAAAATATGAACATAACAAATTAAGGTATCATGTATCAAAATTCAGAATTATAAATACTTTCAAATTCAAATGTGCTCCAATTCCGTTCACAACCGGATGTGCTACAACATAGACCGAGAATTCTCAATGCAAGCATCTTTAGTTCGGGTGTTTCTCCACCATATTGCATCCACCAATGCACTATATTGACAAGAAAACATATACCAAGATTTAAACTATCTTCTCATATTTAACAAAATGTTAACATGAAAAATAGAAAAAATGACTTACTTGGAAGTTTCTTATCCTGTGACCTCATAGCAAATGAGATGCCAACGGTGCCTTCTGAAGTAATGTACCTTCCAACTTGTTCATCGATCTTATCTTGCATTTTTTTATCTGGCACCATCCTTTCCACACATGTATAAAATGCGGTTTCATACTTTCCAACTGAAGATGGATCTTTTGATTGAGCATTAAAATAGAATTTGGGATTCAAAAAGAAGCCAGCTAAATGTAAAGGACGTTGCATTTGTATCTCCCATCGACGATACACAATCTTCATTATGGGAGCATACTTTGATTCTTTTCCTGCAAAATTTTCAATAATTTTTTGTTTTGCAAGTTCCATTACGGCATTCAAGTAACCCATAGCCGGTTTCTCATCCCCATCAACAAGTCTTAAAACTTGCAAGATTGGTTGACATGCTCTCAAAATCTCTTCAACAATATGCCAAAACTTTACTTGAAAAACAATAAAAGAAACATATTTTCCCATGTTTGTTTTTGACCATACACTCTTATGCCAATTATCTGAAGTAAACAATCTTCTCAATCCTCTTTTAATCACATCATCATGTAATCTTTCCAAAGTAAGAAAAGATGTAGCAAATCTTGTTACTCCACATCTTACTAGTTCATTTCCCTTTGTTTCTTTTCTCATGAAATCTAGCAAACGTGAATGATTATACATGTATGTAGTCAATTTCTTGGCTTTAGAAATGGTATCAGCATAAACTTTTATCTTACCAATGTCTTCTAACATTAAATCAAGGCAATGAGCTGCACAAAGTGTCCAAAATAATTGTTTTCTTTTCTCCATCAACAATCTCCTAGCTGAAACATTGTAAGATGCATTGTCTGTGACAATTTGTACCACATTTTGTTCACCAATTTTATCAATTACGTTGTCAAGAAGTTCATACATAAGGATGGCATCTTCCTTGCGGTCAGAAACATCAAGAGACTCCATAAAGTAAGTCCCTTCTGGACAATTTACTAAGAAGTTAACTAACTTTCTCTGTCTTTTATCGGTCCATCCATCACACATGATACTACAACCATAAAGTTTCCAATATTTTTCATATGTAGCATGTAACTACTTTATGCATTCAACCAATTTTTTCAACAAAGGCACCCTCAACATATGATAGCTTGGAGGTGTCACACCAGATCCAACCCTTGTTGCTTGTTCACACATAACATGAAAACTTCTCAATTTTGTAGCATTAAATGAGATACCTACTTCACAAAACCAAGTGGCCACATCAAGCTCAAATTTTAATTGTTCTTCCTTGTTGAATTTGCTCCCCATAGTACTTTGATATTGCTTGCCACTTCTTCTTGCATCTACAAAATCTTCTGCAGATAATTTTGTAAACATATCCATTGGTCCTTTCTTCTTGCTTTTATCAACAATTAGATACGCTTTTCTTCGTTGAAGAACAATTTTTTGTTGATACATTTGATTTTGTGCATCTTCTTCGTCACCTTCTTCATCGGAACATTCAACAACCAAATCTATACTAGAAGATGACACCTTTCTCTTCTTGTTTTTGTTCAGCCATGCTAGCATCTCATCGGCTATTTCTTTAGTAGTTTTTGGACATTTTTTTACATCACTAAATCCACCAATCAAATGCTCTTTCTGTCTTTTTATTCTGCCATTCGTAACCAATCCACAAAGTTCGCATTTGATTTTATTTTTGTCATGCTCGTCCGGCCAATAAGCATACTTCAACCCTGGATCACTAGACTTAGCTTTCTTCTTTATCTCCATTTGATTAACTGAACCACTAGCGGAGCCGAAGGCCATTTCCACAACTATCACAAATCACCAAGAATGATAACAAACAATCAAAAGGGTACATGGTACGTACCTCAAAGAATAAAAATCAAACTTTAAATGACATCTCTGTTATACGTAGAAGCTAAACAAATGTTCGAAGAAACAAAAACGACGACGTCGGAAACTATCGACATATCGGAGACATTCAAACAGGTATTATTTTTGACTTTTAATCAAAGGTAATGTCTAAACAGATTTTAAACATCGTAGTAAACATTTAAACAATGATATCTTAAATGAAAAAAAGGAGAAGAAGGAAAAAAAAATCAAGTTTAATGTTTTTACCGCTGAGAGAGGACTGTTTGGGACTTGGGAGACGCAAGAGCTTCTTCCGGACAAAGGGGAAGCCGCCGCCGGAGGAAGAAGATAGCAACGCAGGGAGGCTGAACCACTAGCTGTCGCCGTCGGCCGCAATGGAGGCTGTCGGAGGCGGGGCTGCGAGGTTCTTCCGCGTCGAGTGTCGCGTCCGGGTCCACGGTGAAGGGTTTCGGCGCCGCGCGATCGGGAGCTAGGAGCCAGTCGAGGGTCAACCGAGGGTTATTTTAAACGAGCCAAACCGGTTTGTCTTAAGCCGTTTTTTTTAAAAAGCCGGCCGGTTCAAATTAAAAGAACCGGCCAACGGTTCGCCGGCTCATTTGGTCCAAGCGGCTGGGCGCCCGCCTTAGCGCCGAGGCGTACGCCTGGCTCGCCAAGGCGGCCAAGGCGTACGCCTTATTGAGGGGGAACAAGGCGTTGGAGAAAGGCATGGTTTGTAAACCGCCTTGCCGCCTAAGCGGCGGCTAAGCGCCGCTTAGGCGGCCGCCTTAACAACTATGATTGTATTAAATCAACTGAATCAGATCAATTCGAGTTAGAACCAATTTGACCAAAATGACTTGATGTTGAATGATCTGAACTATGTTGAGCTGATAAATCAACGTTGAACTGGGTTGATCTATGCCCGAATTAATACAAGTAAATGTTGATCCACCTGAATTGTTGGCACTAGTGTAGAATTCTGTTGGACGAGTTGCATCGGACTTGAACTGATGTTGAATTGGTCCAAATTGGCCTTAAATCAGTTAACGTTTTGTTAAACCAGGCTGAACTGAGTAAACAAATTGATGTCAACTCTTGTCCTCTTTCGTAACCATAGTTGTTAAGGTGACAAGGCATACAAGACGTCTGAAGGGTCTTTTACAGCTTAGGCGAAAAAGTGTCAGCCTAGCCAATAAGGCGGGATACGAAGAAGGGTGTGAAATGACAAGTTTTACATGTCATAAATAATAATACAGTTTTAGACAATGCTACAAAATCAAATAAAATCGACATGTATTAAAATTTTAAGAGTAAAAATTCTATTCAGAACTTCAAGAACATAGCATGTACAAAAAGTAAATATAAACTTAACATAGAAACATAAAATAAATTGACTTACCAAATGGAATGATATGTACTTTTTGAACTATGTTGTTTATATTCATTCTCTAAAATTTTACAGACCAATTTTCGCAACACATGCAAAATACAAAAACCAAATAGCAAATACCAATTTATATTGTCACAACCTATCCTCACTATTATCAACTAAAATTAAAATCATAATTAAACAAGGTACAACAAAGAAAACAAGTAAATAAAGTACATGAAAGTTCTAAATGTCTCAACATGATAAACATTTAAATTACACAGTGCAAACTACAAGTCTATAAATTTAAATCTAAATATGAATTTCTCAAGAGTGGTGTCTATTTCATTGTTCTCCTCATTGTTGTCATTACCACCATCATTTCTTCCATTTATTTCTCATCTTCATCATCATTTGTATTTTCATCATCTTCAAGAAATTCTTCACTATCATCATCGCTCCATTCATTATCTCTTAAAGGTTGTGATGCACTTGGTCTTCTAGCTCTATCTTTTGACACTTCCTTCAAAATCCAAGTCCTTGCATGTTAGGTCATCACCTTCATTTTTTTTGAGGAAAATGTAGTTTAAATTAGTATGGAAAGTAAATAATTAACAAAGAAAAGGAGATTACGGCATAAAAAGTAAAATTTCATCGTCTTCATGAGCCACGTCTGTGGTGTCTTTAATTATCCACTCACATCCCCAATCTAGATCTTGCAACCATATATGGTTATAGTTCTTTGGATGATTTTTTATGTCAAAACCTTTCATAGGGACGTTTATTATATTGGATATACATCAAATTGTTTAACAACTTGTGTTTCAATCGATTCCTCTTTTTAGAATGAATTTATATAGATAAAATAAATACATGTCAGGTTGGTGTGATATTTAACCATAACAATTACAAAGAACTAAGAATACTTACATGTTCAAATATACACTAATTACGTTTACAATCGGATGAATTGGAACATAGTCCTAAAATTTTTAATGCAACAACTTTCAGTTCTGGTGTGTCTTCACTGTATTTCATCTACCTATCTATTATATCACAAAAAAATTATTAGTTCAAGAAAACTTAGTTTTACATGAATAATTGATATATTTGAAAATATATTTACATGTAAGTTTCTCGTCACGCGATCTTGTAGTAAAGGGAATGTCAAATATTCCTATTTCATCTAAGTACATTGAAACTTGTTCTTTTTATCTTGCATTTTCGAATTTGACAACAATCTCTCAATACATGTATAAAAAGTCTTTTCAAATTTTACAACGCCATGCATATCTTTAGATTTTGCCTTGAAATAAATTTTAAATTTAATAAATAACTAGCTGCATGTAGTGGTCATTTCATTTGAACCTCTCATCTACAGTCTACAATTTTCAAGATAGGACCATAGTTAAATTTTTTTTGAGGCAGAATTATCAATGATCTTTTGCTTTACACACTCTCCGGCAGTATAAATATATCCCATAGTTGGTTTTTCATTTCCATCAACTAGCCTTAATACTTGTAAAAGGTGGCTGACATTCTCTGAGTATTGAGTATCTTCTCAACCTTGTGCGAAAATTTAACTTGGAAAATAATTGAAGATACATTCTTTCCTGCATTTGTCTTTCCTTGTACATTTTTGTGCCAAACATCTGATGAGAATAACTTTCGTAAACTTCTTTTGACAATATCATCAAACCTCTTTATGGTGAGAAAGATATCGGCAAATCGAGTCACTCCACATCTAACAAGCTTTTTGTTTTTTGTCTCTTTTCTTATAAAGTTCAGCAATTGAGTATAATTATAGATATAAGTGGTCAACTTTCTAACCTTCAAAATTATTGGTGTATAGGCTTTCCACTTTTCGATGTTCTTTAACATAAGATCGACACAATAGGTTGCACATGATGTCAAAAATAAGCTCTTTTTTGTCCATTAATAACCTTCTAGCAGTAAATTATATGATATATTGTCTGTTACTATTTGAACCACATTAGCTTTACCAACTTTCTCAATCATGGTGTCTAAAAGTGGATACAAAAGGATAACATCCTCTTTTTTGCCCGAGACATCCATTGACTCCATAAAATAAGTCTTTTTTGGATAATTTTATAAAAAATTGATCATTTTTTTGTCTTTTGTCCGTTCACCCATCACACATAATAGTGCAATGATATACTTTCCAATGTCTTTTGCATTCTTCAAGCATTTCACCTGGCATTCCACCATTCTTTCAAAGAGGGAGACTCACAATTGATGATAGTTAGGAAGCTTGCAACTAAGTCCTAAATGACCCGCTTTCTCAAAAATGATTTCAAAACTTCTTAATCTAGCAACATTCAAAGAGATTCCGACTTTATAGAACTATGTTGCCGTGGATTCTTCAATGTTTTCCTCTTTCTTAAATTTACTTCTCAAAGTACCATCTACTTTGACCACTTTGCCTTGTATCAATAAATTCTTTCACATACATCATTGCAAACAAATCTATTGCACATCTGGCTTTTGTGTTTTAAAATGTTTAACATCTTTTTCTTTTTATTGAAATAATTTGGTTTGGAACTTATCACTGTTTTCATTTTTACATCTCCATCTTCCTCAGCCTCATCGACATCATTATAGAGATAGTTGTCTTTGTTTTTTTATGTTTACTCATTTTTTAACATCATTATATCCTCTTTTAGGTATTCTTTTTGTCTCTTTATCCCACCATTTGTCACCAATCCACATAGATCACACTTGACCTGGTTTTTATTGTTTTTCGATGGTCAATGTGCATATTTTTATCCGGGAGCATAAGACTTCACTCTTTTCTTTTATTCTGTCCATATGATTCTATTATATTATTACCATAACAACCAGGTACCCCTTCCATAAATATAATAAAAATATGCACTATAAAATCATTAAATGAACAAATTAAGCAAATTGCACCATGAAGTCAAGCAATATTATAATGATATACTCGTATACCTCGCATTACTATTGCTAAAAGTGAGGAGAAAAAAATCTGAAAATCTTTTTTTGTTTCGACACCATCAAGTGATCAAGCAAACCCTACAATGAGAATATATGTCAATCGAGTGGCAAGATTGGGTGGCCAAGTGGACTTGATGGCCGATGGGAATGAGAAGTTGTCGACCAAGGGCATTGGTGCAAAGGGAGTGAGGAAGAGGAAGGAGGGCAGGAATGAGAAGAAGAAGATGGGAGGAGAGAAGATGTAGAGAGGGGCATTGAGGGCCTTGAGAAAGAGGGGAGAAGGAGGAGGTGCGAGAGAACAAGATTGTTGCAGAAAGAGAGAAAGAGGAGCATGAGTGAAAAGTAGGGAGAGAGAGAGTGGCAAGATTGGGTGGCCAAGTGGACTTGATGGCCAATGGGAATGAGAAGTTGTCGACCAAGGGCATTGGTGCAAAGGGAGTGAGGAAGAGGAAGGAGGGCAGGAATGAGAAGAAGAAGATGGGAGGAGAGAAGATGTAGAGAGGGGCATTGAGGGCCTTGAGAAAGAGGGGAGAAGGAGGAGGTGCGAGAGAACAAGATTGTTGCAGAAAGAGAGAAAGAGGAGCATGAGTGAAAAGTAGGGAGAGAGAGAGTGAGAGAGAATTAGAATCAAAAGTTACTTCATTGTTTGATGTCTTTACTACGAACAAAAGTGACTCTTTTATAGTATAATCTTTTTGTTCACATTAAACCCCTTATAATATTTCAATACTAAATGTTATCTTATATATATTTGACTCTAAAATAATATTAAATTCCCAAGTTTTCTTCGATGCTCCTAGCTAGTATGTTGATAAAGTTACCATTAAACTATTATAATCTTGATATCGATGTTGATTGAGTACGTATGGTTTGGTCAGAAATGCATCAAACTAGTTGCTACTGTCCCCTAAGCACTAGCCATTTGGATAGTTTCATTTTGTGCATAAACCTCTTTGTGAAGATATTGTTCCAATAGCATTTTACTTGGCAAAAAATGAAAGGAATCCTATATAAGAGTGGGATGTATGATTTCAAAAGTTATCATTGACATGCCTATTTGTATGATCATAACTTTTGTCTTGTTTGAAGGATTTGAATTTAGATGTCAAGGAAGAGAATAACACCTGGATTCAGTGCGTACTTTGAATGTGTAGAGCTCGTTGGTTATTTCTTGTTAAACTTGCACATTATCTGTTCTTACTTGCACATTATCGTTGAGAGGTTCTTACCTGGTCATAATTTTCCTGTACAGTGTCTTTTATTTCTTGTTCAAAGTTTCTTGTTTGCCTGGGAAATTCTTGTTCTTAACCTTTTCTCTTTTTACAGGCATACATGCTTAAGTATGATTCAACACACGGTGTATTTAGAGGAACGATTAATGTTATTGATGATTCTACGTTGGAGATTAATGGGAAGAAAATTACTGTTACTTGCAAAAGGTCTAGTGAAACTTTCTTTAGGCTCTTTATTCATGTTTGTCCTACATTGGTTGTAAACTCTATGCACCATATGCTAGTTTTGTTTTTTAAAAGTTGAAATTTTGTTGTAGTTTGATGTAACCTCGAATTTAAAGATTTTATTTCTTTTGTTTTGTTTTGGAAATTCATTTTCCTTTTGAATTTGAATTAGACCTTAGCATTGACTTTTTAGGAAAATAGATGGTATTCCATAAAAGTACTAACTAGGGTCGGAATTATATGTTGAGGTTGTTAGGTTCTTTGAAAATTTGTTTTGACCTCTCCCCGTCGGATGGTGCGAAGATCCGACGTTAATTACATCGAGATAACTCGAATACCCTTGATTAAGCGTCATAGCAATCCATGAAAATAGAAAATATGCATCCACAATAAACATTCTCACAAACACACATGGACATAGGAGAAAACAATCCCATGAAATTTGATGGAATGCAAGCACTCAATATTTTTTTTTGTTTGAATTTGATTTGAGTTGAATTGGTTGAATTGTTTTTAGTTTGGGTTGAAATTTGGATCTGTTTTTTTTTTTTGAGTTGCTTATTAATTTAAGTTTGATTCAATTTGAATTTATTGGTTGATTTTAAGTTTGATTTGAGTTTGTTTTGTTGGTTGAAATTTGGATTTGGTGTGTGAGTTTTAATTTGATTTAATTCGAGTTGATTAATTAGTTTAAGTTTGTTTGGAGTGAATTTGTTTGGAATTTGAATTTGGCTTGTTTGCTTAATTTGGATTTTAAGCTTGAGTTGGATTTATTTGGGAGTTGATTCAGGTTGATTGTTTGATTTAATTTGAATTGAATTTTATTTTATTAGAATTCGTTTGAATTTGTTTAGTTAAAATTGGTGCTTGACGGATTGCCTAAACTTGGAATTTCTGTTAACAGATTTGCTCTCAATTTTGGTTCAATGTTCTGTGTTAAGATTTAATGAATTAAAATTTGTTGATCTTTCTGGTTTGGGAGTTTAATTGGGATCCTCGGATTTTCTTGAGACTTACAGATTTCTGATTTACTTGAGTTTGTATTATTTAGAGAAATTTGATTTGATTGAATTAGAGTTGAGCTTGATTTGAATTCAATTTTGATTGGTTTAGATTTCACTTAATTCTGCAGATTCACAATTTTCGGTTTCTTGTTTAGATGTGAAGTTCAATTTTTGATTGAATTTTTTTAATTTGAATATGCTGGGATTTCAATTATTTTAAGACTTCTGCAAAATTGGCAGATTCTACCTGGCTTATGCATTTTCTGATTCAGATTTCAAGCTTCTGATTTAAGGGATCTGATTTTGAATTTCAGACTTGGCAGACCTTAGATTTTAAATTCCGCGGATTCCAGATTTCATAAAATTTTTAGATTCTGGAATCTGCAATTTACAGATTTCAGCTAGCCAGCCTGGAGTTCAAATACTGCACATTCAGAATATCGAACTCCAGATTTCTACATTTTTTAGATTTGCAGGCCTTCTGTACCAATTCAAACTTCAGGTTTCTGATTTCTAATTTTCAGAATTTTCAATTTGCAGATTTCTTTAGTTCTGTGTGGATTGTGTAGATTTTAGGATCTGACTTATTCAATTACTTGGCTTGAGTTCTGTTTTGAATTTTGTTTGAGGATTCAGTGAATTTCAGATTGATGATTCCTTTGGTTTCCTTATGTTTGGACTTCCTTTCTGAATTTTCACAGTTTCCGGATCTTGCTGCACTTCCCATTTCGGATTTTTGTTGAAGGTCTTGATTATGGCTTGTCATCTGATTTTGTTGAAGATGGTATTTGGGACAAGTTGGAAATTTGCGGATTGGGGTTTATGCTTCTCCAATTTCAATTCAGGTTCACCTTTCAGAATTTTCTGCTTGTTACCTGAGTAAAGTTCAGATTTTCATTTCTAAATGTGAAGTTCGAATTCTGAATTCAGATTCTATTTCAAATTTCGGATCTCAATTCAGATTCAGAATTCAGATTCCCTACAGATTTTATGTGTTCCAAAATTTCAGGTTCAGACTTCAGATTTTTACACATGCTTTGGATTTTAAAACCCCAGATTTCTTATAGACTTCGGTTTCTTTATTGTATGTTTCAGATTTCAGAAATGTGGAGTTCAGACTTTGAAACTCCTGAAATTCAGATTTTTTTGTTGAAAGCTTCAATTTCCAGATTGCAGATTTTTGTGTTCGGATCCCCCTGCAGATTTCAGATTTTTATGTGGATTCTGCACCTCCCCTCTCAGATTTCAGATTTTTAAATGGGTTAAGTTCGGATTTCGGATTTTTATGTGGGTTAAGTTCAGATTTTTAATTTTCAGGTTTGCTTCAAATTTCAGGTCTGAGGTTTCGGATGTTTCAGATTTCAGGTTCTCAGATTTAAAAAAAACTTTCTGTTTTCAAATTTTATGGCAATTCCGTACAAGACAGATTTGGGTTTCAGCTCTTGGTTCCCTCCAGATTTTCAGATTTTTGTGTTTTCGGATTTGAGGCTTCAATTATCAGAACTTCAATTTTCAGATTCTTACAGATTTGAACTCATAGTTCGAACTTATTCAAATGTGTGATTTGTGAAGTTAAGTTTCTGTCTGCAAATCAGAGCCGAATTTGGCCAGAACTTAGACCGGATTCCAGGCTCAATTACAGATTTTTCTGTTTTCTCTTTTTTTTAAGTGCTTGGCATCCCATCGGATCAATGAGATCACTGACTCCCTTCAATAATATAAATCAGAAGTACAGCTTCCTGGATGTCTGTATTGGACGTTCACAGTCCAGAAAAATGTGATATTACAACTCTGACTTGTCTTCAGAACACTCCTGTTTAATGGATACAGTCCTTGTCAATTTTTTGAATGGAATACACCCGGTCTTACACAGACTTATGGGTATTTCCCTTCACTTTCTTTGAACTTCATTAATATATATACTCGGCTTATTGGCATGTTGATCATGCACGGCCTCATATACCTTAATGAACATGACATTACATTGGGGTCATTCGACCTTTGTATGTCCACCTTAAAAAAAATTAAGGGGAAGGTTTAGAACCGACCCACAAATTCTTTTAAGTTTAGCCAAGACCATGTGGCGGGTTTTTAGCCGGCCAGATGCTCGCCTTGGTTTGTGAAATTAACTTAGTGAATTTTTATTTAATTTCTGTTCATTGTTTGTTTTATTTTGATTTTTGAATTATGGGTCAAGAAGCGTGCTTAAAAGCCGGCTTATTGCTTTCCCATTTATTTTGATTCTTTTAAATTATGCCGAGACCATGTGGCGGGTTTTTAGCCGGCCAGATGCTCGCCTCGGTTTGTTTAATTAGTTAATGAATTTTATTTAAATTTTCATTTGATTGTGCATTTTGAAAGAGAGATCTCTCTTTTGTCCGCAGGCCTCAAATTAATGGGCCCGGCCCATCCCCTTTTCCTTGCGCACCCGCTGGCTGGTCCAGCGGGTCTCTCTCTCTCTTTTTTAAACCCTCTTTCTCTGGTGGGCCCCACATCACCATTGACCCGCTGGTCAACAGCCCCTCCCGCGGGCGCAGAAGGCTTCTGGCCGCGGGCGTTCGCACGCGGGCGCGCGGCTTCTGGCCGCGGGCGCTTGCGGCGGCAGATTTTCTCCCCCCCTTTTTTTTTCGGCGGGCCCCACATCACCATGCATATGTCCACGTGGACATAAGTGGGCAGAAAATAACCCGCTGGCCCCTCCTCTTCCTTCTCCTGTTCGGACGACGGCAGGGTGGGGCTCGACGGCGTCCCCGGGCACTCGGTGCGCGATTCCTCTTCCTCTCGGCGACGGTGGAAGAAGATTGAGGCCTTGGCGGTGCTAGCAGGCCGGTGGAGGGTACCTTCGACGAGGGGGGCGACGCCTTTGACAACGGTAGGGCTCGCGAGCGGCTTCCTCCTTCCCGGACGGCGGCAGCGCTCTCGGGAGGCCTGGACGGGATCTCTTTCACAACTCCGGCGGGCTTGGGAGCTCCGGAGAGCTGTGTTGAGAAGAATAGCTCCGGGGAGGCGGACTCGAAGGGGCTTCGAGCGACGGTGCTGCGAGAGACAGCTCCGGTAACTCTATTTTCTCCACCTTCCGGCCCTCTCCTTTTTCTCGCTCTCTCGGGACTCTCTTGCGCTCTGTCTCTCTTCCGGCCCGGTGCGTACAGCTTGGCAGGGCTTTTTTTTATAAGCCTCCGCGGTCTCCCCCTTCCATTGGGAGACCTTCCGGATCTTCTCGTCCGTCTTTGAGACGGACCCGGGAGATCTAACCGCCTCCCCTTCCGAGGAGAGCCCTTCCCTCTTGGGATAGGTTCTGGGGCCTATATACGCGGGATCCTTTCCTCTGCGTACGCCAACTCCGAACGGACTCGGAGCAATCCTGCAATAATCGGGATTGACCTATATCCCCTCCAGACTTATCCCGGCTTCCCTTTAAGGGAGATTTCCCTTCCATTCGAGGATTATTACAACCGCATTTAGATTTTGGATAGTCATCTCCACCGAATTTTTTTTTTCTTGCTGTCCTCTTTCCCTCCTTTTTTTTGCGAAATTTTGTGGTGCCAACATAGTTTTATCACTAATTGATTATAAGAGGTGACAGATGATCAGATAAATTGGAGAGGTTTCTCACCAAATAAAACAAAATAAGAAATGCCATTTTATTTTTCATTTCTTCTTATCACTCACTTCCAGAAAAGAAGGAATTGGCTGTCATTATAAAAGAAAGCTGTACCTTTAACAAAATACCTTTAACTGAAGCAGCCCCCAAAATAACAGAAGGGAGGAGCTCCGTCGATTCTGGAGCCCCTAGGGGCCAATGGGGTACTCGAAGATTCTCTTCGAAGGGTGACGGCGGTGGTTGAGGGTGAGTCTGGTGGCAGTCATGTAGTGGGTTCCAGGGGTTCTCTGGGCATGATTCTTGTGGTGGGAGCTTATGACTCTGGGCACAGGTGTAAGCAAGCTACAATTCTGAGAGAATTAACCAACGTAGATCTTTGGAGGCTCCTCGAGCGATCGAGATGAGCCATTGGAACCACCATGTAGTGAAGGGTGTCCTTGCCCCTGCAAGAGCTCATATCGTTAAGAAATCCTATAGCCAGGTGGTCAAGGAGGGAGGCAGCATCGGTAAGAGACTTTGGACTTGTAGGAGATGCTATGTGATCACACCACTGTTTGGTGCAGAAATGGGCTTCGTTGTCATAAGTGCTGGGGTGTGGGGCATAGGGAGTGGGGTTGTCCCATGTAGGGATCATTTTAGTTCGTAGTTTCTTCTCTGGCGACCCTGTGGCATGGCTTAGTTGAAGGGATGCTCTATGTTCCACTATCGTCTGGGATGAAAGAGAAGATGACATGGTTAAATCAATGCAAATATGTTTACATGTAAGGGGATATAGGCCAAGGATTGTCATATCAGATCTCGAATTTGTCTCGGAAGGGTGAAAGAAAAAATACGCGATATTCTTAGAAAATTATCGGGAGATCGGATCTTAGATTAGATTTACATAGATATATTTTATGTAAAAATATAAATAAAAAATAACCTAAAAATAAGTCCATAGAAAGGATTCTAGTGAGATTCTGAAGTTGGCGTTGAGGCGGAGCATTTTCCCTTCCCAATTAGATAGGGAAGGGGACCCTATCGGGTCTATTTAGACTTGGTACAAGAGGAAGTGATCGAATCTATCAATATTGGGGATGCAAGACCGATAATCTTGCGAGATGACATTCCATGGAGATAATATAAATGATATAGACAATTATGTTAATATGAACTTTTAAAGTTGGAGTTATCAACATATAATGAAAATGGAGGATAATAGATATTTATATACATCTCGTATCGGTGATCTCGGAGGCATGGAGAGAGATTCTCAGAAGATCTCGAGAGATTCTTGAGAGATTGCATTCTATGACACTGGCCAAGAGAATAAACAATCTATGTTGGATTTTTTCTTGCGTTGCAACTGGCTGGGTTCCAAATCATGGCGAATTGGAGCCTCTGTTTCAGGGACTTTCATTGTGAGGAATTCGTCACTCATTGGTTGGCTTAAAGCCGCAAAAGGTAGCAACTTCATCGTTCATTCTACTTCGGGTGGTGACTGTGTCATTCAAGTATGATCGTAGGAAGACAAAGTAGCAACAGTTGACATTTCGAAAGTTCCTCGTTTAGTTAGAGTTTTATGGCAAGGGCTCTTTGCCTTTGCCTGATTTAAATCTTGTTTATCAAGCATGCTTCTTTCTTTCGGGAGACTCATATTTGTGGATGGGAGGAAATTGTGGTGGCTATCGAAGGGAGAGGTGGAAGTCTGAATGGAGAGTGTCTTTGACTTCTGTCTAGCTTTTTCTTCTCTCTCTTTATTGTCAGGAAACAATTCCTTATTCATTTGAAACTAGTTATGATAGTAATGAAGTAGGGAGAGTTGGTAGTGGTACAGATATTCCTACGAGGATTATAGTGAGTCATATTTTGAAATGACCTAATTTTATTAAGGCAAGTGTCATTGGGGAAAGCTTTAATGGCGGTCCAAATTTTTTATCAAGTCGCTTGGTGGTTGGCACCAATGGAGGCAAAAAACAAAAGCATTCGCTCTGTCCAACTTATCGGGCGGGGACGACGATCGACAAACTCTGTTGTTGGTCCATCAAACCCGCTTTACTCTTGAAGTAATCAAGATCCAGTTTGCTTAAGCCTTCAAGAGCTTGACGATGGACCGGCTCAAGTAGGTGCGGTGTCTAGTCTAGTCGTAATGTTGTACTACGAGAAGTGATTGGGCCATGAAAGGTTGATGAAACTTTAGTGGTCTATAATCTTTATGGACTGGTCAATAGTTACCCTAGACCTAGGGGAGTGTTCGCATTTCGCTCTAATGCATGCACTGTTTGCTCGACTCTGTCTTTGATTCCCAAACGTGCCAATGAGCGTATCCCTTTGTTGGGATGGACCACAGATAAGTTTGTTGGGGGTTATTGGGAGGATGCTTTGGTACCAGAGTCCTCCAATGTCTTGGAGGTCGTGGGTGAACTTCGGGTGATTAACTATATTGATTCTAGAGGTGATTTTGATCTTGATCTTTTAAGTTTTGTGCTACAATTGCGAGGTGATAGGGGAATCTTCAACCCTCAGCTCAGTACCTGGTGAAGCTGGCTACGAACTGTGGCATCGGAGTTGGTACTAAGTCCAATCATGGCTTTCCAGGTGGAGGTTAGCGTGTTTGAGGAGTTCGTGGATCCTGACAGAGAGGCTTTGGCTTTAGTCCTAAACAGTAATGAGGGGGTGAGTCGCCTTAACTGGGTGGAGGAGGTGGAGATGTCTTGGGGTATCTTGGATGATAATATCAGAGCTATTAGGGATATGATTGGGTTGAGCTTTCTGGGGATTGAACATGAGGTCAAAGGCTTCTTCCACAATTTCCATAGGGAGGTTTTTAACTCAAAAAGAGGATGGTGGCAATGAGCGTGACGAAACGGGGGGGGGGGGAGAACAGGGTCGAGAGTGCTACCGTTCGTGGGGTCTTGTTGTTTGTCAGGTGATCAAGGTCTTGAGAACAAGGGTCCAATGGGGGGTATAAGTTAATCAGATCTGGTTAGCATTGAGGGGGCGAGGCATTCGCCTCAACCTCAGGTGCTTAGGCACCAAAGGCGCCCGAGGCGACCTCCTAGGGTGGAAATGTGCAAAGCAAGGTGATTTTTGACCACCTCGCCTTTTCTCACTGCCTAGGTGGTTAAGGCAAGTGCCTCTAATAACATAGGGTGTGACCTTCATCAGCTATGTGGTGATTCATATGTAAGATGATTAGGATCAAAATGTGCCTTAAGAAATTGGACATAGCAACTTTTCATACCTTTGCAGTAGAGAGACATGCTTGGATCTCCAAAGTAGATCATTTTGAGTGTTTAAATGACAGTACTTTGATAAATGATAGTCAAAGGGAAGAATGGAACAAAGCTGAAGAGTCCTACATGGAATGGTGTTTTAGAGAGGAAATTAAGTGGAAACAAAGGTCAAATGAGTTATGGTTAAGGGAGGGTGATAAAAATGCTAGGTTTTTCTACACAAGCATCACTTGGAAAAAGGAGAACCACTATGGAAATCGATGTTAATTGACATTGAATGCATGAAGTACTAAGCAAATTGGTTGTTACGCAACATAATTTTATAAATATTTGTTTACGAATGATGATGGATTTGGCGAAGTACTGTGCAAATTGTAGCTACATCTTCTCCATGTAGAATCAAGGAGGGAGAAAAACATGGACAATTCCATGTTGGTTCGGCAAATAGCTAATTGTGGGAAAAGTCAACCTTGATGACATGGAGGGTTTTGGAGAGGTACCGGTGGGTTTCACTGCTGACAATACTATTGATGGTGCCTTGGGGTCGTCTGGGATGATGCACTATGGAATTGCTAGAACATGGGATGCCAGTGAGGGAAGGAAGGTTGGGTGAGAAGGTGATGACAATGATGGCTTTGGCGATAGACGATGATGTAAGGGTCGATTAATGAAGATGGTTTGGTTGGATTAGTTGAAGGCGGCAAAGAACAGGGGAATGAGGCATAAACATAATGTAAATATTCGTTTCGATGACTAGATTATAAGAGAAAGTGTAGGGAGGTAAAGAATAAGGTGAGTCCTATTGAGATGGCTTCCGACGATGTTGATAGCTTGTGTAGGTGGCATTAGGGGTGGATGATGATTTTCAACACATCTGGTTGTCTCTGATGTGGCCAGGAAGATATGATTAATGGGAAAAGGAGATTGAGAGGCTAGAAGAGCATTGGTGGGTGCTGGAACTCCAGTGGTGGTGATAGAGAGAGGAAATTTCAGATGAATAGCCGAGAGAATTTATAAGTTATCTGACATCACTCGAGCTCAATAGGAACTCCACACATGCCCTATGCGAGGCTTAGTTGAGTGAAAGAGAGGGAGAGAGGGAAGCACCAGACAAACTCTAGGGAAGGTAAAGAATTGGGATCTCTTGGTCACAAAGAGAGTCAAAAGTTGTTTTGGGTGTAAGAGAGAAGTAGAACCAGACAATCTTAGGGTGGTGAGAATGTCTGGACCAAGGATCGCGGGATCAGAATCGGGATCGGTGGGTACCGATCTGATCCGGATCGGACCGATTCCGACCGATCCATTGGAAGAAAATCGATCCAGAATCGGTAAGCAAAAAAAAAAAGAAAAAAAATCGATCCGATTTTGATTCCAGATCGATTCCGGCCGATTCAGACCGATTCTGGCCGATCCTGGTCGATTCGACTGGAATAGCAAAAAATGAAGAAAAACGATTCGATTCCGATCCCGACCGATTCGGTCGATCCGATTCCGATTCCGACCGATCCTACCAATTCCGACCGATTCTGCCGGAACTTTTTTCCAAATCGGTCCTTCGGCCAAGAATCGGATCGGCAATGGCCGATCCAATCCAGGAATCAGCCGATTCCGATCTGGATCGGCCGATTCCGCGATCTATGGTCTGGACTAAATAGGGGGTGAGGACTCACCTACGAGAGGAGGTGAGGTGCTTTGGCACTGGGATCTGTGTTGGCCTCAAGCATAGTTGTCAAGACAGATGTCTAGGCGTCAAGGTGCTTTTGCCAGGGCACCTTGTTAGGGCACCTTTTGAGGAGCCCAAAAGGCCCAAGGTGCCTGCCTAGGTGTGCAAGGGCTAGGCATCTCAAGTCTTTTAACATGACTAATTTTTTTCTTTCAGGGACTTTCCCCCGATACCCTTCACAAGAGACACTAATTTAATGATAGCACAAATATGTTAATATATTTCATTATTATTTATAATAAAAAATATATTTAAGATTTGTAATTATAAATATTTATAGACTTAAAATTTATAAATTTTTCTCTTATCTCTTCCTCTCACTTATTTTATCAAGATTAACCATTTTACAAAATATATATACACACCTACACACTCATTGTCACATATCTAAAATCACATTTACATATATTGACACATTAACCTATACATTCAATTATAACATATAAATAGAATTATATATATATATTGTATGTGTATATATTTTTATATACACATATTTACATGCATATATATATACATTTAATGGTACCATCTTGACTGCCTAAGCAACACTTTGGGTCCGTTTGGGAACACTTCAGAAGTCCTTTCTTTTACCTTCTCCTTCTTTTAGAATACCTTCTCATTTTAATAAGGTCGTTTGGCAAGTGCGTTAAGTCCACTTCCACTCCTCTCGGAAGGTGGAACTTAAAAGGAGAAATTTTCTCCTTCTCGAGCCAAAAAAGCGCTCCCGCGGGCCATGGCTATTTTCTGCGCGCGGACTCCTCCCGACGGATGCTCGCCCTTGCGGAACCCCCTTTTGGACGTACCCCGCGTCATCCTCCTCCTCGCGGCCTACCCCTCGCGAGAGCGACAACCTCCACCAGACGGTCCCCCTCCCGCAGTTTCCTCTTTGCACAGACTCCCCTTCAGGATAGACGCCTCGCCATAGCGTGGCTGCGCCACAGATCGCGCGGACTGCCCCCTTGAGCAGACTGCTCCGCCGGATGTTGGGTGTCGACCCCGGGTTGTCGCCGCCTTAATGGAGGTAGGCAAGCCCCTTGGCCACATCCAGGATTTTCCTTTTCCGGGGGGACGGCTGCGGGCTGCCGCAGCTGGGCACGTCCGCGCACGCTGAGGGACAGCGCCGCGGCGCTGGTCAGCGTGTGGAGGGGGGGTGCTGCTGCGACGCCGCAGCTGCGCACGCAAGGGGCAGGGGGGAACGGCGCCGGGTCGCGCAGGGGGGGAGGTCGACGGCGCTTCGGCGTTGCAGCCCTGCGCACAAGGGGGAGGGGAGGCTTCGCGCAGGCACGCGGGAGGGAGGTGCCGCGAGGGAGAAACCGAGGCCTCACAGGCGCCGCCACGGACCCCTTCACCCTCCGCCTTCAACCCCACCACAAGTACGCCAACACGAACAGGGTAGACATGACGAGTATGGCCATGGCGGCTCCTGTGAGGCCAAAGATTAGAGTAGAACGGCTACTCTTGTCATTGACGAGTGACAGCGGCGACAATACGGAGAGGGGGAGGCCCAAAATGCAATTGGCCGTGCTGAGATTCTGGGGGTCGTACTCATTCACAACTGTTGCGGCGTAGGGGGCGGTGAAGAAGAAGCAGTCCTGGCTCAAATCTCTCAAAGAAATTTTTTATCATAGAAATGCTCATTCAATAAAATAGTGCCAAACTACTTCCACTCTTACAATGTAGGAGTGCTTCTTTGTGAAGTATGTTACTTCGGAGAGAATTACTCCTCTCTCGTTCCCAAACGCACCCTTAAGTGGTTGCTTTGTCGCTTAAGCGAAATTTGCACCCTTAACGCCTTGGATGTCTTGTTGCCTTGACAACTATGGCATCGAGAAAGAAGAGAGGGTCATAACCAGAAAGTAGCTTTGCAAAAAACTTCATTCCGTTTTCATTCTATCCTTACTTTATATCATTACAATTTGTGGGGCTTTTATAGAAGTTCATTTTCACAGTTCAACCCATCTTTAAAACTTCATTACAAAATGACCTATGTTCTAAAAGGAAAATGCAGAAAATGAACTTCTAAAAATTACTAATAAAAAACATAAATGCGCTGTCTTTACACAACTTGAACAATGTCATCTCTAAATTTTTGGTAAATCAGATTTGAACTCGTCCTCATCACCATGTCTTTAAAACTTCATTACAAAATGACCTATGTTCTAAAAGGAAAATGCAGAAAATGAACTTCTAAGCATTACTAATAAAAAACATAAATGCGCTGTCTTTTCAATACTTGAACAATGTCATCTTTGAATTTTTGGTAAATCAGATTTGAACTCATCCTCATCACTATGCCGCTCTCTACTTGTAATCTTATTCGACAATGGTAAACGAAGACACTTGGTAGGAAAACTAGCCCATGACGTATCCAGAATACCCTTAAGTTGAGACTTAAGTGACTCATTTAAATTGAGTCTTATAACCACACATTTATCTTTGTTAATTTTTAGCCTTGTAATAATTTGTAGTTAGGACAATAAAACTTTTAGATGAATGCAACTGTTGATTCGTCTCAAAGAGGAGCAATGCGTCGTTCACAAAATAGAGGTGAGTAATGGCTCCCTATTTGACCTCGTAGAGATACCCTCAACCAGTATCACCTGCTTTGCCTTTTCCAACATGTTATTGAGAATCTGGCCAACCATGACAAAAACAAAGTTGAGATTGGATCCCCTTTTTCTCTTTAGCTAGGGAACAACTGAAAGTTTTTCTATCGTCGTCTGATGAAAACAGTGCAATGTTGACCATGGTTCACCATTTCGCAAGATCTTGTGTGATTCTCGGCTTTGTGAATCTCGCTATCTACTATGGGTGGTCTCATAGTTGTCAATGTGACAAGGCATCCAAGGCGTTGAAGGGTGTCAATTTCGCTAAAGCGACAAGGCGGCCACTTAGGCGTCGCCTAAGCAGTCAAGGCGGTAACATTGGATATTTATATATACATATATACATATGCATATACATATACACAATTATATGTATAATTAAATGTTAGTATTATATGTATTAATATATACATATAAATATATATTCATAAATATAATTATATTTATATGTTATAATGGAATCTGTATGTTTATGTGTTCATACATTTAAATATGATTTTATTTATATAATTATGTATGTATATGTATATATTTATTTTGAGAAATATTTAATCTTGATAAATTTGACGTGTGTGAGAGACAAAGAAAAGAGTTAAAATAGATTTCTATAATTTTAAGTATATAACATGTATTTATAATTATGAATCTTATATATATGTAATAGTATAAATGATAGTGAAATATTGTTATAATATTATTAAACGAGGGGCCCAGAGTAGTCGTGGATCGATCTACGCGGTCAGGTCATGGGGGTCAAGGGGGCAGCGCCCTTTGTGGGGGGTATTAGGAGGGCAAAACCCCCCGAAATAAAATTTTTATTTTGTATAAAGTTTTAGGGCGCCTAGTCTAGGTGCCTTGGGGCACCAAGGCAGGTACCTTTAGCGCCTAGACTCTTAAGGCGGGTGCCTTTTGGGGCCAAAAGGCACCCCGGCAAGGTGTTGGCCAAATAACGCCTTGCTGCCTAGGTGCCACCTAGGCGAGCGCCTTGACAACTATGGGTGGTCTAGACACCGACGTCCACCTCAGCTAGATGAAACTATCGGGTGTCTGGGTCCAAGAGGACCCGGTACGTGTGGACCCGATATTGCTTGATCTGGTCACTTAATTCTGAGATCCAAGTGATCGGATCTAGCTTGTACTGGGTCCTCTTGGCCGATACGACCTCCTTGGAAGACATAACATCTTATCGTGCGTGCACCAGTGCCGATTCGACCCTAATTGGTGTCCAATTAGACCGCAGACTCCCAAAGAATACTATATGAGATTAGTTTTAAATTTTTTATTTTTATGATTTATAATTTTAGGTAAAGTATATCCTACATAAATGAAATTTAAAATATGATCTTCGGAGATTTTCTTGAGAATCTTGTGAGCACTCGCTTTCAACTTTTCAAGACAACTGAAATTTGATATGGCAATCCTTGGTGTTGACCAAGGATTGCAAAATTAGTATTAGAACCTAGATTGGTGGGTCTTGATTTGATCTGGATTAGATCGACTTGATCCCGGCCAATTTTTCGAGAGAAAAAATGATCCCAAATCGGTCTTGATTGGTTATACAATAATCTTAAAAACCGAAAGAAAACCAAAATATGGCTCTTCAAATTGGCCGTAAAGGTCCCCCTATTGCGGTGCTATGCCATCACTATGTCGGGTGTGGAAGACGAGGTTATTGGGTCCCCAGATTCGGTGACTTCGGTCATATTGGATGCCATTGGACCCAATATGGCTAGAAGTCATTAGATCAACACGGTCTTCCCCATTCGAGCTGTGGCAGCAGTCATGGTGATGGGGACCAAAATTTTATAGGAGTATTAAAACAATTGTTAGATTGCTATTTTTAGGTGAGTCAATGAGTCTGTAAATATATTTTACTAATTTTTTAATGTTTGTTAAGTCTGTTCAGATTTGAAAATAGTATTTCTTGTTGTCCTTTGTAATATGCCACCTCTTATATAAGGGGCATCGACCAGTTATTGAAACATAGAAAAGAAGATTTGGAATTTTTGGAGAATTATCGGGGTGTTCCCGCGTAGCATAGTGTAGGGTAGCATAGTGTAGTGGTAGTGATAACATAGCTGCGGCCCAATCGTCTCCCTCCTTTGGCGACTAGCACCGTTCCCCTTCCTCCTCTGACATTCCTCCCCTGCTCCTTTCTTTGTCCTTTTCTTCTTCGATCTGACGCATCAACAACAACCTGTTCAATAGATCTAGAAGGTGGATCAATGTCGTCTATTTCGGCATCGGCAGATCTGCTGCGAGTCGATGGCAACTGTGGAGACTACTTCGGCGATCCCTGGAGTCGTCGTCCATTCCGCACGGTCGTCTCATCGATGATCCCGTTCTTCTTCATTGTCTTCATATGGCACCGGAAGAGCCGTGACGTCAATGATTCCGAGCATCGACAAATGATTCCTAGGTCTTGAAATGGCAGATCTTGTGGTTCCTCAACGTCGGCGATGCAACAACATCCAGATCTGTCAGATCTGAACGGCAGAGGCGAGTTTGGATCTGAAATGGCATTTTCGACAGCAACCGGCAATCCCCAGAAGGCGATGAAGATCAGCCGGCTATTCCCGGTTTGCCCTTCATATCCCTGCTCGTCAACGTTTTCACCAGTCTGAACTTGCGAGCTATGAACACATCAACGGAATCCCCAGCACCGCCAACTGTTTGGCTTCGTCCTTGCCGGCGTTTTGAAGGACGGAGCACGGAAAATGTTTTGCGACATTCTCGGTATTGATCCCGTGGCCACAGCCAGCCAGCCAGATGCGTGCCACGAAAGGAAGGCGAGGATGAGAGAGCTGGATTCTGCAGCTTCCCCCGTCTCCGATTTCAGCGTTCAGAATTTCTGCCAGATGCCACCCCGTCGACGACCCCTCCACAGCACCCCGATTCATCGTTCAGGCGAGCTCACGACCAGGGCCATTGGAAGGAGTCCTCTATACGCCATGCCACCGCTCGCGAGTATGCCTCCAGAAGCTTCTGGGATCCAAGGGCTGTCGCATGGCCACGTCTCCATCGTGCTCTCCCGTCTAACACGCAAACGGATTGGCTTGGAGCTAACCTCTTCCACGCGTGCGTCATCGAACAAGCAATCGCCACGTCCACAACTGGCAGTGCACCAGGAGGCCCCTCCTTTCAAGTGGGTCAAGGGATTACTGATGTGAGCCCCTCCTTGGGTCTTGGATCAATGACGAGGACATGATTTTTTCTTGCCTCAATCCGACGTTCGGGCACACAGCCCAGACAATGCTGAACAGTTCCAGATTCTACTAAATAATTGGATTTCGTTGCTTTAATTTTGGTTTAGACATTTAAGTTAGTCTTAATTGGGTTTAAAACTGGTTTGAGCGTCTTAATTGCTTTGATTGGTTTAATACCAATTCTGTCCCCCATCACATGGTGGTGACTTTCACCGTACATAATTGCCAGAATTGGATCGGAATCGGTCAAATCGGCTGATTCTGGTCTTGATTCAGCCATTCTGGGCCGATTCTTCAGGGATCTTATACTGGATCGGTTCTCCAGCCAAAAAATGGATCAGCAGGGGCCAATTCAATCCAAGAATCGGCTGGTCCTGATCTTGATCGGCTGATTATGCAAACTATAGAGTTGACACAACATTCAATTTAGTTAGTCTATTTGTTGTTGAACCTATAAGTTGCATAATTTTGCATAGAACTATGACTATACTCAGTCATAAGCTTTCACAAAGACTTGTTTCAGAATGATGCATTCTTTTCGTCCCACATGCTGAGGATGTATGCACTTGTTAGCAGTCATAAAATTATCTATTATAAATCTGCATAGGATGAAAGTGGACTGAGAGTGATTATTATTTTATTGTTGCTATTATTACTTGGGATTATGTTTCAGTAGAATTGTAGTATGAGTGCTCTGTTCTTCTCTGTTTGTCAGTCCTACTTCTAATATTAACATCATGTTTTTTTTATAATGACAGGGGGGGGGGAGGGGGATAAACCTGTTCATTGTGCAGCGACTAGTTAAGCAGAGGCAGAGTGCAGCAAACGGTTTCCTTTTTCCCAAGGGGGAAAGAGTACAATTAAACAGAAGGCCTATATCTTTGACAATATAATTCTTTTCATGTAAATGGCTTGACTTTTAAGTCTGGACATTCAGTGCAGGTTCATATTGCCTGTCTAGGAATTAACAGCCTGTTTGGTTAAAATTTTAAAATTGTTACTATATTAATGTTGATATTAATATTTTTAGAGGTTGAAGTATCAATATCAAAACTGATAGTATCAAATCTTTTGAGTGTTTGGTAATATTATAACAATATTAAAAGTGATATTAGATGTTTGATAACACTATATCAACATCAAAATCAATATTAGATATTTAATCGATTATAGTCAAAACTAATATTACATTAATATCAAAATATATTATTAAAAATCTAAAACATTTATGATGTTTATAAACATATAAAACATGTTTTTAAATTCTAATTTAAAATAATAAAATATTAAAAATATTTTTTTATCATTTCAATAAGACAACTCAAAGTAGTCTGTGGCATAGTAGAATAGAAAATGATGATTCCTTTTAAGTCATGAAATCAAGAGAAACAAATTTAAGAGTCACCAAAAAAAAAAATAACATCATTCATAATATCTATGGAAAATGTGTATAGTACAGAGGCTCACGTTTCAAGATACAACTAAGGCCAACTCTCTCTCAAGTGATCATGTTACTAATATTGTTCTTGAGCATAGATAAATATGTAATTTATCCTGAAATTTTTAAGCATCTATAAACCGTATAGTTTCTCTAATCTATAAAAAACACTGAACAACAAAATCCATCATGATTAGTTCTTCAATTAGTTCAAGTTTGTTCAGGGAATGACTGCAAAAAAATTCTTTGCTAAACTTTAGATTTGGCTTCATAAATTTATCTCTTGGTTTCCACCTTGCTCAACCAACTTTGTCAGGGTTTTCTTGAACATACTGCAAAGTCTGCAGACATATAATTCCGTTTCAAAAGAAGCATAAGTTAAAGGAGCATCATCAACCAAATTTGAGTATCAAAAAATATGCATAGTTTAAAGCTATATGTATAACTCATTATAAAGGTGGTGTACTACATTTAGAAAATTATAGAAATCTACTTTGAAACAAAATGTAAATTTTTTCATGGAAACATCCCATAGTAAATACATCCTAAATTATAGACATAACAAAAGACATGTGAATCAAGCTTTAAAAAAAATAAAGGAACAATGGTTACCAACATGAGTAAAGACAAGCAGGACCTGAAGCAAGAAACAAGGAATGATGAAAGCATCAATCTGTAAAAGCCTCCTTAGAACTCAATCAAGAGAAGCCCAAAGCCAAGTATATTTGTTCGACCTCTAGTGTGAAGGTGAAGACATTAACAGGACAAACTCAAAAATCACCAAGAAGAAAGCGATATGGACCGGAGAAGAGAAAGGGAACTATAATGCCTGAGTGTTGTTTCTTTCAGCAGTAGCAGTCAAAGGAGTAAACGCACAAGAGACATCAAAGAAATAGGCACACAAAAATAAAAAATGTCCACCGTATCAACCATTTCTTTATTTTCTGCCGGGAAGGGACAAAAGAAACATCTTGTTTTTTCTTCAAAAATTTCTTATATCTTGTGAACCTCTCAATAGGATTCAAATAGCTGATTTAGTTGCATCCGCTGCAATAAAGGCTCGGTGCCATTACTCTACTCCGCATTGGAGAACTGGGAACTAATGGAGAATGCATTGAAAATATACCACATGACAGATATTTCTATATGAAATAAGAACATGGCAAACATAAGGTCAGTGCGATTGAGGGAAGGTGAGTCCTTTATCTGCCTTGGCTAAATTAGTTGCCTAGGTGAACAAGGAAGTTAGGAACAGAGGTATCATTTTAAACTGTGCAAATGGGTATATATTCATGAAGAGTGGAACCTCTAACTATAGGAATTTCAAGTATTTTACCTTTAAGAAAAAACTAGAGAAAATCAATTCAGTCACGCTCTAGCTCTTTTCTTGCAAAGTAACAAACCTCACCACTTATGAGCAACTGATTTCTTTATCAATAAGAACTGAATCTACTTCATCAACAATTGCAAAGTGGAATGGCTTTGGCCTCCTAATAAAGAAAGTTAGGATACTAGAAGAGGGAAAAGAAACTAAAGACTTTTTCTTTTACAACAAATGTACCATCCATGAAAAGTTGCTCTCTTTTTCCTGAAAGGTTATTGTTGGCATCAAATTTTTCTGCTTAGCTTACTTGATACAGTTTTTAGCAATGCCAAAGTCGGCATGAAAAAATTTGACCCAGATTCGGAAAATTCAAGAATAGATGATGCAAATAGGCTCTGGAAATGTCTTGGCATGGCTTTACATGCTACAAATAGCTTAGATAATGTGCTCATTGCATAGCTCCGGTCGAGAGTTTCGCAACGGTGCCCAAAACATGGAAAACGGACACCAGAAGGTCGAAATGACCATTTTGCCCCCGACACTTTGGGACAAGTTGGGACTCTAACACGGAATTCCAACTTTACCACATTGTCAAGGTTGGGTAGAGCTAGGCAACGCTCGAAACGGATCGAAAATCCGACCACCGGATGAAGAGTTATGCAAGAAAGATCAAATCTAGATGGAAAGCCGTATGTCATCACACTAGGGGCATAATGGTTCGATCAACTCCTGGATCGAACCATGGGCTGAAAATTTTAATTTTCATGGCCTAAAACATTGATCTCATGAATATTGATGTATGAAAAATAAATTTGGCCAATGGGAGGAGGTAATTGCTTTGAATTACAGTTTCTGGCATTATCGACGACCGAGATCGCACTGATCAGAGAAATTGGTAAAACCAGAGATCCTGGGCAATTTGGGAGATCTCAGTCACACATCTTGATGGATCACATGATCAATGGTCATCAGAGCTCATTTCATATTTTTTGGGGATTAATTCAAGGTGTATTTGATTGATTTCGGTCAGGATTTATTGTATCCGTCGGATCAGGAGCACTTCGATCAAACCCGGGTTAAAATTAACCCAAATTGGGCTAATCCAAGCTGCATCTGGCCGAACCCTACTCTTTCTCACATTCATTGAACGTTCAATGCCCTGAAATATAGGATTGGGTGTGCCAACACCCTACAATGTAGGGGCAGGTTTGCCAGCTTATCACCTCACACACACGTGGCTGATGAGAAGTCTTCTTGCACTAGGACTCTCCCCACCTGACCTTTATCTATATCCCATCTGAGCCTTATCATCCAAGGCTTATCTTAACCATTAGATGGGCATACTTTGGTCGAACTTCAACCCATTCCCACCTGCCATGTGCGCACACTCACCTAAAAGGTAGGAGCTAGTGCACTAGATTGCATCTTACATACATCACACCTTGGTTGGATGTCTAGCCCAATTAGAAGTCTTGAAAAAATAGAACTCTTTTGGAATTATGACTCTCAACCTCTCAGGCTCGTCCTCAACTTCAGATGGGTCTCCAATCCCCTATAAAAAGGCCCCCCATCTGGCCTTGGTCGAAGCTAGCTTAGCCCACCTGTGTGCCAGCTCTGCTCCAGCCCATTCCTCTTTTTGGTGCGCCCTCTACCCTACTCCAAGCCATATTCTTCTTGCTTGGACGTCTTCAGCAGCAAGTCAGCAACCTCTCTATCCCATTTGTGGTTGTGGTGCTACAAGTGAAGAAGAAGAAGAAGGTGAAATCTGCTCTCTCTTGCAGGTGCGCCAGTAGCAGCCCATCTGGGATACATCAACTTCAACAACAAGTGCTCCATCTTAGTGTGCCAATTCCAGCCCCATACATAGCAAGAAAGAAGAAGGAGAAGAAGGAAAGAGAGACATCCATTTTCTCTTTCAATTTTCAACAAGAATTATGCCAAAAAGGTGAGGGAAGATGTAGTACTTTCTAGTTCTCTTCCTCCCCTCTCTTTTCTCTTCCCCTCGGCCTCCCCCTTGGCCATTCAAATGTTCCAAAACAACCCAGCCGTGTTGGTACCATTAAAGCCATGTTCGACCTCCCAATGTTGGCTTCATAAACATTCTTTGATCAGCCCCTTTGAGTGCCCTCCACGTTGGTCTATAGAAAGCCATCCTTTAACCCTAAGGGTACCCTCCATTTGACCATCACAAAAATAGCCCCTTGCTGTCCCTTAAAACAGGCCTCTGAACCAGCCCCTTTGTGCACCCTTTTGGCCTTCCATTTCGGCCCCTAAACCTTCCACTATCATGCCTTGTTCGACCCTACTTATGGTCGCTTGAACATGCACCTCCTTCCTCCTCCAATCAGGCCCCGAATGGCATCCAAAACAGGCCCCCTTGCTGGCCCAAGTTCTGCCCCCCTTGTGAGCACCCATGTCAGGCACCTTTGATGGTCACCTAGTTTGCCCTATGTGCAACACACCCAATACAGCTCCTACAGCACCCCTAAACAAATCAAACATCCTCTTTGATGTGTGGAAGGAGGGGTGATAGCTCGGGCCTCTTGGAATCCGCCAGATGGGCCAAGAGTTAAGCCGGGTGGCTTTGATTTCTATATATCAAAATGCCCTTGTGTTACCCCTAAATCAAACCCCATATGTCTTGTTCTCCTTCCCCTTAGAGTATAGGGTGAAGGTCAACGCTTTGGGACTCTCGGAATCCGTCGGACGGGCCGAGATTACTCGGGCGGGCCTTCAATTCTCATGCCCTTTGTGCATTTCTAAACCAGTCCTAGTTCACACCTAAACCTGCCCCTTGTGCAGTCCTACCAAAAGCCCACCTAAACAGCGCCTTAGCCAACTCATTCCAGCCCCTTTGAGGCTCACCTACCTCACTGCTACAGCAAGATGTTAAGGTGAAAAAATGGAGTGCAAATCAGGCCAACCGGGCCATGGAGGTGCAAATCAGGCCCATTGGGTCATGAAGCTCAAAACAGGCTGCCAGGGCCCATGAAGCTCAAGATTGGGCCAACTGGGCCGACATGATATGAAGCCGGCCTGCTCAGGCCATGAAACATGAGGCTGGCCTATTGGGCATTGGACATTTAAAAATCACACTTAACTAAATTTGAAAGCGAAATACCAAAATTAAATAAGGGGTTAGCACCATGATGTAACCTCGAATTTAACAAAAAGATTTTTTCTCTTTGTTTTGGAAATTCATTTTCCTCTTGAATTTGAATTGATCAGACCTTAGCATTGACTTTGTAAGAAAATAGATGATATTTCATAAAAGTACTAACTAGGGTCAAAATTATGTGTTGAGGTTGTTAGGTTCTTTGAAAATTTCGTTTTGACCTCTTCCCGTCGGATGGTGCGAAGATCCGACGTTAATTACATCGAGATAACTCGAATACCCTTGATTATCGTCATAGCAATCTAGTGCAGTAGAAGACATACATCCACAGTAAGCATTCACACAAATATAGGAGAAAACAACTCCATGAATTTGATGGAAGGCAAGCACTTAATTTGTTTGCATTTTGATTTGAATTGCATTGATTTGAATTGAATTAAATTTGTTAGTTTGATTTTGATTTGAATTGAATTTAGTTTGAGTTGAATTTAATTGGTTGAGTTTTAATTTGATTTGAATTTGATTTGGAAAATCTGATCTTATTTGAATTGACTGGAATTCAGTTTGAATTGTTTATGGATTGATTTAATTTGTTTTAGATTTATTTGGTTAAAGTTGGTTTGTTTTAAGAAACTGATTCGGATCAAGTAAAATTGCTTAAAATTGAGTTTGATTTTGAGGTTCATTTGGAAATTTGATTTTTTTTATTTGCAGATTCGGTTGAATTGAAGTTGAGTAGGATCTGTTTTAATTGATGGGTTGTGCTTGGGAAATTTTAGTTGGGGTCTCACAATTTTCAGTTTTAATTCTGATTTCAGAAGTTTTACATTTTTTATTTGTTATCTTTGTTTGTTGATCCTCTTAGATTTGAAGTTCGGATTCTAGATTTATTACAGTTTCCTGAAATTCAGATTTTTGAAATGGGCTGACCTTGTACAGATCACAGATTTCGGATCTTTTTACAGTTCCAGATTTGATTTAGTTGAATTTGATTGGTTTGGATTTCAGTTGATTCTGCAGATTTTGTATTTCGTGAATTTGACAGTTTCTGGATTTTCTTGTCTTAGATGTGAGGTTCAAATTTTAATCTTAATTCAAACAGGTTTATGTTGGGACTTTTATGTTCTGTGAATTATCTTCAGATTTCTGCCAAGTTGACAGATTCTGCATGTTGATGGATTTCACGTTTTGTTTTCAGATTTTTAGATTCAAGTTATGTTTCAGATTTTGGGTTCGGCAGGCTTCAGAGTTTCAACTTATGCAGACTTCTTTTAATTTCTGATCTTTTGGCTGCAGGAGCCTCAAATTTCCAGATTTTTATGGTGACGACAGATTTGGATTTCAGATTTTTGTTCATTCCAGATTTTGCTTTGAATGTGAAGTTCAGACTATCAATTCTTATTTTCCGATTTTTCTTTTGGAATGAGTTCTGAACATAAATTCTGATTTTGGTTTGGAGCATTCAGATTTTCAGATTTCAGGTTTCCAATTTCAGATTTTTAATCTCTGAATTTCAGAGGTGATTCAGATTTCAGATTCTGCCTTAGATTTCAGTTTCAAGTCTGTTTTTGGTTTGTGATTTTACAGGTTGACAGATTTCAGATTTATGTGATTTGATTTGGATTTAATTTTATGATTTCATTTTTTTTGTTTCAGTTAAATTACAGATTTTACAGATTTCAATTTTTTTATTGTCTTGCTTTCCAAAGTTCATGGGGTTGTCCTCTCCTTGTAGCATAAGTCTGTGCATCGAGCATGAATTTTCATTTATTTCTTCTCAACATGAGACATGATTCTTACAGTCATGACCAACAATCCGGTCTCTTGAGTTATTGATGAACTCGTTGATTCATGGGCGGCATATGTACCCGGTCTTGAAAGACTTATGGGCATCCCCCACTGTTTTGAGATTGGATGCACCCGGCTTTTGATAAGCATATGGGGACTCATCTCACTGTTTGGTCATCCTCATTAGCCTATGGTTTGGGCATTTTGACATGTTGATCATGCACAGCCTCTCCATGGCATAATGGGCAAAATAACTCCCTCGTGAGGGATGGTAAGACATTGGGGTCTTTTAACTAGACCTTTGTATGCCCACCTTAAGAAGAGGGTCAGGAGGTGGGTTTAGAACCGGCCTCCTGGTTTCCCTTTGTTTTGAATTCTTTTAAGTTGAGCCGAAGCCATGAGGTGGGTTTAGAACCGGCCTTATGCTTGCCTCGGTTTGTTTGAATTAAATGGATTTTTTTTTAATTTAAATTGATTGTTTGTTTTATTTATTATTTTTTTGAATTAACCATGGGTCAGGAGGTGGGTTTAGAACCGGCCTCTGCATGCCCAATTGAATTCTTTTAGGTTATGCCGAAGCCATGAGGTGGGTTTAGAACCGGCCTTATGCTTGCCTCGGTTTGTTTAAATTAAATTGATTTGAAAATTTAATTTTTGAAGCCAGGGTACTGCTCATGTGGGGGCAAATAGGCCTTCATGGGCCGGCCCCTGCGCGGATCCTCTCCTTCTCCATCTCTTCTTCTTTTTTTTCTTTTTTTTTCAACATCTTTATCGGTGGGCCCCACCGTCCTGTTGACCCGAGGGTCAACAGGCCTCCCGCGCGCAGCCGCGGCTCCTCCTCACGCGGCTTCCCATTTTCTTTTCTTTTTTTCACCTTTTTTTTTGTGGGACCCATCCCTTTTCCACCGTGGACCAAAGTGGGGGAGACATATCTCCCCCCTGCTACAGTGGTCGCCCGACCTCCCTTTCGGCACCCGACGGCAGGGCGGCTCCTTCCGGCGACTGCTCCGGCATTGCTCGACGGCGACGGCACCGGAGGAAGAGGGGGGAGGCCCCGACGGCGATAAGGGAAGAGGGGGAGGCTCTCACTGGCGTCGATAGGAGTATCTCCCAGCTTCTACGGCGTCGCGTCGGCTTGCAGAGGAGCTTGCGGCGTCCGACGGTAGCAGAAGAGCTTGCGGCGTCCGACGGTAGCAGAAGCCGGCGGAAGAAGAAGAAGAAGGTGGGAGAAGGACCGGTAATCCCTTCCCCTCTCTCTCTCTTGCTCTGCCCTTCCACCCCGTCCGCGTCCGTCTCCCGTTCTCTCCCTCTCTCTGGCCTCCGTCGCTCTCTGTCTGCGCGGCGGCACCGGCTGGCCTTATATAGGCTCCGGCCGGTCTCCGTCTCCTACTAGGAGAGTAGTCCCGGGTCCGTGAGGGACTCGAGACCTACCATATCCTTGGTCCCCATATTTTGGGAGGGAATCGGGATCCCCCGGGATATCCTCCGTCGATCGCTGCCCTTAGTCATCTCCGAGTAGGACTCGGAGGCTGCGCATTGGATGTCGATCGGGACTCCGTGGCAGGTCAATATCCCGATCCGGATTTACTCCTTGCTCCGATTTTCTTGCCTTGTTCAACAAAATCCCCCCTCCTCCTTCTTTCGTCGAGCCCAGTGTCCGAGCAGGCTGCGTGCGGCTTCTTTGGCCCATTTAGAAGACCGTCCAGCCTCCCTCCTTCGAGCAGGCCCGTGGGCCTTGGAGATGGCTTGCAAAAGGGCCCCTCCAGTAGGCCAACTTGAGTTAATTGAAATGCCATTTCAAGCTCTATCGGTGGGCACTTCAGGTGGACTGAATTGGGCCGATCAAGGTCCTATTATGGGCCTGGAGATGGACCGAATTGGGCCTGTTTGGGCTTGTGTAAAGTACCTGTACATGTTGTACACAACCCGAATTTTAGAGAAGCCGAGCCTGCCATCTTTTGTTTTCTCTTTTTTTCTCTTTTTTTTCTGAAAATTTTCGGTTACAACACACCACCACGTGGGCGCTCCACCTTGGGCGGCTCATCCAGTTTGCACCGGAACGTTGACTCGGACGTAGGCGCGGGCCGGCTCCCGTTGCATATGATCCTTCCCACTACTTGGAAAGTCAAAAGACTCTGCTATGTAGGATGGGTAAAAATTCCACACGATCGGAAAATAAGGCGGCATGTTGCCAAAATTTCCCCGGTTAAGTGGGATTTTACACCAAGGGAAGGACATTCACACATTTGCACCATTGATAGCATTGAACATGGCATATGAACTGTCACATCTGATGTATATTGACATGGAATATTTTGAACATGAATATTTCAAGTGCCGAGTTGATTGCATATGACTGGGCATCGACACCAGCTCGACAGACCGTATGTGATGCAAACTGAACAAGAGTTAACCAAATCTGAAGTTAACTTAATTAAATATGAAAATACATTAAAACCAACCTTAAAACATGCTTAAAACAGATCATTAAAACTTTAGCATTCAACAAAAATCATATTTAATACAATTTGGAAAAATTGATTCAATACACTTAATCCATTGGAATTCAAATGTTTAAACAAATGCACATCAAATAATTTACAACCAACTGAATAAAGCACATCTAAAACATATCTTAAAACATGTAAATCAGATTCATTAACAATATGAAGTTCAAGTTTAATCAATTTGAATCAAACTTTAAAACATTTAAAACATACCGAACACACCCAAATCAGTACTAAAACACTAACTAATATAAGAAAACCACGTAAAAATGACTCAACACATGTCAACTAAACTTAAACAAGTCAAATTGATCAATACATCTAAAATTTAAAACTCAAAACAAAATAAAATAAATATCAACAAATTGAAGTAAAACAAACCAAACAATTCAAACAAACTCAAAACAAATATCATTCAAATCTATGTCAAATGGAAATTTGAAATCAACATTTCAAACTACATCAAAATCAATTCATAAATCAACATAAGTCAACTCCAAACCAAATCTAATCAAACTTGTTTACATCTCATCGGGTCCGAAAGGCCGGGGCCCTTTGTGTTCTTTATATGTTGTGGATGTGCACGCTCTCGTCAAACAAGATCGATATGGCAGTTAATCAAGGGTGTTCGAGTGTTTGCTCGATGTAAATGAACATCGGATATTCGCACCATTCGATGGAGAGAGGTCAAAAAATATTTTCACAGAACCCGAACCTCGGTTCTATAATCTTCTAATGTCACCTTGATTATGTAGTATTTTTATGGTTTATCACCTGCTGTACTAGAAAATTTGGGTACGATATTTCAACATTCAAAACAAATCTTTTAAACACTTTTTTTTAAAACAAAACAAAAGATTCTCTAAGTTCCCACAGTTATCAACGAGAAAATCTAAACTAAGTTCTTGAAGATTATTTTCAATCAAAATATGTAGGTACCTGTTGATAGGAAAATAATTTTATTGATGAACCAACATGCCCATCAATCTGATTAAGAAAGATAGCCTAGCCACAAAAAATGATGGCTATTGAGAAAAATAATTACATTAAAAAATATGTATAAACATTGATTTTCATATCACAATATACTTCTGCTGCACAAAAGAAGTTTAGGAAGGAGACTTCAAGTTACTGATTACCGAGTTATTTGGTAGGTAATGCCATAGTTGTAATTCTTCTGCTGTCATGCCCCTCTGAGAATACAAATGTAGAAACATATGAATCTAGAAAGGACTAATTTCATTATTTGTTAAAAATCAAAGATATTAATTTTTTTTATATTTCATAAGTTTCATGACTCATTCCTTTGTCTTCAAGTCAGAAAAGATAAAGTGAGTAGTAGGGTGATACTAAATGAACTGGGACAAATCATTATAAATTATAAGCCAAAGCAAATACTGTAGGATCATTGGGTCAAAGACTTGCATTCAAACACATTATAAGATATGTATCTCACTCGGTTGAAAACACATATTCTGGTAATCAAACTGCACCAAACTTGAATCTAGTTATTTTTGTTGGGATCCAAGTCATTTCCGCATCACATAATGTAAACCGTTATAGCACACAAAAAATTCATCTAGATACCAGGAGAACAAGAAAAATTGAAACAAATTTGCCAAAGTTCGCATTGCACACATAGAAAGAAGTAAGATGATTTTACCTAGTAAAACACACAAAGATAGAAAGGGAGAGGCATGGGAAAGGAGAGGAAGGGAGAGAAGAGTGGGGGCATAGTGGAAGAGATCTTAGAGAGAGATCCGCCCACCGCCACCACCAATGCCACTGTCGACAAAACCACATGTCAGGCAAGAGGGTTTCCAAGCTCTTTAAGCTTTGGTGAAGATGAGATGAGCAAGAGGGCTTGGATTCACCTTAGGGTTCAGGCAAGGGGCTTTCGAGCTCTAGGGGGCACTTCCCTTTCAGCTACAATAAGGGTGGGGCTTCACTTTTGGGGCATCACTTCCGGCATCGAAGGTGTTGAAGAAGGCTTCTGCAGGGGCTATTTCAATTTCAATATAGGTTTGGACCTGTATTGATTTCAACAGAGACTTGTACTATTAATATTGGAACTAATACTAATAGCCAAACATGGTTTCAGTACTTGTATTGATATCAATATTAAAACTGACATTAATATCAGGTTTTAATAGCGTTACCAAATAGGGTGCAAACTAATGACTCGGTCTACCCCTAGACCGACCCGGTCCGACTGGGTCGTGACCCCCTTTATTATTATTATTTTTCTAAAAATTCAAAAAAATTAAGAAAAATGTGAAAACCCCCCAAAAAATACATAAAAAATGAGGGAAAAAAAATAAATGACATGATTTAAACCAAGGAAGGTGGGGTCGGGAGTCGGGACCGGGTCGGTTGGGCCCCAAACCGACCCGGGTCGGCCGGGGTCGCGACCCGGGTCGGGACGGGGTCGGCCCGGGTCGGCCCGGGTCGTGAAAAATAATAATAATAAATTAAAAATGGGGTCGGGGTCTTGGGGTCGCGACCGGGTCGGTCGGCCCCAAAACCGACCGGGTCGGGTCCGGGTCGCGACCCGGGTCGCGACCCGGCGAACCATGATTTAAACAAATAATTCATCAACTTCATTCTAATGTGACATATTCTACATTTTGTAGGTAATTTATGTACTCTCCCCATGTCATTTGGGTTAAGTACAAAGCTTCATTTATGTATACATGATGATTATATTTGTTAGTCTCTCAGGAAACTATCCTAAGACTTGATCCAAAGGAGTCTCCATAGCTATCGTAATCATAGTTTGATTGGATCGAAGTATCTGATGACTCTACATAATTCATTCCATAATGCTCTTGACCATATGCAGAGAACCAAGAGCCTTGGGATGAATCATATGTATAGTTGGAGGCATTGTAGTATTGTCCTCCAGCTCTATGGGTACGGTGAACTCCTCCATGTTGCGGCCTTATACTATGATCGGCGTCTTGGGTCGCATGGGTGTATTGCTCCTCCCCGGTAAAGTGTAGATATGTTGTAGGAGATATAAGAGGATCTGGGTCTCTTGTATTTGTGAAGCAATGACGTGCTCGTCGCTGCTACTCTTTGGCGCCCTCGTCGGCGAAAGATCTTCGACTTGTTTTCATTCCCCGTAAGAAGCCATCTATTTAAGAAATATTTAATTACTTAATGATCAATAAAATATGAGAATGAACTACTTTTATGAGTAATACAAACATACCGTCATCGTAGTCTTTGTCTCGGAGAATATCCGGTCTCTCTTGTCCGGTCCCAGAAATATGTATGGAATGTCTCGTCGGTTGTGACAATTCTTCTCGAACGGTCTTCTTATGCCTTTTGTAAGTTACCTTCGCTTGCTTCATCACTTGTACGTGCTTACAAAATTGAACTCTAACCTTCGGTGGAGTCCGTGTGTAAGGAAGAACATTGTCTTTCATGCCTGCAAGATGTAATTTCAAACGATAAATACCACCGAATATAACTGTCACAATATTTACATTGTACTTTTTTCTCCGCCATAGAGATCAACTTGCAATGTAATCAAGCCGGATCACTCTGGGTCGTGCCTGTAGTTTGGGTTGTGTTACTTGGAGAAGACAATTTTTCTACTAAATAAATAATTAATTAAGTAATTAACTATTTAAAAAGTTAATTACGTTGGTAAGTGACTACTTATCTAAGTAAAATTTTAATTATGTAAATGATTAGCTAATTATCTAAGTAAGTAGATAATTAACTAAGTTTTCTAACTAATTATCTACTTAAATAACTACTAAACTAAATATCTAACTAAATATCTAGCTAACTAACTATTTAAGTAAATAAGTATTAAAAAGAATGAACTAATTGAGTAACCAATGAATGAAGCAAGTATCAAATAAGTATAATTAATGAACTAATGAAATAGTTAATGAAATAATTAAGTAAATCAAGAAGAAAAGAGCACAATTTTTGAGCAAAATTGAGAGCAAAGAGAGCAATGAGAGTGAGAGAAAGAGGTGAGGAGGAAGGAGAGCCTCTTGGGGCTTTAGGGCTGAAGGGGGGGGGGGCTCAGCCCCCCCTACTGTTGGCAATGGTCATGTGACTGTTGCGTGTTGCCAATGGTCGCATGGCCGGGTCGCGCGACCCGGCGAGACCCGACTGGTCGGGTCGGCCCGATCGAGTTACGACCGGGCCGGTCAGGGGATATCCGACCGGGTCGGGCCCGGGTCGCGACCCGGAATTCCATGTTCTCGACAATGTTTTCGGTTGGTCACCCAACTTGTAAAGAAAAAATGCGTGTCTGAGTTGAAGACTTTTTCTGTTCTAAGAGAATACTCGTTAAAGGTTGGACTGAATACTTGTAAAGTTACTTTTATCTTAAAATACGTTGTCTTCTTTTTGTTATAGTTCCTTGATTTTTTTTGTTCATGAAAGCTAGTTTTGTTTGATTTTCAGGGACCCAGCAGAGATTCCTTGGGGTGATTTTGGTGTAGAGTATGTTGTTGAGTCTTCTGGTGTATTTACAACAGTGGCTAAATCATCTGCACATATGAAGGTTAGCGGACAAAAAGGGTAAAAATCCAGTTACCTGTAAAATAGTTGTTGATTATGCTTGTCCGTTTCTGCAGGGTGGTGCTAAGAAAGTGGTAATATCAGCACCATCGGCTGATGCACCTATGTTTGTGGTTGGAGTAAATGAAAAGAAGTATGAGCCTAATATGGATATTGTGTCTAATGCAAGCTGTACAACAAATTGTCTTGCTCCCCTTGCTAAAGTAAGTTGTCAAGAGTGCATAAGTTTGTGGATTCTTGCCTTCTCCCAAAGGATAAATCAGCATGATCGCATTGGTTAATTCCCTTGCCTGTGGAGGCTTTACTATCGTCATAAGGCAAAAGGCTCTTTGATCACGTATGCAGGTTGTTCATGAGGAGTTTGGGATTGTTCAAGGCCTTATGACAACTGTCCACGCAACAACAGGTTTTACCTCGTTCATGAAACCTCTTAGGCTTTTACGCCTCAGCAAAACGATTATTCTCAATGTTGCAACAATGAATTGTCTAGACCAGAGTTCCTTCTTTGCTGAAACGTTTATTACTTGTTCAGCAACACAGAAGACTGTTGATGGCCCTTCAAAGAAGGATTGGAGAGGGGGACGGGGAGCTGGCCAAAATATTATTCCCAGTTCGACTGGTGCGGCTAAGGTAATGAAATTTGACTTTGTTATATGACTTTATGCCGGAGTCTAGCTTTTTCTCTAAGACATTTTCTTTTGTACGCTCAGGCTGTTGGTAAGGTTCTTCCGGAGTTGGATGGGAAGCTAACTGGCATGGCTTTTCGCGTGCCTACACCAAATGTTTCTGTTGTGGATTTAACATGTCGACTTGAAAAAAGTGCTTCATATGAGGATGTCAAAGAAGTTATAAAGTATGCCACCTGCTGTTTTGCCCCCTTCAGCATGCAATGAGCCATTGATTTATACATGCTTTTATACTCAGGGATTTTGGGTCTTTGGCCTTTGTCCTTTGAAATGTGCAAATTATAGTTGTCATGGTGACAAGGCATCCAAGACATTCAAAGGGGCCATTCAAGCTTAGGCAATAAGATGGCTGCTTAGGCTCATGGTTTAAAGGAATGGACCTGCTGCTTGTGGACCAGGATTGACATTCATCTGCGTGATTGGGGGGGGGATGGGAAATAGGATCAAATTAACTCCAAAAACATGATCCAAAAAATGGAAATGACCTAAAGCTTCAGGGTATGTCCAACCAATGGTCTTACCCACCGGTCCTAGAAAAAACTTCTGGATGGGCTAAGCTCTGCTTGATCGGCCTAGGTTGGCCAATCTTGGACTGATTTGATCCTTAACCACATCGGGTGACCTCTGGTAATGGTGGAACAGCTGCTGTCGGGTGGGGAATTTGCGGGACCGCTGGTCCTGTTCTGACCTTGCTGTCCCAAACGTGCAGGATCTGCAACTAAAAATTGTGGATCTGGGTCTGCAGGAACCAATAATTGGGGGATCTGCAAGTGGAGACCCTAGATCTTGGTTCTGCATGACCTGATTCTTCATCTTCCTACCCAAAATGGGTGAGGAAGATGCATGGTCAGGGGCCGAGATGGTCAGCACTCTTTGCGCCAGTTGTGCAACTTCTGCCCCTCTGCCATCCACCCTTCTCTTCTGGAAAATTGTTGTTGCAGTGGCTATGTTTTCTATTCTTTGATTTTTGCTGTTTTTTAACAACCAATTAAAGCCGTTCATTGATCAGATTTTTTCCTCCTTGTATCAGGCAAGCTGGCTGATCCCAACTTAGAAATCTTTGCTTGGGCGTCACCTAAGTGGCTGAATTAGATGTTCATATATATAGACACATAGAGAGAGGGAGCGAGATAAGAGGTAGGGGAGGGTAGAGAGCAAGGATTGTCATCTTGCATCTTGGTTTCATTTTGAAGTGGTTGGAGAAAAGATCTCAGATAGATCTCAGAAAATTTTAGGAGATTGGATCTTAGTATGTTAGCGTAAAATGACATATAATCTCTTCTAAGGTAACATGAGACTTGAGAACTAAGACTGAACAAGTTGACGGGAGGAATCAAGATGTATATAGGAAATGTGATTATTGTCAATAAGAGATACAACAATAGGTTCCAACATGGACCTAGGCTTTTTCTAGAGCAATGCCATGGGGAGATCTTGAAGATTGAGAGATCGTGTGACAATTTGAATCATATAGGTATATAGAAATCTTATTTTATAAAATGCAACACTATTTGCTCATAATTTAACAATTTTTTTACTAAAGTGTCAAAGTGGGGAGAAGACATCCACACATTCTCCCGCAATCTTCCACCACACTTAAGAGTGAATTTCTTCAAAAATAGGGGGTATGGCCCTATCCTTTTAAGGAAAATCCTAGTAGGAGTCAAATGCTAATCTTAGTAGGACTCAAATCCTAATCAAACTAGGATTGTAATCCTAGTAGGATTAAAATCTCAATTCCATTAGGGAGTTTTACTAGGATTCAAACTGGAATCCCAAGTATGCTAGGATTCTAATCCCACTTCAATTAGCATGCCAATCCTAATCATACTAGGATTCCAATGCTAATCCAACTTGAACTCAAATTCCAATCCAACTAGGATTCAAATCATACTCAAACTAGCATCCAAATCCAAATATTCAAATCCTGTTCAAATTAGGATTCTCACCAGGAGTCTTATCCTAATTCAACTTGGACTCCAATCCTAGTAGGATTCTAATTCTAAATCAAGTAGGAGCAAATCCTACTTCAACTTGGATTCCAATCCTAGATCTTGTAGGATTCCAATTCTAGTCCTACTAGGAAAACAAACTCTATCATAAAAAACCTGTTGTTTTGCAGATCCAGCCAAAAAAGGGGAGGGGACTGATTCCCATTGATATACAGATTTGAAAATCAGGAAAAAGGAAGGAGGGATGGGAACACTATCAACTTCCTGTTCTGCAGAACCATCAGGTGCGCTAGATGCAGGCAGGGTTAGTTATCAGCGGAGATAGTGGATGAAGGGTGGCAGGTGTCTGGGGTTGATCCCGATCTCTGGTGAGATTTTGGTGAGGAAGTCATTGTTGGAGTCCTGCGTGATTGGTGTAGTTGGAGGGACAGAAGTGAGGTCAAGGAGAGAAATGGCTGCAGGAGGTTCTCCAATTTTACCGGCTGGGACAACTGTGATGTGGATTCATTGGCCATCGCGTGGGGGGGGGTCTTCCTCATTAGGAATCAGTCCTTACTTGCATGGATAGAAGTGGTGGCCATGAAGGAATTTGCAGGGCTGGAGGGATCAAAAGATTTCTTTGATTGACTGGGAAGGAAGTTGGATCAATCTATTTGGCATGAATGCAAATTCTTCTTTCTAGTTTGCTGCTGTTTGCATGGTTCTCATAGGCTGTCGAGGCAGTTATTGACTCGTTACAATTTGTCATGTCGATGGGAACTTATCATCCTGGCCGACTGGGGGAGAGATGACTGCATTGATAGAAGTGCCGAAAATGTTGCATTTTTTATCACTGTCTTCGTGGCATGCGATGGTAGCATTATGATGTTCAGATTGCAGTCATGGAGGTGGATCAGGCAGGGGTAGGGGTTGGCATGTTGGAGCAGAGGAGTCTGCCTCAGATTAAGGAGATTCACCGTGCGGGTTCTGGTATGAACTTTTTTGGGCAAGGGTGAGATCTCTGGAACCAAATTGGTGCATGTCTGGTTGATTTCGGGTGGAGGAGTTATGGAGAATTTGAATGGGATGCTCAGTGGGACATGGGGTGCCACTGTGGGCAGTGGCACTCTTTTGGTGGAATGGTGGGAACTGGCAGCAATAATGACAGGCTATGAAAATTTCCTTGAGTAAAAGAAAGAGAGGAGTGGGAGATCGTAAGAGAGACAAAAGGGACATACTAGATTGCAGCTAGCTCAATGGCAGCTTCAGGCAATGGGCGACATAAGGCTAGAATATGGGGATCCGGGATTGTGAGGGGGGATCATGAGTGTACAAGGACAGCACAGGTTGGATGGTGCAAGAATCTGCTAATTGGGAAAGGTGTTGACTTGTCCATCCCAGTTCTCTGATGGCTTGGGCCTGACCTGGTTCGTTTCAACTAGGTCTGAGGATGGCTTGGGCCTGACCTGGTTCGTTTCAACTAGGTCTGAGGAAGCCAAATCACCCGAGGTGACCACCTACACCTAGGCAGGCTGAACAAGCAAGGTTATTACCTCGGGTGATCTCGGTCAAGTCATGGCTAGTCGCTGCCTCAAGTTGCCTCATTGCCTAAATGGCCATGGTGATTGCCTTTGATAATGTAGCTCTTTTACCATGTACCTGCTGGAAAGTGAGCACCCTTACTCTTATTTTATGTATATTGAGAATCAGCTTTCACCACTCTGCAAAGTAGTTCCATGGTTTGAGGCTTGGTTGAACCAGATAGATAGCTCGAAACAGTCAACTATAGCCATTCCTTGCAGATAAACGCTAATGAAGGTATGGTGTGAGCTCTTATTAAGCGAGGCAGAGGCTTGGGCATGCAGAATATGAATCATCCTAGATTGGCTAGGTCCGATTTCAGTCAGGATCAGATCGGCCAAATCAGCCAATTAACTGAACTGAAAATCAATCAAGAATTGGTCTGGATCAGTTTTAATTTTTTAAAAAATCAGTAAAAATCAGAAAAATAGGAAACCTAGATCAGTTTTAATTTTTAAAAATTATAAAAATAAAAATTCCAGGGAACATCCATGCACACATCAATTTGAATGGTATGAGTTTGACTTTCACAAATCTAAGAATACGAAATATGAAATATACAATTTCTTAAAATTTAAGGTACAATTGTTATACAAGTACAACCTTGTGATCATCAAAACCTGTGACAACCATCATATGACTTCTCTTTTTTTTTTTGGATTCTGCAATGGCCATTGTGAATGTGAAATCATAATGGGCCCATATCCATATAAAAAAAGTGATTCAACCATTTCTCAAAAATCTATCTACACATCTGAATGTGTGGGTAGAACATGTGGCTTAATTGAGAATTTTTCTAAATGAGAATTAGTCATAACATTGATGACCGGTGGAATGTTGGCATTGGCCTTCTTGGAAATCATGTTCCGCTGATTGCTCCATGTTGAGCTTCTCCTTCTGGGTACAAAGAAGCTGCATTTACACTTGCACCTACACCTGAAGCTACACCTCCATATCGTAGTGTTGGCAACTACATTTGATTTATTAGTTGGCGAAGAAGGTTCTTGAGTGCTCATTTGGAAATTTGGACACACGTGGCTTCTCTTGACTTCTACTTTTTTTTTCTTCGCAATTTCTTTTTCTTGGGTTATGAGAAGTTTTAATCTCATGTCGATACACCTTTTTCAAGCTTTTAAACCTTCTAAAGTCACTAGTATTGAGCTTTGTCTTTTCTTTACTCTTCTCTTTTAAAGGAGTTGGAGGTGGAACAACTATGGTCTATGTATCTTTTTGAAGTTTTGATATGTAGTTTATACACTATCAAATTCTCCTTCGGCCCAAGCATAATCTTTTGGGTCAAATTTTGGAGGTGGTCTTCTATCTATATTTTCTACCCAAAGTCACCAATTGATGTTTCTATTGGAACAAATATTCCAAGTCAATACTAGAAAATTCTTCCTCAACTTTTGTTGCTACTTCTGCCCTTTATTGATAAGATCCACTAACAAATCTTGAAGATAGTTCGGATAATTTTTGGCGTTCTTTTATATTTTTAATCGTCGATCTCATGTTGTAATGGTATAACACCAACTTCTCCAATTTTGCATTTGGTAGCCTATTTCTGCTCTTTGTTTGGATTAGACTAAGTGTACTTCAGTTCCTCCCGCATTGTGAGAAGTTTGTGTTTTAACTTAAAATTCGAATAATAATAATAGAAGTTAATAGATTCTATCAACTTCTAGTGTTTATGTGAATCCACCACTCAATTGTACTCTACCAATGAAGAAAAAAACATGTAAGCAACATTGTTACATTAGTCTTCTAATATTTTAATATTATAAATTATGAAAAATCATCTTAAACTTATTAGGGCTAACTTTGTCAAATGATTATCTCAAATCAAGATTTGAATAAAGTTCAAGTCTCATCCTATATGATTGCATATGAAACATAAATAACATTATAAAAAGCTCTCATAATATGAGCCAAGATAGGTCAGGTTGGGGTTTGTGAGTAGGTCAGTTGTTAAAGTTCAAGTCTCATCCTATATGATTGCATATGAAACATAAATAACATTATAAAAAGCTCTCATAATATGAGCCAAGATAGGTCGGGTTGGGGTTTGTGAGTAGGTCAGTTGGGCCCCAACTGACCTGGGCTGCCTGGGGCCGGCGACTTGGTCGACCCAGGTTAATTTGTGTCGGAATGGGTTATCCGAGATGATCTAAAGCATTGGGCTAGTCAGGGCTGACTTGGCCGACCCTGACCGACCTTGGGTGATCCGGCTGACCCTAGATTGAATCGGCTGATTTGGGTTCCAATCGGATTGGTTGAGCACAAATCCAACCGGGCCGACTGGCCTCAACCTGACATTTCATGATATGAGTGCTAAATGGGAAAACATCAAATTTATACTTATTTCTTACTTGGCTTCCACTTTATTTTGTTGATTTCTTGCAAGATGCTATATCACTAACAATTTCTTTCATAACTTCAATGCTTTGCACATCTCTCTACTATGTTAGAATTTGGGATTTAAAATATACTAAGGAGCAATCAAAGTACGATTAATTATTGTCTAAATTGACAAATGAACATCTTGACCAACATCTCAAACTGATCTGATTTGTAATGCAACTCACTCATATAATCTATATATTCAGTTGCACAAACAGAATGGCTCAATGCATGCCTATGTTTACTTTAACATTTTAAGACAATAAAGTTTGTGACAAATTGAGTGGGACTGTGTCTAATTGAATCATGCCTATCTATGTGCTTTCTCGTGATGTGAAGCAAATAATGATGTGATCATCTCCTATCTATGTGCTTCCTCATGATGCAAAGCAAATCAGGATACCTATGTATGAATGATGTGATCACTTGAGTTTGACTAACAAGTGCACATAAGTTTTCTTTCATATCTTCTGACATAAGGTTAATAGAATGTGCTGCACATGGTATCTAAAATATATTTCTTTTTTCTATCAACTTCTTGCCTACAATCTTATAAAATTTGTTATCTGTCACAATTTGAACAATATTGTTCTCTCTATTTTTCTTAACTATATCATCTATCAAGGAAAACAAGCAATCCACAATTTTATTATGTACAGATGCATAAATAGAGAAATAATACATTTATTATACTTCCTGTGATTCCTGTGTATCCATCACATATAATGATACACATATCTCCTACCAGACTAGACGAAATCCATCAATCTTGTCAGTAAGCTCAATTTCATTAATGTACTTTGAGGTTGAGACTTTTAATTTTGGTATTGTCTCTTCAATAACATCCACCATATTTTGAAAATATTGATTAGAAGCTATGCTCGAACACCTACATGAGCATGACATATAATCAATTATTAATCTCAATTTGGCAGTAACATAAATTATAATAAGAGTGAAAGTTATAATTTATTAACTTACATGTAGAAATTATTTGCAAATATGTTTTACTGTTTGCTTTGTAACTTCAATACTCGCTTTGACTTTGAATGTTTAATTTATTGTTTGCTGCACGTAATTTTGTCTTCTAAATATCAACTCATCCATAGGTAGAGTAGACTGCCGGCGATGAAACTTGCAACCTCCAATTCCAGGTTGTGTATGTAGTAACTCAAGAGGGATTACAGATGAATGTTGCGCATTACTGGATGAAGTATCATCAATTAGTTTTTTCTTTTTTTCTTTGCTTATCTTAGTCCTGTAACCGGTATCTTTGCATCCTAGTAGCTTCGCATAGTCTCTCTACTACTCAATTCTCTTCCTGTTAAGTACACTTCTATCTCTTATCTTAGTTCTTAACACACTATTTTATATTTTTACTGATCTTATTAACATGTTTAAGGGAGAAACATCTTCATTCATTTGTTTTTTGCACTACTTACATTGCACATTCTTATTCATCACATTCACCATAAACCCATGATCTCATCCAATATCATGGCAGCTAGCATCATCATGTTCTTGTTCGGCTATTTTTTGCACACAAAACACATGAAATAAAGTATTGGTATCACAAATATGTAAATGCGATCTGGTGTGGAGTTGATCTGGAATCGGCCTGGATCCAATCTAGCTTATCCAGGTGCCGATCAGCTAGATTTGAGCTGGATCCAGCAGATCTGGGTGCAAATCAGCTAAATCCAGACAGGATCCAGCAGATCCGGAATCAAATCAGAATGACTTAGTGACGAACATCACCTCTCCAGTGGTGGTGTCCTTTAAATGCAGTGATGGCAAACAAAATAGGTTTGTGACACTCCAAAAGCTGCCTAAATGCAGCGGCAGTTCAGCTAAGGAACTTGGCAGCAGTGCATAGTCAAAACTCAAAACTGCCTGATTCCTGTCTTCTCCGGTGGCAGCATCGATTGACAGCAGTGGCGACACAAGAATCTGGTGGTGTCTCAGGCATTTTTTGCTGATCTCTGGCAGTGCCGCAGCAGCCTTAAAAAATGCCTAAAAAAGGTGTTGATTGGTGGTCTGGACCAGTAGATCCACCATCAGCGTCTTCTTCTCCTGCGGCGAGCCCTCCATTTCCTTCTATTTGCTCTGTCAGCACAAGGTATCTAGGGAGAAGATGGGTGTCTGGAGCTCGACCAGATTCTACAGTTTCCACTTTTTTTTTTCTTTGGAATCATCATAATTGGGCAATTATAATCCGATTCTGGCTGAATCAGCCGATTTGTCCGGGATTCAGGGGTCTGGATCTGGTACTTGTATTGTTTTTTTTTTGTCTAGTCTTATCATTTTTCTGTACTGTTTATGTAAGTCTATGGTCGGTGTGGGGGATGGATCCATGCTGATCTAGTTGCCTGGGCTGAGTTCTACGGTCAGCTGATCTTGAGCCTGGATCAGCAGATCCTCACACGAGATAAAAACCAGATTGGCTGATCCCTTCCATGAGTCGGGCTTACTCAGACCGAGTCTTGCCGAGTTGGGCTAGTATTGGCTGACTCTTGGAAGAACCTGAGCTTCTGGCAGATCAGCCCACTAAGCTAATTCAGAATCTTGTCCCGATATGGAATATCTTGGTTAGGATGGTTACGTTTTTGCGTGTTCTAATGAATATATTATTTTTCAGGTATGCATCAGAAGGGCCTATGAAAGGAATCCTTGGGTACACCGATGAGGATGTTGTCTCTAATGACTTTATTGGTGATTCAAGGTATGTCTCTTATAATCGAACAGGGCCTCCTTCAGGAAACCTGTTCGTGAATATCCTATCTTATATTTCTTGTTCTCTCAAATAGCTCAAAACTCAGGTATGTTATATCCTATATAATGTGCGAACAGATCAAGCATATTTGACGCTAAGGCTGGCATTGGACTGTGCGACTCTTTCATGAAGCTTGTCACTTGGTACGACAACGAGTGGGGCTACAGGTTAGGTGCCATATGGCTTCCTGCCTTCTATTTAGGACACTGGCACTAGGGGCTTCCTGCATTTTTCTGCAAAATTGCATGTATTACAAGGCCTATAATAACGCTTACTTTTCTTTCTGTGATATACTTTTCCTGCCCATGGATTTTTTGTTACACACTTGGACCTATTGGAATTACCTTTTACGTCAAACGGGCATGCTAGAAAACGTTCCTTTGTTATATTTATCAGACATCTATGCTGATTCCGGCACGCCTCCTTTCAGCAACCGGGTGCTGGACCTGATAGAACACATGGCACTGGTCTCTGCTCGTTGTTGAGTGCTCCTTCACCACCAAGGAACTACCCGGTTTCGGGGTTGGAGGCTTCTTATGCACAGAAAGCAAGCCATGAGACTGAGGCTACAATTTTTTGTAGGTTTGAATTTCTTAGTCAGGTGATTTTGTCCAACATGAATAACTGGAGGTACTCAACGTTGAAAGTCCTTCATTGTTGGTGTCTTATATATTTGTCCCGTTTTTGGGACCTCGTTGCCGAACGGTAGGATGTGAATCATATTTTGCCTTGCAAGTTGGAAGCTTGGCGTGCTCACTTATGTTTTCTCTCTTTGTTCGCGCAAGTTTTGGTTAGGGAAAAGTGCCGGTGAACTCTCTACAGTGTACCCAACAAGTTCAGTTGAGTAGACAAACCATCTAGAGACAATATGTATAAGTATAACTTTAGGTGGTGTTTGTTTTTCTTTAATATGAAAATATAAAATTTTAATTTCATGTCTATCCTCTTGATTTGTGATAAGAAGTATTTTATTTGATTACGATATTTATATATTAATCAAGTTTGTGTTTACTTGAAGTTGTATTATGTGTTACATGTGTTGCCTATAAGAAGAGTTGTTTCAAGATATTAAAGATGTCCTTTGTGATTGACACGTAATCTAAGTGTCTAAATACTTAAATATGCCAAGCGGTTAGAAGTATCTTTAATCCAATAGAATGCAGTTTTAGGTCTTTGATTGAATTAATCTAACACATATATTAGGTTGTTTGGTAAAATGTATAATCATTTGCTGAAAGGTCTGAACTAGCCTATGAATGTAACACAACCCTTCAAAAACCACTAATAGGTAAGTACTATTTATTTTATTTTTTTAAGTGGATGGTTAGGATTTTATGTTTTTTATATTAAGATTTCAGATAGTAAAATTATGTTGAATCAAACGACATCCTAATATGAGTTAATAGGCAAATCTTTGGTTGAGTATTTATTTCTGCTTCCAAGGCCTACTCTCAAGTCGGATCTTACCTTCTATGTCTAGGCTGTGATGCCCAGCCTCATGTTAGAATAGATTGAGAAAAGTTTTTGAGGAAGTTCTATCACCATTTTGATCTTGGCTTACCTGAAGCTTGCTTATTAGAGAGGGAGACACCCAACACCTGATTTGACTGTGCCAGTTGCTGTATTGCTGCATAAGCTTCCCTCTTAGCACTTATCGGCTGTCATTTTTATTATTATTCAATAAAAATAAAAATAGTAATAATAATAATATTGTTAGAACATTGAATGATATTACTTTTGATATTTCTAGTGGATACATCAATGTCATATTCCATCGTACTTATTATTATCAAATACTAATACTCTATCCAAACATACGCTTAGCGACTTATCACATATCAATTACTATGATAGGGCCTATTAGAATATGATGTTAACCATCAATATCAATATAACTTTTAATTTGATATTAGTTATTTGAATATTGTTGTATCCATGGCAATATCAAATTGATAGTGTCAAATTTAATACTCTAACCAAACATACTCAACATCCTTTTTCCGAGCAGCTAGGCATACTCAAGAATTCCTCATTCTTTCTTGGATTTGCCAAAAGGTCTCTGTCATGGATAGGGTTGCAAACAAGTCGGTACATTAAGAGGTTCATTAAAAAGTTGTATTAAAATAAAATATAAACTAGTTAATGAAATAAAATTGTAATGATTACCATGTAAGACCAAAAGAGATGGGGATCACAAGATATACAAAGAAGGTCTAAGCTCTTCTTTTGTCTAAGCAAAATGTTTCTTTAAAATTATGTGTAATGATTACTAAACAATTTTCTTAGCAAGTTTTATTACAAAAACATAAAATTATAACAAAAACTAAATTTATCATGCAACCAAGCACTCCATAAACTTGATTTGATAAAAGCTCAGATAGTTGAATATGTTAGAAAATTGACTTGTTAACATGATGAGTTTGTGAAAACATTTGTTAGACTCAATAAAATTCACAAGTATCTTTTTGCAAATAAATTCTTAACATCATATTTATTTTCATATATGTGGACGCACTTTCCTTGTGGCCCCTTTCTCTTGGTGTCGGTGGTGTGTGTTGCTGTTGTGTTCGTCAGGAGCCAAAGGCTCCAAAAGTGAAGGGAAAAGAGAGAAATGAAATGACCATACGTATCTTATCAGGAAGATTATGTTGGGAGATTATAGATTTTATCTTTTTTCTTTTCAACTGGTTGAGGAGAAAGAGCTTGAAGCGATGATTGGTTGTTCCTACAAAATCAAGTAAGCCATAAAAATAAATGAGAGTGAATTAGAACTATGGTAGTGAAACATCTTGCAAAGGAAATAAACTATCATAAAAGGAATTAGATAAACTGGATTGGGAATCACTCACAACTCATTTTATTTTTTTTAAGATGATGAGGATGAGATGATTACACTAAGATATGCACGCAAACATGAAGATTTAAGATGACAACATGGAGGTAAAACAATGCAAGATAACAGGGGAAGAAAGATGAATTTAGTCTACAAGAATGGTAGTTCGGGGCTGTTGGCATCCCTACACTAGGGTCATAGGTGACCTAGTCAGTGGATCACCAGGTGTTCTAGCAGGTGGATCATCAAACATGCTAGTAGGCGACTCATCAGGCTTGGCATCCTTGGTGACAGATCATCAGGCCCTCCAGTGGCCGGTTTGTACCCAAATGCTCCAACGACCCTCTCGGACGATCTACAAGGCTTAATGGTGACCCAAGAGGTCTCTTGGACGTGGATGATGATCTCCTTTCATATGTAGAGGCTTGAGAAGCTTCAGAATGGGTGATGATGAAGAAACAATGGGAAGGTTGGTTTTTGATGGTGGAGGGGGTGAGAAACTCTTAAACTCTCTTGCCATGAAGCATCGGGAGGAGGTGGCTTGAAGCTCTTGAAACCCTCTATTCTAGCCCTTTGGGATTGCCTCTTAGAACCTTAAAAAGGTGGTTAGAGGTACCTTTTTATAGACTCAAAGGCAAAGGGCATTTCAGGCATTTGAAAGTGTCTGGCGAGACAAAAAGTGACCCGTCTGCTAGGTCACTAGGAGATCCGTCTCAGGGTCATCTGCAAACCCATAAATGCCATTAAATGCAAGTGCGTCAAAAGCTGGTCGCGTGCTTGACCGTCGCTTGCTATAGTTCCTGGCATTCCGGCTAACAGGATGCCATTGTACTATTCATGCCCAGTCACCCAGTCAAGCATGCATTGCTCGAGGGTCACTTTGGTCAATCTGTCTGCTACAGTAACTGGCATCCTGGTCACTAGGATGTTTTCTTACCTGACTGATCATAAATACCCACTTACCATGGCCATAGTTGTTAGGTTTATGCGAGAATCAAGTGGTGACCCGGGTGCCAGGTCGCCTAGCATCCCGGTTGACGGGGTGCCTGGCGACCTGCCTGGTGGGGCACCTGGCATCCTAGATGATGGGATGCTAGATGACACATTTGGGGGGTCATTACCTTGCCTAGAGACCCATTTTGGCTGTTCTTTGAAAATCCAATTTATTTATCAGAAAACTCGAGCACTTCTTAAGAAAACATAAATCTTAAGCTTCTTAAATAGGAAAAATTTGTGTGTCTACAATACATATATCTTAAAAATTATGACAATCTTTTTTGATTGATCTGGGTACTTAAGTTTATAGTGTCATTAAATATATTTATATTAAATAAGTTAAAATGAAGATACAATATTAACCTTGAGTTTGCAAATCATAAACAAGTTTAAATTTGCATTTCAGTAGATCAAACTTGAGTTTAAGTATAAATTAAATTAAAGTTTTGTAAGAACATGAATTAATTCTAAAGTTCAATTGGAACTTTAGAATTAATTCATGTTGGAACTTAATCAAATAAAGAAGCACTTAGAAAACTCAAAGTTGAACACCGAGTATCCATTCGAGTTCTAGTTGTAAAAGAGTAAAGGAATCAAGCTTAAGTAGTAGGCTCGTATGCACATCTACTCATTGATCATTTATGCAACTAGATGATAGTGGAGCCGCCAACCAATGCTAGGATGCTGTAACTTGTGATTACCATGAACACAACTTCTTTTGTCACACCACATTGTTTTGACGAAGTTCATCTCAGATGCTAGCACTGCACGTCACCAAACAATTGATTAATGACCTCCTACCTTTGAGCACTTACAATTAATACATTTGCAACTCCAAATGTTGATTTCACAATAAGTTATAGGTTAGGTATCCTAACTGTTTGGTAAAACATATGAGTTCAATAGCATAAGATCACCTCTTGAAATAAATAAGATTTTATGTTTTGCAACAAAAATTATAGATGGAATTAAGGCTTATATTTATTTAAGTCAAATCAAATGTCATCTTAGGATCTCTAGAAAAGGCAATATAATTGGGTATTCTGCTTGTGCTATGTACAACCATGCATTATTAAAGAGAGTGGATTGCTAGAAGACAAAGCTCTCGTGGGGGCAAACAGCAGGGGCCACGTCAAAAATGGGTACTTGAGGATTTTTTAGCAATTTTTTTTTAGTTACTAACCCCTCTACACATCTACTAAGCCATGTAATATACTAATCCACACATTTTTTTGGTTATTAAACTCTATAATATATTACTGACCCCTTGAGGTTCAATAATGAATGATGAATTTACATATGAATATATCACTTTCGGGTAGTCAGTTACACCCAGTTGTAATATAGAGGGATATTTCTTCATCTAGTGGGTTCAATAGGAAATGATTGTGTAAGTTGAATTTTAGAGAAATGTTTCTTAGTTGTAATAAAAAAATACTATATTTGTGTGTACATGAGAACTAGTATGTGCACTCATTTGACTCGACCATGGGATTTAGTGAGTTAGCACCCAACATGGCATTGTCTTAGAAGGCCATGTCATGCCACTTCCTATGCCTCAATTTGAGGATGCCATCACCACAAAAATGAGGTAGCATGTAGGCTTCTTGGTGAGAAGGACATTTAGGGGGGAGTGGAGATGCCTAGGCTAACATTGCTAGAGCAGAATCTGTGGCCCTAAAAGGCGTTCCAACAGAGATAGGCATGATAAATTAGATCTAGAGGATCCAAAGGGGTCTGCCTGCCAAAGCAGCCTGCGAAGAAACTTAGCAAAGTTTAGCTTTTTGAGCACTTCCTTTTTTTCTTAAGTGTGTATATACATGTTGATAAAAATGTATGCCCTACAAGCCAATATGATTTGACATTTCTAAAAATATTTTATTCAAATAATTAGGCAAATTCTTCATTACAAACTCTTATTAGATGTGAATATCGTAATGAAGTCTATGATCAAATACGATGATGATTAAATCATGATGAGATCATGGTAATGAGATTGATCATCTAGAGGTATTTGATCTAAATGTTCATAGACATAGGATCCTTGAGATGGGACATCAAAGATCTAGATAGACTAGTATATGTGATGTCTTTTCATGTGATAAGGATGGCCGATCTCATTGGTCATTAGTGTGGAGATACTGAGATATATATACATGTGCTCATTAGTTGAATGAGTTCACTGAATTGACTAAATTAGAAACCTTGAATGGTATCTTTCTGAACTGTTCATCAGGGTTTTTTTATCATCACGGTTGTATGGTTGGATCTTTGACCTGAGTTGCCAAAGGTGCTTTGTTGGGTGGAACTTGTGCTTTGACCATTGACTTATGAATCATTATTTAGATAGCCCAGTATAGTAATGGATCGGGTACAAGAAAAATCTGATGGAGACAATTGAGTGGACAACATAGATCGTCTACTCTCAGTAAGTGAGAGTGAATGTCCTATGGGATAGCACTCTAAATCCCTGTCTAGGGTAGATAGGATAATTGGAAAAAGAGTTATCTAATTGATCCAATTCCGAGTACAGGATGCTATAGAGTCGGTATACTAAGGAGTTGACAGTTGATGCCGTACTCCTTTCTGACCAGGACATTGGATGGATGAGGGTTTATATCCATGTGGTAACTGATGATGGAAAGGCTCAATGGAGATAATATTATTCTTATATCCATTTGGGATCATGGGATGTGGCTTGTACACTTCATGATCGGTAGGCCGATTAATATGTTATTGGATAACATATTTAATTAAATCAAATATAATTGTTCAATTTTATTCAGACCTCAACCAAATAGGCTATTAGGCCTAGTGGGTCACATACATAAGGACTTATCCATAAGTACATGGGCAAGGGCGTAATTTATGGAGATTTTAGGTTTTTATGAAAAATTCCAAAATTCTCTATAAATACTGATGGTTTTAGCCAAACCCCATTAAGCTAAGGGTGAAAACTACATCCTCAGCTCCTCCTTACCTTCTTCTCTCTCTAGAAGGCATCCATGGCCGATGGAGCTCTGTTTGGGAACAATTCTCGAGGCCGACGTGAAGGGAGAACCCGTTGTGGATGAGATTCGTGTGGATACCGCTGGAGATCAGATATTTGAATGGTTTGAAGAGCTTAGAATCTCATCTCCTTCCTCTCCATGTGATTAGATGAATTCCTATTAGGTATATCTGAATCTATTTTGATCGATTTTTGGTTTTCGTCATTCGGTTCTAATTGATATAGATTCTAAAGGAACCCATAAGAATCATTATTTCTGCTGTACCAAATTTTGTAAAACGATTGCTTACACATGTGAACGTAAATTTTTTATAACCTAGATATAAAATATACATTAAAACTAAATGGCAGAGCAGAAAAAGACAAATCGATTAAAAAACTAATATTGTGTGATGTAACACTACAACGTGCAAATATAGATTAGAAAAAAAATACTTGGGCCTTTTGGCTTTTTTTAGTAATTTACCCTTTACACAGCTACTAATGCATGTAATATGTTACTAACCCATATATTTTTTGGTTACTAACCCTTGCAATAGATTACTTAACCCTTGGGATTCAATAATGAAAGGGGAATTTACATATGAATATACCACTTACGCATAATTGGTTGCACCTAGTTACAACATAGGGGCCTTTTACTTCCTCCAATTGGTTTAATAATGATAGAGGAATTCACATATGAATACTACCATGCAATTAGTTGCATTTAGTTGTAATACAAGGAGATATTTTTTTCTTCTAATGGATCCAATAGCGAAAAACAAATTTACTTATGGATATATCTCACCCACTTGCAAGTTATCTAGTTCCTATGTCCCATCAAGAATCAAGCTCAACACTTGTATCATAGATAGACACAATATGCATGTTATAAATCCTCTTTGTCCGATTGAGCTACATAGTCCAATCCTAGTCAAGTAGATGGAGTAATAATGTTTCACTAGTTCCATTTTATCTTTTTGTATTAAAATATTCTATTCTATGTGAGAATTGAGAAGGGTTCAACAAGAACTAATCACCTTAGTTGAACTTTGGAAGAAGGTTTCTTAGTTGTATCAAAAAATACTATATTTGTGTGTATGCAAGAACTGATTTGTGCATTCATTTGACTCGGCCATGGGATTTGATGAGTGGACACCCTACACAGTATTGTCCTAGAAGGCCATGTCATGCCACTTCCGGTGCCTCAATTCGAGGATGCCATTACTGCACATATGAGGTAGGCGTGCTAACATCTTGATGAGAAGGATGCTCAAGGGGGTGTGGAGAGGCTTAGGTTAAAGTTGTTGGAGTAGAGCCTATGGTGTGAGAGGGCATTCCAATAGAGATAGGCAAGATGGACCAGGTCTAGTGGACCTAAAGGGGCCTACCTGCCAAAGCATTCTATGAAGAACCTTAGTAGATTTTGGCTCTTTGAGCATTTCCTTCCCCCGTAAGTGTGTTCATACATGTGAAGGTAATTTTTTTTATAACCTAGATGTAAAATATACACTAAAACTAGATACCTAATCAAAAAAAGTTCAAAAAAACTAAGAAAAATTGTGACTACAACATGCAAAAATAGACTAGAAAAAACTATATACTACAACAAATGAGAATATAGGAAAACGACTAGCAACTCACCTTTGGCTTTTTGGAGCATAGTCTCGAGAGTTGCAGATGAAGACATATTTGTTGAGGTAGAACTCATGTGGAGCTAAATAGAAGAAGCACTCTTTCTAAGAGACATTATGTTTTTTTAGCTTTGAAAATAGTAAAATTTATGATTTAAGGGATGAGAGTAGAAATTTAAGGATTTAGGATCTCTATCTAATGTGTTTGTCTTGATCTTTCTCAACATGGCCATCTCTCTGCTCGTCCTTCATATTCGAAATTTTAGAAATGTTGAATGTCCAGGAGCACTGAATATAAGTATATGGCTATAATCTTCAAACATATTTTTCTAGGTATTTGATTTAAACATACATATATGGAACCATGCTACAACACATTCCATGAAGAAGAAAAGCTAAAAAATATTTACTAAAGAACACATGTGGATCATCGTTGTAGGTTGCTTGGTTGTTGTGTGCGTCACAATGTTGGAGGCTCTACTTTTTTCTTCGCTTCAGGATGTTGGACATAGATAAAATGGTACCATGCTATAACAGATACTCTATGAATAATAAAAACTAAAATACATTTAATGAAGAACTCCCTTAAGCATCGTCACAACTCTTTTCTAGTTGCTTGGTTGCTGTGTGACATCACTCAGAGAATCTACTCTTCCCATCTATAGAGATTATATCACCTTAGTTGGCCATTGGTAGGAGTTCTCACTGTTGGCAATGAGGTAGGGTCATGGCCCCTCAAAAGAAAAAAAGACACTTGCATGGCCATATGACAGTGCAAGTGAGCATGGGTTAGGCCATGCCTCATTGGCACCAACGGGCACTTCTGCTGGTGGCTAATTGAGGCAATTTAGTCTCATGTGCCAATGGCCAATGAGGATGATCCAATCTCGTTTGTAGAGATACATTACCTCAGTTGGCTATCGACATGATTTTTCGTTGGTGCCGATGAGGTAGGGCCGTCACCCCCTCAAAAAAAAATCACTTGCATGGTCATGTGACCGTAGAAATGAGTGCAGGATATGATCATGCCTCATTGACATCGATAAGAACAATGAGATGGGGACACGTCCCCTTAAAAAAATCACCTGTGTGGTCAAAGATTGCACAAGTTGGGGGGGGGGGCAATAGCCATGCCTCATTGGTGTTTGAGAGATCTCTCATTGGTGGCCAACTGAGGTGATCTTGTCTTGTGGACATTTAATATCAAATTGCCTCAATTGGTCATCGTTGAGAGTTCCTGCCGGTGCCAATGAGGCGGAGTCACAACCTCCTAAGAAAAATCACTTTCATAGTCACCTTAATCGGTCATGTGAAGTACAAGTGAGTGGGGTGGCTGTGGCCGTGCCTCACTGGCATCAACAAGAGTTTACCATGGGGCCAATACCACATTAAAAAAATCACTTACACTATTAGTGTGGGCTATGGCCACGCCTTATTGGCACCGATAGGATCGGATTGCCTTAGTTGGCCACAAGTGGAAAGCAAGAGTTCTTGCCAATGCCAATGAGGCACAGTGGTCACAGCCCCCACTCACTTGCAATTCCTTACAGAAAATCACCTGTGTGCTCACATTACCACACATTAAGTGGGGGTAGTGGCCATGCCTAATTGGCACTAGTGGGAGACACCGGTGGAAATTTCTATTGGTGTGGGGCCATGGCCCCTTAAAATAATCATTTGCACGGTCACATGTCTATGCAAGTCAGTGGGGGTTGTGGCTATGCTTTGTTAGCACTGATGAAAGGTGTAGCTAACTTAGGCAACTTGGTTACGAGCAATTTAGTGTTGATGGATGCGATTAGATTGCCTTAGTTGGCCACCAGTGTGAGTTTTGGTTGATGCCAATGAGGGAGGGCCATGACCCCCTAAAAATCACTTGTGCTATCATGTGAATGTACAAGTAAAAAAACTTGATTGGTCATGTGACTATTTAAGTGAGTGGGAGATGTTGTCACGCCTTATTGGTACTAGTGTCAATGAGGCAGGGCTATATGTGCCTTAAAAAAGAAAAAAATAATTTTACTAATGCAGTCATGTGACCATACAACTAAGTGGACTGTGCAACTGAGTGGGTATGTAGCAATGCCTCATTGGCACCGACAGTAACTTAGAGGCTAGATCACCTCAGTTAGTCATCTGTGAAGTTTGTGCTAATGTTAATGAGGCGCAATCACAAAATTGGGCAAGGGAGTGGGGACTGTGGCCCCACCTCATTGGCATAAGTGGAATTTCTCCAATGCCAAAAGGGTGGGGTCACAACCCCTTAAAAATAGTTTGCTTGGTTATGTGATCGTGTAAGTGAGTGCGGGTTGTGGTCATTTCTCATTGGCATTGGTGGGAATTGTTGTGACCATGCCAAACGCGGGCACTTTAGGTCTTATGACATATTTTTTAGTTATTAACCCTTTACACATATCTACTAACACATGTAATATTTTACTAACCCTTATATTTTTTGTTACTAACCCTTATAATATATTACTTGACCCTTGGGATTCAATACTGAAAAGGGAATTTCAATATGAATATTCACTTCCAAGCAATTAGTTGCACCCAGTTATAACATAGGAGGATATTTCTTCTTCTAGTAGGTTCAATAATGAAAGAGGAATTCACATATGAATATATCACTATCGTGCAATCAGTTGCACCTAGTTATAACATAGCGAGATATTTCTTTCTCTGGTGGATTCAATAACAAAAGGGAAATTTACTTATGAATAAATCTTGCTCACTTGCAGACTAACTAGCGCCTTAGTCCAATCAAGAATGAAGCTTAACACTTGTATCCTAGATAGACACTATATACATGCTATAAAGCCTCTATGTCCAATCAAGCTCCGCAGTTCAATCCTAATCAAGTAGATGGAGTAATAATGTTTCTCTGATTCCAACTAAGAAGGGTGCTATAGCTTCTTCGAAACCATTTTTTACTTTTTATATTAATGATATTTATTTTCTATATGAGAACTAAGAAGGATTCAATAGGAACATATTGCCTAAGTTGAATTTTGGAGGAAGGTTTCCCAATTGTAATAAAAAATACTATATTATTTGTATGCGAGAACATATCTATGCGCTCATTTGACTCAGCCATGGGATTTGGTAAGTTGGCACCTACACAGCATTGTCCTAGAATGCCATGTCATGCCATTTCTACTACCTCAATTCAAGGATGATATCGCCGCATAGATGAGGTAGGCATGAGAGCTTCTCGGTGAGAAGGACATTTAACAAGGGTGAGATGCCTAGGTTAAAGTTGTTGAAGTATAGCTTGTAGCACTAGAGGGTGTTCCAATAGAGATGGGCATGATGGACTAGGTCTAGAGGACCCAAAGAGGCTTGCTTATCAGAGTGGCCCACAAAGAACCTCATTAGAGTTCTTTAGATCTGTAAGTGTGTATATACATGTGAAGGTAAATTTTTATAACCTAGATGTAAAATACATAGTAAAACTAAATTCTTGAGTAGAAAAAGATGAATTAGGCTAAAAGAATTTAAAAAAAAAATGTTATGCAGCACTGTAATGTGCAAATATAGACAAAAAAATACTATAATAAATGAAAAGATAAGAAAACGACTAGCAACTCACCTTTGTCTTCTTGGAGCATAGTCTCGGGAGTTGTAGACAAAGATGTATTAGCCAAGACAAAACTCGTATGGAGTTGAATAGAAAAAGCACTCTTTCTAAGTGACAATATGTTTTAGCTTTAGCTTTGAAAATAGTAGAATTTTTGATTTGAGGGATGAGAGGAAAAATTTATAGATTTATGAACTCTCTCTAATATGATTTCTATATGTGTTTGTCTTATCTTTCTCAACATGCACATCTATCTACTCGTCCTTCAAATTTGAAAATTTTGAAGTGCTGCATGTCTAGGAGCACTATATATAAGTATATAGCTATAATCTTCAAACATACTTTTCTAGGTAATTTTATTTTGATTTAAGCATACATGAATGCAACCATGTTATGGCACATATTCCATGAAAAAGAAAAACTAAAAAGGATTTGTTGAAGAAGTCACATATAGCACCATCACACATTGCTTAGTTACTATGTTAGTCACAACGTTGGAGGCTCTACTCTTACCTTTGATTTGGAGCATTGGACATAGATAATATGGACCTATGTTACAACACATATTTCATGTACAAGAAAACCTAAAATACATTTAATGAAGAACTCACCTAGAGCAATGTCACAACTCCATACCAGTTGCTTGGTTATTGTGTGTTGTCGCTCGTAGGATCTACTCTTCCTACCTGTAGAATCTAGATCACCACATTTGGCCACCAGTAGGAGTTCTTGCCAGTAACAATGAGGTGGGGCCACGACCCCCTCAAAAAAAAAAAAAATCACATGCATGGCTACGTGACAACGCAAGCGAGTGCAAGTTGGGCCATGCCTCATTGGCATCAAATTGTTTCAGTGACTACTGGTGAGAGTTTTCACTGGTACCAATGAGGTAGGGAAACAACCCCCTCACAAGAAAATCTTTATGAGGTCACGTGTCCGCACAAGTGAGTGACGGCTATGGCCATGCCTCAATGGCACTAGTAGAAACAATCAAGTTGGCATGAGCTCCTAAAAAATCACTTGTGTCGTCAAAGACCACACAAGTGAGTGGGGGCAGTGGCCGTGTCTCACTAGCAACTGTGAGATCTCCCACTAGTGGTCAACTGAGGTGATCCAAGCTCATGGCCAACTGAGACCAAATCGCCTTAGTTAGCCACCCACAAGAGTTCCTACCGATGCCATTGAGGCAGTGCCATAGTCATCTCAAAAAAAGAAAAAAAAACTTGTTCAATCATCTTGCGTGGTCATGTGAGAACACTTGTGAGTGGAGGTTGTGGCCACACCTCATTGGCACTGATAGAAGTTCATTGTAGAGCCACGACCACCTCAAAAAAATACTTGCATTGTCAGTGGGGGTTGTGGCCAGGCCTCATTGGCACACATGAGACTGAATCACCTTAGTTGACCACAGGTGGGACATAGGAGTTCCTGCCATTGCCAATGAGGTGGTGAAAACAACCACCACTCACTTGCATTGTCTGTTAAAAAAAATCACTTACGTGATCACGTGACTGCACAAGTAAGTGGGGGTAGTGGCCATGCCTCATGGCACGACAAGAGGCACCAACAAAAACCCTTGTTAGTGCCAAGGAGGTGGGGTCACAATCCCCTAGAAAAACACTTGCATGATCATCTGCAAGTGAGTGGGGCCTATGACCACACCTCATTGGCATAAGTGAACTAGTCATGAGTGATTCAGAGTCAACGTATGTGATCAAATTGCCTTAGTTGGCCATTGTGGTAGTTTTTATTAATGTCAATGAGGCATGGCCATGACCTCATAAAAAAATCACTTGTGTTGTCACATAACCACATACGTGAAAAACAAATTAACTTGCATAGTCTCATGACTGTGTAAGTGAGTCGGGATTGTTGCCATGCCTCTTTGGCACCAATGTCAATGAGGTAGCACCATGACCCCCTCAAAAAAGAACAAAATAATTTCACTTATATGGTCATGTGACCCGCAACTCAATGGGGGCTATGACCATATCTTATTGGCATTGATGGGAACCTACAAACTAGATCGCCTTAGTTGACCACCTATGGGAGGTTATGTCGGTGTCAATGAGGTGACACCACAACCATCTTAAAAAGAATCACTTGTGCAGTCACATGACCAAACAATTGAGTGGGGGTTGTGACCCCATGTCATTGGCACCAGTGGAACTTACAAAAAAATCACTTACCAATTACGTGACCATATAAGTGAGTGTGGGCTATGGTAACATCTCATTGACACTGACAGGAATTATTGTGGCTAACTAAGGGGATTAGGTCTCGACAAGTGAGACTGGATAGCCTAGTTGGCCCTAGTTCTGATCAGTGCCAATGAGGCGAGGTGACAACCCCCTTAAAAACCTAAAAAATAATCTTTGTATTGCCACGTGGCCACACACATGACTAAGGTCTTTGAACCCACCTCATTGGCACTAATAGGAACTACAGATGAGATCGGATGATCTCAATTGGCCACCTATGGGAGTTTCATTGGTGCAAATGAAGTGGGGCATGATCACCTACAAAAATTCACTTGTGCGGTCACGTGAATGGGCAAGTGAGTGGAGCCTATGGCCATGCCTCATTAGGCCCCCGGTAGGAAACTCCCTCTAGTGCCAATGAGGCAAGACCACGACCCTGTAGAAGTGAAAATTGACTTGTGTAGTCATGTGACTATACAAGTGAGTGGGGGTTGTGGCCATCCCTCATTGGCACCAGCGAAACTTTTGTAAGTGGTCAGCTGAGGCGTTATGGTATCCTATCCATAACAAGAAAGAATTTGGAACAAACTTTGACAATTTAACTACATGATTGTTTTCTAAAAATAAGAAAAATCGAAAGGATATGACCACAAACTATTTATTTAAGTAACTAATTAACTAAATCTAGGGAATTTATAAATTAGGTATCCTCAGAAAAAAGTCCAGAACATTGAAATTTCCAAACTCTAAAAATTATGAAAATTACTTAATTATAAAGTAAGAGAAATAAAAAATCTAAAAATTCTTCATAGCATGGAAATTTGAATTGTTCAAAAAAGAGTAAAATGATTTGCTATAGTGTCGTAGTGCTTGGACGCTGTGTTGTAGTGTCGGAGGCTCTACTCTTCTCTTCACTTCACAATGTTAGACATAGGTAAAATGGAACCATTTTACAACACATATTTTATGAAGAAGAAAAACTAATACATATTAACTGAAGAAGTCATGTGAAGCATCATCGCACTTTCTTTCTTGTTGCTTGGTTATTGTGCGCTATCACTCAGAGGATCTACTCTTCTTGTCCATAGAGACTAGATCACCTCAGTTGGCCACTAGCGGGACTTCTTGCTGGTGCGAATTAGGCAGGGCAACGGCCCCATAAATGATTGGGCACTTTGGCCATGCCTCATTAGCACCGATAGGAACTCCATCAGGTGGCCAACTGAGGCTATCTAGTCTCATCTACATTTCTTGCCAGTGCCAATGAGGCGGGGCCACAATCTCCTAAAAAAATTCACTTGCACCGTCATGTGACCACGCATGAGTGAGGGTTTGGCCACACTTTAGTTGGCCACTAACAGGAATTCCCTCCATTGCCAATAAGATGGGGCTATGCCCCTTAAAAAGTAAATAAGTAAAATTAACTTGTGCTATCACGTGACCACTCAAGTAAGTGAGGGTTATGGCCAAATCTTATTGGCATTGATAAAAACTCTCGCTAGTGGCTAACTAAGGTGATTTGGTCTCCAGTATGTAACTAGAAAGAATTCAAAATACACTTTGCTAGTTTAACCACATGATTGTTTATTAAGAATAGGATAAATAGGAAGGATATGACTACATGCTATTTTTTTACCCAACTAATTAACTAAATCCAAGGAATTTAGAAATTAGGTAAACATAAAAGAAATTCTGGAACACTAAAAGCTCAAAACTTTAAAAATTATGAAAAGTTACAAAATATGAAAATCACTTAATTTAGAACATAAGAAAAATTAGTAATCTAAAATTTCACCATAGCTTGAAATTTTGAATAGTTCATAAAGAGTAAAAATGATTTGCTAAACAATTCATAGTGTCTGAGACTCTACTCTTTTCTTCACTTCCGAGTGTTGGACATAGATAAAGAGAAATCATGTTACAACACATATTATGTGAAGAAGAAAAATTAAAATATATTTAACAAAAAGCTCACCTAGAGCAATGTCGTAGCTCCATCTCATTGTTGAGTTACTGTGTATCGTCGTTCAGAGGATCTAGTTTTTCCATCTATAGAGATTATATTGTCATAGTTGGCCATCAGCGGGAGTTCTCGAGTTTCTATTATTAGCCGTAGACTCATGCTTTGGAATAGGTGCATGTTGTCAATATAATGAACAATGTTAAGAAAAAATCTCCCTCTCCCTCTAGAAATTTAACGATGAAGTGGTGACTTATTTATTTGATGCATATACCCATAACGAAAATGATTATAGCACGATAGCTAATGTTTAAACATTTGATGAGTTGAATAAAATATTATTAATATTAAAATAATTTTATTATTTATGGCAACCGCCCATTTGAGAGAAATTAGGCTCCCGTACAACATTTAAGGCATGTTTGGAAAAATATACCGAGTCAACTATAGTACAAGTCTACAAGCATCTTTCCAAATCCATTTTGCATGAACTTCCATTTGATCATATGGAGTCCATTAACCCATTTGTCAAATTTAACCTATCAGTTTATGCCCATTTATAGGACTCATGACCCAATTTAAGGAATTCGAGGTCCTTTGAGTCATTTAATTGAAAATTGGGTCCAGATGATAAAATTTTGGAGTTTGGGTCTTTTATGATGGAATTAAACACATTTCTTTACTTCGTTTACCCCCTTTTTTTCTTTTCTTCCTTTAATATACCCTTTTTATTTCACTTTATTTCCGTATTTTTCTCTTCTTTTATCTTTATCGTTTTCATTCTATTTTCTTTATCTCTATCTCTCTCTTCTCCATCTCATTGGCTACTTCTCATTCGCTCCAATTTTTGCTTCGTTTTGTCATCGTTTGCAATTACGTTCGTCCTAAGTTTTTTGTATTTCATCATGTATTTAATTTGTTATTTCGTGTACTCTTATTTTGTTTATTATTCTTCGTTTACTGTTGTTCTCTGTTTCACTATTTTTTGTTTTATTTATCGTGCGTCTTTCTGATTTTTCTTCTTTTTCCGTCATGTTTTGTGTACACTTTTCGTATTATTTTATGTTTTCGTTTATCATAATTATAATGTTCGTATCTATTTGTGTATCTATAATTCATTATATGTTTTTTCACTTAATTAAAATTTTATTTTTATTTTTAATTTCATTAATTTTATTTTTAATTTCACTTGATAATTGTATTTTTATTTTTTTGTTTGTGATATTTATCTTAATAATTAATTGAGAAAATGAACAGAGGGTCCGTTTCTACCCAACGTCCGTTTTCAAGAGCACCTTAACACTGAGTCTTTTTTTTTTTTAAATTTTTGGCAACCCCTTAACACTGAGTCCACTTCTTCAAAATTTAACCACCTCCGCTCCATCTTTGAAGGATGACGTTGGATGGCCGTTATCCTCTCCTTGGAAAGGATTTTTTTTTTTTTTACTCTTTTCTGTTACGAAGTTAACGCTGCCAACCTCTTTTGAATTTTATGTTCATGGGGTGTTTGGTTGCATGATATTTTTTTGTACATTTTTATGATAAAAAATTATATTAAAATAAAAAGTGAACCAACTCATGACATAAAATTATTATGTTTGGAGGGATGTGATAATAAAAAAGAGTAACTACCATTCATGACCAAACAAAGTGGGGGACCACAAGAAAAAAAGAAAGAGGTGAGACCCTCTTTTTTGTTTAAAAAGAAAATCACTTTTAAAAAATAAAATTATCATGGTTATCAAACACCTCTTTTAACAAATTTTCTTACAATTTTTAAAAATTAAAATAAAAACTTCTCAACCAAACCATAAACATTCCAAATATAACACTACTTCACCAATAGAGGCATATGCAAGAACATGAATAAATAAACTGTTATGTTTAGATCTCCATATAAGTTAAATGTAATAATTTTTTTTCCAAATATAATGATATCCGGTAGTAATAAAGGTAAAATCAACCAGAATTATTTAAATCTTAACATGTACTATTTAATTGTTTAAATTAAATTTAAATACTAATAAAAATAAAATTTAATAAATTTTTCTGCAAACATAATAATAATTTGTGACATAATAAATATATTTATATTTTATATTTTATATAATATAATCATCATGACATAACAGATATGTTATAAATAGATTGTAGTTATAAATTATATGCGATTAGCATGAGACAACAAAAAATTAATACTTGAATAATTTTTAAATAAATTAAATATTGATATAATTTTTATATAAATTAAATATTAATATAAATAAGGTGTAATTTTTTTAAATATATTAATATTTTATAACTATAAATAAAATATAATCAACAAGGTGTATTAAATATATTAATATTTTATTTTTTTATAAATATAAATAAAATAATTTTTATTTTAACTATGCTAATATTTTGTAGTTACGTAATAAATATGTTTTCAATCATAATAATTTTTAAATATAAATATAATAATAATATATAATTAAAATAAAATATAATTAACATAATATAATAACTAAGTATTTAATAATTTATATTCTATTCAAATATGGATATAAGTTAGACGTAATTGTTTTAATTGTTTTATGTCTAAATATTATAACTTTTTGACGTGATAAATGAGATAGTTATACATCTCATCTCACTGAGTTTTCTCCACTGGAGAAGGAAAAAGAAAATCAGGTCTGAATGTCACGGAAGTGCTTCTTTGGCGGAAGGGAGATTTTTGACCGACCGACTGAAGGTGAAGAAAACATGGTGAAGGGACAAGGGACGGAACCCATTCTCTTAAAGGGATCGAGAATTAATTTTTCCTAATTTACTTCACACAATTTTTACTTTCTTTCACTTAAGAGAGAGGGTGAGAGAAGAAGGGCAGATGACGAGAGTGCTTATTGTTTTCTGACAGACAAGTAATTTTATTTTGAGAAGAGTGGGCCAGATTATTTTTGTGATGCTCATTGTCCCGTTTAATTTTCCAGATTCAATTTTGCAGTGATAGTCAGAATCGACATGATCATGGTACATTGATACATAGTCTACCTAGATTCAAACCGGGTAATAAGGCTCAAAACACTGAACCCTCATATTATTTTTCGAACGTCTTTTTGAGTCCTACATAAAAAGAAGTGCAAAAAATTAAGGCCTTCTTAACTTACACTGAACCGGGCACTCCTCTGTATAGTTGTGTGCAAGCAAGGAATGGTGGAATGCGGTGCATGTGTACAAGTGTAATTGGACTAATTTTTTTGAATTTATATATTTTTATGTTCATTGGTTGAATCATAAAATAATTATTTTAAGTGACTAAATAAAGTCAAATAGATGTATGAGTACTGTATGAGTAAATTGAAGATTTTCTTCTGTTACTATGGTTTGTCAACTGTACCCTGAGATGAATTTAGTTTAATATATGGTTCTCACCACAAAGTAATCACTAGTATTCTCTTTGATGAATTTACCATTCAGTTATTGTCCTTATTCACCTCACATTTTTTCACTTTTAAACTACATAATATTAAATCCTTCTTTTTGCATATATGAATTTCTTAATCAATTTATTTTGTCTTTTGGTACTTACAACCGGTCAAATAAACAACCAATTGAAGAAACCATTATTGTTAGTTTCACATATTTATTTGTATCATACTTTTTGGGTAAATTCGTATCATTACTTTTAAGGTCAAATTAATTGAAAGCAAATAAAAAAATGATGATTGCATTTTGTATACGGTGAAATTTTTGGTAAAAAATAGATACAAAATACCGAGTAGGTGCACCTTTATAACATTCTCTACTATTTACTTGTAAAAAACATATTGACTTCTTAGTCACATGTTTTTGCTATGTATAAATAATATATTAAGCAATATGAATTATATATTTCAATCTTGTACACATATACTATTTTATCATTTAAAATAAATATACTTTTCATATATACCTTGAAGTGTGATGTGTGCTATTTTTTAAAAAAATATGCAACAATGATATAACACTCCTATAATGTTAACGAAGTCATTGAAACACAATGCATGCAATGTGTCAAAATATTTGACAGCTTAGCAAACATAACGAGATACATTGATATAACACACAACGCAATGGTGTAAACTACTAATGCATCAATTATTTTACTAAGTTTAATTCTCATAAGAAAGGAAACAATCACAATTTAAGGGTAAAACAACTATTTTTTCTTATTCAATATTAATTTATAATTGTCAAATAATTTTAGAGGTGATAGATATGGTTAAGAAAATAGAAGACATGAGTATTGTTGATGATTAAGAAATGTGACAGTTTACATTAAAAATTAACTTAGAAATTGATTTATTAGTTGCTTGGTTTTGTTTTAATTTTACGAGCATGTTTTAAATATAAAATTTTTATGTGTTGAGAAATCATTGGAAAGCTATCACAAACTTTTGGGTTGAAGGTAAATGACATATTTTTGATGTATGAAACTCTATTCCCGATAGAATGATGATTTTAAATTAAGATTATGAATTTAGCACCGTTGATACTTCGTGTTCGGTTGAAAACTTGAAACAATTTATGTGACACAGTTTGAGTCTCCTTAATTCATCTTTTAATTTGATTGAAGCATATTATTGTAATTTATCTTTGGTTGATGTGGTGAGAAAGAAACATTAAGTGTAGGGACAGACTAACAAATACTTGTCTACCATAAATAGGAGTGTGTCCAATCAAATACACATTCAAAGTCATGAACATAGAGAACTAGTTCAAATTGCCTATTGTAAGTTCGATGCAATGTGCCAAAAGATTTGGCAACTTAGTAGATAAAATGAGATACATCGATGCGGCACACAATAGTGTAAACTACTAATGCATCAATTATTTTGCGAAGTTTAATTCTCACAAGAAAAAAAAGTCATGCTTTAAAGGTAAAACAATTATTTTTCCTTATTTATTATCAATTTATGAGTGTCTAATAAATTTAAAAGTGATGCATATGGGTGAAAAAATAGAAGACAAGAAAGTTGCTGATGATTAAGAATGGATGTAGTTTAAAAATCAACATAGAAACTAATTTATTAGTTGCTTGGTTTTGTATTAACTTTATATATGCTTTCAAAATATCAAATTTTTATGTGTTGGGAAATCAATGGAAGACTATCATGGACTTTGAAAACTTGAAACTATTTATGTACACATTTTGAGTCGCCTTAGTATATCTTTTACTTTGATTGAGGCATATCATTGTAATCTATCCTTGGTTGATGTTGTGTGAAAGAAATATAAGTGTAGGGGTAGCTTGACAAATACTTGCCCAACATAAATAGGAGTATGTCCGATCAAATATCCATTGAAAGCCATTAACAAAGAGAACTAGTTCTGATTGCTTGTTGTAAGTTCGATGCGATATTTCAAAAGATTTGGTAGCTCAACAAACACAATGAGACACATCGATGCGGCACACAATGGTCTAAACTACCAATGCATCAATTACTTTACCAAGTTTGATTCTCACAAGAAAGCAAAGAGTCATATTTTAAAGATAAAATAATTATTTTTTCTCATTCAATATTAATTTATAAATGTTTAATAATTTGAGAGGTGATACATATCGGTGGTAAAATAGGAGATGTGAGTGTTGATTACAATTAAAAATGGTGACAGTTTACAATATAAACCAACTTAGAAACTGAATTTTTAGTTGCATGGTTTTGATTCAATTCTACGTGTATGTTCTAAATATAAATTTTGTGTGCCGAAAAAAACAATAGAAAGTTGTCACGGGCATTTGGGTTCAAGGTAGATAGCATATTTTGGATGTTTGAAACTCTTTTAGTAATAGAATGTTAATTTTGAATTAGGATCATAAATTTTGCACCGTTGATACTGTTTGGTCAGTTGAAAACTTGAAAATATTTATGTGACACATTTGAGTCTCCTTAGTCTATCTTTTACATTGATTTAGTCATATTATTGTAATCTATTTTTAGTTGATGTTGTGTGAAAAAAACATAAGCGTAGGGTAGCTTCGTGAATACTTGCGCACCATAAATAAGATCATGTTGGATCAAATACCCATTCAAAGTAATGAACAAAGAGAACTAGTTATAATTGCTTGTTGTAAGTGGGATGCGTTGTGTCAAATGATTTGGTAGCTAAGCGAAACAATGAAACCCATCGATGTGGCAAACAATGGTGTAAACTACTAATGAATCAATTGCCTTACAAAGTTTAATTCTCACAAAAAAGTAAAGAGTGACACTTTAAAAGTAAAACGTATATTTTCTTTATTTAATATTAATTTATAATTGTCTAATAATTTTAAAAATGATGCAAATGAGAGAAAAAAATAGAATACTTGAGTGTTGCTGATGATTAAGAAGGACGGTAGTTTACATTAAAAATCAAGTTAAAAATTGATTTATCAGTTGTTCAGTTTTGTTTTAATTTTATGTGCGTGTTCTAAATATAAATTTTGTGTGTTGAGAAATCAACGAAAAGCTATAATGGACTTTTATGTTGGGGGCATATGAAATATTTTGGATGTTTGAAACTCTTTTTGTAATAGAATGTTGATTTTGAATTAGGATTATGAATTTTGCATCATTAATACTTTGTGGTCGGTTGAAAACTTGAACCGATTTATGTACACATTTTGAGTCACCTTAGTATATCTTTTACTTTGATTGAGGTATATCATTGTAATCTATCCTTGGTTGGTGTTGTGTGAAGGAAATTTAAGTGTAGGGGTAGCTTGACAAATACTTGCCCAACATAAATAGGAGTATGTCCGATCAAATATCCATTGAAAGCCACTAACAAAGAGAACTAGTTCTGATTGCTTGTTGTAAGTTCGATGCGATATTTCAAAAGATTTGGTAGCTCAGCAAACACAATGGGACACATCGATGCGGCACACAATGGTTTAAACTACTAATGCATCAATTGCTTTACCAAGTTTGATTATCAGAATAAAGCAAAGAGTCACACATTAAAAATAAAATAATTATTTTTCCTAATCCAATCTTAATTTATAAATGTTTAATAATTTGAGAGGTGACACATATTGGTGGTAAAATAGAAGATATGAGTGTTGTTGATAATTAAAAATGGTGTCAGTTTACAATATAAATCAACTTAGAAACTGATTTTTTAGTTGCATGGTTTTACTTCAATTCTACATGTATGTTCTAAATATAATTTTTGTGTGCCGAAAAAAACAATAGACAGTTGTCATGGGTATTTGGGTTCAAGGTAGATGACATATTTTGGATGTTTGAAACTCTTTTAGTAATAGAATATTGATTTTGAATTAGAATTATGAATTTTTGCACCGTTGATGCTTTTTGGTTAATTGAAAACTTGAAAATATTTTTGTGACACATTTGAGTTTCCTTAGTCTATGTTTTACATTGATTTAGGCATATTATTATAATCTATTTTTAGTTGATGTTATGTGAAAGAAACATAAGTGTAGGTGTAGCTTGGTGAAAACTTGTCCACCATAAATAATATCATGTTCGATCAAATACCCATTCAAAGGTATGAACATAGAGAACTAGTTGTAGTTGCTTTTTGTAAGTGAGATGCGTTGCGTCAAATGATTTGGCAGCTAAGCGAAACAATGATACACATTGATGCGGTACACAACGGTGTAAACTACTAATGAATCAATTGTCTTACAAAGTTTAATTCTCTCAAGAAAGCAAAGAGTCACACTTTAAAAGTAAAACATTTATTTTCTTTATTTAATATTAATTTATAATTGTCTAATAATTTTAGAAATGATGCATATGGGAGAAAAAATAGAACACTTGAGTGTTGTCGATGATTAAGAAGGGTGATAGTTTACAATAAAAATCAACTTAGAAACTGATTTATCATTTGCTCGGTTTTATTTTAATTTTATGTGTGTGTTCTAAATATAAATTTTGTGTGTGTTGAGAAATCAACATAAAGCTATAATGGACTTTTATATTGAGGGTATTTGAAATATTTTGGATGTTTGAAACTCTTTTTGTGATAGAATGTTGATTTTAAATTAGGATTATAAATTTTACATCATTAATACTTTGTGATCGGTTGAAAACTTGAAACTATTTACGTGACACATTTTGAGTCTCCTTAGTATATCTTTACATTGATTTAGGCAAATCATTGTATTCTATCTTTGGCTGATGTTGTGTGAAAGAAACATAAGTGCAGGGGTAGCTTGGCAAATACTTGCCCATCATAAATTGGAGCATGTTTGATCAAATGCCCATTCAAAGTCAAACATAGAGCACTAGTAAGAATTAGTTATCTTAAGTTGGATGCAATGTGTCAAAGGATTTGGCAGCTCAGCGAACACAATGAGACACATCGACGTGGCACACAATGGTGTAAACTTCTAATGCATCAATTGCTTTACCAAGTTTGATTCTCATAAGAAAGCAAAGAGTCACATTTTAAAGGTAAAATAAATGTTTTCCATGTTTAATATTAATTTATTGTTGTCTAATAATTTTAGAGGCGATACATATGGGTGAAAAAAATAGAAGACAAGAGTGTTGTTGATGATTAAGAATAGGGGTAGTTTACATCATAAATCAACTTAGAAACTAATTTATTAGTTGTATGGTTTTATTTTAATTTTATATACATATTCAAAATATAAAATTTTATGTGTTAAGAAATCAATGTAAAGTTATCGATGACTTTTGGGTTGAAGATACATGATATATTTTGGATGTTTCAAACTCTTTTTATGATATAATGTTGATTTTGAATTAGGATTTTGAATTTTGCACTGTTGATACTTCATGGTCGGTTGAAAACTTGAAACTATTTATGTGACATATTTTGAGTCACTTTGGTATATCTTTTACTTTGATTGAGGCATATCATTGGTTGATGTTGTGTGAAAGAAACATAAGTGTAGGGGTAGCTTGGCAAATACCTACCCATCATAAATAGGAGCATGTCCAATTAAATATTCATTGAAAGCCATGAACATAGAGAACTTGTTCTAATTGCTTATTGTAAGTTGGACGTGACGTGTCGAAAGATTTGGCAACTCAGCGTACACAATGAGACGCATCGATGCGGCACACAATAGTGTAAACTACTAATGCATCAATTACTTTACCAAGTTTGATTCTCACAAGAAAGCAAAGAGTCACACTTTAAAGGTAAAATAATTATTTTTCTTAATTTAATATTAATTTATAATTGTTTATTAATTTTAGAGGTGATGCATATGGGTAAAAAAATAAAAGACATGAGTGTTGATGATGATTAAGAATGGCGGTAGTTTATAATGTAAATCAACTTAAAAATTGATTTATTACTTGCATGATTTTGTTTCAATTCTACCTACTTATTCTAAAGATAAATTTTTTGTGTTACGAAATCAATGGAAAGTTATCCAAGACATTTGGGTTCGAGGTAGATGACATATTAATATTTTTTTGATATATTTTTAATAATTTTAGAGGAGATGCATATGAGTGAAAAAATTGAAGACATGTATATTGTTGATGACTAAGAAAGTTTGCAGATTACTTTATGCCCTGTTTGGTTAGAGTTTCATTTTTGATACTATATCAATATTGATATTAATATTTTCAAATGTTGGAGTATCAATATTAAAAGTAATACAAGTTGTCACTTGTATTACATAATATGTTTTGTTTGTACTACAAATTTTAAAATTGATACAATTAACCAAACACCTCTTAATGATTCCTATCAATATCAATTTTAAAATTGATAGTAATAGAGGTACCTAATAATGTTACCAAACAGGGCATTAGAAATCAATTTAGAAGCTAATTTTCTAGTTTCTTGGTTTTGTTTTAAATTCACATGCATGTTAAAAATTTAAAAATTTTATGTGTTGGGAAATCAATGGAAAACTATCATGGACTTTTGGGTTGAAGGTAGATGATATATTTTAGATGATTGTAACTCTTGTTGTTGATTGTGAATTAAGATTATGAACTTAGCACCACTGAATTAGAATTATCAATGGTGAAAAAATATAGAATTTTTATGTGTTGAAAAGTCAATGATAAGCTATCATGAACTTTTGGGTTGAAGATACATGATATATTTTGGTTGTTTCAAACTCTTTTTATGATAGAGTGTTGATTTTAAATTAGGATTTTGAAAATTTTCACCATTGATACTTCTTGGTCGGTTGAAAACTGGAAACTATTTATGTGACACATTTTGAGTCTCCTTAGTCTATCCTTTATTTTGATTGAGGCATATCATTGTAATCTATCTTTTGTTGATGTGGTGTGAAAGAAACATATGTGCAATGGCATCTTGATGAATACTTGCCCCCATAAATTGGAGCATATTCAATCAAATACCTATTCAAAGCCATGAACATTCAAAACTAGTTCTAGTTGCTTCTTTTATGTTGAATACGATGTGTCAAAAGATTAAGTAGCTCAGCAAATACAATGAGACACATTGATGAGGCACACAACTATGTAAACAACTATTATATCAATTGCTTTACCAAATTTAATACTTATAGGAAAGGAAAGAGTCATAGTTTAAAGATTAAACAATTGTTTTTACTTATTTAATTTTAATTGATAAATGTTTACTATTTTTTGAGGTGATGCATATGGGTGAAAAAATAGAATATATAGGTGTTGCGGATAATTAAGAAAGGTGGTAGTTTATATTAAAAATAAACTTTGAAATTGATTTATTGGTTGCTTAATTTTGTTTTAATTTTACATACATGTTCTAAAAATAAAATTTTATGTGTTGTGAAATCAATGGAAAGCTATTATAAACTTTTAGGTTCAAGGTAGATATATTTTGGATGTTTGATGCCCTTTTGTGATGGAATGTTAATTTTGAATTAGGATTATGATCTTAGCATTGTTGATATTTCATGGTCGCTTGAAAACTTGAAACTAATTATGTGACACTTTTTGAATCTTCTTAGTCTACCTTTGAATTTTGCTTGAGGCATATCAGGGTAATCTATCTTTGGATGATGTTATGTGAAGAAAACATATGTGCATAGTAGTTTGGTAAATAGTTTCCAAATAAAAATAGGAGCATGTCTTATCAAATACGCATTCATGGCTATGAATAGAGAGAACTAGTTATAATTGATTGTTGTAAGTTTGATGCGATGTGTCAATAGATTTGATAGCTCAGTAGACACAATGAGACACATTGATGTGACACACAACGGTGTAAACAATTAATGTATCAATTGCTTTACCAAATTTAATTTTAACAAGAATGCAAAGAGTCACACGTCAAAGATAATACAATTATTTTTTTCTTATTTAATATTAATTTATAATTGTCTAATAATTTTATAGGTGATGTATATAAGGTGAAAAAATAGAAGACATCAGTGTTGTTGATGATTAAGAAATGTGGTAGTTTACATTAAAAATAAACTTAAAAATTGATTTATTGGTTTCTTGATTTTATTTTAATTTTACATGCGTGCCTAAAATATAAATTTTTATGTGTTGAAAAGTCAATGGTAAGCTATCATTAACTTTTGGGTTGAAGATACATGATATATTTTGGATGTTTCAAACACTTTATATGACAGAATGTTGATTTTGAATTAGGATTTCGAAATTTTTTACCATTGATACGTCGTGGTCAGTTGAAAACTTGAAACTATTTATATGACATTTTGAGTCTCTTTAGTCTACCTTTATTTTGATTGAGGCATATCAATGTAATCTATCTTTGGTTGATGTGGTGTGAAATAAACATATGTGCAATGGCATCTTGGCGAATACTTGGCCACTATAAATAAGAGCATGTCTGATCAAATAACCATTGAAAGCCAAGAACATGGAGAACTTGTTCTAGTTGCTTGTTGTAAGTTGAATGTGATGCGTCAAAAGATTTGACAGCTCAACGGACACAATGAGACACATTGATGTGGCACACAACAAAGTAAACTACTAATACATGAATACTTTTACCAAGTTTAATTCTCACAAAAAGTAAAGAGTCACACCTTAAAGGTAAAATAATTATTTTTTTAATTTAATATTAATTTATAATTGTTTATTAATTCTAGAGGTGATGCATATGTGTGAAAAATAGAAGACATAAGTGTTGCTGATGATTAAGAACATTGATAGTTTACATTAAGAATCAACTTAGAAACTGATTTATTAGTTACTTAGTTTTGTTTTAATTTTTCGTGCATGCTTTAAATATAAAATTTTTATGTGTTGGGAAATCAGTGGAACGTTATCATGGACTTTTGGGTTCAAAGTAGATGATGTATTTTGGATGTTTGATGCCCTTTTGTGATAGAATGTTGATTTTGAATTAGAATTATGAACATGGTTCCAATGATACATCGTGGTCAGTTGAAAACTTGAAACTATTTATGTGACACATTTTGAGTCACCTTAATCTATCTTTGACTTTGATTGAGGCATATCAGTATAATTTATCTTTGGTTGATGTAATGTGAAGGAAACATATGTGCAAGGGTAGCTTGGTGAATACTTGTCCACTGTAAATAAAAGCAAGGCTGAACAGATCCCATTCAAAGCCATGAGCATAGAAAACTAGTTTTAATTATTTGTTGTAAGTCGGAAGTGATGTATCAAAAGATTTGGCAGCGTTGTAGACACAATGAGACAGATCGATGCGGCACACTATAGTGTAAACTACTAATGCATCGATTACTTTGCCAATTTTGATTCTCACAAGAAAGCAAAGAGTTACACTTTAAAGGTAAAATATTTATTTTTTAATTTAATATTAATTTATAATTGTCTATTAATTTTAGAGGTGATGCATATGGGTGAAAAATAGAAGACATAAGTGTTGCTGATGATTAAGAACGGTGATAGTTTACATTAAAAATCAACTTAGAAACTGATTTATTAGTTACTTAGTTTTGTTTTAATTTTTCGTGCATGCTTTAAATATAAAATTTTTATGTGTTGGGAAATCAATTGAATGTTATCATGGACTTTTGGGTTCAAAGTAGATGATGTATTTTGGATGTTTGATGCCCTTTTGTGATAGAATGTTGATTTTGAATTAGAATTATGAACTTGGTCCCAATGATACTTTGTGGTCAGTTGAAAACTTGAAACTATTTATGTGACACATTTTGAGTCACCTTAATCTATCTTTGACTTTGATTCAGGCATATCAGTATAATCTATCTTTGGTTGATGTTATGAGAGGGAAACATATGTGCAGGGGTAGCTTGCTGAATACTTGCCCACTGTAAATAAAAGTATGGCTGATCAAATCCCATTCAAAGCCATGAACATACAAAACTAGTTCTAATTGTTTGTTGTAAGTCAGAAGTGATGTATCAAAAGATTTGGCAGCGTTGTAGACACAATGAGACATATCGATGCGGTACACAATAGTGTAAACTACTAATGTATCGATTACTTTGCCAATTTTGATTCTCACAAGAAAGCAAAGAGTCATACTTTAAAGGTAAAATAATTATTTTTTTAATTTAATATTAATTTATAAATGTCTATTAATTTAATAGGTGATGCATATAGGTAAAAAATAGAAGACATAAGTGTTGCTGATGATTAAGAACGGTGATAGTTTACATTAAAAATCAACTTATAAACTGATTAAATAGTTACTTAGTTTTGTTTTAATTTTTCGTGCATGATTTAAATATAAAATTTTTATGCGCGGGGAAATCAGTTGAATGTTATTATGAAATTTTGGGTTCAAAGTAGATGTTGTATTCTGGATGTTTGATGCCCTTTTGTGATAGAATGTTGATTTTGAATTAGAATTATGAACTTGGTCCCTATGATACTTCGTGGTCAGTTGAAAACTTGAAACTATTTATGTGACACATTATGAGCAACCTTAATCTATCTTTGACTTTGATTGAGGCATATCAGTCTAATTTATCTTTGGTTGATGTTATGTGATGGAAACATATGTGCAGGGGTAGCTTGGTGAATACTTGCCCACTGTAAATAAAAGCATGGCTGATCAAATACCATTCAAAGCCATGAACATACAAAACAAGTTCTAATTGTTTGTTGTAAGACGGAAGTGATGTATCAAAAGATTTGATAGCGTTGTAGACACAATGAGACACATCGATGCGGCACACAATAGTGTAAACTACTAATGCATCGATTACTTTAACAAGTTTGATTCTCACAAGAAAGCAAAGAGTCACACTTTAAAAGTATAATAATTATTTTTTTAATTTAATATTAATTTATAATTGTTTATTAATTCTAGAGGTGATGCATATGTGTGAAAAATAGAAGACATAAGTGTTGCTGATGATTAAGAACAATGATAGTTTACATTAAAAATCCACTTAGAAAATGATTTATTAGTTAGTTAGTTTTGTTTTAATTTTTCAAGCATGCTTTAAATATAAAATTTTTATGTGTTGGGAAATCAGTGGAATGTTATCATGGACTTTTGGGTTCAAAGTAGATGATGTATTTTGGATGTTTGATGCCCTTTTGTGATAGAATGTTGATTTTGAACTAGAATTATGAACTTGGTACCAATGATAGTTCGTGGTCAGTTGAAAACTTGAAACTATTTATGTGACACATTTTGAGTCACCTTAATCTATCTTTGACTTTGATTGAGGCATATCAGTATAATTTATCTTTGGTTGATGTAATGTGAAGGAAACATATGTGCACGGGTAGCTTGGTGAATACTTGTCCACTGTAAATAAAAGCATGGCTGAACAGATCCCATTCAAAGCCATGAGCATAGAAAACTAGTTTTAATTGTTTGTTGTAAGTCGGAAGTGATGTATCAAAAGATTTGGCAGCGTTGTAGACACAATGAGACAGATCGATACGGCACACTATAGTGTAAACTACTAATGCATCGATTACTTTGCCAATTTTGATTCTCACAAGAAAGCAAAGAGTTACACTTTAAAGGTAAAATATTTATTTTTTAATTTAATATTAATTTAGAATTGTCTATTAATTTTAGAGGTGATGCATATGGGTGAAAAATAGAAGACATAAGTGTTGCTGATGATTAAGAACGGTGATAGTTTACATTAAAAATCAACTTAGAAACTGATTTATTAGTTACTTAGTTTTGTTTTAATTTTTCGTGCATGCTTTAAATATAAAATTTTTATGTGTTGGGAAATCAATTGAATGTTATCATGGACTTTTGGGTTCAAAGTAGATGATGTATTTTGGATGTTTGATGCCCTTTAGTGATAGAATGTTGATTTTGAATTAGAATTATGAACTTGGTCCCAATGATACTTCGTGGTCAGTTGAAAACTTGAAGCTATTTATGTGACACATTTTGAGTCACCTTAATCTATCTTTAACTTTGATTCAGGCATATCAGTATAATCTATCTTTGGTTGATGTTATGAGAGGGAAACATATGTGCAGGGGTAGCTTGCTGAATACCTGCCCACTGTAAATTAAAGTATGGCTGATCAAATCCCATTCAAAGCCATGAACATACAAAACTAGTTCTAATTGTTTGTTGTAAGTCAGAAGTGATGTATCAAAAGATTTGGCAGCGTTGTAGACACAATGAGACATATCGATGCGGTACACAATAGTGTAAACTACTAATGCATCGATTACTTTGCCAATTTTGATTCTCACAAGATAGCAAAGAGTCATACTTTAAAGGTAAAATAATTATTTTTTTAATTTAATATTAATTTATAATTGTCTATTAATTTAATAGGTGATGCATATAGGTAAAAAATAGAAGACATAAGTGTTGCTGATGATTAAGAACGGTGATAGTTTACATTAAATATCAACTTAGAAACTGATTAAATAGTTACTTAGTTTTGTTTTAATTTTTCGTGCATGATTTAAATATAAAATTTTTATGCGCGGGGAAATCAGTGGAATGTTATTATGGAATTTTGGGTTCAAAGTAGATGTTGTATTTTGGATGTTTGATGCCCTTTTGTGATAGAATGATGATTTTGAATTAGAATTATGAACTTGGTCCCTATGATACTTCGTGGTCAGTTGAAACTTGAAACTATTTATGTGACACATTATGAGTCACCTTAATATATCTTTGACTTTGATTGAGGCATATCAGTCTAATTTATCTTTGGTTGATGTTATGTGATGGAAACATATGTGCAGGGGTAGCTTGGTGAATACTTGCCCACTGTTAATAAAAGTATGGCTGATCAAATACCATTCAAAGCCATGAACATACAAAACTAGTTCTAATTGTTTGTTGTAAGACGGAAGTGATGTATCAAAAGATTTGAGAGCATTGTAGACACAATGAGACACATCGATGCGGCACACAATAGTGTAAACTACTAATGCATCGATTACTTTAACAAGTTTGATTCTCACAAGAAAGCAAAGAGTCACACTTTAAAAGTATAATAATTATTTTTTTAATTTAATATTAATTTATAATTGTCTATTAATTTTATAGGTGATGCATGTGGGTAAAAAATAAAAGACATAAGTGTTGCTGATGATTAAGAAGGGTGATAGTTTACATTAAGAATCAACTTAGAAACTGATTTATTAGTTACTTAGTTTTGTTTTAATTTTTCGTGCATGCTTTAAATATAAAATTTTTATGTGTTGGGAAATCAGTGGAACGTTATCATGGACTTTTGGGTTCAAAGTAGATGATGCATTTTGGATGTTTGATGCCCTTTTGTGATAGAATGTTGATTTTGAATTAGAATTATGAACATGGTTCCAATGATACATCGTGGTCAGTTGAAAACTTGAAACTATTTATGTGACACATTTTGAGTCACCTTAATCTATCTTTGTCTTTGATTGAGGCATATCAGTATAATCTATCTATGGTTGTTGTTATGTGAAGGAAACATATGTGCAGGGGTTGCTTGGTAAATACTTGCCCACATTAAATAAAAGTATGGCTGATCAAATCCCATTCAAGTCTATGAACATACAAAACTAGTTCTAATTGTTTGTTGTAAGCCGGAAGTGATGTATCAAAAGATTTGATAGCGTTGTAGACACAATGAGACACATCGATGCGGCACACAATAGTGTAAATTACTAATGCATCCATTGCTTTACCAAGTTTGATTCTCACAAGAAAACAAAGAGTCACACTTTAAAAGTAAAATAATAATTATTTTTAATTTAATATTAATTTATAATTGTGTATTAATCTTATAGGTGATGCATGTGGGTAAAAAATAGAAGACATAAGTGTTGCTGATGATTAAGAAGGTTGATAGTTTACATTAAAAATCAACTTAGAAACTGATTTATTAGTTACTTAGTTTTGTTTTAATTTTTCGTGCATGCTTTAAATATAAAATTTTTATATGTTGGGAAATCAGTGGAACGTTATCATGGACTTTTGGGATCAAAGTAGATGATGTATTTTGGATGTTTGATGCCCTTTTGTGATAGAATGTTGATTTTGAATTAGAATTATGAACTTGGTACCAATGATACTTCGTGGTCAGTTGAAAACTTGAAACTATTTATGTGACACATTTTGAGTCACCTTAATCTATCTTTGACTTTGATTGATGCATATCAGTGTAATCTCTCTATGGTTGTTGTTTTGTGTAGGAAACATATGTGCAGGGGTAGCTTGCTGAATACCTGCCCACTGTAAATAAAAGTATGGCTGATCAAATCCCATTCAAAGCTATGAACATACAAAACTAGTTCATATTGTTTGTTGTAAGTCGGAAGTGATGTATCAAAAGATTTGGCAGCGTTGTAGACACAATGAGACACATCGATGCGGCACACAATAGTGTAAATTACTAATGCATCGATTGCTTTACCAAGTTTGATTCTCACAAGAAAGCAAAGAGTCACACTTTAAAAGTAAAATAATAATTATTTTTAATATAATATTAATTTATAATTGTGTATTAATCTTATAGGTGATGCATGTGGGTAAAAAATAGAAGACATAAGTGTTGCTGATGATTAAGAAGGTTGATAGTTTACATTAAAAATCAACTTAGAAACTGATTTATTAGTTACTTAGTTTTGTTTTAATTTTTCGTGCATGCTTTAAATATAAAATTTTTATATGTTGGGAAATCAGTGGAACGTTATCATGGACTTTTGGGATCAAAGTGGATGATGTATTTTGAATGTTTGATGCCCTTTTGTGATAGAATGTTGATTTTGAATTAGAATTATGAACTTGGTACCAATGATACTTCGTGGTCAGTTGAAAACTTGAAACTATTTATGTGACACATTTTGAGTCACCTTAATCTATCTTTGACTTTGATTGATGCATATCAGTGTAATCTCTCTATGGTTGTTGTTATGTGAAGGAAACATATGTGCAGGGGTAGCTTGCTGAATACCTGCCCACTGTAAATAAAAGTATGGCTGATCAAATCCCATTCAAAGCTATGAACATACAAAACTAGTTCATATTGTTTGTTGTAAGTCGGAAGTGATGTATCAAAAGATTTGGCAGCGTTGTAGACACAATGAGACACATCGATGCGGCACACAATAGTGTAAACTACTAATGCATCCATTACTTTACCAAGTTTGAATCTCACAAGAAAACAAAGAGTCACACTTTAAAGGTAAAATAATTATTTTTTTAATTTAAAACTAATTTATAATTGTCTATTAATTTTAGAGGTGATGCATATGGGTAAAAAATAGAACACATAAGTGTTGCTGATGATTAAGAACGGTGATAGTTTACATTAAAAATCAACTTAGAAACTGATTTATTAGTTACTTAGTTTTGTTTTAATTTTTCGTGCATGCTTTAAATATAAATTTTTTATGTGTGGGGAAATCAGTGGAATGTTATCATGGACTTTTGGGTTCAAAGTGGATGATGTATTTTGGATGTTTGATGCCCTTTTGTAATAGAATGTTGATTTTGAATTAGAATTATGAACTTGGTACCAATGATACTTCGTGGACAGTTGAAAACTTGAAACTATTTATGTGACACATTTTGAGTCACCTTAATTTATCTTTGATTTTGATTGAGGCATATTAGTATAATCTATCTTTGGTTGATGTTATGTGAAGGAAACATATGTGCAGGGGTAGCATGGTGATTACTTGCCCACTATAAATAAAAGCATGGCTGATCAAATGCCATTCAAAGCCATGAACATACAAAACTAGTTCTAATTATTTGTTGTAAGTCGGAAGTCATGTATCAAAAGATTTGGCAACATTGTAGACACAATAGGACACATCGATGCGGCACACAATAATGTAAACTACTAATGCATCCATTACTTTACCAAGTTTGATTCTCACATGAAAGCAAAGAGTCACACTTTAAAGGTAAAATAATTATTTTTCTTAATTTAATATTAATTTATAATTGTCTATAAATTATAGGGGTGATGCATACGGGTGAAAAATAGAAGACATAAGTGTTGCTGGTGATTAAGAACGGTGATAGTTTACATTAAAAATCAACTTATAAACTGATTTATTAGTTACTTTGTTTTAATTTTTCGTGCATATTTTAAATATAAAATTTTTATGTGTTGGGAAATCAGTGGAATGTTGTCATGGACTTTTGGGTTCAAAGTAGATGATGTATTTTGGATGTTTGATGCGCTTTTGTGATAGAATGTTGATTTTGAATTAGAATTATGAACTTGGTACCAATGATACATCGTGGTCAGTTGAAAACTTGAAACTATTTATGTGACACATTTTGAGTCACCTTAATCTATCTTTGTCCTTGATTGAGGCATATCAGTATAATCTATCTATGGTTGTTGTTATGTGAAGGAAACATATGTGCAGGGGTTGCTTGGTAAATACTTGCCCACTGTAAATAAAAGTATGGCTGATCAAATCCCATTCAAGTCTATGAACATACAAAACTAGTTCTAATTGTTTGTTGTAAGCCGGAAGTGATGTATCAAAAGATTTGATAGCGTTGTAGACACAATGAGACACATCGATGCGGCACACAATAGTGTAAATTACTAATGCATCAATTGCTTTACCAAGTTTGATTCTCACAAGAAAGCAAAGAGTCACACTTTAAAAGTAAAATAATTATTATTTTTAATTTAATATTAATTTATAATTGTGTATTAATCTTATAGGTGATGCATGTGGGTAAAAAATAGAAGACATAAGTGTTGCTGATGATTAAGAAGGTTGATAGTTTACATTAAAAATCAACTTAGAAACTGATTTATTAGTTACTTAGTTTTGTTTTAATTTTTCGTGCATGCTTTAAATATAAAATTTTTATATGTTGGGAAATCAGTGGAACGTTATCATGGACTTTTGGGATCAAAGTAGATGATGTATTTTGGATGTTTGATGCCCTTTTGTGATAGAATGTTGATTTTGAATTAGAATTATGAACTTGGTACCAATGATACTTCGTGGTCAGTTGAAAACTTGAAACTATTTATGTGACACATTTTGAGTCACCTTAATCTATCTTTGACTTTGATTGAGGCATATCAGTGTAATCTCTCTATGGTTGTTGTTATGTGAAGGAAACATATGTGCAGGGGTAGCTTGCTGAATACCTGCCCACTGTAAATAAAAGTATGGCTGATCAAATCCCATTCAAAGCTATGAACATACAAAACTAGTTCTAATTGTTTGTTGTAAGTCGGAAGTGATGTATCAAAAGATTTGGCAGCGTTGTAGACACAATGAGACACATCGATGCGGCACACAATAGTGTAAACTACTAATGCATCCATTACTTTACCAGGTTTGATTCTCACATGAAAGCAAAGAGTCACACTTTAAAGGTAAAATAATTATTTTTCTTAATTTAATATTAATTTATAATTGTCTATAAATTATAGGGGTGATGCATACGGGTGAAAAATAGAAAACATAAGTGTTGCTGGTGATTAAGAACGGTGATAGTTTACATTAAAAATCAACTTATAAACTGATTTATTAGTTACTTAGTTTTGTTTTAATTTTTCGTGTATGTTTTAAATATAAAATATTTATGTGTTGGGAAATCAGTGGAATGTTGTCATGGACATTTGGGTTCAAAGTAGATGATGTATTTTGGATGTTTGATGCGCTTTTGTGATAGAATGTTGATTTTGAATTAGAATTATGAACTTGGTCCCAATGATACTTCGTGGTCAGTTGAAAAATAGAAACTATTTATGTGACACATTTTGAGTCACCTTAATCTATCTTTGACTTTGATTGAGGCATATCAGTGTAATCTCTCTATGGTTGTTGTTATGTGAAGGAAACATATGTGTAGGGGTTGCTTGGTGAATACTTGCCCACTGCAAAAAAAAGCATGGCTGATCAAATCCCATTCAAAGCCATGAAAATACAAAACTAGTTCATAATGTTTGTTGTAAGCCGGAAGTTATGTATCAAAAGATTTGGCAGCGTTGTAGACACAATGAGACACATCGATGCGGCACACAATAGTGTAAACTACTAATGCATCCATTAGTTTACCAAGTTTGAATCTCACAAGAAAGCAAAGAGTCACACTTTAAAGGTAAAGTAATTATTTTTTAAAATTAATACTAATTTATAATTGTCTATAAATTATAGGGGTGATGCATACGGGTGAAAAATAGAAGACATAAGTGTTGCTGGTGATTGAGAACGATGATAGTTTACGTTAAAAATCAACTTAGAAACTGATTTATTAGTTACTTAGTTTTGTTTTAATTTTTCGTGCATGCTTTAAATATAAAATTTTTATGTGTTGGGAAATCAATGGAATGTTATCATGGACATTTGGGTTCAAAGTAGATGATGTATTTTGGATGTTTGATGCCCTTTTGTGATAGAATGTTGATTTTGAATTAGAATTATGAACTTGGTACCAATGATGCTTCGTGGTCAGTTGAAAACTTGAAACTACTTATGTGACACATTTTGAGTCACCTTACTCCATCTTTGACTTTGATTGAGGCACATCAGTATAATCTATCTATGGTTGTTGTTATGTGAAGGAAACATATGTGTAGTTGTTTTTTGGTGAATACTTGCCCACTCTAAAAAAAAGCATGGCTGATCAAATCCCTTTCAAAGCCATGAACATATAAAACAAGTTTTAATTGTTTGTTGTAAGCCGGAAGTGATGTATCAATAGATTTGGCAGCGTTCTAGACACAATTAGACATATCGATGCAGCACACAATAGTGTAAACTACTAATGCATCGATTGCTTTGCCAAGTTTGATTCTGACAATAAAGCAAAGAGTCACACTTTAAAGGTAAAATAATTATTTTTTTAATTTAATATTAATTTGGAAGTGTCTATTAATTTTAGAGGCGATGCATATGGGGGAAAAATAGAAGACATAAGTGTTGCTGATGATTAAGAACGGTGAGAGTTTACATTAAAAATCAACTTAGAAACTGATTTATTAGCTAGTTTTGTTTTAATTTTTCGTGCATGCTTTAAATATAAAATTTTTATGTGTTGGGAAATCAGTGGAATGTTATCATGGACTTTTGGGTTCAAAGTATATGATGTATTTTGGATGTTTGATGCCCTTTTGTGATAGAATGTTGATTTTGAACTAGAATTATGAACTTGGTACCAATGATACATCGTGGTCAGTTGAAAACATGAAATTATTTGTGTGACACATTTTGAGTCACCTTAATCTATCTTTGACTTTGATTGAGGCATATCAGTATAATTTATCTTTGGTTGATGTTATGTGAAGGAAACATATGTGCAAGGGTAGCTTGGTGAATATTTGCCCACTGTAAATAAAAGCATGGCTGATCAGATCCCATTCAAATACATGAGCATAGAAAACTAGTTCTAATTGTTTGTTGTAAGTCGTAAGTGATGTATCAAAATATTTGGTAGCGTTGTAGACACAATGAGACAGATCGATGCGGCACGCAATAGTGTAAACTAGTAATGCATCGATTACTTTGCCAAGTTTGATTCTGACAAAAAGCAAAGAGTCACACTTTAAACTGATTTATTAGTTACTTAGTTTTGTTTTAATTTTTCGTGCATGCTATAAATATAAAATTTTTATGTGTTGGGAAATCAGTGGAATGTTGTCATGGACTTTTGGGTTCAAAGTAGATGATGTATTTTGGATGTTTGATGCCCTTTTGTGATAGAATGTTGATTTTGAATTAGAATTATGAACTTGGTACCAATGATACTTCGTGGTCAGTTAAAAACTTGAAACTATTTATGTGACACATTTTGAGTCACCTTAATCTATCTTTGTCTTTGATTGAGGCATATCGGTTTAATCTATCTATGGTTGTTGTTATGTGAAGGAAACATATGTGCAGAGGTTGCTTGGTGAATATTTGCCCACTGTAAATAAAAGCATGTCTGATCAAATCCCATTCAAAGCCATGAACATACAAAACTAGTTCTAATTATTTGTTGTAAGTCGGAAGTCATATATCAAAAGATTTGGCAGTGTTGTAGACACAATGAGACACATCGATACGGCACACAATAGTGTAAACTACTAATGCATCCATTACTTTACCAAGTTTGATTCTCACAAAAAAGCAAAGAGTCACACTTTAAAGGTAAAATAATTATTTTTCTTAATTTAATATTAATTTATAATTGTCTATAAATTTTAGAGGTGATGCATATGGGTGAAAAATAGAAGGCATAAGTGTTGCTGATGATTAAGAACGATGATAGTTTATATTAAAAATCAACTTAGAAACTGATTTATTAGTTACTTAGTTTTGTTTTAATTTTTCATGCATGCTTTAAATATAAACTTTTTATGTGTTGGGAAATCAGTGGAATGTTCTCATGGACTTTTGGGTTCAAAGTAGATGATGTATTTTGGATGTTTGATGCCCTTTTGTAATAGAATGTTGATTTTGAATTAGAATTATGAACTTGGTACCAATGATACTTCGTGGTCAGTTGAAAACTTGAAACTATTTATGTGACACATTTTGAGTCACCTTAATCTATCTTTGACTTTGATTGAGGCATATCGGTATAATCTATCAATGGTTGTTGTTATGTGAAGGAAACATATGTGCAGAGGTTGCTTGGTGAATATTTGCCCACTTGTAAATAAAAGCATGGCTGATCAAATCCCATTCAAAGCGATGAACATACAAAACTAGTTCTAATTGTTTGTTGTAAGCCGGAAGTGATGTATCAAAAGATTTGACAGCGTTGTAGACACAATGAGACACATTGATGCGGCACACAATAGTGTAAACTACTAATGCATCGATTACATTACCAAGTTTGATTCTCACAAGAATGCAAAGAGAAACACCTTAAAGGTAAAATAATTATTTTTAAAATTTAATATTAATTTATAATTGTCTATTAATTTTAGAGGTGATGCACATGGGTAAAAAATAGAAGACATAAGTGTTGCTGATGATTAAGAACGGTGATAGTTTACATTAAAAATCAACATAGAAAATGATTTATTAGTTACTTAGTTTTGTTTTAATTTTTCGTGCATGCTTTAAATATAAAAATTTTATGTGTGGGGAAATCAGTGGAATGTTATCATGGACTTTTGGGTTCAAAGTAGATGATGTATTTTGGATGTGTGATGCCCTTTTGTGATAGAATGTTGATTTTGAATTAGAATTATGAACTTGGTACCAATGATGTTCGTGGTCAGTTGAAAACTTGAAACTATTTATGTGACACATTTTGAGTCACCTTACTCCATCTTTGACTTTGATTGAGGCACATCAGTATAATCTATCTATGGTTGTTGTTATGTGAAGGAAACATATGTGTAGTGGTTGTTTGGTGAATACTTGCCTACTCTAAAAAAAAGCATGGCTGATCAAATCCCTTTCAAAGCCATGAACATAGAAAACAAGTTCTAATTGTTTGTTGTAAGCCGGAAGTGATGTATCAATAGATTTGGCAGCGTTCTAGACACAATTAGACATATCGATGCAGCACACAATAGTGTAAACTACTAATGCATCGATTGCTTTGCCAAGTTTGATTCTGACAAGAAAGCAAAGAGTCACACTTTAAAGGTAAAATAATTATTTTTTTAATTTAATATTAATTTGGAAGTGTCTATTAATTTTAGAGGCGATGCATATGGGGGAAAAATAGAAGACATAAGTGTTGCTGATGATTAAGAACGGTGAGAGTTTACATTAAAAATCAACTTAGAAACTGATTTATTAGTTAGTTTTGTTTTAATTTTTCGTGCATGCTTTAAATATAAAATTTTTATGTGTTGGGAAATCAGTGGAATGTTATCATGGACTTTTGGGTTCAAAGTATATGATGTATTTTGGATGTTTGATGCCCTTTTGTGATAGAATGTTGATTTTGAACTAGAATTATGAACTTGGTACCAATGATACATCGTGGTCAGTTGAAAACTTGAAATTATTTGTGTGACACATTTTGAGTCACCTTAATCTATCTTTGACTTTGATTGAGGCATATCAGTATAATTTATCTTTGGTTGATGTTATGTGAAGGAAACATATGTGCAAGGGTAGCTTGGTGAATATTTGCCCACTGTAAATAAAAGCATGGCTGATCAGATCCCATTCAAATACATGAGCATAGAAAACTAGGTTTAATTGTTGGTTGTAAGTCGTAAGTGATGTATCAAAATATTTGGTAGCATTGTAGACACAATGAGACAGATCGATGCGGCACACAATAGTGTAAACTAGTAATGCATCGATTACTTTGCCAAGTTTGATTCTGACAAGAAAGCAAAGAGTCACACTTTAAACTGATTTATTAGTTACTTAGTTTTGTTTTAATTTTTCGTGCATGCTTTAAATATAAAATTTTTATGTGTTGGGAAATCAGTGGAATGTTGTCATGGACTTTTGGGTTCAAAGTAGATGATGTATTTTGGATGTTTGATGCCCTTTTGTGATAGAATGTTGATTTTGAATTAGAATTATGAACTTGGTACCAATGATACTTCGTGGTCAGTTGAAAACTTGAAACTATTTATGTGACACATTTTGAGTCACCTTAATCTATCTTTGTCTTTGATTGAGGCATATCGGTTTAATCTATCTATGGTTGTTGTTATGTGAAGGAAACATATGTGCAGAGGTTGCTTGGTGAATATTTGCCCACTGTAAATAAAAGCATGTCTGATCAAATCCCATTCAAAGCCATGAACATACAAAACTAGTTCTAATTATTTGTTGTAAGTCGGAAGTCATGTATCAAAAGATTTGGCAGTGTTGTAGACACAATGAGACACATCGATACGGCACACAATAGTGTAAACTACTAATGCATCCATTACTTTACCAAGTTTGATTCTCACAAAAAAGCAAAGAGTCACACTTTAAAGGTAAAATAATTATTTTTCTTAATTTAATATTAATTTATAATTGTCTATAAATTTTAGAGGTGATGCATATGGGTGAAAAATAGAAGGCATAAGTGTTGCTGATGATTAAGAACGGTGATAGTTTACATTAAAAATCAACTTAGAAACTGATTTATTAGTTACTTAGTTTTGTTTTAATTTTTCATGCATGCTTTAAATATAAACTTTTTATGAGTTGGGAAATCAGTGGAATGTTCTCATGGACTTTTGGGTTCAAAGTAGATGATGTATTTTGGATGTTTGATGCCCTTTTGTGATAGAATGTTGATTTTGAATTAGAATTATGAACTTGGTACCAATGATAGTTCGTGGTCAGTTGAAAACTTGAAACTATTTATGTGACACATTTTGAGTCACCTTAATCTATCTTTGACTTTGATTGAGGCATATCGGTATAATCTATCAATGGTTGTTGTTATGTGAAGGAAACATATGTGCAGAGGTTGCTTGGTGAATATTTGCCCACTGTAAATAAAAGCATGGCTGATCAAATCCCATTCAAAGCGATGAACATACAAAACTAGTTCTAATTGTTTGTTGTAAGCCGGAAGTGATGTATCAAAAGATTTGACAGCGTTGTAGACACAATGAGACACATTGATGCGGCACACAATAGTGTAAACTACTAATGCATCGATTACATTACCAAGTTTGATTCTCACAAGAATGCAAAGAGAAACAATTTAAAGGTAAAATAATTATTTTTTACATTTAATATTAATTTATAATTGTCTATTAATTTTAGAGGTGATGCACATGGGTAAAAAATAGAAGACATAAGTGTTGCTGATTATTAAGAACGGTGGTAGTTTACATTAAAAATCAACATAGAAAATGATTTATTAGTTACTTAGTTTTGTTTTAATTTTTCGTGCATGCTTTAAATATAAAAATTTTATGTGTGGGGAAATCAGTGGAATGTTATCATGGACTTTTGGGTTCAAAGTAGATGATGTATTTTGGATGTTTGATGCGCTTTTGTGAAAGAATGTTGATTTTGAATTTGAATTATGAACTCGGTACCAATGATACTTCGTGGTCAGTTGAAAACTTGAAACTATTTATGTGGCACATTTTGAGTCATTTTAATCTATCTTTGACTTTGATTGCGGCATATCAGTAAAATCTATCTTTGGTTTATGTTATGTGAAGGAAACATATGTGCATGGGTAGCTTGGTGAATACCTGCCCACTGTAAGTAAAAGTATGGCTGATCAAATCCCATTCAAAGCCATGAACATACAAAACTAGTTCTAATTGTTTTTTGTAAGTCGGAAGTGATGTATCAAAAGATTTGGCAACGTTGTAGACACAATGAGACATATCGATGCGGTACACAATAGTGTAAACTACTAATACATGGATTACATTACCAAGTTTGATTCTCACAAGAAAGCAAAGAGTCACATTTGAAAGGTAAAATAATTATTTTTTTAATTTAATATTAATTTATAATTTTTTATTAAATTTTGAGGTGATGCATACAAGTGAAAAATAGAAGAAATAAGTGTTGCTGATGATCAAGAACGGTGATAGTTTACATTAAAAATCAACTTAGAAACTGATATATTAGTTAGTTAGTTTTATTTTAATTTTTCGTGCATGCTTTAAATATAAAATTTTTATGTGTTGGGAAATCAGTGGAATGTTATTATGGACTTTTGGGTTCAAAGTAGATGATGTATTTTGGATGTTTGATGCCCTTTCGTTATAGAATGTTGATTTTGAATTAGAATTATGAACTTGGTACCAATGATACTTCGTGGTCAGTTGAAAACTTGAAACTATTTATGTGACACATTTTGAGTCACCTTAATCTATCTTTGACTTTGATTGAGGCATATCAGTATAATTTAACTTTGGTTGATGTTATGTGAAGGAAACATATGTGCAAGGGTAGCTTGGTGAATACTTGCCCACTGTAAATAAAAGCATGGGTGATCAGATCCCATTCAAAGCCATGAGCATACAAAACTTGTTCTAATTGTTTGTTGTAAGTCGTAAGTGATGTATCAAAAGATTTGGCAGCGTTGTAGACACAATGAGACACATAGATGCGGCACGCAATAGTGTAACTAGTAATGCATCGATTACTTTGCCAAGTTTGATTCTGACAAGAAAGCAAAGAGTCACACTTTAAAGGTATAATAATTATTTTTTTAATTTAATATTAATTTATAATTGTCTATTAATTTTAGAGGTGATGCATATGGGTGAAAAATAAAAGACATAAGTGTTGCTGATGATTAAGAATGGTTATAGTTTACATTAAAAATCAGCTTAGAAACTGATTTATTAGTTAGTTAGTTTTGTTTTAATTTTTCGTGCATGCTTTAAATATAAAATTTTTATGTGTTGGGAAATCAATGGAATGTTACCATGGTCTTTTGGGTTCAAAGTACATGATGTATTTTGGATGTTTGATGCCCTTTTGTGATAGAATGTTGATTTTGAATTAGAATTATGAACTTGGTACCAATGATACTTCGTGGTCAGTTGAAAACTTGAAACTATTTATGTGACATTTTGAGTCACCTTAATCTATCTTTGACTTTGATTGAGGCATATTAGTATAATCTATCTTTGGTTGATGTTATGTGACGGAAACATATGTGCAGGGGTAGCTTGGTGATTACTTGCCCACTGTAAATAAAAGTATGGCTGATCAAATCCCATTCAAAGCCATGAACATACAAAAATAGTTCTAATTATTTGTTTTAAGTTGGAAGTCATGTACCAAAAGATTTGGCAGCGTTGTAGACACAATGTGACACATCGATGCGGGACACAATAGTGTAAACTACTAATGCATCCATTACTTTACCAAGTTTGATTCTCACAAGAAAGCAAAGAGTCACACTTTAAAGGTAGAATAATTATTTTTTTACGTTAATATTAATTTATAATTGTCTATAAATTTTAGAGGTGATGCACATGGGTAAAAAATAGAAGACATAAGTGTTGCTGATGATTAAGAACGGTGATAGTTTACATTAAAAATCAACTTAGAAACTGATTTATTAGTTACTTAGTTTTGTTTTAATTTTTCATGCATACTTTAAATATAAAATTTTTATGTGTGGGGAAATCAGTGTAATGTTATCATGGACTTTTGGGTTCAAAGTAGATGATGTATTTTGGATGTTTGATGCCCTTTTGTGATAGAATGTTGATTTTGAATTAGAATTATGAACTTGGTACCAATGATACTTCGTGGTCAGTTGAAAACTTGAAACTATTTATGTGACACGTTTGGAGTCACCTTAATCTATCTTTGACTTTGATTGAGGCATATCAGTAAAATCTATCTTTGGTTGATGTTATGTGAAGGAAACATATGCGCAAGGGTAGCTTGGTGAATACTTGCCCCCCAAAAATTGAAGTATGTTCAATCAGATTCCCCTTCAAAACCATGAACATGCAAAACTTGCTCTAATTGCTTGTTGTAAGTTGGATGTGATGTATTAATAGATTTCGGTGCTCAGCGAACACAATGAGACATATCGATGCGATATACAACGGTGTAAAGTACTAATGCTTCAATTACTTTACCAAGTTTAATTCTCATAACAAAGGAAAGTGTCATTTTTTAAAGGTAAACCAATTGGTTTTCCTTATTTAATATTAAATTATAATTATTTATTAATTTTATGGGTGATGCATATGGGTGAAAAAATTGAAGATATGAGTGTTGCTGATGATTAAGAAAGATAGTAATTTATATTAAAAATCAACTTAGAAACCGATTTATTATTTACTTGGTTTTGTTTTAATTTTACTACATGTTCTTAATATAAAATTTTTTGTGTTGGGAAATCAACGGAATGCTATCTTGGACTTTTGGGTTGGAGGTTGATGATATATGTTAGATGTTTGAAAGTCTTTTTGTGATAGAATGTTGATTTTGAAGTAGGATTATGAATTTTGCACCATTGATACTTCATGGTCGGTTGAGAACTTGAAAATGTTTATGTGATCTGTTTTGAGTCTCCTTAGTCTATCTTTTAGATTGATTGAGGCATATCATTGTAATCTATCTTTGGTTGATGCTATGTGAAAGAAACATAAGTGAAGGGGCAGCTTGGCGAATACTTGCCCCCCATGAACTGGTGCATGTCTAATCAAATACCCATTCAAAGTCATAAACATAGAGAACTAGTAATAGTTGTTGTTGTAAGTTGGATGCGATGCATCAAAAGATTTGGTAGCTCAACAAACACAATGAGACACATCGATGTGACACACAATGGTGTAAAGTACTAATGCATCAAATGCGTTCCCAAGTTTAATTCTCACAAGAAAGCAAAGAGTCACATTTTAAAAGTAAAAAAATATTTTCTTTATTTAATATTAATTTATAGTTGTTTAATAATTTTAGAGGTGATGTGTATGGGTGAAAAAAGAGAAGACATGAGTGTTGCTGATGATTAAGAAAGGTGGTATTTTACAATAAAAAATATTTTAGAAATTGATTTATTAGTTGCTTGGTTTTGTTTTAATTTTACATGCGTGTTCTAAATATAATATTTTTATGTGTTGGAAAATCAATGGAAAGCAATCATGGACTTTTGGGTTGAAGGTAGATGATATATTTTGGATATTTAAAACTCTTTTTGTGATAGAATGTTGATTTTGAATTGGGATTATGAATTTAGTACTGTTGACACATCGTGGTCAGCTGAAAACTTGAAACAATTTATGTGACACATTTTTAGTCTCTTTAGTCTATCTTTTATTTTAATTGAGACATATCATTGTAATCTTTGATTGATGTTTTGTAAAATAAACATAAGTGTAAGGCATCTTGAAGAATACTAGCCCACAATAAATATGAGCATGTTTGATCAAATATCCATTCCAAACCATGAACATATAGAACTAGTTCTAAGTGCTTGTTGTAAGTTAGTTGCAATTAGACCTTGTATGTTGATGTATATAGGTGATCTTATTCCCCCTTTATTCTCCCTTTGAGAACTCACCTATACCATTTGTCATTTGTCTTGTAGCTCCCCATTACATTATGCAGTTTAGATCCACATTTACAATCCATTGTCTTCTAAAAGTACAAGAATGTTCTATCTAGAATACATTTTTAAAATGATTTTTTGATCTATCTTATCCAAATTTTTTTCAACAATATTTTGCTTAATAGGGGATGTGATTATGTGAATGATATAAAAGGTTATCATTTGTCATGAAGACCAATTGGCTTTTTACAATATTATTAAATTGGCAGATATGCGGGGTTAGTATTATTCCATTGTATGGATTGGATTGGGATAATTGTATTGACACTTTGTCCATTCATCTGGCCTAGATAAGTTTGTCTACTTTTTATGTTCTTTATTTGTTTAGCATGCATACACTTGTTTTATGCCTCAATTGAAGTTTCTCCTTTCAAGATCACTTCGGAATTTTATGTGTTTCATAAATATCTTTATTTATATTGAAATTTTTGTATTTTATCAAGATGTATGTCATACAAGAATTTCTAGAATGGCCAACTCAATTGATTTGGAATCTCCACGTATCATCATAAAATAATAAAAAAGAAGAGAAAAGAAAAAAAATTATTGTCAAGTAAAATTTTATTCAATTCTAAAATGACCCAAAACCTAATTTTTAGTGATGAATGAGATCACTTATTTATATTCCTTCTAATAATATATGGCACATAAGCCTAGAATGGAGTGACTGACCATGGAATCAACTATCTAGTCTATCTTTGGAAAAGGATAGTTTATTCTTTATTCAAATTGGTGGTCTGCGCACATTTGCCATGTGTTGTGATCTTCTTTAGGGTGAGAACCACATTAATGACATAGGTAGTGTAGTGAACTTGTTGAATATAGCTTGTCCAAGTCCCTCATAATACTTTATCATACCTAGAGTTGCTACTATGTAGACTAAGGTGAGTGTGCTCCTACACCCATAGACCTAAACATGGTGGGGTTTATAATACATTATGTAATAAAAATGGATTAGATACACTATGGACTCCATTATATTTGAGTTGGTGTTGGAGGAAACTCCTTCCATCAAGTATTGGAGGTGATCCACCATTGATTAAGTTTATTATTAACTAGCCTTGATGTCGGTGGATCTTAAGCTTGTTGATTGGCGATGTTGTCAATTGAGATTCCAATAAGATCTAGCTAGGCCTATCTCTGGTCTCTCCTTTGGTTGTCTATAAGCTTGATGCTAAGATAGACAACATTTTAGAACACTTTTAGTAATGGGGGTGCTTGGTTGCATGATAAATTAAGCATTTAATAAAATTTTATTTTTTGTCACAAAACATGTTAAAAGGAGGTATTTGACAACCATTATTAATTTATGTTTTTAAAAATATTTTTTTAGAGACAAAAATAGGTGAGACCCTCTCTTTTATCAAGTGGCCCCACCACTTTTTGTCATACATGGCTCATATTCTTTGTGTTATCACATCTCCCCAAACATCACAAATTTATGCACTTACATTTTATTTATAAACAACTTTGGTCATGAAACTATATAAAATTTTATTCGGCAAAAAATTAAACACCCTATAAGAGATAAGTTGTTCACTTAATTATCGCCAAAGGTGCTTATAATATGTTCCAAGCTTCCTAGGATATCCCATCTGTTGACAATGGTTGGTGAATTTTCTTTAAGTAATGGACTTTCAACTTTATGTTAATCACTGCATGCAACTTTTATTCCATAAGAGTGGAGCAGAGAATAAAAGGAATTCAATTCAATTTGACTTAATAAAATATATAACATCCTAATATTAATGAAAAAGTATGTCCTATAAGTCAATTATATTTTGATATGATTCAACATTTTTTGAAATATCTCATTTAATTAATTGACAATTCTTCATTACTTGCTCTAATTATATATATATATATATATCATAAGGATGTTCTTGATCACATTCAATGATGATTGAATTATGATAAGATGATTGATCTAAATGTTGTTAGCCATAGAATTTTTGACATGTGACATTAAGGATTCAGATAAATTAGTGTATTTGATGTCTTCTCAAATGATGAGAATGACTTATTTCTTTAGTCATTAGTGTGGAGTCACTGATATATATATATATATACATGTGCTCATTAGTCGAATGAGTTCACTAAACTGACTAAATTAAAAACTTTAAATTATATCTTACCTAACTATCGATCTAGGTTTTCTATCATCACGGTTACATGATAGGACCTTTGACTTGAGTCTCCAAATATATCTTACTGTGCGTATCATGTGCTTTGGCTATTGACTTATGGTTCACCCCATTTGATGCTCAAGTATAGTTAATTGATCAGGTATAAGAGAAACTCAGTGGAGGCAATTCAATGGACAACAAGGGATTGTCTACTCTCGAAAAGTGAAAGAGAGAATATTTTATGGGTTAGTATTCTAAATCCTTGTCCAGGGTAGACATGATAATTGGGAAAGGAGTTTTTCGATTGATCTGATTCCAAGTACATGATCTAAAAGTGTGAGTTTATTGAGAAATTGATAATCGATGCAGTGTCCTTATTTGACCAAGGCATTGGATGTACGAGAGTTTATATTAGTGTGGTAATTGGTGATAAAAAGGCTTAATGGAGGTGAGATCATTCTCAAAGTTATTTAAGATTATGAAATGTGCCTTGTACCCTTTATTGTCCAAAAGTCCTTAAATCTGTTATTAAATAACAAATAAAATTTAAAAGGGGTTTTCTATTTTCAATCCTAAATAGATAATAGATTTATTTTTAAGTCCCAACATTAATAGAACTTATTTTTAAGTTCCATTACGGTTTGATGTTTTTTTTCCATCTTTTATGTCAAAACACGTTAGGCTTCTCCATTTTTCCCTCCCCACCGTGGACAGAGAGAACCTCCCTCTCTTCTAGGGCTCTACCAAAAGACGACAACCCATAGCCAACATGGAACATCCTCTCTTCCCCCACCTCCCTCCCTTCCTCTCTTTCTCTAACTCTGTGTAGATGCATTAATCAATTGTGTTGACCTTGATTTGCTCTGTCCACTCTCCCCTTGCTTATGCTCCCCTTTGCTTGCTTGGTGATGTCATAATCAAACATGGCAACATCCTTTGAAACCCCAAATTGGTCGTCTGATCATGGGAAGCTATCATTGCAAGGAGCACATCCAGGGTTTTCAAGGCCACGATGCTCGCTTTCAACATGACGGTACCACCTTTTCTGGTTACTCTAGTTGCTTGTCCTCCTGCTAGCTTCCTCTCCCACGTCGGGTGGCTGCTGGTGGGATAGGATCATCAAAACCTAGGCGGACTACTAGGGTCTCCAGGCCATCAAGCATGTGCTGGTAGTTGCAATGATACCAATCTCAATGCCTACTCTGGTGGCTAGGTGGGCATCAAGTGCTCCAGCGGCTTAACCTCCACTAGGGGTGGGCATAGTCTGGTTTGTGTCGACTCTGAAAATTCAACGGGGCTCTCCTTTTCAGGGAAGTCTACGAATCCGGATCGTCACCTCAAGAGGGGATGAGAAAGAAAGGAAGAAAACACGAAACACAACTCTCACCTCGGTCCCACGCTCACATTGATCCCCGAACTTTCATCCCTTGGCGTCGCTCGATCACCAAAGAGAGGGTTTGGGTCATGTGGGAGGAAGATGAGAAGTAGAAAATTAAGACATGTGATCGCCAGGAACCGCGGGTTCCGATTTATGAAATAAAGATGACTGTGTGTACCTTAGCGTGAAGAGTGCGGGTCAAAGCTTCTCCTTCTTCAGCCTGCTGATGAAGAAGAGTCCTCAATGCGTGGGTGCTTGATTTCCTATGCAACTAGACAAACAAACAAATGAAAAGGACAATTAGAACTAAACAAAGTGGAGTATATGTAAGGAAAATAACATGAAACACACAACTGAGTAGAAACTGACCGGATTCGGGTTATCTCTAACCCCTTTTTTATTTTCGGATTAACAGACTAAAAATAATGAAAAAATGTAAAAAATGATAGGAGGATGGAGAATCACGAAACAAAGAGATAGGAAAAAGAAAGATTATGATAAGAATAGAGAGAGATATGGCCAAATTTGGGTTGTCGAAACAGCCGAGCAGCAGTCCAGGATCTGCTAGGCGCGACTTTGCTTCTGCGCTCGTCACGACCAGCCCCAACCTCGGAATCATGTGCCGTCAATTGAAAACTGAAGAAGACTCAGAGAGGAAGAACTTTTATGTTGAGAGCTCGGCAGAAGACGTCCAAACGCTGCTGTAGAAGCCTAAGAAGAGAGACCTGGCAGATCATCTGCAAATTAGCCTTCCTCTCTCCTAAACCAACTTTTTTCTCCCAAAAAACTCGAAATTCTCTCTCTAAAAATCACAAAATTGGTGCAGGAGGGAGATTGGACGTCTTGAGATGCCTGGGGGGTCGTGAACCAGCCTCTAGAATGACCGGATTCAGAGTCTATATATAGGAGAAAAATGCTGCGATCTGTCCTTAAAAATAGGGGACCTTGCGCCCTGGTCCTGGGCGCATGGGCCCTGGTTCTGAGCACATGTGCCCCCTGGAGGGGGTGCATCCTATCCTCTCTACAAAATCGATCTGATCCAGCCAAAAAATTCGATTCAATTCGGTCAGAGGTAGAGTCCTGGTTGAAAACTGGTTACCTTGTGCCCCCGATTGGGGGCACTTGGCCACGTGCCTCAGGGGCAGGGCGCATGGCCACGTGCCCTAGGTCCAGGTCACATGTGCCCAGGGACCAGGGCGCATGGGACTGTTCTGCGCGTCTTTCTTCCGGAAGCCATTGCGGACACTCCCGAACTCAGAATTTGATGACGTTTGTTGCGTTGGAAAGATAACAAGGCGAAGAAGCTTTATATAGAAATGGATTAGCCATAACACCCTACAAAACATCAGAAATTTATCCGGAAGTTAGGCCAGTGAACAGAAGATCCGATACTGGTCGGAATGACTCTGATGGCAAACCGGAAAGACACGGCATGAAACAAAACTTGTCCAAAGCATGAATCTGACCATAACCTTCAATGCATGATCATTAGGCATTGGTCATTCAGCCAATTTCCGTGTTTACACGATTTACGTGTTGTAGACACACAATTTTGGCCCAGTTGGAGAGTTCAAATTCTTGTTTTCATAAGGAATATTTAAAGCACATCGTGTTTTCCGGACAGATCGAGTTTTGGCACATTCCGAAAGTGGGTCCATCAAGCGACCAGACCGGCCGAATGCCCCAAGAATAGGGCACCTGGCGCCCTGTTTATAGGGCACCAGGCGCCCTATATATAGGGCACCTGGCGCCCTATTTATAGGGCACCAGGCGCCCTATAAACAGGGCACCTGGCGCCCTGTATACAGGGCACCTGGCGCCCTGTATATAGGGCACCAGGCGCCCTATAAACAGGGCGCCTGGAACCAAATCCGATCGATTTGACAGCCGATTTGACCCCCTGCAGTGACTTGTCTTGTCGATCTGACATATCTCATGATGCTAGCGCCCCATATACAGGGCGCTATGCCACATGGCACTGTTTTTCGAAAATGGCCAAAGTGCCCTCTTTTGGGCTATAAATAGAGCCTCATTTGGAACTTAGGAGAGGTTCCAACTCCGTGCCACCCTAGAGATCATCCAACACTACGATTCCAAGCCATATTCACCCTCCAAAAGCCTCCAAACCGATCCAAAATCTTTCACCAAAAACCCCAAAACCCTCTGTTTCTGTCACCTAGAAATATGATTTTTCTCCAACTTTGAGAGCTTCTACCCGTCTCTCCTCTTATATCCAGCACCCAAACCCTCTTCCATGGGCTTCATTTGAGTATTGTCTACAAGGAGGAGCCCCTACTTCGTCTGGAAGCCTCCCAAAGCACTCCGGAGCAGCGCCACGAAGAGGAGAAGAAAATCTGTTCGGGCCGGACTTAGTGCCCCGTATACGTGGCGCTTTGACTTGGTCAACGCGCCCTATAAAGGGGCACCTTCTCTTGGCGCCCTATATACGGGGCACCGGGAAGGACAGAAGCTTGTTTTCGTTATTTTTAGATTCCGATCGTCCGTTTAATCGAGTTTTGTCTCCCTTTTTCGCTTTTGCATCGATCATCAAGTTATTTAGCACGTCTTAGAGCATCTTTGCATTTCATATACGTTTAAAACCTACCAAAAATAGGGGTTGGGATTTCGTCCCAATCCGGTTAGTCTTTTCCCATTTGCATGTTTGAATCTAAATTCGAGCTCGATGCTATGCTTTCGTTAGAACTAATGAAACCTTCACTTGTCTACATGTTTTCTTATGGACATTCTTAGGTAGATCCGATCGAGGCGGAGCTTCAACCGGATTGAAGGCAAGGGATTCACTAAGCTCTCTTCTTTCGGCCGGCCGAGAGAGGAGAAGTCGGAACTCAACAATCTCCCCGCTTCCGGAGGTACGACGGTCATCTTTCTATTTCATTTTCTTTCATCCCATCATACTTTGGAGCCTTTGGTTCCTGGCGACCACACACAAAACACACCACCCACCCACCGACGAACACCGAGGCCGGGCGTGAGGGGGTTCCGGGGGGAGATCCGCGGATGTCCCGTTCCGGGTGCTTACACCTTTTGGCGACCACGGTGGGACCGACTTTGCTTTAGTGAAATCCCACTTTATTTTCCTAAGAATGTCCATCTGAAAATCATGTTTACTTTCATTTCCATGTGAGTCATTTCCATTTCCTTACATTGTTGCTTGTTTACGTTGCTTACTTTTCTTCGAAGCATCATCTTGTCTCTTCCAAGTTTACTTGCTCTCCGTTTATCTTTTAAAAAGCATATCCATCTGATTTCCAGCTTTGATAATCAACTTATTTCACCTTAGTATTTTAGATATCATCTTCTTTGCTAAGTCTAGTTCTCCTTTAAATCTTTCAAAGCATGCTTAGTTAAATTAGTTCTTTCTTCCATCCTAGCTTAATTTTATATCATTGCCTTTTTCACTTGCTTCCTACAAACATCTCATTAATCATTGTATGCTTTTATTTTCTTCTTGGTTGCTTCTTATTCCTTGAAATTTCACTTGCATTTAGTTTGCATCGGAGCTTCGGGTCCGCCCGTCTCCTTAGGACATCCGAGAAGGGAGGCTCTCTCCTCCCAAAGCCCCACACATCCAAACACCCCTCTTGGTGGTTGCCAACTCCTCCTCCGGGGATTCCCTCTCGGAAGGACCGGGTAGCTTCCATCAAGGCCTCCATAAGTCCCCAGACGTGAAGGATTCCCTCTTCACTGATCGGGCTGGTTGTACCACTTTATCCCAAAACCCGGAATACCTATTACCCATCGTTGTGAAAAGAGTGACAACCTTAGATTGCTCGGTGTTGTGAGAGCATAGGGTCCTACCCATTTATTTGAGTGGACAATATTTCTCTTAACAAGCCATTAATTTGAGATTGAAACAAAAAAATTGCGTTAATCATTCCAAGTCTTTGCTATTACTTGTTTGCAAACAAAAACTGAAAACTAAACAAAAATCCCAAAATCACCTGAAAAGAACCAAAACAAAAAAATTTACTTGAGGTTAATTTGCTTGACAACTTGCTTGTCCAAACAAAAGAAAATCAAAACAAAAGAGGTCAAAAATCAAAACCAAAAAATTCTTGAACTTTTATTTGCCAACCTTCTTTTTCTGTCGTGTTTATGAACTTGAGGTCGTGTCGAGTTATCGGAATGGCGGATCAAAGATGCGAGCAATCGCAATTGGAATACGACCGGTCTTACTTCTACCCCGATGCCGTATGTGCCGTCAACGAACTCCGAAGTTCTCCCTGAACCTAGTCAAACTTCTCCTCGACCCAATCCAAATTCACTTTGGGAGGCATTCTCTCATGCCGACCCTACCCAACTCCAGGCTATCAAAGCCATTCTCAAGGGCAAGTCCCCCACCGACCACATTCCTACCGAATGTGGCCTTCATATCTCTACTCCTCGGTCAGTGGCACACCAACCCAATGTGCCCACTCATGGCCATTCCCATACCGGGCTCCTAGCCCCAATTTCACCTCATCCGGTGGCTAATCTAGATCACCCCCATACGAATGTGGTCATCCCTTCTAGACCACCAGTTTATTCTTCTAATCATCTCAACCCTACTCCCCCTTTGGTACATCCCCCAATCTACCCTTCTCATCCGGTCACTTCGGCCCACCAAATCCCGATCCCGGTGCACCAAGCACCCGCTCCTCCTCCTCCTCTTGGGGAACCTTCTGTCGATCTGGCTATGATCAATAAAATCAATCGCATGGATGAACAATATAGAGAACTCAGACGTTTGATCGACGCCAAGGCAGCCCCCGAAATTTCTCTTCCTTTTCTCCCTACTTTTCATCTACCTCCCTCTGAGATGCCGGTATACCGTCGCTACAACGGAACCGGTAATCCCTTCATTCATGTTAAAGACTTTCTCTATGAGTCAGTAATGTGGCAGAACGATCCGAGGGCCCTGGCTTTTCTTTTCCGAAGATCATTGGAGGGCTCAGCTTTAGAATGGTTTTACTCACTTGACCCTTCAGATGCAAGTAACTTTGAAGTCGTCAAGGCCAAATTTTTGCAAAGATATCAAGATAGGGTCGGACCAACTTATTCCATCACCGACCTCATGGCTGAAAGGATGAAGAATGATGAAGATTTTATCAGGTATGCTGATAGGTGGAGAGCAATGGCAGAAAGATTGACAAATGCACTGTCCGAATCGGAACAAGTTAAGATGATCATCACCAACGCCACTCCCGCTTTAAAAAATGTATTGGCATTACATCACCCTGCCACGATGAGCGAACTCTATGAGAGAGCACGGTATATCCAAACACAGCTCCGAGACTCTCCCATTATGAACCTTTTCGACCCTAGGCCCCGAGTCACCAAAAAACAACCACCACCACTTCTGGGCCCGTGACTGAAGGCGTGGTAACCAACGAACACGTCAATATCCTAGGGAACCCGCCCATCAACCACCAACAGCAATACAGGAATCCCCAGTATAGAAACCCACGCCAAATCCAACCGGCACCTCGCCCCCAGATCCAACCCCAACCTTTCCGCCACCAAGCGCCGAACCAATACCCCCAACAACCAATACAGACACCAGTCCCCCAGCAACCCCGGCAGTTGGCCGTACAGACCTTTGCACCTCAACCTCCCCGCCAGCCGACCACCTACAACCAGGCACCTCCCCCCGGCACCTATGTACCACGAAGAGTAGGGCCTAGGAGAAATCATTACCCGCCATTACCATACTCTCTCGTAGATATTTTTAACGCTCTTATGGCGGCGGGCAGATCTCATTGCCGAGAGAAAAGTTGGAGTGGCCACGAATGCCAACACGGACAAGTGCGCTTGTACCACAGATTCCCAGGGCATACAGTGGAGAACTGCTTTCAGTTTAAAGATTACATCCATGACCTCCACGAGCAAGGGAGCATTGACTGGGGCCAAATGGGCGAATACATCAAAGCAGTGAAAAACCAACCCCAGCAGCAGCAGCAGGCACCAGCTCGACAACAACAACAGGAACCCGGCCTGGGAATTATTCAGAACCCGCTACCCGCGCACGCACCGGCAACAGCACCAGAAAACCAGAGGGTTAACCCTATCTTAACCTCCACTGATGAACCCCGCGATAGAGGTCAAAATTGGCAAATAGAGGGACCTGCTTCCTTCATAAACACCAACCCTCCAAACCACGTTAACCGAACCGTTCACTCCATACCCCGAGTTATCCCCGCCGAAGAAGCCAACCGCCGATTATCCGCACGCCACCACAACCAACCATAACACCACCAGCCATACAACTCCAACCGGGTAGGACCTTGATCCGCCCAGTCGAGCCCCCACAAATACCACCGCCACTAGGACCCATCATTGTACCACCTCGTGCAACCATGCCACCACAATCCACTCGTACCCCTACAACTCGGACCATCATCACTACACCCCTGCCTAGGCCTCCTATCATCCGACCTAACCCTCCGTCTATCTCCACTACACCAACCATAACTCCCCAGCTCGCCACGGTGCTTAGAAGCGGGCGTATGTTCCAAAGAATTTTTCCCCAGGCCGGTCAACCAGGACGACCGCAAGAAGAAGAAGAAGAACACCCGGAAGAGCCAGTACCAGGAACATCTTATGATTTCTTTGAAGCACCTGGATAAAACCCCGCGCGAATTTCCATTCTGGAGCTAATTAAAAGGTCCAAAGCTCATCAAGAAGTACTTCAACAATATCTGTAAAGAGTGATGGTCAATGAAACTCTCCCCCCAGAAAAGATTACATCAGTTTTAACCCCGAGAAGTGAACATCCTGCTCTCATTTTCACTAATGAAGAATTGGCCGAACCAGAAACAAGAAAATATGCACTATGTATCACTATCAGTATCAACAGAACAGATATTGAATCTTGTCTAGTTGACACCGGTGCATCTATTAATGTCTTGCCACCGAAACACTACGGTTGTGTGGAATCCCGAGAAGAAGATATTCGGCCATCGCAAATCACCGTGACAAAGATACGATAATTCCAAGAGGCCCGCCCATGGCATGGTCACACTTGAAGTCAAACTCGGACCCCGGGTTGTTACCGTCGACTTCCATGTTTTGGATATGGATCCAACTTACAAAGCCATCCCGGGAAGGCCTTACCCGGAAGCATTAGAGGCCGTAGCTTCAACCAATCATCGGTGCATCAAATTTCCCTTCAAGGGACAAGTTGTCAAAGTAGTGAGTATGCCCGTGGATTGCTTGGTTACTCTCCCCACGGCTTGCCGAATCAACCGGTATTTACAATCCTTGATCTACCAAGGGATAAAAGACAAGCCTAGGCAAGTTTGGAGAAAGAAGAAAGATAACGCCAAAACCCTTGGGTGGCGTATGATGAAGAGTCTGGGACATCAAGAAGGCCGAGGACTGGGGAAAGATCTGCAAGGCACCACAGAACCCATTCACCTAGTGAAGACGACATTAAGGTATGAGGAAGGGTATGATGGGACACGTGATAATGGCCGGAAAAACGGCCAAAAATACTTCCAAGGATGTCCGCGCAAGTTCTTTGATAAAAGAGAAACAATACAAATGATTGAAGAGCAGGAACCACAAGAACAAGTGAAGAGGAAGAAGGTGGGCGACCTAGGGGATGAGACACATATTGACGTATCATGGTTATTTGCTGAAGAAGGGTCAAGTGATGAATCGTTTTGCAACGAGCCTTCTAACGGTCGAGAATCCGGGGCATTCAACAAGTGTCATCTCCTCGGATCTAGCAGACTCATTCCCGACAAATCCATTGTCGGTTCCGGATAGCAAAGACGGATGCCCTCTTTACCTCGTCTTTGCTTGATTCGTTCCCCTCTCTATCAATATCTCAACCCCCGTCGGAAACAACAACCAACCAAACCCCCACCGTATTTATGTTTGGTACTTCACAAAAAGATCAAAAAAACGTCCTTTTCTCAAACCAAATCTCGCTCGAAGAAACATCCCAACTCGCTCCGAAGGACAACCCGAATCAGGAGGCCACCCGATCTCTGATCGATCTCCTTTGCCCTTCGTCAATAAATTCCACTCCATCCACCTCCTCCTCACCTCCTTATTTACCTTCTTCTTCTTTAGGTTTAGTTTACGGCAAAAGCAAAACAAAAATCGAGAGGTAGAAGAGTTCCAGGGAGATATACGCATCAATTAGCTCAGAAAAGCTTAAAATGCGCCAAGCTACCGGAATATTTAGAGGATGCAATCCAGATAGGAGAAATTCGATATGAGGAGAGAAACAATGTTGATCCAACTTTGGGGGTCTACGAGGTTGTATCAGAAAAGGATCCTGACACCGAGGATGAAGAGGAGGATTTGGCTGATGCCTATGCATCCGGTTTAAGAAGATTCGAAGAACCATCAGCCACGGTGGATGAACCGACTAAGGAACTTAATCTTGGAACACCGGAAGATCCTAAGAATATCCTCATCAATGCCAACCTCGCCCCTTTAGAAGAACGAGAATCTAATGGGGGTATTGCAAGAATACAAAGACACGTTCGCTTGGACATACGAGGATATGCCGGGGTTAGATAAATCATTGGTAGAACATCGACCGACTTTAAAACCCGAGGCTACCCCGGTCAAGCAAAGGTTAAGAAGATTCCACCCGTACGTGGCATTAAAGATGAAGGAAGAGGTCGATAAGTTGCACCAAGCAAAATTCATTAGAGTCGTCCTCTATCCACAATGGGTGGCAAATATAGTCCCGGTCATGAAAAAGGATGGAAAGATTCGAATTTGCATTGACTTCGGGGACTTAAACCGAGCGTGTCCAAAAGATGATTTCCCCTTCCTCATATCGATGTTCTTGTTGACAACACAGTGGATACGAAACCCTATCATTCATGGATGGATACTCGGGGTATAATCAAATCCGGTTAGCGAGAAGAGGATCAAGAGAAGACCTCATTCACTACACCTTGGGGAACTTATTGTTACGTTGTCATGCCCTTCGGATTAAAGAATGCCGGAGCAACTTATCAAAGGGCCATGGTAGCAATATTTCATGATATGATGCATAAATTTGTAGAGGTGTACGTGGATGATTTAGTGGTCAAATCTCGAACCCAAAAGGAGCATGCCGAGGTATTGAAGAGGGTTTTGCAACGAGCCGGGGAATATAAGCTCAAGATGAACCCCAAGAAATGTGTGTTTGGAGTATCGTCCGGAAAGTTACTTGGGTTCATTGTCAAGAAAGAGGCATCGAAATCGATCCCAACAAGGCCAAAGCTATTATTGACATGCCTCCACCAAAGAACCTAAAAGAGCCGAGAGGGTTGATTGGCGAGGTTACGGTTCGTTCGCCGGTTTATCTCACAAAGCACTCCCAAAGGTGCAAACCTTTCTATGAGTTAACCAAGGCGAAGGCCGAATTCGGATGGGATTCGAGGTGTCAAGAGGCATTCAATGGTTTGAAGAAATATTTGTCAAGCCCACTCGTGCTCAAACCTCCGGTTCCCGGCAAACCCATGATCTTATACATCTCGGTCTTGGAGGGATCCTTGGGAGCGGTGTTGGCACAAGTAGATGATGAAGGCAAAGAGCGAGCGGCATACTATCCGTCCAAAATCTTTGATCCTTGTGAACAAAAGTATACAACCATGGAGAAAACCCGTGCCGCCCTGGTTTGGGTGGTCCGAAGCTCAAACATTACTTTCGGCTCACGAGGTTAATCTCATTGCTCGCATGAACCCCATCAAATTTCTCCTTGAAAAATCTGTCCCGACCGATCGTTTGGCACGCCGGCGAGTTTCCTCTCCCAATTTGACATCACCTACACCCAACGAAGGCAATCAAGGGCTATGCAATTGCCGAGCACCTTGCCCATCATCCTATCCCAACCTTTGACCCTATCCGGTCAGATTTTCCCGATGAAGAATTGATGTCCATTCAATCTTCTAATCTGTGGACTCTATATTTTGACGGGGCATTAAACTCCCGGGGTAGAGGGATAGGGATTGTTCTTCTATCTCCCGAAGGTGTCACCATTCCACGGGCTTTTCGGCTCCATTTTCCAGCAACAAACAATATAGCCGAGTATGAAGCCTTGTTGGCCGGACCGGAGGCCGCTCACTTCTATGGTGTCACTAAACTAAGGGTAATCGGTGATAGTCGGTTGATACTTCTCCAGTGCGGCCAAATATCGCACATCTCATCCTCGGGCTCAAACCATACCAAGAACTCACCACTTGCTACATCAAGCTATTCTCCAAACTCGAATTCATTCATGTCCCTCGTGCTCAAAATATTCTCGCCGACGCTCTTGCCTCTCCGGCATCTTCACTATCCGTCCCGCTAGGCGGACGGAGTTAGGACGATCTATGTTCGCCGACGTACCATTCCGGCGGTAGAAGATGCACGGTTCTTGAAGGTTAAGGAGAAGTTTGAAAGGAAAGAGTACATTGAGCAAAAGGAGGAAGTATCTTTAGTCGAGTTGGGAGAACTAGAAGAGGGTGAAAAACCATGGTATCATGAGATTGCGAATTACTGTCAGGATCAGACATACCCGCCAGGATCAACTGCCGAAGAGAAGAGAGCCATAAGGAGAGTCTCCCAGAGATACACCATCTTAGGCGGGATGCTTTACAAAAGGAGCTTGGCCGGTGTTCTGTTAAGATGCGTAGATGAAGAGGAAGCTGAATTGGTACTCAGAGAAGCACACTCCGGAGTATGCGGAGGCCATGTAAATGCTCAAGCCCTCGCCAAGAAGATCATCAGGCAAGGGTATTATTGGCCTACTCGGAAGAAGCTTGGTCGATCTTTGTCCGGCACTCTCACCAATGTCAACTCCACGCCGACAAGATTCACTCTCCCGCATCTTCCCTTCATCCGATCCACGCCCCATGGCCTTTCGCTATGTGGGCTTTTGATGTTATCGGACCTCTCGGTGACCCAAACTCCACAAACAAAACCAAATCATTCATCCTAACTGCAACGGAGTACTTCACCAAATGGGCGAAGCGGAAGCATATGCGGAGATCAAGGCATCAACGTCCGCACCTTCATCAAGCGCAACATCATTGCCGTGTTCGGGATCCCAGGCGACATCATCACCGACAATGGACCGCAATTCATCTCTCAGAGCTACGCGACCTTTGCAACAAGTATTGCATCAAATTGCATCATTCATCTCCATATTATCCTCAAGGCAACGGTCAAGCAGAAGCCACCAATAAAACCCTGATAAAAATCATTAAGAAGACTTGTAAGTCTAGCAAGTTCGCAGATTGGCCAGATAAGTTAGTTGATGCTCTATGGGCCTACCGCACTTCTATTCGAACCCCAACGGGTCAGACCCCTATGCCTTGGCATTTGGGATGGAGGCGGTAGTTCCATACGAAGTAATCATTCCTTCTCTCCGAGTCCAGATCGATCGAGATATCCCAATGGATGAACGTCGAGATTCTCTTCTCACGCAACTCGAACTCTTGGATGAGAGGAGGCCGCCATTGCCGAACATGCTAGATCTTACCAAAATAGACTTAAAAGATTTTATCAGAAGAGGGTGGTGGAGAGAAAATTTGAAGTCGGTGAGGTTGTGCTTAAAAGAATATTTGTTAAGCCGGGCGGTCCCCGCTCCAAACTTCAACCAAATTGGGAGGGTCCTTATGTTATTTCGGTCATTTATCCCGGTAATTCATATAAGCTGACTAATGCAGAAGGAGAAGAGCTAGCTCATCCCTGGAATGGTGTCTACCTCAAAAAATATTTCCCTTAGAACAAAAATCACAAAAAATCTTTAAAATCCAAAGGTGTGAAGTATAATGATAGCATCCAACGCTTACTTACCCGGAGCATCAACTTGTCACTTAGGGAAATAAGGATAGGCATCATACTGCACACACTACACACCTAGCTTTGAGATCCGATGATCACAAGTCAGAGAGAAAGCTAGGCAACGCTTGGCAAAGGAAGGTCAACCTAATCCCATTCTCTTCTTGTTTCGGTCCAGAATAGATGAAAGGGGTTAGAATGAGGAGTATTGAAAATGCCCATTGCCTTAGTTGGAAAATGCCTCGAAGGTCCGACCTTTTTATTAGAAGGAAAGGTGCCAAAAGATGGGCAATGACCCCTCGTGTCGCAAAAGAATAGACTCCGTTCGAATGTGTACCAACAAAAGTCCAAAAGAAAAGGGCTCCAAAAGATGGGCAATAACCCCTCGTGTCAAAAATCAAGCAAAAAAGAAGAAAGACCTGTTCGAATGTGGGCCATCAAAGAAAATGGGCTAGAAGGAAGGACCCGAAGAGGTCAAAACCCAAACGGGCAATGTGGGTATTAGTAGAGAAACAAGTTCGACACCCCCGAATCTTAGTAAGGACTTACCATCAGTCCTCTTCCCTCCTTAACCTTGCGGGTAAGGTTGACCGACTAGACCCAAGAAGAACCATAGCCTATCAAGGGCAAAAGGTCAGGAGATCTCAAGCTAGGCACTTCCTTACACGTGATGCCTACTCTTAACCCTTAGGTAACAATGAGAAGCACCTATGGCAAGCAGGGCAAAGGATGAAATGATCGTGTCCCTCACACCAACAAAAAAAAATCAAATACTTTGGAAAATACCAAACGAATCTTAAAAATCAAAATTCTAAAAAAGGAGAGAATATTCAAAAACCCAAACAAATCAAAAATCCCGAAACACAAAAATTATAAAACCATCAGAACTCAAACAAATCAAAAATCCCAAAACACCTAAAAATTTGCTTTGCTAGTTGCCTTTGCATTCATGTTTAATTTCGGTCTTGCATGTTTCCTTTCTATGCACACTTATGTTTTTCGTTATTTTACCTTGATAAGGCCTATGTCCCTTGACAAAAGATCAAGGCAATTTCGCCCTTTTTCTTGCAAGGGACTAAGCATGAATAAATTTCTAATCGCCCTTCGAGTAAAAGCAGGGAGTCAGGAAAAGAAGTCAACAACCATCACTATGGAAAAACAGAGTACATCAAAGATAGGAGGGGGTCGGCACATCACAAATCGCCGCCTCCCTCTGCTGGTGCCTGATCATCCGGAGGTGGCATGGAAAGTCTCTCCTCATCTCGCCTCCTACGACTACTGGACTGAGAGGAACCTGAGTGGGCAGGTCCCCTCAGTGTGGTCCCTCGAGAATCGGAGCGGTGGGAGTGGCTCCGAGATCGCAACGCTTGCATCATCAACCGACGATGCTCGGCCTCCACCCGGTGGAGCTCTCCGGAATGCTCAAGACGAAGAAGGAGGATCTGCTCAGACTCTGGCCGTGACAACTCGACCACACGAGTCTCCAGTCTCCCGACCTACGAGATGACAAAGAGATACATCAGTTACAGAAAAAGCAGCTTAAGGAAAAAGAATCAGATATGTACCTCCCGTGTCAGCTCCTCTATCCTACGAGCGATCCGTGGAAACCAAAGGAGACGTCGGTCCAAGCATTTCCGATTTAAAATCATAATAAAAACATCGCACCTCGGAAGTAGAGGAACCAGGATCCGGAATGCCTACGAGGGGCTCGAGCCCGAGCTCCCTCTCGTAGCTCCATCACCTACCGGGAAAATGTCGTGAAAGAAAGAAAATGATAACAAGCAGAGCGAGAAAATTATGTACCTTGTCTTGAAAACCCAAGGGATCATCGGTAGAAGGCGGTGAAAACCCAAGGGATCACCAAGGGAGGCGGAGCACCCCTACGGGAAGATCAGAAATCCTCGCCCAAAGATCCTTGTTCTACAAAAGGAAAATGTTAGAATCAAGCAAAGCAGAGTAAGAGAAAGTCAAGGAGATTCACCTCAGCTGGGCAATCTGCAAGAAAAGAAAAGATTAGCAAGGCAAATGAAGAAAGAAGACAATATAAGTAAAAGCAGTAATCACCTCAAGAAGGAAGCCCGTCTCGAAGAACTCGCTCCCGGATCGGCAGGAATGAAGGGAGGAGGGTCGACCGGCAAAGGGTGAGAAGGTAACTCGGGACCCGTAGGCCGACCACAGTCAAACGGCTCGAAGGGAGGGTTATCAAAAGCCGGCGGCTCAGGGGCAGCCGGATGGGAACCCAACTCCAGTTCGGCCACGCGCTCGCGGAGCCGAGAGATCTGAAAGGAAATAGAGGAGACAGTCAACAACATTCATTCATGGAATTAAGGAAAAATAAAGAGTGTTACCTGCCGGCGGGAACCTCGGTAGCGACGTCGCTGAAAGAAAGAAGAAAGAAAGGTCAGTTAACCAACAATGGAAAGGTGCAAAGTACAGAAAATACCTGTCGCTCCAACTCAGCCTCCAAAGATGCTGTCCCCGCCCTCAAACGAGACAGCTCCGCCTGAATGCTCTGAAAGCAACATACAGTTAGACATCAAAACAAAGGAAGAACAGTGGTGAAAACAACAAGTGCGTACCTCTCCACCCTCGGTGAAAAGGTGGGCGAATGTCGCCACATAGCGACGCAGATAGTCATCACTATCAGAGGCACTGGAAGTCACTGGGGTGCCACCCCTCTTCCAGATCCGGACAGCAAACTGGCCTTCCTTCTTCCAGTCAATCTCCCGGATCGTGCCGCGAGTAGAACGACCTGTGTGTGGGTAAGGTGGAAGATCCACCCACTCCTGGTAGAGCCCCAATGAGCGCATCGTAAGACGCACCCAAAGTGGCTCCATCTCGTTCAGGCAGATCAAGAAGGTGTCACGGCCAAAAGCCGGACGACCCTCCAAAACCCACGGCTGCCGATCCAAATGAAGATCTGAAAAAGGTTGCCATACCACCTGAAAAAGCAAGGCAGAGCAGTAAACAAGAAGAACCAAGAGTTAAGAAGGAGAAAAGTAACAGAATACCTCGTGATGAGGAAAGCAGAGCAGCTGCCTCCTCAGGTTCTCCACCTGGTAAGGATGGGAGGAAGCAGATCGTGTAGCAACCCAGCTACCGATAAGAGGGTACTCGGGGTCATCCTTCAGCAGAGCACGACCCAGGGGGATGTAATAGTAACTCCATACCTGTCAAAATAAAAGCTCAGTTAGTCACCAAAAGAGACAAGGCAGAATTAATAGTGAATAAAAGAACAAGGCATACCTGAAGGAATGGAGTAAAGCCGGCTACTGAAACCGGACCGCTCTCCATCGCCAGCGAGGAGAACAGATGAGCCAGCATAGCGGCACCCCACGCATACTCACCAACCTTCGACAGGTCAGCAAGAAAAGGGAGGAACCGCAGGTGCACCCTGTCTGTCTTCGAGGCTAGAAGAAGACGGGTGAGGAAGAAGAGGAGGAACCGGCGGAGATCCTGGTCGGCCTCAACGGTGCCCTCCTCACCGACCAGGGAGCGCTCGACGCGTTTCGTCAACTCGTCGAGCACAACCGCCACTATGTCATCCTTACCCACACTGGCGTTGCCCAGACCGAGCAAGTTCCCGACGGCTGTGCGCTTCATAACGCGCAGTCCGCCGGGCAGTGTGGGACCGGATGACCGAGAAAATGCCGGACCATGGCCGAGTAATCGCGATAGGTCTTGCCGGTGGCGGCACGAGCGTAAACACGAAGACCCGTGATCCGGGAGACATCCTCCAAGGAAGGGACCATATGCCCCTGTGGGAAGAGGAAGGAATGGGTGGTGGAGTCCCATCTCTCCCTCAAGGCCTCGGATCGGAGGGAGGTCCTCCCGTAAAGCCGAACAACGAAGCAATGGGCCAAAACCCATTGCATCAAGCCGTACCTTCTGGAAGTCCTTCAACCCCTGGTAGGCATGGAAGACCATCTCCCAGGATATCCGGGACTTGATCTTCCCCTGCACAATCAAACAATCATGTTAGAAACAAAGCAATCATAAATAAATTCAAAAAAGGGAAAGTCGAGATCCGGTTACCGAGACGGTCGGAGGAGGATGAAGAGTAGGTAGCTTCGATGAGCCGGCACCGGCAGAGGAAGAAGCGCCAGCAGAAGAAGAAGCACCGGCGGAGGAAGAGGCCCCGGCGGCACCTGAAGCGTCAACGCGAGACCTTTTCGTCATCTACAAAGCATTAGAACGAGTCAAGAACAGCAAAACGGAGACGATGGAGGCCTGGTGACCAGGTGCCCCATTTATGGGGCGCCTGGGCCAGGCGCCCCATTGATGGGACGCCTAGCGCCCCATTGATGGGGCGCCAGGCAGAGCCTAGCGCCCCATCATAGGGGCGCTAGGGGGCTGAGCCCCCTTCTCTCTTCCCGTTCCGATCCGGAACGACTCCGGATCGGTTCGGACCCTTCTGCGAAAATGAAGATAACGAAATAAATTACAAGTTTGCAGTTGGAAGGAACTTACTGTGGGATCCGCACGATGCGCTGCACTCACCGAAAATGTCCCGCCCAATAGAAAAAGTAGAAAAGAGGATGGTAAAATGAAGAAAAGTGCATGGGTGAAAATATAAAGTGCTTTGGTCAAAAATTTTCAAAATTCTTAGAACGTGTCCACAAGCAATATTCTTCGTGAAAAATACAATTTTATTGCCAAAACATTGATATTCTATTACTTTTGCATATTTTGTTGTTCTTCTGACACTGACAGGACTAGGACAACTGAAAAGAAACTACATCAAGCAAATCCTACACCTACATTGATCAAAGTCCTAGACATAACGAAAGCAAACAAAATACATCTGGACACAACAAAAGCAAACTACAACTGGATACAATCAAAGGGCGAGAGACACGGGTCAACCACCGCGCAGCCTTCCTCAGCTTCGCCACGTACCGGCTCGTCCAGACCTCGTCTTCGTCCATATAAGCACTTGGCGAGAAGGTCTTGCAGGTTCCCCACATCGCAAGGATGCTCTGGCACTCCTCAACATCCGCCGCCGTGCCCGTCTGACGATCCTTGACAGACGAGATGTGAGAGAGACGAGGAACCTTGAGCCGCGGTTGGCCCAACTGAAGAGGACATCGGTGAGGATTATAGATAATGAAGGAGGTACCGGTAATCAGCCGGAGATCCACCCCGGGGGTGGGAGAGGCACGAACATTCTGGCGCATAACCGCCTCTGTGGGACAGACAAAGCCGCTGCTGCTCATCGCCGAAAAGTACAAACGCCGCCGCACGGGTCTTCACTGAGGGGCACTTGTTCTGAACCTTATATTCCATGCAAAGGCGGTTGGTGAGAGGCTGGAGGGGGCTCCGAGCGAAAAGCCGGGAAGCTGTGGCCGGTCCGAAGCACACGTCAAACATAAAGTGCCAGTCAACCCAGCACACGAACAAGAGAATGTCGCCAAACATAGGCCTCGCCGACGCTAGCGAAGTCGGGCCGTCATAAAGGTAGCCCAAAGACCGAGTGGGCTATGCACTCATTGGACCAAATGCCCTGAATGCAAGGGAGGCAGGTAGGATCAAGCCACCCGTCCTCACACGGGTATAGGAGCACTGAGGCAAGGCAAGCGGCGACGCCTTTGGCACCGGGCAGCAAAAGGTCCTCATTATCACCGGCGCCTTGAATCACGCCAATGGACCAATCCGCCAACGCTTCGGTGTAAATACGGCCGCCTACCATAATGGATCGGGCCTCTCCGGTGGTCATAAAGCCGCGGAGGAAGTCTAAACCGGTGACCGGTCCGACAGGGATAAACATGGCCTGACCATACCCAGGCATGGCACGAAGCCCCAGAATAGCTCCACCTCCTCCAAGAGAACGGTACATTCGAAAGAGTCAAAAACAAAAGTGTGTGTATCGGGATGCCACATCTCGAGAAGCGCACCCGCCAAGGAAAAATCCCGAAGTATTTGAGGAGGTGGGTGCCGTGAACAAGGATGCCGTTCACGCCCCACCCGCTAAGAATGGTCCCCACATGAATATTGATACCAGCCATTAAGCGGCCTATCCATAGCACCTGGCCGCATCGGCGAGCCCCGGGAAAATTCGCAAGGTCCTGCAAAATAACCGCGCAATTAGAAAGGGTTTTGAGACAGAACGAAGGAGGGTGCCTAATAAAGACACTACCACTCCCATGGACACCCGGTTCCGAATATGACACGGCACTTCAGAAAAACTTTTCATCTCATTTGAACCGATCGGGCGGGAGGAGGAAGAAGCCATCGAAGCAAAGGGAGGGGCAAGAGGCACTGTAGCTGGTGTGGGGGAGAAGAAGGGGGGACCCCCCTTCTTATAGAAGCCAAAACTGCCTCGGGAAGGAGCAGAATTGAAATCCGCGCAGGTGCCCCACTTATAGGACGCCTGGCGCCCTGTAAATAGGGCGCCTGGCGCCCTATAAGTAGGGCGCCTGGCGCCCTATAAATGGGGCACCTGGTGCCCCATGAATGGGGTGCCTGGAGCCCTATAGCCCAGAATTTTGCATGTATTATCATATATCTGGCAGGTATATGGTTGAAGACCTCGAGTCTAAAAGAGCTGAGTCGGAGAACCCCTCCAACAAAATCGATGAAGGATTCAGTCACCTTTTAGACCCGCGGTTAAGCCAAAGTCAAATGAACGGGGACGACGGTATCTTCACGGATGTCCTGACCCGTTATGTTTGACCTATATCTTCAACTATTTTCTTATGTTTATTTCTATTTCTTTAAACTCAGCATACATCATGCATTATCATGCAGCATACATCATGCATTATCATACGGCATACATCATGCATTATCTTTTCCATCACCATCTTTCTATGGCTCCTCGAGAAGGTTTTTGATCTATCCGGAAGATCCAATTTTAATGGTTTCATCGAAACAAGAAGTTTTTCCATGTCAAACTGAACCAGTATTCTTGAGTAAAACCCAATGAATTTGAAGAACCCAACCTTGGATGATTGGCCTATTTCTCTTTACTTTTCGCAATTCATCGCATTTCGCCGAGTCCAAAGACACCATGCGGTTCGGGTCCCGGCCGGTTACGGTTCTGCCCCACGCGGGATTTTAGTTGTTTACTTAACCAATCAACAAGAGGAAGGGTTTCGATAAGACAAAGGGCGATCTCGGAGTCCGGTAAAGTTCTGTTTTACTCAACTAGGCCAATGAGGGCGTGTCTAAATCTACACCTTGGCGTCACCTTTTCAGTCCATTACCACTTCATTTCGTTACGCCTCATTACACTTCGCTACATTCACCTACACTTCATTCATGTCACTCCCCTACAAAGCCAACGCCAAGGCGAGGCAAGCTGTAGACACGCAATTTTGGCCCAGTTGGAGAGTTCAAATTCTTGTTTTCATAAGGAATATTTAAAGCACATCGTGTTTTCCGGACAGATCGAGTTTTGGCACATTCCGAAAGTGGGTCCATCAAGCGACCAGACCGGCCGAATGCCCCAAGAATAGGGCACCGGGCGCCCTGTTTATAGGGCACCGGCGCCCTATATATAGGGCACCTGGCGCCCTATTTATAGGGCACCGTGCACCCTATAAACAGGCACTGGCGCCTCGTATACAGGCACCCGGCGCCCGTATATAGGGCACTGTGCGCCCTATAAACAGGGCGCCTGGAACCAAATCCGATCGATTTGACAGGCTGATTTGACCCCCGCAGTGACTTGTCTTGTCGATCTGACATATCTCATGATGCTAGCGCCCCATATACAGGGCGCTATGCCACATGGCACTGTTTTTCGAAAATGGCCAAAGTGCCCTCTTTTGGGCTATAAATAGAGCCTCATTTGGAACTTAGGAGAGGTTCCAACTCCGTGCCACCCTAGAGATCATCCAACACTACGATTTCAAGCCACATTCACCCTCCAAAAGCCTCCAAACCGATCCAAAATCTTTCACCAAAAACCCCAAAACCCTCCGTTTCTGTCACCCAGAAATATGATTTTTCTCCAACTTTGAGAGCTTCTACCCGTCTCTCCTCTTATATCCAGCACCCAAACCCTCTTCCATGGGCTTCATTTGAGTATTGTCTACAAGGAGGAGCCCCTACTTCGTCTGGAAGCCTCCCGGACTCCGGAGCAGCGCCGCGAAGAGGAGAAGAAAATCTGTTCGGGCCGGACTTAGTGCCCCGTATACGTGGCGCTTTGACTTGGTCAACGCGCCCTATAAAGGGGCACCTTCTCCCCGGCGCCCTATATACGGGCACCAGGAAGGACAGAAGCTTGTTTTCGTTATTTTTAGATTCCGATCGTCCGTTTAATCGAGTTTTGTCTCCCTTTTTCGCTTTTGCATCGATCATCAAGTTATTTAGCACGTCTTAGAGCATCTTTGCATTTCATATACGTTTAAAACCTACCAAAAATAGGGGTTGGGATTTCGTCCCAATCCGGTTAGTCTTTTCCCATTTGCATGTTTGAATCTAAATTCGAGCTCGATGCTATGCTTTCGTTAGAACTAATGAAACCTTCACTTGTCTACATGTTTTCTTATGGACATTCTTAGGTAGATCCGATCGAGGCGGAGCTTCAACCGGATTGAAGGCAAGGGATTCACTAAGCTCTCTTCTTTCGGCCGGCCGAGAGAGGAGAAGTCGGAACTCAACAATCTCCCCGCTTCCGGAGGTACGACGGTCATCTTTCTATTTCATTTTCTTTCATCCCATCATACTTTGGAGCCTTTGGTTCCTGGCGACCACACACAAAACACACCACCCACCCACCGACGAACACCGAGGCCGGGCATAAGGGGGTTCCGGGGGGGGAGATCCGCGGATGTCCCGTTCCGGGTGCTTACACGTGTGGCTTTCACCAAAAAATTATGGCTTTCTGCGGAAAACTTCGCAAAACATCCGATTTCATTCGGCAAAGCTCCAAATCAACATTAAAAGGACCCGTAATCATTATAAGATTAATCACACATATTACCCTATAAAACATGAGTTTTATGCTATGAATTAGGCAAATTTGGCATGTCTACAGTTTGGTTTGGTTTATTGAGTTTTTTTCAGAAACCAAACTAAACCAAATTGGGTCTTGAAACCGAACCAAGCCAAACCGCTAATTCTCTAAACTGAACCAGACCAAACTGAATTAAATTCGGTTTGGTTCGGTTTGGTTTGGTTTGGTCTATAGTTTGGGCCTTTAATGGACATGTTCTAGTTTATTTAATGGGCCTTTTATAATTTTAAACAAAATTGCTTGTAAAAAACTTGTGAACATGATTTTTTAAAGAACAAAATTCAAATTGCACTATAACAAGGCCCGTAAGTTAACAACATTTATTTTGCATCAAAATTTAAAATAAAATTGAATCAAGCTAGTGTATATGTAACTCAATAAACGTAAAATACAAAGGATCCATCTAGTGGTAAATAAATCTTAAAGGATCTAGAAAAATAGATGAATACCAATCTAAATCAAAGCCATGTTTACAAATCAAACAAAACCACAAATGATTCGCGTAAATATTTCAAGTTTGCTACTTGCTAGAAAACCACACACCAAAGAAATACAAAAAACTGTTTAAATCTCTTCTAAACATGACATAAAACAAAACAAGCACATAACATTTATCACAAATACCTTAAAGAGAAAATTAAGTTGCTCTCTTGAATAATTCATTGATTTCCATAATTCCATCTCCTGCTTCATCAACCTATTTCACCAACCTGTAAACAAAATAATATTATGGATCAACTCCTAACATAATTGAAATAGAAGTTGTTCTATGTGTGCACAAGCAATTAAAATTTTAAGATGCACCAATATTTCTCCAATTGAAAAAATATAAACACATAACGTATAATGGTCATTAATGATATTCAAAAAATATGATAATTTAAAATTTTATTTATTGAATTGGACAGCTCAATTTAACCTATCTGGACTCATAAAAAGCTATGTACATGAAGATTGGTCCTTGGTTGCAAGGTCAACACATGCCATGTGAACTTATTTTTCCAATAAAGACAGAATGGGATTTAGCATAATCGAGACCAAGTAGATAGCTGGTGGAAACGTTGCTCATTTTGTCACGACCCAGAAAATACAAATACACAGTGGAAATAATCCAGAATATCAAGACAGTTTAGGAGAAAAAAATAATTCCACCACATAGGTCTAAAACGATTTAAACAACCTGCAATACTCACTCAACTTAAATAATCCACAAAGTGCTATTGTAAAATCACATCCAACCGATAACGAGACTCAACATCAAGTCAACAAACCACTACAAGGTCAAACCAAATAGCTAATAGGACTCAACACATATTCCAATCAACATCTATAATGTTAAACCAAGTAGATATCAAACCAATAACAGAAGGGAAACTCAAACAACCTAATGTAAATGACAATCACTCGTCTCCGAACTCCTCGTCCTATGGATCCTCAAGTGGCTCTGGATCCCCATCAGTATCCTCCTCGAAGTCCTCTTCAAAGTCCTCCTCGGGAAGACGCTCCTTGAAATCTGCTGAAAATATTAACAACGGGAAGGGGTGAGTCACCAATGACTCAGTAGGTCTTACACCCACACTACCCTACTATACTAGTGATTTCTATTGATATTAAATATATATTAAGCCTAAAAATTTAGATTATAGTACATAGGATTCAAGCTAATTATATATCTTCAATTAAATGATTACAATGTCTTTATACTACCCCATATGTTAATATGACTCTATATGCACTAAAACCAACACATCCTGCACATTTAACTACTCTAGGTATGCTCACAACACAAACACCTGTCGTAATTCAAAAGACTCCACTAGACCACTAATACACATGCCAAAATGCACAACTAAACACTTGTCTGAGTAGATATCATGCTCCATTTGGACAATGTAGCCATGTCACAAAACTAGCACCAGATTTACCATATAGTAGGAAGTAACATATAGTAACTAAATCCCATAGTACACCCAGGCAGGGGCATTCTTAGGATAAACCGCAATATCCAGGATTAAAGGATGCTTCGGATTCAACTAATCTCCGCTGCCCACGGGCTACTAACATAGTGTGGTGAAGTAAACTTTCATCACAATGAAGTTCACTGCATTAACCACATCTCACACAATGCAAGCATATAAATAACTCAGACAAATAACCATGAACATGAAATTGGCAATCCAAACATGAAATACATTGGACACCCATAGTTCTATGCACCACATATTTGCATACCACACCACAATCTAGCACAAAGTAAAACCATTCAATCATAAGATGCATTGAAGTTGAATCATGCAAATGACAAACTAAACACACCAATCTGATGATTTGACAGTACTATCTATTGCATAAAAGAAACTAAACTAAACTCTAACATCACTATGCTTAAACCTTACATCAGGTTTTTAACAAATCAGGATATACATATTTAAAATTACTGCGATGCAAACATGCTAAACTAACTAGGTTTAAACACATAAAAACCTATCATGTCGACTAATATACATAAACAACTAAATTAATCTAAAAATGCATGGTTTAAGTAAGTTAAACTAACTCTATCTAATCATGCTAATATGCTATAAATAACCCGCTAATTATATCATACTAATCATGGTCATCTAAACATGTTTTTACGGTTTAATCGATAATATAAAGGTGCTTAGAATAGTTGAGATGCTTACCTTTACGGTGACGACGAATGATGCACGAAATTCCAAGAAAAATGAACTGGGTGACGAGTATGCCGTGGTCACGACGGCGACGAAAAAATGAGCCAAGTGGTAGTCCGACAATCTGCTAGAAGGAAGGAAAATATAGAATAGAGAGATTAAGAGAGAGAGAGAGAGAGGGCGATATGAGAGAGAAAGAGAGGAGAGAGAAAATCACTGCGGTGGGGGGGGGGGCCAAATGCCGGGTCAATGAGGGGGCGATGATGTTGTGCGGCGACATCAGCAAGGGGGCTAGTCAACGCGGCGGTGGCAGCAGCTGAGGCGGGCAACTGGGCAAGCGGCGGAGGGGCTTGGCGGACGACGGGGTTGACGCGGCAAGGCGTGCAGTGGGGCGGTCAACGCCGACTGGCATCAGTGGGGCACGGCAATGGGCGCACGGTGCCTGGGGAAACTGTGCAGCGTGCGGCAGTGCTACTGAGGGTGGCTGGGTGGTGCGCGGCGCTGCTGCGGTCAACGGGCAGGGCTATGGAGGCGACAATGCGAAGAAGAGAGTTGATGATGTGGAGGATGAAAGTAACGTCGTGGTAGATGAAAAAAGGTAGACGTAGGAGAGGAGAAAGAAGGTGGCGACTATACGATTAGGGTTGTGGGAAGGAGAAAAAAAATGGAAAGAAGTAAAAACAGGGTAACAGTGAGGGAGAAAAAGCTATAATAAAAATATAATAAATATTATTTAATTTATTAATAATCTCATATGTTACACATTTTTAGAGCTTTCATAATTGAGAGAATGCACATGATGAGACCACGCAGACAACGTGCTGTGAATATCAATTTTAGATAGACAAGTATTGATCCTAAAAATAAAAGAGAGAATGTACATGATGAGATGGAGCATGTTAAAGCCTAAGCAGTAACACTAAACCCGTATGCAGATGCAGAAAAAATTATCCACTGTAAGGAATCGTCTATAAAAATTTGGTGCAGCGGAAACGACGATTCCTATGGGTTCTTTTAGAATTTGTCTCAATCGGAATTGAACAACAAAAAACTGAAAATCGATCAAACCTGATAGGTATTCATATAATCCCATGGAGAAGAATGAGATGAGCTTCTCAAGCTCTTCAAACCTTTCAAATGTCCGGTCTCTAGTAGTATCTACATGAACTTCATCCACAACAAGTTCGCCCTTCGCGCCGGCCTTGAAAACTCTTCTCGAACGAAGCTCCATCGACCATGGATACCTTCTAGAGAGAGGAGGAGGTAGGGAGGAGGTTAGGGACGTGGTTTTCACCCTTGGTTTGATAGGTTTTGGCTGAAATTATTAGTATTTATAGAGAATTTTGGAATTTTTCATAATAACCCAAAATCTTCATAAATTATGCTCTTGTCCTTGTACTTGTGGATAAGTTCTTTTGTGTGTGACCCACTAGGCCCAATAGCCTATTTGGTTAAGGCCTAAATAAAATAGAATAATTCTATTTAATTTAATTAAATCTATTATTTGATAACATATTAAGCGGCCTACCGATCATGAAGGGTACAAGCCACATCCTATGATCCCAAATGACTATGCGGATAATCTCATCTCCATTGAGCCTTTATATCATCAGTTACCACATGGATATAAACCCTCATCCATCTAATGTCCCAGTCGGAAAGGAGTACGGCATCAACTGTCAACTCCTTAGTGTACCGACTTTATAGGATGTTGTACTCAGAATTGGATCAATTCGAAAACTCCTTTTCCAATCATCCTATCTACCCTGGTCAGAGATTTAGAGTACTATCCCATAGGACATTCACTCTGACTTATCGAGAGTGGATGATCTCTTGTTGTCCGCTCAATTGCCTCCATCGGGTTTTCCTTGTACCTGATCCATCGCTATATTAGACCATCTATACGGTGATCCATAAGACAATAGTCAAAGCACAAGTTCCACCCAACAAGACATCTTTGGTGACTCAGGTCAAATGTCCAACCATGTCACCGTGATGATAGAAAACCTTGATTAACAGTTTGGTAAGATACCATTAAGGGTTTTTAATTTGGTCAATTTAGTGAACTCATTCAATTAATGAGCACCTGTATGTGTATCTCAGTGTCTCCACACTAATGACCAATGAGATCGGTCATCCTCATCACATGAGAAGATATTACATACACTAGTCTATCCAGATCCTTGACGTCCTATCTCAAGTATCCTATGACTAGGAACATTTAGATTAAATACCTTTAGATGATCAATCTCATTGTCATGATCTCATCATGATTTAATCATCATTGTATTTGATCAAGGACTTCATTATGTTACTCGCATATAATAAGAGCTTATAATGAAGATTTTCCTAATTAATTGAATAAGATATATCTAGAAATGTCGAATCATATCATATATGATTGGCTTGTAGGACATACATTTCTATCAATCTCTCACTTGCACTAAAGCCAATCACCTATCTAGCTTATCTATATCAGCTCGAGGTGAAGCTCAAACACTCTTTAAGTAACTGCTTCAGTTAGTGGATCTGTAATGTTATTAGCGGTAGATACTCTATCTTTAATTATATCTTTAAACTTCTGATTTTAATCTCTCTAATTTTATGGTATTGCCACAGAAGTTTTAAACTTCTGATGAGACATCGGCTCTACCCTATTGTTTTCTCAAAATAATGGTACACTTTCAAAGAAAATTGGGACAATTTCATATCTTAGATGAAAATCTTCATCTTGACTACTTCTCAAGTAGTGTGCAACCACTATGTAAATTTGTTTACATATGTTGTAGAATTTACAGTGTTCTATCGTATAAAACTCTTCCAGCTCACTACACCACCATTATTCTAACTTAATATCAAACTTATTTGATTAGAAGCTTGTGTTTGTAAAACTACAAGATTTTAAGTCTTATCCTCCAGTGAATAAAGATACATTCTTAGTACTTCTCAAGTACCAAATGATATATCTCTAAACTATCTAGTGACCCTCACCTGGATCTTCTTATTGAATGCTCATAACACTTAGAGTATCACATCATGTATGTAGCATCACATTAATGATAGACCCTATGACAAAGGCATCATGGCTCTATTAATGTGATCTCTTTATCTCTCAAGAAGTGAAGACATCACTTTAGAGAGATTAACTCCACACCACATAAGTAAGAAACCTATCTTGGAGTTTATCAAGTCAAACACTTTGACTATGGTGACTACATACATTAACTGGGCATTGTTTTTAGATCTATCTCCATAGATCTCAAAACCCAAATTATGTTTGGAGGATTAATTTGATAGCTAAGCTCACTTATGATAACACCTACTTCATTCTTAATGAGTAGAATGTCATCAACATAAAATGTCAAGAAAGTAATAGCACTCTCACTTATCTTGTTGAAAACACAAGGCTCCTCTTCGTTCTTAACGAAGTCATAAGATTTAATCTTATTAAACCTTATATATGATCTATGGGAAGCTTTATTTCAGTCTATAAATAGACCCAATACACACTCTATTGGATGTTATTGGGACTTGATTCCCAATAGTTGTATCATATATACATATTCCTCAAAATACCTTAGAGGAACACGATCTTAACATCCAATTAGCTTATCTTATAATCATAGTGTGTAACAATCAAAATCTAAATGGATTAATCCATGGAATAGGCAAAAGATCTCATCATAGTCAACCATTTGACTTCTATGATATCTTTTTCAACTATTCTCACCTTTGAAGGTCTCTACCTTCTAATCCACTCCAATGTATTCTTTAGTGATCCATTTATTTCTAAACTTGATTAGAATAGAAAAAGTTTATATCGGATTTTGTTGTCTCTTCCCATTTATAAATCAATATCTCATATTGGTTCTTTATAGATCCTAGGATCAATATCCTTATTATCTTATGCCTCATTTCATCCATTAGAGATATGTCTCATGTATCTCTTAGGTTGAATGGACACAAGTAAAGACCTATGAATTGTCCTTGTGTAATTATTAACTAGCACCTTAATAGAAGTGTCATTGAGTTGTAGGACTTGAACATCTTCCATATATACCTTGCTCTCACTATCTTTCTTGAGAAGGAACTTTTCCTTTAGAAATATAATATCCAGAAGTTTCCTTAGGATATCCCACAAGCCAACACTTTATAGTTTTATATTCCAACTTGTCAAGGTTATACTTCTTCACCAGGTTGAACATTCCGAAATCTTAACTTGCTTAAGGTCAAGTTTTAACTCCTTTTTTTCATATCCTATATGGAATAATCAGAACTTAGAAGGTACCTATAAAGATCAAGTGGTTATAACAAGTACTTAGACAAAAATAGACAAAGAAGAATTTTGCAAAGTTTGTCAGCGTTCATATTATGTCCTACATAATATAGCTTCTCATTTTAGCTACTCAATTAAGCTAAAATGTGTAAAGAAATGTTCATTATATTTTTATTATTTTTCAATTATATGTGAATTATGTACTTAAGTATTCCCCTCCTTGATCTCATCAAAGAGTTCTAATACTCATTCGATTAATATCTCTACTTCATTCTTAATCTCAGATAATTTCTCAAAGGTCTTAGATTTGTACTTCATAAAGTACACATATCCATACTACCTAGAGACATCATCTTCGAAATAATGAAGTAGAAATTTTCTTCTTTGGCTTGACTAGATATGGGCTAACATACACCTAGATGTACGAGTTCTAACAACTCATTAACCCATTATCCATATCTACATAAAGCTAAAGTGTAGATTGATCTAAATCAACCCAGTTTCTTTTAAAATGAGTATTCACACATAACATGAGAGCTAACATATCAAATATGAATAAACAATTTATTAAGCTCCCACTAGCAAACACTTTGCCATTCAATCTTTTAGAACATCTATCAATTACATAGCTTATAATAAATCAACATTTATTCAAGTAGGAAATCATATAATGTTCTTGTAGAAGTATATAATAGCAATCTTAATTATTAAGACATCTCCATAAGGCTATTAAAGATTTGTACCTCCCACTAGTAATGATGCAACTTTTGCACCATTTCATATGTAGGTCAACATATTCTTTATTAAGCCTTCATTTACTTGTCATCATCTACAACTCCTTGTAGATATAAGATGCATATCTGGTTTCTCATACCATTAGATGCATCCATAGTTTTAATATTATGATATGCACACATAGTATCTAATACTATTAAGTGTATATTTAAAACAAGTAAATGTCAATGACTTGGATGCATCAAGCTTCTCAAGCTCCACCTTTGCATTATGTACAATACATTTTGCACTTCCTCTTCCACTTACCATCATCATGATAATGTAATAATTCTATCTTATTCTGGTTTTATTATCTTGACCACGTTCTTTTACTATTAACTATCTCATATTTCTATCTAACGATTTTACTTCTTTCTATTGGTCTCACCAACTAGAAGTAATTAAGATGTATTGTTGTTCTAACTTGCCCATAGTTAACTCATCACTATGAGCCATGATGGATCTCATATCCATCTATTAATGTTGTCTCTACAATTTATATCTCACAGAGACTAACATCTAGTTTAAGGCAAACAATGCATCTTGTCAATAAGATAAGATCTTATCTTTCTTTCACATCATTAGATAATCTAGGAGACACCTACTTCTCAAGTAGAATAGTTAATTGGTAAACTATGAGAACAATTATCTTAGTTCTAAACTGGTCTAAGAAGTGTGAGCCATTAAGCTATTTGACATTTAGTATGCCATACTAATGGTGGTTTATCATCATATTCAACAACTGAGATATAATTTTATCAATATAACATTGCAGACATTCATTAAAATTAAGATATAGTCTTTCATCCTAATTTATGCTCTCACTAATTTTTAATGAATTTGCATAACCCTCATTATGCAAAGACGGGATATCACGATGAAATCCTAGTGGAGACTAAGACCCTATTAACTTTATGGTGACGACCTTGTGTAAAACACAACAAGTCATCTCATACTTAATAGGTAGGTAACTTTTACCAATTGCAACCCATGCAATTCTTAGTCATTCAGCCTCTAGTGTTATAACCTTGTGGGAAACACAACAAGCTATATACTCTAGTTAGGTCAAATCCTCTTGTTACGTTATGAGAATAGATTCTTAACATAGCCCTTGTGGGAAACACAACAAGGTCATGCAACGGTCCACCCCAAAGTTTGGCAAATGCCTTAGCCATGATCACCAATCCCTTGTTGAATAAGTCTTGTGGGAAACATAACAAACCCATCCAATCTAAGATTGGCTCATCAAGACCATAACAAAGAAAGGCTACGTGAGTCATTCTTAATGTCACACGCTTATCGACTTAATTAAAACAAGGAGGGATTTTATTTTAGTCTCATCAATAATATGTGCTAAGTATATATAATACCTTTAGAATATCATATATCTAAGGTATAACCTGTAGCACACATCCACATATCAAATATGCATAAAAATAGATACCCTAAGCATGCACCTAAGGCACCCCTATAGGTGCAAATACTTGCTTCAAATGCTTGAGTTGGCATTCTCCTACTTTAGAAGGGTGCTTCTCCAAGTGGTCCCACTCTCCAACATTCCATGAAATGGCTTCTAACTCTTACAAGCGGCTTAAGGGTACGTAGATCCATGAATGTACATAACTTAATAAGAAACTTTGGTTTTAACCAAGGGGAGTACATTAATGGAGAAAGGTAGAATGTACAATCAGATTGTATAGAGAGAGAGGAGGCACACATAGGCCCCATTTAATAACATAACTAACACAATTAAAAGTAATCACAAGCCAAGCACAATTAAGTCCATGATCATCTCCATACACACACTAACATTCATTACATGAACACAGAGCACATACAGAATAATCATATAAGATATACCATGTATATCAACATAAAATTATATAATTTATTTTTGAAATTATTAATTTCATGCATGTCGAATTTTCATGAAATAAATAACATAAAAATAATATGACAACAACATATAAACAATTTATATGAAATAAACATACACATCTAAACTATTTAAAACATTCATGTATTCCCAATACTGTGCAAAGTTAATGTCTAAATTTTTATACTGTAAAACTACATTTTATAGAATTAATTAAGACACTAATAATTTTAAGTTAAACCTTTAAAATAATTTTAAAGTTTAGCCATGAGTGAATCAATGTAAATAAAGCTTAACATCATATAAAATGTTATTAAACACTTTAAAATATGTTAAAAATTATTATAGGAATTTTTTTAATTTTTTTGGATTTTTTGGCAATTTTTAAGATTTTTTATGATTTTAAACAATTTAAAATCATAAAATAAGGTGTCTGGCGCATTGCGCCGGTCTCTGGCACACTGCGCCCATCCGGCGTGTGCTCGAGTGCACCGCCATGTGCGCCGGCATTTATAGGCGTGTGCGCCGACCGCCTTCCCCAGATAGCCTTCGTAAAGCACTGTTCATCCGGGAGAAAGATGAACCCATTAACTCGAACATATCTCCTTATTCAGATCCCCGAAAATTCTAAAAAAATATGCATTGGAATCCTTATAGAATACGAAATACAAAACATTCAGCCTCATATCTAGTAAAAATCTCAATCGACCGCAAAATGAGGAAGAAGAGGCGGCAATCACCGAGATTCTGTAGCAGAAATCACTATTTTGCAACAAGGATAACTCCTTATCCCGAAAGACAAAAATTCTCCAAAAATACAATTTAGAATCCTCATCTAATGAATTTTCCAAATATGTATATATACCTTCATATAAAATTTTTTAACAATGTAAAAAGAAAGAGAAATAGGTCGGCACCGCTAGACTCTGCAGAACCCTAGTTCGCCGAAAAAAATCTAAAATTCTCTCCCTCCGCCGCCGTTCAAAGCTGGAGATCATAAGTAAATGTTAGTTAATAAAATTACCCATCTCCTAAAACATTTCCATGTCTCAATTTCTTATGTGGACGGAGATTTCACAAAATCTCCAAAGTCGGGTGATGGTTCAGGCATGATAGAAACACCAAATTTTGGGGCTTCTCCCGAACTCTACGGAAATCAAAAATTCAAATGGTTTATGGCATTGGAAATATTTATATCACGAGATTCTACCATATTCATTCAATCTAATATCTGATTTATACACAGATTATAGTAGCCTCGTCAAAACAGATGTTTGCATAGATTTAGGAACACATATATTACATGAAATAATGTCGATTCGACGTCAGTTTTGACTGAGACTTGAACTGGGCTCTAATACCACTGTAATAAATTGTCCATAAAAATTTGGTTCAGAAAAAGTGACGATTCCTATGGGTTCTTTTAGAATCTGTCTCAATCAGAACCGAACGACGAAAAAAAAAACCCGATCAAATTAGGTTCGAATATACCTGATAGGGATTCATATAATCCCATGGAGAGGAATGAGATGAGATTCTCAATATCTTTAAACAATTAAAATGTCCAGTCTCCAGCAGTATCCACACGAACTTCATCTATAGCAAGTTCTTCCTTCGTGCCGGCCTCGAGAACTCTTCTCGAACGAAGCTCCATCGACCATGGACACCTTCTAGAGAGAGGATGAGGTAGGGATGAGGATAGGGACATTTTTTTCACCCTTGGTTTGATAGGCTTTGGCTGAAACTATTAGTATTTTTAGAGAATTTTGGATTTTTTTATAAAAACCTAAAATCTTCATAAATTATGCCCTTGCCCTTGTACTTGTGGATAAGTATTTTTGTGTGTGACCCACTAGGCCAAATAGCCTATTTGGTTAAGGCCTAAATAAAATAGAATAATTCTATTTAATTTAATTAAATCTATTATCCAATAACAGATTAAGCGGCGTACCGATCATGAAGGGTACAAGCCATATCCTATGATCCCAAATGACTATGAGGATAATCTCATCTCCATTGAGCCTTTACATCATCAGTTACCGCATGGATATAAACCCTCATCCATCCAATGTCCCGGTCGGAAAGGAGTACGACATCGACTGTCAACTCCTTAGTGTACCGACTCTATAGGATTTTGTACTCGGAATTGGATTAATTGTAAAACTCCTTTTCCAATCATCCTATCTACCCTGGCCAGGGATTTAGAGTACTATCCCATAGGACATTCACTCTCACTTATCGAGAGTGCACGATCTATGATTATCCGCTCAATTGCCTCCATCGGGTTTTCCTTGTACCCGATTTATCGCTATATTCGACGATATATACGGTGATCCATAAGACAATGGTCAAAGCACAAGTTCCACCCAACAAGACATCTTTGGCGACTCAGGTCAAATGTCCAACCATGCAACCGTGATGTTAAAAAACCCTGATTGACAGTTTAGTAAGATACCATTCAAGGTTTCTGATTTGGTCAGTTCAGTGAACTCATTCAACTAATGAGCACTTGTATGTGTATCTCAGTGTCTCCACACTAATGACCAATGAGATCGGTCATCCTCATCACATGAGAAGATATCATATACATTAGTCTATCCGGATCCTTGATGTCCTATCTCAAGTATCCTATGACAAGGAACATTTAGATCAAATACCTCTAGATGATCAATCTTAATATCATGATCTCATCATGATTTAATCATCAATGTATTTGATCAAGGATTTCATTATGATACTTGCATCTAATAAGAGCTTATAATGAAGATTTGCCTAATTAATTGAATAAGATATATTTAGAAATGTCGAATCATATCATATGTGATTGGCTTGTAGGGCATACATTTCTATCACCTAGGACTTCATTACGATAGACGCATCTAGACAGTGCAAGTAATGAAGATTATGCCATTTATACTGAATAAGATATTATAAGAAATGTAAAATCATATCACATATGATTGGCTTGTAAGGCATACATTTCTATCAATCTCTCACTTGCACTAAAGCCAATCACCCACATGTCTGATCTCCATCAGCCCAAGGTGACCCGCAAACATACTTTGAGTCAGGGCCTTAGTTAATGGATCTGCAATGTTTATAGTTTAAGATACTCTATCTTTAATTATATCTCTTTGAGTTGCAACCACTCTGATCAAGTAGTATTGCCACAAAAGTGTTTAAACTTCTGATGAGACAAAGGCTCTACTATAAAAGTAATGATCCATCATTTTCACAAAATAATGGTACATTATCAGAGATATTAGAGACAACTCCTTAATATAATATGAACTCCTTCATCTAGACTACTTCATAAGCAGTCGGCAGCAATTATAATTTGTAAAATCTACAGTGTCTATAGCATGGAAATTTTCCAGCTCACTGCACCACCATCTAGGTAAACATGTAGCCTAGCTACCAGTCCTATGTAACTTGAAGTTTAAGTCTAACTCAAACTTCTAGTCCTATCCTCCATACTCAAAATGCATCCTTGGTACTTCTCAAGTACTTATGGATATACTTCTCAACTATCCAATGACTCTCACTTGGATTTGCCTGATGATTACTCATAACACTTAGAGTATTCATCACATTATACTATGTACATAATATACATGATAGACCCTATGATTAGGGCATAAGAGACTATATTCATGTATTATATCTCTCTTTAAAAGAGATAAACTCCATATCTTATAGGCAAGACACCTGTATAGGAGTTTTCATGTCAAACCCTTTGACAATGGTGTCTATGTACAACAAATGGGTCAAGACAAGCATCCTTTTTAGATCTATCTCCATAGACCTAAATCCTTAAGAAGCTTCTCCCAGAATAATTATGGAGGATTCATTTTATAGTTAGGCTTCACTAATGATAACATACCTACATCATTCATAATGAGTAGTATGCCATCATTATAAAATGTCTAGAATACAATAGCACTCCCACTAGCATTTTTATGCACACTAGGTTCTTCTTCATTCCAAATGAAGTCATAAGATTCAATCTTATAAAATCTTATATTCTAATGTTGAGAATGTTGTTGTAGTCCATGAATGGATATTACCAACATGTACACTTTTTTCGGATGTTTTAGGACTCACATCCCTCAAGTTGTATCATATACAACAAAAATTGTATCATATACATCTCCCCTTAAATTTTACCATTGGAGAAATATTATATTAACATCCTAATTGACATATCTTATAGTCATAGTGTGTACCAATAAAATCTAAATGGATTGAATTATGACAATGGTTAAAAGATATCATCATAGTCAACTCCTTAACTTAGATGATGCATTTTCAATCATCTATGCCTTGAAGTTCTCACCTTCAAATTCACTCCTATCCATCTTTTCTTTTCATTTACACCTAATGGTTACTTTACCCTCAGGTGGATCTACCAAGTTTCGAACTTGGCTAAAATAAATGAATATTATTATAGATTTTATTGTCTCCTATTTTAGAATCAATATCTCATATTGCCTTACATAGGTCTTTTGATCAACATCCTCACTTTATTGTGCCTATATTCTTCTATCAAAGATGTCTCACACATCTACAAGATTGAATTAGCACAATTAAAGACCTATGATGTGTGCTATTATCAATTAGTACCTTAATAGAAGTCTCTTTGTGTTGTTAGTATGGAACACCTTCCATAAATTTCTTACTCCCACTGTTTTCCTCAAAGAGGAACTCTTTCACTAGGAATACAGTAAATTGAGAAACACATACCCTTTATCTCATAAAGTGGTTTATTTAAATATCCTGAAGTTTCCTTAGGATTTCCCACAAGTCTACACTTCTATCTTATATTCTAATTATTATGGGTTACACGTCTTCATCATGGTCGGACATTTCGAAATCTTAACTTGCTTAAGATCAAGCGTTAACCCCTTTTCCCATGTCATATACAGAATAATCAGAATAAATTTAGAAGATACCAATATAAAGTGGTTATATTGAGTGCTTAGCCCTAAATAGACAAGGAAGATTTTCTTACAAAGGTTGTCATTATTTGTGTCATGTCACACATAACACAATCACCCTTGTTTCTACTACTCAAGTAAGTTAAAGGTTATTGGGAGATCTCCATCAAGACAAAGTTGTAATATCCTTCAAATGAGGTGTGAATCTGGTACTTGAGTATTTCACTCCTTGATCTCATCAAAAAGCTTTAATACTCTTTCTATTTATTCTTTAATTCATTTATAACCTTAGACAATTTCTCAAAGCCTCATATTTTCACTTCACAAGCACACATATCTATGCCTAGAGAAATTATCTATTAAAGATGAAGTAAGAATGTCCATCTTTAGCCTTAATAGACATAGACCAACACACATTCAAATGTACGAGTTCTAATAACTCCTTGGTCCACCCTCCATTTTCAGTAAATGGAGAGTTGGTCATTTTTCAATGAGATAAGACTCATATTTGGTTAATGATTCAAAATCATTTACCTTCATATTTTCATCTATATGAAACTCCTTAAGTCTTTTCTCATTGATATGACCATGTCTATATTAAGCTAAAGAAATAGATTGATTTATATCAACCAATTTCCTCCTAAGAGGTGCATTCACACATACCATGAGAACTTCCATATCTCATATGAGTAAATTATTTACTAAGCTCTCACTAACAAACATTTTGCCATTCATAATCTTAGAACAATTATCGTTTCCATAACTCAAAATAAATTAATATTTATTCAAGTAGAAAATATCGATAATGTTCATATAGAAGGATAAAACCAACAATCTTCATCATAAGGACACCCCAAAAGGCTATTAAAGATTTGTACCTCCCACTGTCAATGATACAACTCTTGCACCATTTGTATATGTAGGTTATTCTTTATACGTCAAGCCTTCATTTACTTGTCATTATCTGCAACCTTTTATAGATATAAGATGCATATTTAGTATCTCATACCAATAAATGCATATATAATATCTTATAGAAGATATGTATATCTAATATCTCATACAAGATACACACATCTAGTATCTAATACCATAAGACATATGTTTACTATCTTATACTATAATATACACAAATAGTATCTTATACTTGATGTGTATATGTGTATGACAAGTAAGTCAATGACTGAGATGCCAGAAGCTTCTCAAACTCCTTCTTTGCAATATATATAAATATATATATATATATATATATATTCAATATACTTTCCACCAATCATCATCATGATAGTAGAAGAGCACTCCTATGTCTTATTTGGGCTTAATATCCTTGACCAACTTCTTGACTTTTATCTATACCTTCATTTTCTCATCTAATGATCTCAGTTCTTTTCATTGGTCTTAACAACAAGAAGTATTGAAGATGTATTGTTATTTTAATCTTGCCTTAAATTTGCTTATCACCATGAGCCATGATAGATCTTATATCCATTTGTCCATGTTGCCTCTAACTTCATATAGAGACTAACATTTAGTGTAAGGAAAAAAATGCATGTTTCTAATGAGATGAAGATCTCATCTTCTCTTACTACATTAGATGATTAGTAGGCTCCCACTTCCTAAGTAGGTTAGTTACATAGTCAACCATGAGAACACTTCTCATGATTCTAAACCAGTCAAGGAAGTTAATATAAATGAGCCTAAGGACTTCAAGTATGCAAGATAACTGGTAATTAAGAATTTAATTCTACAATGGAGATATGATTCAATTTGAAAAATATTGCAGATAATCAATGTAAATTAAGATATAATCTTTTATCCTAATTTATGCTCATACTAATTTCGACGAATTTACATAACCCTCATTATGCAAAGACAGGATAACATGATGATATCCTAGTGGGGACTAAGATCCTATTAACCTTATGGTGATGATCTTGTGGAAAACACAACAAGTCATCCTATACTTAATAACTTTTGACAATTGCAACTCTTGCAACTCTTAGTCATTTAGCCTCTAGAGTCATGACCATGTGGGAAACACAACAAGTCATATACTCTAGTTAGGTCAAATCTACTTGTTACATTATGGGTATGGATTCTCAACACAGCCCTTGTGGGAAACATATCAAGGCCATGCCAATGGTCCACCAAGGTTCGGCTTTAAGCCTTGGCCATGGTCACTAATCCCTTGCTAAGTGAGCCTTGTGGGAAACACAACAAACTCATCCAATTTAAGATTGGCTCATCGAGATCATAACAGCGGAAGGTTACATGGGTCATTCTTAATGTCCCACGCTTATAAACCTAATTTAAACGAGAAGGGGTTTTTATTTTAGTCTCATCATAGTATGTGCTACATAAATATATGAATACTTTTGAATACCATATATTTAAGATATCTAGCACACACACATACATATCAAATATGCAAAATTTAAATAGATGATTATGGACTTTCATCACATTAATGCATGACCGGAGCCAGATCGGTATGCATTAAAGGATTCAACATTCTATGCCGGTGTTGACAAGCCATTATGCCTTGAAGAACTCTTCTCCTTGCATCTCGCTCTCTCCTCCACCTCGATCGGTCTTCTTGTCATTACAAGAGCATTAAGAGTACGCAGACCCATAAATGTACATTAATCAAATAAGAAACCTTGATCTTAATCAAGGGGAGTACATTTTTAGAGAGAGGTAGAATATACATTCATAATTGATAAGAGAGAAGATTAGGCACGCATGCCCTTAATTACATGCCAACATTAAATAAGCAGCATCACATGACACACACTTAGTCCATGATCATCCAAGCATTCACACATACATACCATCACATGAACATAGTGTGAATACGTGGTAACAATATGATATAACGATTATATCATAAAAATATACAACATATGTTTTGGAATTCTCAATTTCATGCTTGTTGAATTATTCATGAAGTAAATAACATGAAATAACATATAAACAATTTATATGATATAAACAAGCAACTCCAAACAATTTGGACAATATATGTATTCCTAATACTATACAAAATGTCAAATAAATGTCCTAATCATCATTCTGAAAATTTATATTTTACAGAATTAATTTAGACATTCATTTCTCAAGTTAAGTCATTAAAATAATTATAAAAGCTTAATAATGAATGAATATATGACAATAGGGCTTAAAATCACATAAAATATTATCAAACACTTTGATAATCTATTATATAATATTTTAGAATTAAAAAAAATAATTTTTTTGGTACTTTTAAATTTTATTTTGATTTAAAACAATTTTAAATCAATAAAAATCGGCCTCGGCGCATTGTTCCGCCCATCCTCTACGCTAGGTGCGCCGCCCGTGCGCTGTAGGCTCTGGTGCATGGCGCTGTCTTGCGCACCGCGGGCGTGTGTGCCCGCGAGCAACCGTGCGCGCGGGTGGTTCAAATTTTTTTTTAATGGAGCGTGCGCTTCACACGGTGTGCCAACCGCATGCGTGCAACAGCTGTGGCGAAACCTCTTAAGCGCGGCTTGTGCAGTCAAACTGCGTTGACCAGCGCGGATCTGACTATCGGGTTCGATGGTCATCTTCCCCGCCCGATAAGCAGAGAAACAACGCCAATGGAGGGAACAACAAGACCTTCCAAAATCTGAACTTTCCTGTCTCCAAAAAATCTCAAAAAATAGTAGGTCGATTTTAAATCGATCAAGGAATCCAAAAGTGTTACTTTATTTTCGTGAAAAAATACGAATCAATGGGAAAATAGGAAAGAAGCTCTGCTGGCCTTAGAACTTTTCCTCGCTGGAAAAAATGTTCAATTGACCTCTGACGGCGTCGTTCGAAGTCAAAGAATGATGGAAAACTCTTGGTAATCACATTACCTATCTTCTAAGCCATATATTAAAGATCAAATGTCTCCATGAAAGAAGATCTCAAGAAATCCCCAAATCGAGCTGGTGAATTCCGTAAAACGAAATCACCATCTTTCATACCCTCTACCGGACTCTCCAGTGGTCCAAAATTCGAACAGCCTAAAGCCCTTTGTCATGAGATTCATCTAGAAGCAACCAATCTTAAAAAAGTATCCTATACAATTTATGGTTACTCCGTCAAGATGGATGTTTGTACAGATTTGAGAAAACATGAAATATATGAAACAACGTAGAAAAGATGTCGGATTCGAACGAAATTCAACCTGGCTCTGATACCGCTGTTGGGAATCGGTCTAATTAGATTGGCACAGTGGAAAATATTTGATTCCTTGTATATCATTGTCTTGGTCTTGATTGAAACCAAACGATGTTGCCAAAACCGGTATTCGAAACAGTTTTGAACACATACCTTTGCGAGATTCAAATAATCCCTAAAGACCGAAGAAGATCGAGCATTCTCATGCTCATTCAGCCACTCAAGTGTGCAGCCTCTAATCATATCCACATGAGCAGCCTCCATAGTCGGGTTCTCCTTCGCGTTGGACCTTCTGACTCACCCCGGATGAAGTCACATCGACTCTTGACGGCCTCCAGCATGGGAAAACATGAAGGAGAGAGGTAGGGACGAATTTTGTAGCCTTAGCTTGTGGAGCTCATGCTCAATTAGCTATTATATAGAGAATTTGGAGTTTTTTCACAAAAACTCCTCTTTTCTCTATATTTACACCCTTGCCCCCAAACTTATGGATTAGCCCTTATGTGTGTGACCTACTAGGCCCAATAGCTCATTTGGTTGAGGCCTAATTAAAAGAACAACTTTTTAAAATTAAATCTATTATCTCATAATAGATTTAACGGCCTACTGATCATGAAGGGTACAAGCCACATCCTATGATCCCAAACAACTTCGAGGATAAACTCCTCTTCAAAGAGCCTTTCCATCATCGGTTACCACATGGATATACATCTTCATTCATCCAGTGTCCCGGTCGGATAGGAGTATGACATTGACTATCAACTCTTAAATATACCGACACTATGAAATCTTGTACTCATAATGAGATCAATTGGAAAACCCTTTTCCAATTATCCTATCTACCTTGGCTAAGGATTTAGAGTACTATCCATAAGACATTCTCTCTCTCTCTCCTACCGAGAGTGGACGATTCCCTATTGTCTGCTCAATTGCCTCCACCGAGTTTCCCATATACCCAATCCATTAACTATACAGGACCACAATACTAAGTGATCCATTAGTCAATAGTCAAAGTACATGGTACGCCCGACAAGACATCTTTAGTGACTCAGATCAAAGATCCAACCGTGCAACTGTGATGATAGAATACCCTAATCAACAGTTCGGTAAGATACCATTCAGGGATTCTATACTGGTCAATTTAGTGAACTCATTCCTCTAATGAGCACCTGTACATGTATCTCAGTGTCCCCACACTGCTAACCAATGAAATCGGTCATTCTCATCAGATGAGAAAATATCAAATACACTAGTCTTACCGGATCCTTAATGTCCTGTCTCGAGGATCCTATGACTAGGAACATTTAGAGTACATGCTTCTAGATGATTGATCTCATTATCATGATCTCATCATGATTCAATTATCATTGCATACAACTTATGACTTCATTACGATAGATGCATCTAGATAGTGCAAGTAATGAAGATTATGCCATTTATACTGAATAAGATATTATAAGAAATGTAAAATCATATCACATATGATTGACTTGTAGGTGTAAGCACCCAAAACGGGATATCCGTAGATCTCCCCTTTTCCGGCCCCTACGCTTGCTTTGGGGACTTGGTGGATGAGATGTTAGTGGGTGTGGTCGCCAGGAGCCAAAGGCTCCAAAATATAGTAGAATGAAAAGAAATGAAATGGAGAAATGACCGTCGTACCTTTGGAAGCGGGGAGATTGTTGAGTTCCGACTTCTCCTCTCTCGGCCGGCCAAAAGAAAAGAGCTTAGTGAGCCTTTCGTCTTCGATCCGGTTGAAGCTCCGCCTCAATCGGATTTACCTAAAAATGTCCATAAGAAAACATAGAAATAAGTGAAAGGTTCATTAGTTCTACTGAAAGCATAGTATCATGCTCAAATTTGAATTCAAACATGCAAAAGGAAAGAGACTAACCGGATTGGGACTAAATCCCAACCCCTATTTAGAAGGTTTAGATATGCATGAAAATGCAAATGAGTGGCTCAATATATGCTAAATGACATGTTAATGAGAGTTAAAATGAAAGGGGGGAGTAAAGGATCGACCGGAAAGGTAAATAAACTCAAAAAAATGCAAAACGAGGTCTGCCCCTGCTAGTGCCCCATATATGGGGCGCCTGCTGCAGGTGTCCCCTTGATGGGGTGCGTTGACCAAAGTCAAAGCGCCCTATATACGGGGTACCAGGGACTGGCTTCAACAGATTTTCTTCCCTTCTTCGCGGCGTCGCCCCGGAGTGTAGAAAGACCTCCAAGATGGAAAAAGGACTTCTTCAAGCAGCCAATACTCAAGTGAAGCTAATGGAAGAGTGTTTTGGCACTAGATGTGAGGGAAATGGAGGGTAGAGGCTCTCAAAGTCAGAGAAAAATCATATTTCTGAAGAAGGAAACTGCAGGTTTTTTTGGGTTTTTGGGAGAGAGTTTTGAATCGGTTTGAAGGCTTATTGGGGGGTGAAAATGGCTTAGAAACGTGGTGTTGGATGAGTTCTAGGGTGGCATGAAGTTGGAACCTCCTCAAAGCTCCAAATGGAGGTCTATTTATAGCCCAAAAGAGGGCACTTTGGCCATTTTCGAAAAGCAGTGCCACGCGGCATAGCGCCCTATATATGGGGCGCCAACATCATGAGGTCCGTCAGATCGACAAGATGAGTCACTGCGCGGGGTCAAATCAGCCGGTCGAATCGATTTTATTTGGTGCCAGGCGCCCTGTATATAGGGCGCCTGGTGCCCTGTTTATAGGGCGCCAGGTGCCCTATAAGTAGGGCGCCAGGTGCCCTTATATGCAGGGCACCACCCTCTTTGAAATGTACCGAAAACCTCAATTTTCCTGGAAAACTCGGTTCCCTTGAAAGGTTACTCAAATATACTTCATGAAAACAAAAATTTAAGCTCTCCAACTAGACCAAAATTGCGTGTCTACAGCTTGCCTCGCCTTGGCGTCGGCTTTGTAGGGGAGTGACACGAATGAAACGTAGGGGAATGTAGCGAAGCGTAATGAGGTGTAGCGGAATTAAGTGGTAATGGACTGAAAAGGCGACGCCAAGGTGTAGATTTAGACACGCCCTCATTGGCCTAGTTGAGTGGAATAAAACTTTACCGGACTCTGAGACTACCCTTTGTCTTATCGAAACCTTCCCTCTGGTTGATTGGTTAAAGAGAAGAACAGTACTAAAATCCCATGTGGGGGAGAATTGTTACCGACCAGGACCCGAACTGCATGGTGTGCTGGACTCGGTAGAAATGCATTGAAAAGTAAATTGCGAAAAGTAAAGAGGAGACAACCAATCAACCATGGTTGGGTTCTTCAAATTCATAAGGTTTACTTAGAAATACCGGTTCAGTTCGAAATGTAATAACTTCTTGTTTTGATGAAAACATCGTTGAAACATATTGGAAGCTGATTTTCTGGAAAATCAAGACCTCCTCTAGGGGCTATAAAAGACCATCTTTAAAATGGTTCATGATGGGACAGGAAGGAGGTTTAGGAAGCGGGGAATGGTTATGGTGGGATGATGCATGTTGGTGTATGAAATGATGCATGCTGGGTTTAAAGAAATACAAATAAGTATAAGAAAATAGTTGAAGATATAGGTTGAACATAACGGGTCAGGACATCTATGAAGAAACCGTCGTCCCCGCATATTCAACTTTGGCCTATCCGCAAGCCTAGGGAATAACTGAGCCCTCACTGATTTTGTTGAAGGGGTTCTCAGACTCAGCCCCCTCTAGACTTGAGGTCTTCAACATCTTAAAAATTATTTATTTTGATAGATGCAATACTAAATGCAAGTCCTAATAGGGGTCAAGGTAGTCCACTTTTGTTTTTAAATTTTTGATTTTTTTGTTGCTTTTGCTTCCTCTAAGTGTCTGGGGATATGAAGTTGGTATGCCTTCTCCTGTTCCTGCATCCACTCGAGAGAAGATATTAGAACTTTATTTTGGCTTAGTCCCTTGCAAGAAGAGGGCAAAGTTGCCTTGATCTTTTGTCAAGGGACATAGGCCTTATCAAGGTAGAATAACGAAAAAATATAAGTATGCACAAAAGGAAACATGCAAGACTGAAATTAAATATGAATGCAAAGGCAACTAGTCAATTAGGAAGCAAATTTTTAGGTGTTTTGGGATTTTTTTGATTTGTTTGGGTTTTGATGGTTTTATAATATTTTTGGTATTTTGGAACTTTTATGATTTTTTGGTGTTTTTGGATGTTCACTTTTTAGGATTTTTGATTTTATGGATTTGTTTGGTGCTTTTTGAAGTATTCGATTTTTTTTGTTCGGTGTGAAGGACACGATCATCTCATCCTTTGCTTTGCTTGCCGTAGGTGCCTCTCGTTGTTACCTAAGGGTTAAGAGTTGGCATCACGTGTAAGAAAGTGCCTAGTCTAAAATCTTCTGACCTCCCGTCTTTGATAGGCTGTGGCTCTTCCTGGATCTAGTCGGTCAACCTTACCCGCAAGGTTAAAGAGGGAAGAGGATTGATGGTAAGTCCTTACTAAGATTCAAGGGTGTCGAATTTGTTTCTCTACTGGTGCCCGTGTTGCCTGTTTGGGATTTGACATCCTCGGGTCCTTCCTTCTAGCCCTCTTTCTTCTGATGGCCCTCATTCAGACAGGTCTTTTTCTTTTTGCTTGATTTTGACCTGAGGGGTTCATTGCCCATCTTTTAGAGCCTTTTTATTTTGGGCTTTTATTGGTACGTATTTAGACATGTCTATTCTTTTGCCGACCTGAGGGGTCATTGCCCATCTTTTGGCACCTTTTCTTCTTTTTAAGCAGTCAGACCTTCAGAGGCATTTTCCAACTAAGGCAATGGGCACTTTCGATACTCCTCATTCTAACCCCTTCCATCTATTCTGGACCGAAACGAGAAGAGAATGGGATTTGGTAGACCTTCTTTTGCCAAGTGTTGCCTAGCTTTCTCTCTGACTTCTGATCATCGGATCTCAAAGTTAGGCGTGTAGTGTGTGCAGTATGATGCCTATCCTTATTTCCCTAAGTGACAAGTTGGTGCACTGTTCAAGCAAGCGTTAGATGTTATCATCATTCTTTACACTTTTGGTTTTTTTATAGATTTTTTGTGATTTTTGTGATTTTTGTTTTAAGGGAAATATTTTTTGAGGTACACACCATTCCGGGGATGAGCTAGTTCTTCTCCTTATGCATTAGTCAGCTTGTATAAATTACCGGGATAAACAGCCGAAATCACATACGGACCCTCCCAATTAGGTTGAAGTTTGGAGCGGGGACCGCCCGGCTTAATGAATATTCTTTTAAGCACAACTTCACCGATTTCAAATTTTATCTCCACCACCCTCTTCTGATAAAATCTTTTAAGTCTATTCTGATAAGATCTAGCATGTTCGGCAGCGGCCAGTCTCATTTCGTCCAAGAGTTCGAGTTGCGCGAGAAGGGAATCTCAGCGTTCATCCATCGGGATATCTCGATCGATCTGGACTCGGAGGGAAGGAATGATTTCTTCGCATGGAACTACCGCCTCCATCCCAAATGCCAAGGCATAGGGGGTCTGACCCGTTGGGGTTCGAATAGAGGTGCGGTAGGCCCATAGAGCATCAACTAACTTATCTGGCCAATCCGCGAATTTGCTAGACTTACAAGTTTTCTTAATGATTTTTATCAGGGTTTTATTGGTGGCTTCTGCTTGACCATTGCCTTGAGGATAATATGGAGATGAATGATGTAATCTGATGCAATACCTGTTGCAAAGGTCACGCAGCTCCTGGGAGATGAATTGCGGTCCATTGCCGGTGATGATGTCGCCCGGGATCCCGAACCTGGCAATGATGTTGCGTTTGATGAAGGTGCAGACTGTTGATGCCTTGATTTCCACGTATGCTTCCGCCTCCGCCCACTTGGTGAAGTACTCCGTTGCCGTTAGGATGAAGGATTTGGTTTTGTTTGTGGAGTTTGGGTCACCAAGGGGTCCGATAACATCAAAAGCCCACATAGCGAAGGGCCATGGGGCGTGAATCGGGTGAAGGGAAGATGCGGGAGAGTGAATCTTGTCGGCGTGAAGTTGACATTGATGGCAGTGCCGAACAAAGATCGAGCAATCTTCTTCCAGAGTAGGCCAATAATACCCTTGCCTGATGATCTTCTTGGCGAGGGCTTGAGCATTTACATGGCCTCCACATATTCCGGAGTGTGTTTTTTCAAGCACCAATTCAGCCTCTTCTTCATCTACACACTTAATAGAACACCGGCCAAGCTCCTTTTATAAAGTACTCCACCTAAGATGGTGTATCTCTGGGAGACCCTTCTTATGGCTTTCTTTTCTTCGGCAGTTGATCCTGGTGGATATGTCTGATCCTGATAGTAATTCGTAATCTCATGATACCATGGTTTCTCACCCTCTTCTAATTCTTCCAACTCAACCAAAGATACTTCTTCCTTTTGCTCAATGTACTCTTTCCTTTCAAACTCTTCTTTAACTTTCAAGAATTGTGCATCTTCTACTGCCCGAATGGTTCGTCGGCGGACATAGATCGTCCTAACCTGCCTGCCTAGCGGGACATATAGTGAAGATGCCAGAGAAGAGAGAGCATCGGCAAGAATATTTTGAGCACGAGGAACATGAATGAATTTGAGTTTGGAGAATAGCTTGATGTAACAGGTGGTGAGTTCTTGGTATGGTCTCCCTTCTTGAATTTTATGGTTGTTTAAGCCAATTCAAAACATAAACTATTTGGATTGGCCTAACCAGACCAATTTCGGGTTGTATCACCCTTTTTTGGGTTTTATGGCCATTTAAACCAAGCTAAATAGAAACCTATTTGGATTGGGATAATCGGACCAAGTTTGGGTTCTATCTACCTTTTCAGGTTTTATGGTAGTTTAAGTCAATCCAAATAAAAAACAGTTTAGATTGGCTTAACCAGAACAATTTTGGGTTTTATCTTCATTCTTGGATTTTATGGTCATTTAAGCCAATTCAATCAGGAAACTAGTTTGGATTGTCCTAATCAGAATAATTCTATCTCCCTTTTTGAATATTATAGACATCTTAGCCAATTTAAACTGGAAGATGCTTTGGATTGACCTAACCAAACAATTTTAGGTTTTATCACTCTTTTTGGGTTTTATGGATATTTATGCCAATTCAAACCGAAAATTGGTTTGGATTGGATAACGGTTTTTATTTTGAATTCTATTTCCCGCCTTTGGTTTATGGTCGTTTAAGCCAATCCAAATTGGGAATTGGTTTGTATTGGCCTAACTTGACCAATTTTGGGTTATATTTCCCTTTTTATTTATATATTTGTAAACATAGTTCTTATTTAATAATATGTGGAGGCTAAATTTAAAGTTAAGCTTTTAAATTTTAATGATATACTATATATGACATGCCATCTGAAGAAAACTAAAATTTACAAGGTATGAAGTAATGTGAAACAATTAGGTTAAACTATTAATAAATTTTTACTCTCAAATATGTTGTCTTTGAATCTCGTACCCGCATAAGCTTTATGAAGAAATAAGTTAGAAAAATATCTACACAAATTAGTACAATAACAAAATAACTCATATTATTCACCCTATTAAAATGTCTTATTAAGACTTAGGGTCAAGTATACGTTGTTTGGAGGAGTTTGGGGGGCAAGAAAGGTGCAAATAGCCTGTATGGCAATAGCAGCAACGGTAAGCATCTGTGGCAAACACTGACGACGAGTAGAGCAACGACGAGGGTAACTAGCGTGTGTGTGCGTGTGAGAGAGAGAGAGAGAGTTTCTCGAGTGAGTAGGGAAAGGAGAAAGGGGTTCGCGTGGGTCAATTAAAATGAAATTATTTATGACTACTAGGTAGTTGTCATCGAGTGAGGTAGTGGTGAGGGTGATTAGTAGGAGAGAGAGTTTCATGAATGAGTGGTAGGGAAAGAGAAAAGGGGTCTGTGTGAGTCAATAAAAATGAAATTATTTGCGACAAATAGGGAGCCATCGCCAATGGTGCATTTAGTGTTGGTAGTGATGGCTTTCTGACATCACCAACTTAAGTCGACCTTTCAACGATCGACTATTTACAAATTGTGATGGCTTCTATCGTCACTAGTAATCTATATTCGTGACAACTTGTTAGTTATCACCGCTACCCACCTAAATGACCCATAGAAGCTTTCCAGAGATTTTAAATTGATTTTGTGATGGCTTTAGCCTTCGCAAATATGAATTATATTGATGACATTTATAAGCCATCACTAGCTCTTGTGTGGTAGCGACAACTATTATTCAGCCATCACCATTTCTTTTATAAATGCAACGATTGTCTTTTAGCCATCACGAATAATCGTATTGGTGTTTGGATTTTGAAGCCGTCGCTAGTATTGTGAATCTCTACAATTTATTTTACTTTTAAATATGTCTCTAAATTCTGAATATCTTTTAAATTAATAAAATCATTTTTATTGTGAAATTTGTACTTTCATGAAAATTATATTCTGATCTACAAACGAAAGATTTGTCTGTTCCTTTCCATGAAATGTTGAATCTTGGTCAAGTGGAAGTCAACTTCCGCCCCCACAATTTCAGTTTTCTTTAATTTTAAGTCCTATTGCTTATTCTGTCTCAAATTAAGTTTCATTTTAGGTGGCATTTGTTTTGACTTAATCTGAAAAATTAAATTATTAATTTCATGCCTAACCTCTTGATAAATTTATGTACTTAACTTGTTTAACATGTTTGTGTATTACTCGTTTTAGCATTTACTTAAAGATATATTACATATGTTGCTTTTATCTTATGCAAGACTTGCATTTGAAAAATAAAAAGTTAAACTACAAAACTTAACTAATGGGGTGTTTGGTTGCATGATAATTTTTTGAACACTTTCATGATAAAAAATTGTATTAAAATAAAAAGTGAACCAACTCATGACATAAAATTATCATGTTTGGAGGGATGTGATTACAAAAAAGAGTAACCACCGCACATGACCAAATAAAGTGGGTGACCACAAGAAAAAGAGAAAGAGGTGAGACCCTCTTTTTTTGTTTAAGAAGAAAATCACTTTCAAAACATAAAATTGTCATGGTTGTCAAACACCTCTTTTAACAAAATTTCTTATAATTTTTAAAAATTAAAATAAAAACCTCAATTATCATGCAACCAAACACCCCATAAGTTATAAGAGACTATCAAGATATAAGAGGTATGATCAGTGATTAATTACGACATGACACCAAACTGTCCGAATACACATACAGAGATCAAAGGTGCATTCAGATCAATCAAACGCAGACCCTGTTTGATAATACTGAACAAACATCTGTTATCTGATTCGGTCAGATTTCATATGTTTGTTTATGTCTGATAATGCATCTATCCTCGAGAGTGTTTGATTGCATAATAATTTTTTATACACTTTCGTGATAAAAAATTATATGAAAATAAAAAGTGAACTAAGTCATGAGATAAATTATCATATTTAGAGGGATGTGATAACAAAAAAGAGTAACTACCATACATGATCAAATAAAGTGGGGGACCACAAGAAAAAAAGAAAGAGATGAGACTCATTTTTTTGTTTAAGAAGAAAATCACTTTCAAAACATAAAATTGTCATAGTTGCCAAACACTTCTTTTAACAAATTTACTTACAATTTTTAAAAATTAAAATAAAAACCTCGAGTGTCATGCAACCAAACACCCCACAAGATCTCACCGGAGGTCTTATATCTAAAAATGTTCCGAGCCATTCAGATATGACATCTAACCTGTTTTCCCCAAAAGACGGTTAAGGCTTCAATTCCTGTACGTCAGTCATATGTCCTTAATGTTGGGCTGCAAGTAAATGAAGATGCAAGCTGGTGACGTGGAGGTAACAGTAAAATTTTATTACAATTTTTATTTGAATGTTAGACTGATTTATTACACTTCGATAATTTTTTGATTTGTAAATAAATTTAATTTACCATTAATAAAATAATTAATTATATAAAAATATAAATTTTTATTATAAATACATGTGTTTAAAAGATGTTTTGATGATTATTACAAGTAAATATTTTATTATTATTTATGTCAAACAGAAAAAATCACGTATATGCCCCATCAAAATACAAATTCCATATATTGGAAGATCGAATGGACATCAATTCCTCATCGGGAAATTCTGATTGGATAGGGTCAAAAATTGGGATAGGATGATGGGCAAGGTGTTCAACAATTGCATAGCCCTTGATTGCCTTCTGTTGGGTGTAGGTGATGTCGAACTGAGAGAGAAAGAAATCCCCAAAGTTTGATCAATGTTATCCTTCTCCTCATATTGTATTTCATCTAGTTGGATCGCATTTTTCAAATATTCCGGTTGTCTGGCATATCTGTAGACACGCCAAATTGGCTTGATTCGGAGCCCCAGACTCCTATTCCATAGGCGATATCCTTTATTTGACCGTTATCTGATCCGGATTATCTCGTGGACATGAGCTAAGGACATAGGTGGAGCCCCTCGCAAGTTGAGAATGAACCAATGATTTCCGGAATATTGCGGTAACCTTCAAGCGAGAGCCACACGTGAACTGTAAAAACACGAAGCCTGCTCGATGACCGACCTTGAATGGTCCATAATTGAAGGTCTCGGGAATCCCGCATGTGTTCCGTAACATTCAGGGTTTCCGAGAAGTCATTTCGGTAGGCGTCGGTCAATGACGGCTTTCGTTACGGCTTTTTCGATCTGTGCTGACACGGCTATCCCGGACCACATGTTAGGCCTTTCCAGTCATCACCGGGTCTTTTCAAGTCATCCGGGTCGATTCTAGCCGAATATTTTCATCAACCGGGGCCATATGGCCATTTCAGTCAATTTTAGGGTTTCCCGGCTTTTTCGAGTTTCGGTTCACGTTTACCGGGTTAATATCAAATTTTTCGATCTCTTTCGGATCTTCGCCCTGGGTTTCGGCTTTCCGCGAGAGGGTAAACCGGTAGAAAGCCCCGTGCGAACATATCGGGAGTCATGCCGGCTGGTTTACCGACTTGAGGAGGTGCGGTTGAAGGCCCTCTTTCCAACGCGACAAACGGGAGCCGAATCGGACATCCCGTTTGCAAGATACGGCTCGCGGAACACGCGCGCAGGAGAGAGAGTGTACTGCGCCCCCGCTCCCTTTGAAAGAGGAGGGCGCGCCCTGCGCGCCCTCAAACTGGGGGCGCCCCCTGCGCGCCCCCGGTTCCTTTGAAAGGCGGGGGCGCGGTCAGTTTCTTTAAATCGCAAATTACCCCGATTAGCACCTTCTAAACCAGATTTTTGGAAGGTTTCCGCGGAGGATTTTCGATTATTTGTACCGCGCCACCGGTTCGGGGGCGCGTTACGTATGTCAAGTCGATTTTTAGCAATTTCCGGAAGATTCCGTCGATTTTTAGCAGTGAGACGTGTAACGCGCCCCCGCTCCCTTTGAAATAGGGGGGCGCGCAGACCGCACCCCCGAACTGGGGGCGCGCCCTGCGCGCCCTCGTCCCCTTTGAAAAGCGGGGGCGCGGTCGGTCTAGTTTCCAAATTTTGCACCGGCTTCCTTCCCCTATAAATTGAGGGCCATTCTCAACGACCCAAGGTTAATCCCCCGTGCCTAGCTCGTCCATAGGTCGTCCAAGCTCTTCTCCAAAGCCGTCCCGACGTCCAAAGGCGATCCGAAGTCAAGAGATCGATCCCGAGGTGAAGGAGAAGGCTCGATCCGGGTGTTCTGCATCAGCCAACTTCATCGACTTCTGCAGAAAAATCCGAGACTTCTTCTGCAAAAGTCTTCAACATAGAAGATGTTCATCTCTTCGTCCTCTTTCATCTCCAACTAACGGCACTCAATTCAGACTTGCCATTTGTTCGTGGCGATTGGTACACTGAGGGCGCACATCCAGATTCTGTTTTCTATATCCGCCCAATTTCAGAATTTTTACAGACTTCTAAAGGAGGATTTCGGAGAAGTCATCAACATAGGAACTCTTAATCTCTGAGTCCTATGTCTACTCCAACAAACGGCACTCTATTCTGACATCGGGGTCGTCCGTAGGATCCTCTGCACTAAAATCACGCCAGAAGGGTGCAAAGGCTACACGAACCGGCCTTCTTCAATCAACTCGGCTTCAACACAAGCCGATCCATTCCATAAGCTTTCTCAGCTCCCTTAACTCAGTTTATTTATTGTTTTAAAGCATATTTTAGTTTATTTAAATCATTTTTACATAATCAAAAATACAAAAAAAGGGGTTAGGACTCACCCCAATCCGGTGAGTTCGATTCCAATTGCTTCTTTCTCATCTTCTTACTACAGTTACTACACTTCCCATAGTTCTAATTATTTTCTTCACTTGGTTTATTGTTCTAATTGCACAGGTTGAACAAGCTAGCATCGGTTGGAGACTCTTCTTCATCGGCCGGCCGAAGAAGAAGAAAGTTGAACCCATATCCCGATCTCCCACACTAAGGTACACGGTCAATTCAACTCATCTCTTAATTTACATCCCATAAAGCGGAGCCCGCGGCTCCTGGCGACCACATTCTTTCATGTTTTAATTTCATCTTCTCCTCACTCTCCTCCCACATGACCAGATCATCTCCGGTGCTCGAGCGACGCCGTGAGATGAAAGTTCGGGGATCAATGTGAGTGTGGAACCGAGGTGAGGACATTCTACCGCTTTCCGAGTGTTTTCAATTCACTCCCCTTTTTTCCCCTATTCCATCTTTTACCTTCTTCTCTTGAGGTTCCGATCCGGAACCCGTTTCTGGAGTCGGCAGCTTTTTGGCGACCACGGTGGGACAACCAATGTCTTCAACCGTGCTAGCTTGTTTCAACCGTGCAACTAGTTGTTTTCCAACTTGGTTCCCGCATGAACCAGCTTGTCTTTTATCTTCCATGTCAATTTACCTTTAAACTTGCTATTTACTCTTTCTTTAAGATTTCCCCCCATGTGGATTTAATTTTCTTGTCTTTCATTTTAACCCGGTTCCCGCATGAACCACTTTTCTTCTTATAAACCGGTTCCCGCGTGAACCACCTTTCTTTTCCAACTCGGTTCCCGCGTGAACCAACTCACTTTCAGATCGGTCCCCGCGTGGACCACCTCTTTACAACACCTTTAGATTGGCCCCACGTGGCCCTCCTTCTATTTTGTCAACTCTTACATCGGTTCCCGCGTGAACCACCCATTTCTTCATTAAAATCGGTTCCCGCATGAACCAAACCCTTTTCTAAACCGGTTCCCACGTGAACCAACTCACTTTCAGATCGGTCCCCGCGTGAACCACCTCTTTACAGCACCTTTAGATTGGCCCCACGTGGCCCTCCTTCTATTTTGTCAACTCTTACATCGGTTCCCGCGTGAACCACCCCTTTCTTCATTAAAACCGGTTCCCGCGTGAACCAAACCCTTTTTCTAAACCGGTTCCCGCTTGAACCAACTCACCTTCAGATCGGTCCCCGTGTGGACCACCCCTTTGCACCAATTAGATTGGCCCCACGTGGCCCTCCCTTCCTTTCTCCAAGCAAACAAACCGGTTCCCGCGTGAACCACCCCTTTTCCTTCAAAAACCGGTTCCAGCGTGAACCACCTACCTTTCCAAAACTCGGCTCCCGCGTGAGCCACTTTATTTTCAAATCGGTCCCCGCGTGAACCATCCTTTTATCTTTACTTCAGATTTGTCCCCAATTGGACACTCCAACACAAGCCGGTTCCCGCGCGAACCACCTTTTAGTTGCTAGTTACTTGTTTACTTTATCATTGCTTGTCTTGTTTGCATTCACTTGCTTGGTTTATTTAATAGCTTTCATTCATGTTTGCATATTGATTTCTTCTTCTTCTCCTACCCTCCATTTTTACTTTTGCATTAGCTTTTTGCATCGGGTACCGGACTTGTTCCGATCCGTAGGGCATTCGAGGCGGGGGCTCTCTCTCCCAACACACCCTCACCCTCCAAACACCTTCTTGGTGGATTCCTACCTCTCTTCTGGGATATTCCTTCCTAGTTGATTTGGTGGTTTCCATCAAGACCTCCGTAAGTCTCCATCCGTGGAGTATTCCTCTCCGCACGATTGGGCCGGTTGTACCACTTCCCAAAACCCGAAGAACCCAAGTACCTACTCGTGGTGATTGAGTGATAACCTTAGGTCTTGAAGATTGAAGCAATAGGAATCATACCTACTTGAGTGAACAATTGCTAACAATCTATCTAATCTAAGGTTTTAACCCAAAAATTGTCGAGTAGTCATTTTAAAACCTTGTTTGCATAACTTGCTTGCTCACAACAATTGAAAACAACCAAAAAATTCTTCTTCTTTCAAAACATCTAAAAAAAAATCCCTTTTAACTTTTGTGTTCAACTTGCTTGCCAAACAACCAAAGTGAAACCAAATCAAATCAAACAAACAATCATAACCAAACAAAAGTCTCTTTGCATTTACACATTTCATTTGCTTTCTTTCAACCATTTTGTAAGAAAAATTGACAGGATGCCCATGACACTAGGTCCGGAAGACACGTCGGGATGTCGGACTATTACGGCCAAGAAGAGGAGTACAAGACGGGTCACTACGAGCTTTAGCAACCCATGGTCCAACCAGATGGCCATGTTAATGTCGTGATGGAACCTGAGGTCCAAGATCCCGCTCACCGATCCGCCTCACATAGTATAGAACAAGCTCTCAAGGATCTATCTCTTCACCTTGATCCCGAGACCTTTGCAATTATCCAATCTGCCACTAAGGGCAAGATGCCCACCAATCAAGCTCCGATCGAGGGAAATCAAGCCCCCTCACCACCCCAACCGGCAGTCAGGCCCCTAATCATTTCTTCTCCTGGGCAACCCTGCCATGTCTCCACTCACCCCGTTGTGGGGCATTCACATAACACTATTCCAGTTCCTGTTTCCAACCTACCTCTTCCAACTCAGTCACCTAAACACTTTGCTCCCGTGGCTCAGGAATCCAGCCTCACCCAGGCATTAATGAACAAACTCAACCAGATGGATGAGCGCTTTGAAGAAATGAGGCACCGCCTCGATTCTAAAGCCATCCCTGAAATCTCTGTCCCATCCTTCACAGTTCTACACCTTCCTCCTTCAGAGGGGTTGGAATGGGTTGGCTAAGGTGCTGTTTAGGTGGGCTTTTGGTAGGACTGCACAAGGGGCAGGTTTAGGTGTGAACTAGGACTGGTTTAGGAATGCACAAAGGGCATTTTGACATGTAGAAATCAGGGCCACCCGACTTAACTCTTGGGCCGTCCGGCGGATTCCAAGAGGCCCGGGCTGTCACCCCTCCTTCCACACATCAAAGAGGATGTTTGGTTTGTTTGGGGGTGCTGTAGAAGCTGTATTGGGTGTGTTGCACATAGGGCAAACTAGGTGACCATCAAAGGGGCCTGACATGGGTGCTCACAAGGGGGCAGAACTTGGGCCAGCAAGGGGGCCTGTTTTGCATGCCATTCGGGGCCTGATTGGGGGAGGCAGGAGGTGCATGTCCAAGTGACCATCAGTGGGGTCAAACCAAGCATGATAGTAGAAGGTTTATAAGCCAACATGGAGGGCCAAAAGGGTGCACAAAGGGGCTGGTTCAGAGGCCTATTTTAAGGGGCAGCAAGGGGCTATTTTTGTGATGGCCAAATAGAGGGTACACTTGGGGCTTTCTGTAGACAAACGTGAAGGGCACTCAAAGGGGCTGAATGGGCATTACTCAGAGGGTATGCCACCATGGAGAGGGGTAGAGAAGAGAAGAGGAAGAGTTGAATTAAAAGGCTACATTGAAACACACTTTTTCAACTCACCGATTTTTTTTCTCTCTTGCACTGCAGGTGGTGTTGAAGAAGATGGGCTGAAGGTGCCACCAAACCCTTATTCTCTTGCTGTTGGATGAGAAAAGTGGGTCTTCTCCTTTCTGATGTTGATGGATGGAGCAAAGGAATGAAGAGAGCTTGCTGCACTTGCTGAAGTTGGCACCAATCAGGTGGGCTGGTTGCACCTGCTGCTGGCGCGCCTGCTGGAGGGAGGTCTTTTCTCCTTCTTCTTCTTCACTTGGCACACCACAAAGGGGCTGGAGAGGTTTATGACTTGCTGATGAAGACGTACAAGCAAGGATAAGATGTCTTGGATCAGGGTAGAGGGAGGAGAGGCAGGGCTTCCGCAGGGTGATCAGCTTGTCCTGCACATGGCCAGCTGAGGGGGCTTTTATAGGGGCTGAGGGGCGCCATCTCCAGGAGGAGATAAGACTGGAGGTTGCTGAGAGGAGATAAGGATAACTCAAGGGATGTTGGGGATGATAAGGATAACCCATAGTTGGTTGTTGAGGATGATTATGCGCCAACTAGAAAGAGAGGGAGAGAAGGGTGCGCACCATCTCCTCCTTTCAAGGAGGTGTGCGCACATGACATGTGGAAAGAAGGCTTGTTCGACCAAGGCTTGGATGAGGATAAGCTTGGTTAGTTGTAGGATTAGTTAGGATGAAGATAAACCAAGGGAGAGATAGGGATAAGCCATGGGAGGTGGTTGAGGGAAGTGGTTGAGTGGGACCCACCAGCCAAGGAAGGAGGAGGTGGGTGCGCCTCCCTCCCCTATTTTCTAGGGCTTCTTGCGCACACATCAGATGAGGGAGGATGGGATTTGGCCATGATAGGTTGGGTTATCCCATCTTGGGTTAGGTTTAACCCTGGTTTAATCAGAGTGCTCCCGATCCAACGGCTAGCATTAATTTCGACCAAAACCAATTAAATAAATCTCAAATTGACTTCAAAAAATTCCAGATCATGCCCTGATGGCCATTGATCTTATGATCCATCTTGATGTGTGGTTGAGATCACTTGAATTGCAACGGATCTCTTAATTTAGCTAGTTTCTCTGATCGGTGCGATCTCGGCCGTCGATAATGTCGAAAACTGTATCTGAGTGCAATTACCTTCTCCCATTGGCCAAATTTATTTTTCATGCATCCATATTCATAAGATCAAAGTTTTAGGTCATGAAAATTGAAATTTTCAGCCCATGGGTCGATCCAGAGCTAATCGGACTATTATGCCCCTGGTGCGAGAACATACGGCTTTCTGTCCAGATTTGCTCTTTCTTGCATATCTCTTCATCCGGGGGTCGGATTTTCAATCCGTTTCGAGCATTGCCTAGATTTATCCAATCTTGACAATGTGTTATAGTTGGAATTCCATGTTAGAGTCCCAATTTGTCCCAAAGTGTCAGGGGCAAAATGGTCATTTCGGCCTTCTGGTGTCCGTTTTTCATGTTTTCAGCACCGTTGGGAAGCTCTTGACCGGGGCTATGTAATGAGCACATTATCTTGGCCATTTTTAACATGTAAAGCCATGCCAAGGCATTTCCAAAGCCTGTTTACATCATCTATTCATGAATTATTTGAATCTGGGTCAGATTTTCTGCACCGGCTTCGGCATTGCTGAAACCTGTATCAAGCAAGCTAAGCGGAAAAATTTGATGCCAACAAATTCCCCCCATGGGCAGTTTCTTGGAGATGGGAGTCGAGAAGGGACTGCCCATGTAAGTTGGCCTTCGATATTTGTTCTACTTTGTCCTTGGCAATCTATCCACTGCTTCTGCTACATGAGCTTTCTTCAGGACTGAGAAGGGCTTGGGCCCTTGTACATGACCAGCCTTGGCTTATTTTTTGTTTGGTTGCCCATCCTCCATTCAATAGGCACATTTGATGGTGTCAATTCTTGCATGCTCCCCAACAAGCAAGCTCTCTGAATGAGCTAGTCTTTCATTTTCTTTGTTTTTTTTTGTTTTTACTGATCTGACTGTCTCTTGCAAGATTTTCACCCAGACCAGTCCCCTTGATGTTTTGCCTACACGCCTCCAGAGAGGTTTTCATGTAGCGGGGTTACCTAATTTTACCAAGAGTGCCCTTTCAGGTTTTCACTCAAGCCAGATTTTCTCTCTTCTTTTCTTCTCTTTTTTTCCTTTTCTTTTTTCATTTTCTTCTTTTTTTATTTTCTTCTTTTTCACTTTCTTTTCTTTCTCTCTCTCTCTCTATTGTATAGGTAATTAAGGCTTCCCTCAAGCCATATGCAAATAGAATGAACCAGGTTGAGATTAGTGATAACTCAACACGGGGGTCCAACCAAAGTTGTGAAACCAATCAAGGGGCTTCAAACAAGTGAGTGGAGAAACCAACACAGAGGGGGTTCCTAACAAGGATAAGACCAATCCAAGTGCAAAAGGCAACTTGGCATGAGGGATTAATCAAATAGGTGTGAAACCAACGCAAAGGAGGTTCCGAACAGGATTAGACCAATCCAAGTGCTGAAGGCTGCTTGGCATGGAGGACTAATACTGAAACTATCTCAAAGGGGTTTCAAACAAGATATGACCAATCGAAGTGCCTAAGACAACTCAGCATGAGGGTCAAATTTTTGAAACTGACACAGAGAGAGTTTCAATCAAGGCAAGACCAATTCAAGTAGGGGAAAACAACTTGGCATGAGGGTCGAGTGAATATGAGACAAATCCAAGTGCTAGGGGAAACTTGGCCTGGGGGCCTAATAAGGTTGTAAAACCAACACAAAGGGATTTCGGGCTTGCCTACAAGGCAAAGTTTGTGCACTACAAAGGGTCCGGTAGGAAATCTCAAAGGGTTGGTTTCCTAGGGGTCCACACAAAGGGTAGGACTAATAGTGCCACAAAGGGGTGAATGGGAGCCTCAAAGGGGCTGGTGTCCCATGGGTCTACACAAGGTGTAGGAATAGAGTGCCACAAAGGGGCGAATGGGAGCCTCAAAGGGGCTGATTTCCCAAGGGTCCACACAAAGGGTAGGACTAAAGTGCCACAAACGGGCGAATGGGAGCCCCAAAGGAGCTGGTGTCCCATGGGTCTACACAAGGTGTAGGAATAGAGTGCCACAACGGAGCGAATGGGAGCCTCAAAGGGGCTGGTGTCCCATGGGTCTACACAAGGTGTAGGAATAGAGTGCCACAAAGGGGTGAATGGGAGCCTCAAAGGGGCTGGTGTCCCATAGGTCTACACATGGTGTAGGACTAAAGTAGGGCTATGGAAGCCAAAGTGGCATTGTAGAAGCCTTGCTTGGAGACTCAAGAACAAGTAGTCAAGGTAACTCGTTGTGTAGGCTACCGAGATCGGGATGATCAAGGTAGTGAGAGTTTTAAAGCCATACAAGACCAACCTCGCCAAGATGGTTAGTTTGTTGAAGGTTGCCTGGAATGATGGTCCAGATAATGCATGTTTTTGTAGGTCATCAAGACTGGATGGTCATGACAGCGTGGAAGCTTGTAGACCAACAAGACCGGAATGGTCAGGTTGGTATGGGTTTGAATTGATTTCAAAAATTGTTCAGACCAGGAAGGGTCGTGACAGTATGAGTTTTTATGGGACGTGTGGGCTGAATAGTCAAGATTGGAGAAACTTTTTTATTTATGGACCATCAGGATCGGAATGATCAAGATGGTGGGATTGCTAAAGCCAAAAGAATGACTGAAGGGGTAAGAATGAGTGAGAGTAGAGTAGGGTATTACCCTTCGTCCCTTTCAAGATGAAGTGTGGGAACTTCCTTCAAAATTTAAAGGCAGGAGATGGTCTTCCTCGTTGCCTCATGTATGGTCTCCATGGCATATTTCTACTACAAGGTAGATGAGCCTATGAGAGCCTTTTCGTCATTGGCAACTCGGATCTCCTCCCTAAAAAAATTAGGGGGATGAACCCACCCATTTTTTTAGGTTGGGGGCTTGTCCAAGTTGATTATTTTGTTTTTCTTATCAACCTGATTGCTCCTTTGCGGAGTTTTCACCCAGGTTGACCCTTTTTTTTACTTTTGCCTGTGCGTCCCATTGCAGGATTTTCGCACAGCAGGGTTATCCAATTTTGCCCAAGGTGCCTTTGCAGGTTTTCACCTTGACTGGATTATTTTGACATTTTTACCCTTAGCCAATCATGGTGTTTGATTGACTAAGTCCATCAAGCATCTCCATTTTTAGCCCATTCTCTTTTTTTTCCATCTCTTTTTCTTTTTTTTGTAGGGAATCAAGGCTTCCCTCAAGCCATATTCCAGAAGAATGAACCAAGTCAAAATTAGAGGTAATTCAACATGGGGGTTCAAGAAGAGTTGAGATACCTAACACAAGGGGGCTTTAGCTAGGTGAATGGAGAACCTGACACAAAGGGGATTTCTCAAGGGGATGAGGCCAATCCAAGTGTGGAGGGCAACTTGGCATGTGGGTCTAATCTTCAAACTGACACAAAAGGGAGGTTTTAAATGGATAAGTGGAGAAACCATCATAAAGGTGTTTCCTCAGCCAGATAAGGCCAATCCAACTGAGAAAGGTAACTTAGCCTGAGGGTCACAATTTGAAACCTACTCAAAGGGGATTTCAAGTAAGATAAGACCAATCCAAGTATGAAAGGCAACTTGGCATGAGGGTCAGAATTTGAAACCTACTCAAAGGGGAAGGAAAAAAAGATAAGACCAATCCAAGTATGAAAGGCAACTTGGCATGAGGGTCTGAATTTGAAACCTACTCAAAGGGAGTTTCAAGTAAGATAAGACCAATCCAAGTATGAAAGGCAACTTGGCATGAGGGTCAAAATTTGAAACCTACACAAAAGGAGTTTCAAGTAAGATAAGACCAATCCAAGTGTAAAAGGCAACTTGGCATGAGGGTCAAAATTTGAAACCTACACAAAGGGGGTTTCAAGTAAGATAAGATCAATCCAAGTGTAAAAGGTAACTTGGTATGAGGGTCAAAATTTGAAACCTACTCAAATGGGGTTTCTAGTAAGATAAGACCAATCCAAGTGTAAAAGGAAACTTATCATGAAGGTCTGATGAAGGCTCAAATAGAGGTAAGAGTGATCCAAGTGTAGAAGGCAACTTGGCATGAAGGTCTAATGAAGGCTCATGAAGCTAACACAAAGGAGCTTCAATCTTGCCTAAAAAGCAAAGTTTAAGAGCCATAATGGGGCTAGTAAGGAACCACAAAGGAGCTATCCTTTTGTAAACATTTGCACTAAAGGCAGAAACAAAGTCTCAAAGGGGTGAGCATGGAGTCTCAAAGGGACTAGATTTTTAAGAAAAGCTAGCACAAATGGAAGCAATAAGAGGTCATAGAGAGACCAATAAAGAGCCTCATAATGGCTAAGTAGAGAGCCTCAAAGGGGCTAGATTTCCAAGGGTCTACACAAAGGGTAGGACTAAAATGCCACAAAGGGGCAAAGGGGAGCCTCAAAGGGGCTGGATTCCCAAGAGTCTACACAAAGGGTAGAAGTAAAATGCCACAAAGGGGCAAAAGGGAGCCTCAAAGGGGCTGAATTCCCAAAGGTCTACACAAATGGTAGAACTAAAATGCTGCAAAGGAGCAAATGGGAACCTCAAGGGGCTGATTCCCAAGTGTCTACACAAAGGGTAAGACTGAAATGCCACAAAGGGCGAAAGGGAGCCTCAAAGGGGCTGGATTCCCAAGGGTCTACACAAAGGGTATAATTAAAATGCCACAAAGGGGCAAATGGGAGCTTAAAGGGGCTGGATTCCCAAGTGTCTACACATAGGGTAGGACTAAAGCGCCGCAAACAGGTGAAGGGGAGTCTCAAAGGGCTAGACTCCCAAGGGTCTACACAAAGGGTAGAACTAAAATGCCACAAAGGGACAAAAGCCTCAAAGGGGCTGAATTTCCAAGGGTCTACACAAAGGGTAGTACTAAAATGCTGCAAAGGAGTAAATGGAAACCTCAAGGGGTTGATTCCCAAGTGTCTACACAAAGGATAGGACAAAAGTGCCGCAAAGAGGTGAAGGGGAGCCTCAAAGGGCTAGACTCCCAAGGGTCTACACAAAGGGTATAACTAAAATGCCACAAAGGGGCAAAAGCCTCAAAGGGGATGAATTTCCAAGGGTCTACACAAAGGGTAGAACTAAAATGCTGCAAGGGAGTAAATGGAAACCTCAAGGGGCTGGAATCCCAAGTGTCTACACAAAGGGTAAGACTAAAATGCCAGAAAGGGCGAAAGGGAGCCTCAGAGGGGCGAGATTCCCAAGTGTCAACACAAAGGGTATGACTAAATTGCTACAAAGAAGCAAAAGGGAGCCTCAAAGAGGCTGGATTCCCAAGGGTCTACACAAAGGGTAGAACTAAGGTGCCACAAAGGGGCGAAGAGGAGCCTTAATGTGATGGACTTTATGGAAGGCTTGCATAGAGGGAAGAGATGGTCACAGAGGGACCAATGAGAGAGATAGCCTCAAAGGGGCTGATTTAAAGGTTTGCACAAAAGGCAAGAATGAGAGAGACTATTGAAGCCAAAGAGGCATTTACAATAGCCTCGCTGCATGAACGAGTGGTCAAGGTAGTAAGTTGAGTAGGCTACCAAGATCAGGGTGATCAGGGTAGTAGAGGTTTTAGGGCCATACGGGCCAGAATGGCCAAGATGGTAAAAGTGTTGGGAGTCATCTGAAATGGGAGGAAACTGGTGTGTGTGTGTATGTGTTTGTTTTTTTGTTGGGCCATGTGGGCTGAAAAGCCAAGGCTGAGGAATATTTTTGTAAACCACTAAAATCAGATTGATCAAGGTGGTGGGAGTTCAAAGTATCACTAAGTCTGAATAGGCGTGAGTGATAGAGGCTTGTAGCACCATAATCAGAATGGTTAAAGTGGCAATGATTTTTTGAAAAATGTTATGGAAAGGAGGACATAGGGCAACAATATAAGAATGGCCCTCAGTGTGGTCAAGGCCAGGGTTTCAACCTGGAAGGGTTTGCATCCGAGCGTTGTAAATGACCAAGCTTAGAAGGTAGAAGCTCCACTGGGGAAACATTGGTATTTGGTAGCCACATTTGTTTGAGGACTGGGGCAGAGGGTTTGGATCCTTGCCCCCGGTCGGTACGAGAGTCCACTGTCCGGGGCTCTCGGTGGGGTGTAGCTTGTGCGGGAAACTTGTCACCAATCAGCAATGGTAAGTTAGTAGGATGACCTAAGGACTAGACCGCTGGTCAGTCAACTTGTTGGAGAGTGGCTTGGACAAGAAGGCTGTCCTTAGTTGCTTGAGCCGAGCATGGACAATGTTGATCAGCTGGCCCCTCAATTGCTGAAAATTTTCTAATGGTAGGTGTTGCTGTCTGCTAGCTATCTTCAACTCAGACCACTGATCGGTCCAATTTATATAAGGACCTTGGCAGAGGGTCTGGAACCTTGCCCTCGGTTGGCATGAGAGTCCACTGTCTGGGACCCTAGGCATGGAGTAGCTTGAACGGGGAACTTGCCACCAGTCAGTAGAGCAAAGTGTTGGAAGAGTCGGTTGGCAGACAAACCAAATGTAAGGAAAATTTCTTTTTATGACAAGTGTTGGGGCCTACCGGCTCTCTCTGGGTAAGATGGCTGATCAATCTAGTTGAGGAATACGGGCTAAGAGCTGATCCCTCACCCAGACTGCCACCTTTATAACCATAGTAGGTTGGCTCGTGTTTTCAAGTTTCAGAGGAGAGGGCTGCCCCCACTCCTTGTCCTGCTTGGCCATTGGTCGGCCGATCTTCTTAAGTTGTATAGAAGACTTGAGCTTCTATTGTGTAGCTAGTGCAACAACAATGGTGTGCATGGCATGGACCCTATCTTTGACATTCAACCACTCGAAAGTAAGAAACTGGTTGTCAAGTAGTAGATCAATGAGTTGAGCTCGTCGTGTTTGGATGAAGGCAGCCAGGAGAGTGAGATTCCAGGGGCAATGCACATTGCTAACTATCAGGTGATGGCAAGACTAATGTCTGACTCGAATCTTGAAGAGACTCTACTATTGTTGTTTTGCAGGCGCAGGCTCAAACTGCTGGTGTTTAATTTCACGGCAGGCATTTTCTGTTGAATCCTCGTGGGCCAGACTGCTAGCTAGTCGGCGTGAAGAAGGAAAGGACCAACAAGGAGCTTCCCCTAATCAGCTAAGCTGGGGTAGCCTAAACTGCAGTGGAGCATCATGCATGGTACTGAGCAGTGGCAGCTATTAGGATTTCTGCCCGTAAGCCCCTCATCTGGGAATGGTGAACAACAAACCTTGATAGAGGTTGGTTCCATTGAGGAGAAGCCAAATTCAGTTAGGGACCATGGTACAGGGTCTAGCACCTTGCCTCCGGTCAGCAAGGGGATCCATTGGATGGACTTCCCCGTGAGGAATAACTTGTGTGGGGAACATGCCCCCAATCGGCAGAGCTAGGTGCCGAAGTAGTAAGCCAACAGCTGGGCTAATTGATGTTTTCATCATGGTAAGTGGCTGCTGCCAGGTCTTCATGGGCCAGACCACTGATCGGTCAGCCAGGTGAAGGGGATGACCTATGGGGAGTCTACCCACAGTCGGTTAAGTAGTGAACTTGAAAGGGTGGTCAATGAACCAAGCATTCACAAAGAATTTTCCCATGGTAGGTGGTGGAACCTGCAAGTTCTGTTCAGCTTGGACTGCTGGTCAGTCCGATGCAGGAAGGCTGGTCGAGGGCTGGTCCCTCACCCGAGTTGTTGTCTTTAGAGCTGCTGATCGGCATATGACTTCATTATTTAGAGGAGAGGGCTGCCCCCTCTTCCTGGCCTCTCCAACTACTGATTGGCCAGCCCAATGATGACAGGATCTGACAAGAATGTTGCCCCTGATCGGCTAAGTAGAGAGCTGAAAAAAAAATTGGCCAATGGTGTCACGACCCGGAAAATGCAGTGGATTTTTTTTTCCCGGATTATGACAGCGGGATAAAACCCGGAATAGGGAGGTTTGGTAACAAAAACACAATCACCAAACATAACCAAAATTAACATAAACTAATCCAACGTCGAGATCATCAAATCACAAACTAAACCGTTCACAACTCCAAGATCAACTAACAACATAACATAACTAAAGGTCCAGAATTAAACAATCTAAACAACTCCAATGAGACTTCATAAAGTGCTGAAAAAAAAATTAATTGTTATAACAACTAATCAATCATCTCAAAGACCAAGAACACGAAAATCAAGCATCTCCAAGGTCGGTGTAATCCTGCTCCACCAATGGCGTGTCTTCCAAGACCGCTTCAGCATTCTCCTCCTCCTCAAGACCTGTTGAAATAATTAAACCACGGGGTGAGTCATATAAAATGACTCAGTAGGCACTCCATCGTCCGCCAGATCGGATAGCCAAAAGGCCCTAGAATGATATTTAAATAAATACCCAGACCTGCACCCCTTTATAAACATATAAATAAAACTAGTCAATACATTAACGATTGACTTAAATCACATCTTTTACACCACCAACCAGCCTTATGCCCATGATGACCAGCACCTATATGCATTTTGATATGTTCTAAAAAGATTGAATAAACATAGACACCTACATGCATAGACATCTAGTATAGGCTCCACAAGACAATAGATTATAAATGAGACATTTCAAACATACCCTATGCAACACAAAGTGATGAATGACAAAATAAACTACCTCACCAAACCAACTATGCCATACAATGCAAACATGCACCTATCCTTTACGAAAGAAATTACATCGTTTCATATTGGCAAGGAAAGCGTCATCTTGCCACCTCAACTAGCTAGCACCAGATCTATCATATATAAGTACCATATACTAATCGAAATCCCATAGTGCACCTAGGCAGTGGTGGCACTTAGGATGCCCGAGGGGTCTGGGATCGAAGGATGCACCAGACGGTTCTAACCCCTCGCTGCCCTCGAGTCACGACTAACTAGTCTGGTGTAGCTCAGTTTCCATTCACAGTTTTCAATGCATCATGCATCCACTTAATTATGCCATGCCATAACCAAAATATGCAAGAGATGACATACACCACATCATGCTATAACCAACGTGCTACCAATGCAATTGATATGAACAACAACATCTAAATAACCTGTTTATGATACTAGAACCATGAAGTGACAAGCACAACTAAAGACTAACATGATACCATATCCAACACTCAACCAAACATATTGTAAACCACCCAATCGGACTTATCTCTTGGTTAAAAGGTCATAACATAGCCCAAAAATCAGATTTAATATGACTAGTAAAAGACATTAACTAATATGGTTAACTTATCATCACCTGCACAAGGATAATATCTGAAAAAGGTAACAAGGATTAACTTAATTATATACTAACTGAAAAGGGATATGATCGACTAAGATCTACCAATCAACATGCGATACACGACATATATATAACATCCCATCATGATCCTCAATATGCACCAAGGAGAAAATAACATCATTAAAAGCACTATCTAACTACAACAATTAACACCAACCCGGTTAATCAAATTAGGCCAATTACTACAAGTCATGGAGATTTTTAAAGTATGTGATTTAAATGATAGTAGACACGTCAAGAGTGCCTACCGGAAACCGTGCTGGAGAAATCGGAATTTGGCGACCGAAAAAGATATCGAACGTTGACGACGCAATGTACCGCTTGAACCGGTCGAAAAGGGTTGATTCTCACCACTAAGGCTGCTGGAAATAGAGTATATACAAGGAAATATAAGCTGTTGGATCAAGGGAAAAATTTAGAAAATAATTGAAGAGTATAATGATATGATATGGACAAAGTATAGAAGAAAGAGGGGGATAGGGTAGGAGAGAGAGAGTGCTCACGGCGGTTGATAGGGGGGCAGCGCACGGCGGTCCAAGGCGGGCGTACGGCAGAGGGGCACACGGCCGCGCTGAGGCGGGAGGGCGCACGGCGGCGCAGCGTGGGCCGAGGGAGGGGCTGGTCGCGCGGAGGCGGCGTTGATCGGCGGTGGTGCGACGACCCGGCACCGCGGCGGCGACCGGCTGCTGCGCGAGGGCGGGGGCTGACGGCGTGGCGGTCGCACGAGGGCGGGGCGGTCGCGCGAGGGCGTTGACCGGGGCGGTGGTTGACGGCGAGGCGGAGCCGCGCGAAGTCGACGCGCGTGCGCGTGCGCGCGCGGACGGCGAGGCGGCGGACGTCGGCAATGACGTCGGCGACGGAGGCTCTCGGCGGAGGCGCCCGCAGAGAGAGAAGAAAAGCGACGACAGAGGGAGGGAAAAGAGGAGGCCAACGGCGCTGCTCGCGAAGGCGGAGGCGGTTCGCGAGGGGAAGACAGCGACGCTCAATCTAGAGTACGGAGAGGGGGAAAAAAAATTGGGTAAAAATAAAGGATAAATGGGGAAGGGTTTAAATAACAATAAAACGCTCATAAAAAATTAATTTAAAAAATTCTTTGACCTATATAATAAAAAAAACGAACGTTACAATCTACCCTCCTAAAAAAAAATTTCGACCCGAAATTTAAATCAAGGCTTACCGAACAATTGGGGATGGTGCCGTCTCATATCTTCCTCCACTTCCCAAGTCGATTCATTCGTCGAATGGTGCTTCCATAAGACTTTCAACATCGGAATCACTCGATTCCGGAGTTGCTTCACCATCCGATCCGTAATCCGAACTGGGTGCTCATCAAAAGTCAAATTGGGCTGCACTTCAATCTCCGCAAAGTTAATGATATGGGTCGGATCCGATACATATTTCCGCAACAAAGAGACATGGAATACAAGATGCACTCTCGACATAGTAGGCGGCAAAGCTAACCGGTATGCTACTTCTCCAATCCGCTTCTCAATCTGGAACGGTCCGATATATCTTGGATTCAACTTCCCACGGTGACCAAACCGAATAACTCCCTTGGACGGAGAGACCTTCAAGAACACATGATCACCCTCCTCAAACTGCACATCTCTTCTTTTCAAGTCGGCATAGCTCTTCTGGCGACTCTGGGCTGTAAGTAGCTTTTACCGAATAACCTGGATCTTCTCGTTACTATCTTGAACCCAATCTGGTCCAATCAAACTCCGTTCTCCCACTTCTTCCCAACAGATAGGTGATATGCATGGTCTACCATATAAAGCCTCAAAAGGTGCCATATCGATGCTAGAGTGATAACTGTTGTTGTAAGCAAATTCTATCAAGGGCAATTGCGAATCCCAACTTTCCTGCCACTCCAAAGCTCCTGCTCTCAACATATCCTCCAATGTCTGAATGGTTCTCTCAGATTGGCCATCGGTCTGAGGATGATATGCTGAACTGAATTTAAGCTGGGTTCCCAAAGCATCTTGCAAGCCCTTCCATACTCTGCCTGTAAATCTGGGATCTCTATTTGAAACAATGGAAACAGGGACACCATGATATTTAACAATGCTATCAAAATATAACCTTACCAAACTGTCGGTCGGTTGAGCTTCCTTGATCGGCAAAAAGTGGGTCGTTTTAGTTAGCCGATCCACCACGACCCAAATAGCATCAAATTGCTTCCCGGTACGAGGCAAACTCGTAACAAAATCCATAGTAATGTGCTCCCACTTCCACCGTGGAATCTCCAAAGGTTGCAATGGACCCGCCGGTCTCCTATGTTCTGCTTTTACTGTTGGCATATCAAACACTTGGACACATACTCGCCACATCCTTCTTCATTCCTTCCCACCAAAACTGCCTCTTCGGATCATGATACATCTTGGTTGCACCAGGATGAATAGCATACTGTGATTTGTGTGCCTCTTCCAAAATCTCCTGCCTCAAGCTAATATCATCTGCTACACATAATCTTCCTTGATATCTGATAGTCCCATTTGGATACTTGGAAACTTCAGCCCTTTTAAGCAAATTCTGGATGTCAACAATGTCTTTCTGGGCTTCTTTCACCTTGTCAACCAATACTGAGCCAATAGACAACTGGCCCAAGAACGATGTCAATCGATCAACTGCTAAGCTTGGCGTACAATCGCAAGAGTTTCCATATCTCTCCATTCTCTATGCATCTGCATGGACAAGAGCTTCTTCCTGCTAAGAGCATCAGCTACCTTGTTTGCTTTGCCTGGATGATAACTAAGATTAAAATCATAATCTTTAAGAAACTCTACCCACCTCCTCTGCCTCAGATTAAGATCCTTCTGGGAAAAGATATACTGCAAGCTTTTATGGTCAGTAAAAACTTCAAATTGTTCACCATAAAGATAATGCCTCCATACCTTGAGTGCATGCACAACTGCTGCCATCTCCAAATCGTGAGTGGGATAGTTCTTCTCATGCAACTTCAATTGCCTAGAGGCATATGCAATAACATGACCATTCTGCATAAGAACACAACCAAGTCCAATCCTAGATGCATCGGTATACACAACAAATCCTCCAGTTCCAGATGGTAGGATAAGGACTGGTGCAGTAGTTAGCCTCTTCTTCAATCCTAAAAAGCTCTTCTCACAATCATCAGTCCACATAAAATTCCCTTTCTTGGTTAAAGCAGTCAAAGGTGCAGAAATAGATGCAAAACCTTCAATAAATCTTCTATAATATCCAGCAAGGCCAAGAAAACTTCTTACTTCCGTGGGGGTTGTGGGTCGTTCCCAACTCTGCACTGCTTCTACCTTGGCTGGATCAACCTGTACTCCTGCACTAGATATGACATGCCCCAGAAAGTTAATACTCTCAAGCCAAAAATCACACTTACTGAACTTGGCATACAATGCATGATCTCGAAGTGTCTGCAAAACCAATCTAAGATGCTGACAATGCTCCTCTTTGCTGGCAGAATAAACCAAGATGTCATCGATAAAAACTACAACAAACTGGTCCAAATACTCCCTGAATATCTGATTCATCAGACTCATAAATGCTGCAGGGGCGTTGGTAAGACCAAACGGCATGACTAGGAACTCGTAGTGACCGTATCGGGTCCTGAATGCAGACTTTGGTATATCCTCTTTCTTAATCCTGAGCTGATGGTATCCCGTTCTCAAATCAATCTTTGAAAATATTCTGGCATCCTGTAACTGGTCAAATAGATCATCAATACGGGGCAATGGATATTTATTCTTAATCGTTACCTGGTTCAACTTTCGATAATCAATACACAACCGTAATGAATCATCCTTCTTCCTCACAAAAAGCACAGGGGCACCCCAAGGAGAAACACTGGGGCGAATAAAACCCCTATCAAGTAGATCCTGCAACTGCTGCTTCAACTCTTTCAACTCAGCCGGTGCCATTCTGTATGGCGCAATCGATATGGGAGCAGCACCTGGAATAAGGTCAATAGAAAAATCTATATCCCTCACAGGAGGTAAACCAGGCAATTCCTCTGGAAACACATCTGCAAAATCACAGACTATCTCCACATCTCCAACTTCTTTCCTGCTATCAGCATCACTAACCCTGGTAATGCATGCTAAGTACATCTCACACTGAGACCTCATCCACTTTGAAATTTTCAGGGCAGAAACCAACAACTTGGACTTAGTGTAATCCGGACACTTATAAGAAAAATGCTGACTACCAGGGATCTGAAATGTAACTTTCCTTCTATGACAATCAAGAACAGCATGATGTGATTCTAACCAGTCCATCCCTAAAATGATATCAAAGTCATCCATGTCTAGAACATACAATGCTGCCTGTAAGGTGTTCCCTAATATGATTATCTCACAATGGGGCATAACATGAGTAACTTCTATAGTTCGACCAGAGGGAACACTCACTCCCAGAGGGCTACACTCCTCAACTAACAAACCATGGTACTTAAATAAATATGTAGCAAAGCAGAATGACACAAAGGAATTGGTAGCTCCAGAATCAAATAAGACACGTGCATGGAATCCAGAAACGTGTAAGGTACCTTCTGTCGCAGGAGCCACGTGGGGAAGATCTGAGCGCACCACGGCAAACACCTTTGCCTGAGTGGGACGTTGTTGCCGCCGTCTGCGGAGCTCTAGGCACCGTAAATCGCCTCTTCACCGGTCCAGCCTCTCGCCGTGGTGCCGAAGTCTGTGCCTGGAATCTAGGAGGGGCTGGAGCCTGATATGGTGCTACTGCTGCTGAAACCTGCCTTGGCTGAATATGAGGACATCGAGAAACCAGGTGGCCAAACTGGCCACAACCAAAGCATGCACCATTTCCACGGTAGCACTGTCGACCAGGATGAAAATAACCACACTGACTACACCTTGCTTCCCCTAACTGCTGGTATTGAGATCTAGCGATATCTGGCATTTTTCTCTTGCGATCCATACCCTGTTGCTGGTCCCGAGCTGGAGCTCTGCTAGAAGATGCCGGCGGCCTGTAGGGCCCAAGATCCCCTTCCACCCGACAAGCTGCCTCATAAGCTGAGGCCAAAGTGGCCCAAGGGGTGGACATCAATCTGGTCCTAATGCCTCCTCTGAGCCCATGCACAAACTTTCTGGCCCGATCAGCTTCATCTTCGCAGATATATGCTGCATAAGACTCTAGCTCCACGAACTTGTTCTCATACTGCATCACTGTCATCACTCCTTGCTCCAACTGCATGAATTCTTGCTTCTTTGCATGGCGAACATGGGGTGGGATGTATTTGTCTTTGAAGGCCCTGACAAACTCCTCCCAAGTGATCTCAGTCACACGAGCACCTGCAAATTGGGTGCGCAGGGCTGCCTCCCACCACATTGCCGCCGACAACTGTAGCATGTGAGTTGCTAACTTAACCATATCCCCTGGAGGGCACTCAATCACTGTGAAGATCTTCTCTATTTCTCGAATCCAGCTCTCAGCGATCATAGGCTCCATCTCTCCCTTGAATGCAGGTGGATCCATCTTGCGAAACATGTCAATCACGGCACCCAGATGTGGTTCCACCCGAGCCTGGGCATTCTGTGCCATGCCCTGAGCAATCATGGCATTGAAGCCTTGCTGAGCCTGTGTCTGTGCCTGCATGGTCTGAAGAAAACCCTGAAATGCATTGGCCCAATGACCACCATCTGGTGCCTGTCCAGCACCTGCAGCTTGCCCTGAATTAGAAGAACCCTGCAAATTGTTATCCACCACTGGAACATCCTGGGGATCATCATTACCCCTCCTACGATTGTTTCCCCTTCCAGCCATCTCCTGAATAGGCAAAATAACAATTGATAAGTCCAAAAGATCTACACCATCAATCCAAATAGTAATTAACAAATTACTTAACCACAATTCACAACCTAAAATTCCAAATAATCCAACAGATTGTGTTTTTATTATCTTAACCAAACCTTGGCTCTGATACCAACTCCTGTCACTGTAGACACGCAATTTTGGCCTAGTTGAAGAGCTAAAATTCTTGTTTTCATGAAGTATATTTGAGTAACCTTTCAAGGGAACTGAGTTTTCCGGACAGATGGAAGATTTTGAAGAGGGCAAAACCCTGTGTGAAAGGGCACCTGGCGCCCTACTTATAGGGCACTAGGCGCCCTATAAATAGGGCACCAGGCACCCTATAAACAGGGCACCTGGCACCCTGTATACAGAGCACCAGGCGCCCTGTATACAGGGCACCAGGCGCCCTATATACAGGGCGCCTGGATCCAAATTAAATTGATTTGACAGGTTGATTTGACCCCCCGCAGTGACTTGTCTTGTCGATTTGACATATCTCATGATGCTGGCGCCCCATATATAGGGCGCTATGCCACATGGCACTGCTTTTCGGAAATGACCAAAGTGCCCTCTTTTGGGCTATAAATAGACCCCCATTTGGAGCTTGGAAGAGGTTCCAACTCCGTGCCACCCTAGAGATCATCCAACACTACGATTCCAAGCCACATTCACCCTCCAAAAGCCTCCAAACCGATCCAAAATCTTCCACCAAAAACCCCAAAACCCTCTGTTTCTGTCACCCAGAAATATGATTTTTCTCCAACTTTGAGAGCTTCTACCCGTCTCTCCTCTTATATCCAGCACCCAAACCCTCTTCCATGGGCTTCATTTGAGTATTGTCTACAAGGAAGAGCCCCTACTTCGTCCTGGAAGCCTACCAAAGACTCCGGAGCAGCGCCGCGAAGAGGAGAATAAAATCGTCGGGCCGGACTTAGTGCCCCATATACAGTGGCGCTTTGACTTAGTCAACGCGCCCTATAAAGGGGCACCTTCTCGGCGCCCTATATACGGGGCACCGGGAAGGACAGAAGCTTGTTTTCGTTATTTTTAGATTCCGATCGTCCGTTTAATCGAGTTTTGTCTCCCTTTTTCGCTTTTGCATCGATCATCAAGTTATTTAGCACGTCTTAGAGCATCTTTACATTTCATATACGTTTAAAACCTACCAAAAATAGGGGTTGGGATTTCGTCCCAATCCGGTTAGTCTTTTCCCATTTGCATGTTTGAATCTAAATTCGAGCTCGATGCTATGCTTTCGTTAGAACTAATGAAACCTTCACTTGTCTACATGTTTTCTTATGGACATTCTTAGGTAGATCTGATCGAGGCGGAGCTTCAACCGGATTGAAGGCAAGGGATTCACTAAGCTCTCTTCTTTCGGCCGGCCGAGAGAGGAGAAGTCGGAGCTCAACAATCTCCCCGCTTCCGGAGGTACGACGGTCATCTTTCTATTTCATTTTCTTTCATCCCATCATACTTTGGAGCCTTTGGTTCCTGGCGACCACACACAAAACACACCACCCACCCACCGACGAACACCGAGGCCGGGCGTAAGGGGGTTCCGGGGGGGGAGATCCGCGGATGTCCCGTTCCGGGTGCTTACAGTCACGACCCGGAAAATGCAGCGGATTTTTTTTTTCCCCGGATTATGACAGCGGGATAAAACCCGGAATAGGGAGGTTTGGTAACAAAAACACAATCACCAAACATAACCAAAATTAACATAAACTAATCCAACGTCGAGATCATCAAATCACAAACTAAACCGTTCACAACTCCAAGATCAACTAACAACATAACATAACTAAAGGTCCAGAATTAAACAATCTAAACAACTCCAATGAGACTTCATAAAGTGCTGAAAAAAAAATTAATTGTTATAACAACTAATCAATCATCTCAAAGACCAAGAACACAAAAATCAAGCATCTCCAAGGTCGGTGTAATCCTGCTCCACCAATGGTGTGTCTTCCAAGACCGCTTCAGCATTCTCCTCCTCCTCAAGACCTGTTGAAATAATTAAACCACGGGGTGAGTCATATAAAATGACTCAGTAGGCACTCCATCGTCCGCCAGATCGGATAGCCAAAAGGCCCTAGAACGATATTTAAATAAATACCCAGACCTGCACCCCTTTATAAACATATAAATAAAACTAGTCAATACATTAACGATTGACTTAAATCACATCTTTTACACCACCAACCAGCCTTATGCCCATGATGACCAGCATCTATATGCATTTTGATATGTTCTAAAAAGATTGAATAAACATAGACACCTACATGCATAGACATCTAGTATAGGCTCCACAAGACAATAGATTATAAATGAGACATTTCAAACATACCCTATGCAACACAAAGTGATGAATGACAAAATAAACTACCTCACCAAACCAACTATGCCATACAATGCAAACATGCACCTATCCTTTACGAAAGAAATTACATCGTTTCATATTGGCAAGGAAAGCGTCATTTTGCCACCTCAACTAGCTAGCACCAGATCTATCATATATAAGTACCATATACTAATCGAAATCCCATAGTGCACCTAGGCAGTGGTGGCACTTAGGATGCCCGCGGGGTCTGGGATCGAAGGATGCACCAGACGGTTCTAACCCCTCGCTGCCCTCGAGTCACGACTAACTATTCTGGTGTAGCTCAGTTTCCATTCACAGTTTTCAATGCATCATGCATCCACTTAATTATGCCATGCCATAACCAAAATATGCAAGAGATGACATACACCACATCATGCTATAACCAACGTGCTACCAATGCAATTGATATGAACAACAACATCTAAATAACCTGTTTATGATACTAGAACCATGAAGTGACAAGCACAACTAAAGACTAACATGATACCATATCCAACACTCAACCAAACATATTGTAAACCACCCAATCGGACTTATCTCTTGGTTAAAAGGTCATAACATAGCCCAAAAATCAGATTTAATATGACTAGTAAAAGACATTAACTAATATGGTTAACTTATCATCACCGCACAAGGAGAATATCAGAAAAAGGTAACAAGGATTAACTTAATTATATACTAACTGAAAAGGGATATGATCGACTAAGATCTACCAATCAACATGCTATACACGACATATATATAACATCCCATCATGATCCTCAATATGCACCAAGGAGAAAATAACATCATTAAAAGCACTATCTAACTACAACAATTAACACCAACCCGGTTAATCAAATTAGGCCAATTACTACAAGTCATGGAGATTTTTAAAGTATGTGATTTAAATGATAGTAGACACGTCAAGAGTGCCTACCGGAAACCGTGCTGGAGAAATCGGAATTTGGCGACCGAAAAAGATATCGAACGTTGACGACGCAATGTACCGCTTGAACTGGTCGAAAAGGGTTGATTCTCACCACTAAGGCTGCTGGAAATAGAGTATATACAAGGAAATATAAGCTGTTGGATCAAGGGAAAAATTTAGAAAATAATTGAAGAGTATAATGATATGATATGGACAAAGTATAGAAGAAAGAGGGGGATAGGGTAGGAGAGAGAGAGTGCTCACGGCGGTTGATAGGGGGGCGGCGCACGGCGGTCCAAGGCAGGCGTACGGCAGAGGGGCACACGGCCGCGTTGAGGCGGGAGGGCGCACGGCGGCGCAGCGTGGGCCGAGGGAGGGGCTGGTCGCGCGGAGGCGGCGTTGACTGGTGGTGCGACGACCTGGCACCGCGGCGGCGACCGGCTGCTGCGCGAGGGCGGGGGCTGACGGCGTGGCGGTCGCGCGAGGGCGGGGCGGTCGCGCGAGGGCGTTGACCGGGGCGGTGGTTGACGGCGAGGCGACGCCGCGCGAAGTCGACAAGGGTGCTCGCGCGTGCGCGTGCGCGCGCGGACGGCGAGGCGGCGGACGTCGGCAATGACGTCGGCGACGGAGGCTCTCGGCGGAGGCGCCCGCAGAGAGAGAAGAAAAGCGACGACAGAGGGAGGGAAAAGAGGAGGCCGACGGCGCTGCTCGCGAAGGCGGAGGCGGTTCGCGAGGGGAAGACAGCGACGCTCAATCTAGGGTACGGAGAGGGGGGAAAAAAATTGGGTAAAAATAAAGGATAAATGGGGAAGGGTTTAAATAACAATAAAACGCTCATAAAAAATTAATTTAAAAAATTCTTTGACCTATATAATAAAAAAAACGAACGTTACAAATGGGCTGACCAACTACAGGTGATTCCTGGCTGGTAGGTGGTGGCACCTGCCAGTTCTCCTCATCTTGTACCGCTGATTGGTCGAATGAGGGAAGGAGGGCTGAGGGATGGTTCTTTGCCTGTGCTGCCATTTTTGGAACTGCTGTCCAGCCCCTGCTTTCAGAACTCAGAGGAGAGGATTGTTCCCCCGCTGTCCATAGCATTAGCTCATATGGGGATTTGCCCCTAGCTGGCAGAATTGAGTGCCAAGGTGATTCAGTGTCATGGCTGACTACTGATGTCTCTCTCTTTTTTATGGCAGGCGGTTGCTGTCAAGCCCTTGTACATTGAACCACTGATCGGTTTGCTAGATGAAGGGAAAATCCGATGGAGAGGCTGCTCCCAGTTGGATAAGCTGTGGGGTCTTGTCATCTCAGACCACTGCTCAGTCTAATGAAGTATGGCAGGCTAAGGGCTGATCCCTTGCCTGTATTGTCCTTTTTGAGTCTTCTAAGTTCAGAAGGGAGGGCTGCCCCCTCTCCATGGCCTTTCTAGCTGCTGGTTTGTTGGATTTCTTGGGGAAGGCAGAAGGTCTACACTTCCCCCTTGCATCTGGTGCATTAACATTGGGCACAACAAGGGTCCCATTGTTGTAATCTAGCTAGTCCAGAGTGAAGAACTGTTGACAAGCGGCAAGATAACAGGTTGTAGTCATCTACGCTTCTCCTCCATAAGCTTAGAAGGAGTCTTGATAGGCATCGCTTGGTGGGTGTGGTCCCACGAGTAACACACGTTGTTGATGTTGAGGTGCCGAAAGGATCCTCACTCACTCACGTTCTTCCTCAGGTTGAGGGGTGTTGTAGCAGGTGTCAGCATGGCAGCAGGTGCAGGCACAAATGTTGTGGCAGACATAGTAGGTGCCAGGGCAGCAAGTTGAGTAGGTACTATGACTGTGGGTGCGGGCGCGGGCCCAGATTCAAGGGTGATCTAATTCACCATAAAAGTCTCACGTGGGGGAGACAACAGAACATTTTCTGGGAGCAACTTGGCGGTGTCCAGGCCAAGCTTTTGGAGATGCATTATGGAGTAGAAAGTGAGGGGTAGCATTGCTATGTCCTCAGAAGCAGGTGGTGACTCCAAGATGGTGTCGAGCCAGTCCAGGAGCAACACGATCTTTGCAAACTTGCTGAAATTGATCACCAACGTGATTGAGCTGCATTGTCAACATAAGTTTTTAAGTAAATGACACCTTCACAAGCCGCCGCTGAACCTGTAAAAAGGTTGACTTGATTAGAGTGTTTTTAAGAGGTAGTGGATGTGCACTTTCTCAGATCGCTATGGCAGAGAGATGAAGGGAAAGAGAGGTCCCACCGGGCGTGCCAATTTGTGGGAACCTCGAGAATCATTTTGATTCTTGAAATGTGTTTAAAAGATTTGTTTTTTTTTGAATGTTGAAATATCGTACCTGAATTTTCTAGTAAAATAGGTGATAGACCATAAAAACTACTAGATAATCCAGGTGATATTAGAAGAGTATAGAACCGAGGTTCGGGTTCTGTGAAAATATTTTTTGACCTCTCTCCATTGGATGGTGGGAATATCCAATGTTCATTTACATCGAGCAAACACTCGAACACCCATGATTAACTGCCATAGCGATCTTGTTTGACGAGAGCGTGCACATCCACAACATACAAAGAACACAAAGGGCCCTGGCCTTTTAGGCCCGATGAGATGCAAACAAGTTTGATTAGATTTTGTTTGAAGTTGATTTATGTTTGATTTAAGAATGGATTTTGATGTGGTTTGAAATGTTGATTTCAGATTTCCATTTGACTTAGATTTGAATGTTATTTGTTTTGAGCTTGTTTGAATTGCTTGGTTTGTTTTACTTCAATTGGTTGAAGTTTATTTTATTTTTGTTTGAACTTGATATTTTAGATGTGTTTATCAATTTTGACTTGTTTAAGTTTAATTGACAATGTGTTGAGTCATTTTCATGTGATTTTCTCATGTTGGTTGGTGTTTTAATACCGATTCGGGTGTGTTCAGTACGTTTTAAATGTTTTGAAGTTTGGTTCAAATCGATTAAACTTGAATTTCAGATTGTTAATGATATGAATTTGGCATGTTTTAAGATGAATTTCATATGCATTAATATTTTATTTATGTGTTCTTTTCAGTTGGTTGTGAATTATTTGATTTGCACTTGTTTAAGCATTTGAATTCAAATAAATTAAGTGTATTGAATCAATTTTTCCAGATTGTATTAAATCTGATTTTTGTTGAATGCTAAAGCTTTAATGATCTGTCTTAAGCATGTTTTAAGATTAGTTTGAATGTATTTTCAAATTTAATTAAGTTAACTTAAGATTTGATTAACTCTTGTTCGGTTTGTATCACATCCAGTCTGTCAAGCTAGTGTCGATGCCCAGTCACAAGCAATCAACTCGGCACTTGAAATGTTCATTGAATATTCATGCTCATGCTGGTGTACATCAGATGTGGCAGTTCATATGCCATGTTCAATGCTTTCAATGGTGCAAATGTGTGAATGTCCTTCCCTTGGTGTAAAATACCACTTGATTGGGAAAATTTTGGCAGCATGCCGCCTTATTTTCCAATTGGTGTGAAATTTTACCCGTCCTACAAGGCATAGTCATTTGACTCTCCAAGTAGTGGGAAGCGTGTCCCATGCCTACGCCCGGGTCAACGTTCCGGTGCATGCCGGATGAGCCGCCCAATGAAGCGTCCAGTTGTGGACTAACTCCTTATTTAATTTTGGCATTTCGCCTTCAGATTTAATTAAGGTTTATTTTAAGTGTCCAAGGCCTAATGGGCCAGCTTCATCAGCACAATGGGCTGGTCTTCATGTCTCATGGCCTAAGAAGGCCGGCTTCATGTCATGTTGGCCCGGTTGGACCAATCTTGAGCTTCATGGGCCCTGGCGGCCTGCTTTGAGCTTCATGACCCAATGGGACTGATTTTCACCTCCATGGCCTGATTGACCTGATTTGCACTCCATTTTTGCACCTTGACATCTTTCTGTAGCAGCGGAGTAGGAGAGCCTCAAAGGGGCTGGAATGGGTTGGCTAAGGTGCTGTTTAAGTGGGCTTTTGGTAGGACTGCACAAGGGACAGGTTTAGGTGTAAACTAGGACTGGTTTAGGAATGCACAAAGGGCATTTTGACATGTAGAAATCAGGGCCACCCGACTTAACTCTTGGCCCGTCCGGCGGATTCCAAGAGGCCCGGGCTGTCACCCCTCCTTCCACACATCAAAGAGGATGTTTGGTTTGTTTGGGGGTGCTGTAGAAGCTGTATTGGGTGTGTTGCACATAGGGCAAACTAGGTGACCATCAAAGGGACTAGACATGGGTGCTCACAAGGGGGGCAGAACTTGGGCCAGCAAGGGGGCCTGTTTTGCATGCCATTCGGGGCCTGATTGGGGGAGGCAGGAGGTGCATGTCCAAGTGACCATAAGTGGGGTCAAACCAAGCATAATAGTAGAAGGTTTATAAGCCAACATGGAGGGCCAAAAGGGTGCACAAAGGGGCTGGTTCAGAGGCCTATTTTAAGGGGCAGCAAGGGGCTATTTTTGTGATGGCCAAATAGAGGGTACACTTGGGGCTTTCTGTAGACAAACGTGAAGGGCACTCAAAGGGGATGAATGGGCATTACTCAGAGGGTATGCCACCATGGAGAGGGGTAGAGAAGAGAAGGGGAAGAGTTGAATTAAAAGGCTACATTGAAACACACTTTTTCAACTCACCGATTTTTTTTCTCTCTTGCACTGCAGGTGGTGTTGAAGATGATGGGCTGAAGGTGCCACCAAACCCTTATTCTCTTGCTGTTGGATGAGAAAAGAGGGTCTTCTCCTTTCTGATGTTGATGGATGGAGCAAAGGAATGAAGAGAGCTTGCTGCACTTGCTGAAGTTGGCACCAATCAGGTGGGCTGGTTGCACCTGCTGCTGGCGCGCCTGCTGGAGGGAGGTCTTTTCTCCTTCTTCTTCTTCACTTGGCACACCACAAAGGGGCTGGAGAGGTTGCTGACTTTCTGATGAAGACGTCCAAGCAAGGATAAGATGTCTTGGAGCAGGGTAGAGGGAGGAGAGGCAGGGCTTCCGCAGGGTGATCAGCTTGTCCTGCACATGGCCAGCTGAGGGGGCTTTTATAGGGGCTGAGGGGCGCCATCTCCAGGAGGAGATAAGGCTGGAGGTTGTTGAGAGGAGATAAGGATAACTCAAGGGATGTTGGGGATGATAAGGATAACCCATAGTTGGTTGTTGAGGATGATTATGCGCCAACTAGAAAGAGAGGGAGAGAAGGGTGCGCACCATCTCCTCCTTTCAAGGAGGTGTGCGCACATGACATGTGGAAAGAAGGCTGGTTCGACCAAGGCTTGGATGAGGATAAGCTTGGTTAGTTGTAGGATTAGTTAGGATGAAGATAAACCAAGGGAGAGATAGGGATAAGCCATGGGAGGTGGTTGAGGGAAGTGGTTGAGTGGGACCCACCAGCCAAGGAAGGAGGAGGTGGGTGCGCCTCCCTCCCCTATTTTCTAGGGCTTCTTGCGCACACATAAGATGAGGGAGGATGGGATTTGGCCATGATAGGTTGGGTTAGCCCGTCTTGGGTTAGGTTTAACCCTGGTTTAATCAGAGTGCTCCCGATCCAACGGCTAGCATTAATTTCGACCAAAACCAATTAAATAAATCTCAAATTGACTTCAAAAAATTCCAGATCATGCCCTGATGGCCATTGATCTTATGATCCATCTTGATGTTTGGTTGATATCACTTGAATTGCAACGGATCTCTTAATTTAGCTAGTTTCTCTGATCGGTGCGATCTCGGCCGTCGATAATGTCGAAAACTGTATCTGAGTGCAATTACCTTCTCCCATTGGCCAAATTTATTTTTCATGCATCCATATTCATGAGATCAAAGTTTTGGGTCATGAAAATTGAAAATTTCAGCCCATGGGTCGATCCAGAGCTAATCGGACCATTATGCCCTTGGTGCGAGAACATACGGCTTTCCGTCCAGATTTGCTCTTTCTTGCATATCTCTTCATCCGGGGGTCGGATTTTCGATCCGTTTCGAGCGTTGCTTAGATATATAAAATATTGACAATGTGTTAAAGTGGTAATTCCATGTTAGAGTCTCAATTTGTCCCAAAGTGTCAGGGGCAAAATGGTCATTTCGGCCTTCCGGTGTCCGTTTTTCATGTTTTCGGCACCGTTGCGAAGCTATTGACCGGGGCTATGTAATGAGCACATTATCTTGGCCATTTGTAACATGTAAAGCCATGCCAAGGCATTTACAAAGCCTGTTTACATCATCTATTCATGAATTTTTTGAATCTGGGTCAGATTTTCTGCACCGACTTCGGCATTGCTGAAACTTGTATCAAGCAAGCTAAGCGGAAAAATTTGATGCCAAAAAGGACGCATCCATGATCAACCTGTTCGACACCAAGCCCCGTAACACTAGAAAGCCTACACCTGTAGGACCCACCACTGAAGGGGTAGTAAACAATGAGAGCATCAATGCCATGGGTAACCAGGGTGGGTATCGCCAAAGCCAATACCGTAACCCACCACCCAATCAACAATACCGCCCAGCTCCTCAACCAGCTCCTCAGCCCCAACAGCAACTTACATACAACTGAGCACCACCACAACAACCCACCTACAACTGAGCGCCCCAGCAACCAAATGCCTACAACTGAGCGCCTCAACAACAATATGTCTACAACCGACCACAACCACAACAACAAGCCTACAACCAAGTGCCACCACTAGCCAACCGACCTAGGAGGGGGGACCCAAGAGAGAATACTATCCTCAACTGCCATTCCCCCTCACCGATATCTTTAATGCATTGATGGCTGAACAGCAGTTGGAACTTCCAAAGGAGAGAGAAGGATGGCCAGCAAATGTTGACACAACAAAGTACTGCGCTTATCATCGGTATCCTGGGCACACGGTGGATGTATGTTTCCAGTTTAAAGACTACATCCATGACCTCAATGATCAAGGGAACATTGACTGGGCACAGATGGGAGAATCCATTCAAGCAATGAAGGCACATCAAAATCAACCATGGCGACAGCAAGCACAACAGCAGCCCGGCCTGGGCATAGTCCAAGATCCGCTCCCGGTACATGCACCCATACAAGCACCAGCACCAGCACCACCAAACCAACGACTCGGCCTCGTCCACTCCGCCATCGAGGAGTCAACCCACCATTCCCAGGGTTGGCAGGTCGAGGATCAAATCACCTCCATGCCCGCCATACCAACCCCACCTACAAACCGCACCATACTCTCCATACCGAGAGCTGCCCCCAGCCCACAAACTCCCCAAACACCACTACCCTCACCAACCATTAACCCTCCACGGCGCTTAATCATTAGACCGCCACCAGCCTCCCAACCATTACCCCAACCTAACCCACCAACCACCATTAATCCTCCGCAGCGTCTAATCATTAGACCGCCACCAACACCCAGACATCACCTAACCTACCGATCCGCCACCCCATGACCCCTCATCATTAGACCATCACCACCAACACCCCAACCATCACCCAACATACCGGCCTCCACCAATCCACGACCCCTCATCATCCGATCCTCACCACCCCTACCTACCATGGGCTCCTCAACCTACCAACCAACCCTACCATCACCATCATCACCACTTCCCCCTACCACGCTGGCGCCGGTATTTCGTAGTGAGAGGATGTTCCAAAGGGTCTTCCCCCTGGCCGGGATTCAACCACAGGAACAAGTAGAAGAGGAGGTAGTGGAAGAACCGTTGCCTGGCACTGCATATGACCTATTGAAGCATCTGGACAAAATGCCAGCACGTATTTCAATCCTAGTGCTAATTAAGAGGTCAAAGAACCATCAGGACATCCTACAACAATATCTGTAGCGGGTCATGGTCAATGAGGACCTCCCGCCTAAGAAGATCATTACTGTCCTGACCCCGAGGAGTGAACATCCGGCACTCACATTTACACAGGAGGAGTTGGCACGGCCAGAGATCAGAAAGTATGCCTTGCGTGTCGTAGTAGTCATCCGAGGCGTGGAGATCAAGTCCTACTTGATTGACACCGGAGCATCCATAAATGTCATGCCGCCAGAAACATTGCAACTTTGCGGCATCTCCGATAAAGAAATCGAGCCTTCTGCCGTCACGGTGACCGCATATGACAACTCCCGGAAGCTGGCACGAGGGGTGGTTACGTTGGAAGTGGGGCTTGGGCCGTGTGCTGTCACCGCCGAGTTTCATGTTCTAGAACTCGACCCTACGTTTAAAGCTATCTTGGGACGCCCGTACCTTGAGGCAATAGGAGCTGTTGCCTCCACTAATCATCAGTGTCTGAAGTTCCCATACAAGGGCCAGGTGATCAAAGTAACCAACATCCCCATTCTGAATGACGTGGATGACCCCTCTTCTGCACTGTCAATATCAAAATTTGTCCAACCGTTGGTTTCCACTACAGAGCTGCCCGAGGTCATGATGTTAACAACGCCTCCAGATACAGTTGCATGGCGGATGATGAAAAGGATGGGCTATCAGCCAGGAAAGGGGTTGGGAAAGGAGCTGCAGGGGGTTGTGCACCCCATTAAAGCCATACAAAGACCAAAGAGACACGGGCTTGGCTATGAGCCTAGTTTCACTCCGCGGATGGTCTACCGGCCAAAAAATGCCATGGGACTCCAAAAATTCTTTATCAAAGGGGAGACCATGATGATGGCCGGGGACAAAGAAGAAGAACCAGTCAAGAGGAAGAAGGCACCAGAGCAAGAGGAGGAAGTGGACAACCTGAGTTCATCTTTGGCTCGGTTGTTCATAGAAGAGGAAGAACCAGTCGAGGGCAAGTCCATCTCTAAACAACTTGTCCACTCGAACCCACCTCCAAACAACATCCCGCGTGAGCCGTATCGTACGGTCACATATTTCAAAATCCTTACTCTATCCCTCTTGGATTCACTTGATGGGCTATCTAGCCCAATTCCCACTTCTGGGCCAAAATGGCCACCTGAACTGATCATTGGGCCTGAGAGCCCATTCAAATCTTCTTACTCCACTGGGCTTCTATGCCCATTCCAATCCAACAACCTTTGGCCCGCGTGCCCACCAGTCGGGCCCACGTGCCCTTTAGATTTATTTTCTTGCTTTGGGCCCGCGTGCCCACCATTTGGGCCCACGTGCCCCTTAGATCTTTTCACCAGCTTTGGGCCTATCTGCCCATTTCTTGTCATCATCGGGCCCGCGAGCCCATTTTTCTCCCATTTGCTTAAGCTTTCTATTTCTACTCGAGCCCCATCGGCTCATTCTCTTTTTGTTATTGAAAATACCCAAAATACCCAAAAAAAACGTCCTCTCGCAAACTCAGTTTTCCATTGAGGAGACGTCTCTACTTGTCTCGGAGGGTGCTCCCAACCAGGGACCCCTCTTCTCCAACTCTCTGATCGATCTGCTCGATCCTTCACCCATTGTAAATACCACCTTTTCAATTCCGTCTTCTTTAGGAGTAGTTAGGGTAAGAAAGAATAAAATTCGAGGTAAACGTGTGCCAGAGAGATATCTGCAAAGAAATAGCTCAAAAAGGCAAGGAATGCGCAAGGCTGCCAAGGTTTTTGGAAAATGCTATCCAGCTTGATGAAATCCAATATGAGGATGAATTCAATGTAGATCATACACTGGGAGTTTACGAGGTCTTATCAGAAAAAGATCCTGATTTCGAGGATGGAATTGAGGACTTGGCTGATGCGTATGCATCTGGACTTAAAAGATTTGAAGAACCATTAGCCACGGTGGATGAACCGACAAAAGAACTGAATCTTGGAACACCAGAAGATCCCAAGACAATCCTCCTAAGCGCAAACCTCACTCCCACTGAGGAACAGAGTTTAATTACAATTTTGGAAGAATATAAGGACACGTTCGCATGGACATACGAAGACATGCCGGGGTTAGACAACTCGTTAGTTGAACACCGTTTAACTTTGAAACCTGGAGCTACCCCGGTCAAACAAAAATTAAAGAGATTCCACCCAGATGTTGCACTTAAGATGAAAGAAGAGGTTGACAAGTTACATCAAGCAAAATTTATTAAGGTTGTCCTTTATCCGCAATGGGTGGCAAACATAGTCCCTGTAATGAAGAAAGATGGTCGAGTTCGGATTTGTATAGACTTCAGGGACTTGAACCGAGCGTATCCTAAAGATGACTTTCCTCTACCTCATATTGACGTACTGGTTGATAACACTGCTGGATTCGAGATGTTGTCATTCATGGATGGCTATTCTGGATATAAACAAATCCGGTTGGCCGAAGAGGACCAGGAGAAGACCTCGTTCACCACACCTTGTGGAACCTACTGCTATGTCGTCATGCCCTTTGGACTGAAGAATGCTGGTGCTACCTATCAGAGGGCAATGATGGCTATCTTCCATGACATGATGCATACCCTTGTAGAGGTGTACGTGGACGACCTAGTCGTTAAGTCCAAAAGCCGAGAAGATCACCCGAAAGTGTTAAGAAAAATCTTGCAAAGGGCTAGGGAATATAAATTGAAGATGAACCCAAAGAAATGTACGTTTGGAGTATCCTCAGGAAAGTTATTGGGGTTCATAGTGAGCAAAAGGGGCATAGAGATTGACCCAAACAAGGCCAAGGTAATCATTGGTATGCCTCCTCCAAGAAATATGAAAGAACTTCGAGGATTAATCGGGAGGCTACAGTTTGTCCGCCGGTTCATCTCACAACACTCCCAAAGGTGTAAACCTTTCTATGAGTTGACCAAGGCGGGGGTCGAGTTCAAATGGGATTCGAAGTGCCAGGATGCATTCGATGGATTGAAAATATATTTGGCTAGTCCCCCTGTGCTTAGACCACCAGTCCCTGGCAAGCCCTTAGTTTTATACATCTCGGTTTTGGAGAATTCTCTTGGGGCAGTCCTTGCACAAGTGGATGAAGAAGGGAAAGAGAGGGAAACTTACTATTTGTCAAAGATCTTTGATCCATGCAAGCAGAAGTATACTGTAGTGGAGAAGACATGTGCTGCACTAGTTTGGGTAGTTCAGAAGCTTAAACACTATTTCTTAGCTCATGAGGTCAATCTTATTGCCCGCATCAATCCCATCAAATTCCTTCTGGAGAAAATTGTTCTAACTGATCGGTTAGGTCGTTGGCAGAGCTTCCTCTCCCAGTTTGATATCACCTATGTCCCCCAGAAGGCGATTAAGGGCTATGCCATTGCCGAACATCTAGCCCATCACCCTATACCCCTCTTTGACCCGGTCCAATCGGAGCTCCCGGATGACGAACTAATGTTGATCCGTTCTTCCCACCTTTGGACATTATATTTTGACGGGGCTCTGAATTCTCACGGTAAGGGAATAGGAATCATCCTTCTATCACCCGAGGGTGTCACCATTCCACAGGCATTTCAGCTTGACTTCCCAGCAACCAACAATATAGCTGAATACGAAGCCTTGCTGGCCGGGCTGGAGGCCGCTCATTTCTATGGTGCCACGGAATTAAGGGTGATAGGTGATAGCCAACTAATTCTTCGCCAAGTCCTAACCAAATACTGAACTTCTCATTCGAACCTCAAACCTTACCAAGAACTCACCTCTTGCTACATCAAACTCTTTTCCAAACTCACTTTTGTCCATGTTCCTCGAGCTTAGAACATCCTTGCTGATGCCCTTGCCTCTTTAGCTTCATCTTTATCAGTCCCGCTAGGTAGACAGATACGGACTATTCATGTCCGAAGAAGGTCGATGCCAGTGATTAAGGGTGGTCGATTTCTAAAGATCAAGGAGAGATTTGGTAGGAAGGAATATCTAGAGCAGAAAGAGAAGATTTCGCTAATCGAGTTGGAAGAGTTAGATGAGGGTGAGAGGCCTTGGTTTGATGAGATCGCAAGGTACTGTCAAGATCAGACATATCCACCTGGATCAAATGCAAAAGAAAAGAAGGCCATCAGAAGAGTATCCCAGAGGTATACCATCCTAGGAGGGGTGCTCTACAAGAGGAGCCTGAGCGAAATTTTATTGAGATGCGTTGATGAAGAAGAGGAAGAATTGGTGCTTAAGGAAGCACATTCCGGGGTCTGTGAGGGCCATGTCAATGCTCAAGCTCTTGCCAAGAAAATCATCAGGCAGGGGTATTATTGGCCAACCCTAGAAGAGGATTGCTCCATCTTTGTCCGGCACTATCATTCTTGCCAACTCCATGCCGACAAGATCCATTCTCCTGCATCTTCCCTTCATCTGATACATGCCCCATGGCCCTTTGCCATGTGGGCTTTCGATATCATTGGCCCTCTAAGTGATCTTAACTCTGAAATCTGTTCCAAATCATTCATCCTGACTGCAACAGAGTACTTCACCAAGTGGGCAGAAGCGGAAGCGTTTGTGGAGATCAAGGCATCAACACTGTGCTCCTTCATCAAACGCAACATCATCGCCAGGTTCGGGATACCCAGCGACATTATCACCGACAACGGACCGCAATTTCTCTCTCAAGATCTGCGTGATCTTTGCAACAGGTACCGCATTGCATTGCATCATTCATCTCCTTATTACCCGCAAGGCAATGGTCAAGCAGAAGCCACCAACAAAACTTTGATTAAAATCATCAAGAATACATGTAAGTCTAGCAAGTTTGCAGACTGGCTAGATAAGCTTGTAGATGCCCTATGGGCTTATCGTACTTCTGTACGGACCCCCACTGGTCAAACCCCGTATGCTCTCGCATATGGGATGGAAGCAGTGGTCCCGTACGAAGTACTCCTTCCATCACTCCGAGTTCAACTCGATAGGGACATCCCTGTCGATGAGAGACGAGATGCTCTCCTTGCACAACTTGAATTCCTAGATGAAAGAAGGTTGGCCGCTTCCGAGCATGCCCGGACTTATCAGAACCGATTGAAAAGGTTTTATCAAAAGAGGGTGGTAGAGAGAAAGTTCGAAATCGGTGAGATGGTAGTTAAACGCATATTCGTTAAGCCGGGGGTCCCCGCTCCAAGTTGCAACCTAACTGGGAAGGGCCTTTTGTTATAACTGAAAAATATCCAGGCAATGCATATGAGCTAACCAACGCCGATGAAGAAAAATTGAACCATCCATGGAACGACATTTACCTCAAAAAATATTTTCCTTAGAAGAGAATATGGAGAATTTCTAGTATGATATTAAGTCATCGATCCAAGGGTGTTAGCTAGAAGTCAAGGGTAGACATTACCTTGCACACACAACACCTTCCGATCCCAGAATCTAGATAGCCCAACACTCAAGATGGGCAATGAACCGCACAGGTTTAAACAAATATGGTCCTGTCTGAATGAGTACCCGGAATAATAGAAAATGAAGAAAAAGCACCAAAAGATGGGCAATGACCCCACAGGTCAAAGACTTGTCTAAGTAAGTGCCACATGTAGAAAAGACCCGAAGAGGCCGAACCCCAACGGGCAATTTGGGCATGAGTAGAGAAACCCTCCTCAACACCCTCAAATCCTATCAAAGACTTCCTCTATTATTCTTCCATCTTAAAACACCTAGGGTAGGGTAACCGTCCAAACTCAGGGGGAATCCAAACCGATCAAGAGAAGAGGGCAAGAAAGATTCTAGGTAAGGAACCTTATTCACACGTGGTGCTTATTGCTTGAATCTTGATCAACACTCAAAGATCGATGAATGGTCTCAATACTGGCACATTCTCCACAAAAATCCAAAAAAAGCAAATATTTTCAAAAATCCAAAAAAATCAAATATTTTCAAAATTTCAAAAAAATTGAATATTTTCAAAAAAAATCCAAAAAAAAAGTTGAATATCTTCAAAAATAAAAAATTGAATACTTTCCAAAAATCTAAAAAAATGCATCATCTAACTTGGCATAACCTTGTTTTTTTGCCTTTGCTAGCATTCATGTTTATCTTTATGTCTTGCATGTTTCATTTCTGCATTGCATATTTACCTTCATTATCACCCCATTAAGAGGGCTCCTCCCTTTGACCTAAGTCAAAGTTGGCCATAATAGGCAAAGGGATGAGTCGTTGTGAAGATCTGATCCTCTTTTATCAAGTATTTTTAGGGACTTTAAAGTAAGAGGGGGAGGTTCTCTCAACGACAGGTAAGTTCTCTTAACCATTTCATTTCGGTCATCTAGTCTATTTTTATACCTTGTTAATAAGGTTCCTCTCTTTGACCTAAGTCAAGGTAGACAGCAATAGGCAAAGAGATAAGCCATGGTGAAGATTTAATCCCCTTCATTAAGCGTTTCAGGATTCTGAGATCAAGAAGGGAGCAACTCTCGCCATAGCAGGTAAGCACTCTTAACTTTTACCTTGTCTATCATTTTGTGCATTCTACCTGGTTGATAAGGCTACCCCCCTTGACATATAAGCAAGGCAAGATGACAATAGGCAAGGGGGTAAGCCATAGAGCAGATCTAACCCCTTTATTAAGTATTTCAGGAAAGAAACACGAGTCAAGGAGGGGGAAATATCGCCAATAGGAATTGCTCACAGAAATAGAAGAATCAACATGGGAAACCCCCATAACTTGCCGACTAGCATATATGTCGCTAGTCGTGTGTTATTATCTTATACATTATTTGTTGAAGACCATGAGCACGGAGAAGACTTGACCCGAGATCCCCTTCATCAAAATCTACGATGGTCGGGTCATCTCTAATGCTCACGGATAAGCCAAAGTTGTGCTGTGAGGGATGATAGTTCCCGAATGGGTATCTTGGCCTCATAGACAATCTATATCTTTAACTATTTGTTATACAAGTTTTGTTTTGTTTTCTTGAGCCCAACATGTATCATGTAGCATTAATTGCATTACATTTTGTTTTATCATTGCATACATCATTTCCTAAACTTCACCTTCTCACTCTCTCGATCATTCTAAATCCCACTGTGTTTTCTAATCCCACCATATTTTCTGGTCCCACCAACCTTTCTAATATCCCACCGTGTCTATTAATCCCACCGTGTTCGGTAATCACTTTGTGCCCTCAAATCTTTCATTTCTTTTCACCACTGTGGCCATTGCAACTTCTTTGCTATTCATCCCACCATGGCAGCCAATTCATCCCGCCAAGGGCCTTCTATTTGGTCAGAACTTGCACCGTCACTATCTTCACGGTCTATGCTTAAACATTTGCCTTTCAGAATCTGAGATCATTCCATTTCGAATTGAATCTTGTCTCTTGAAAGACTTAAATGATTCTGAGAGCCTGAAAGTGCTCGATTGGTATTCTTTTACTTTTTCAAAACAAATCTCTTTTTAAACTTTAGCCCATCACAGTACAGGAACACCGCAAAGATCGGGTTACCGGCTGATGATGAACCTACGAACCCATGTTTCGGGGACTCCCCACCGCGTTGGGGGTTGGCTATTCTTCTCTCGTGCCAATGGCACATCTCTTACCAATCGAACATAGGAAGACTTGATGAAACGTGGCGGTTAACCAGGAGACTTGAGAAGATTCGTCTTGCCAAATCTGGTCGTTAAGCGTGTCTATATCTACACCTTGATGCCACCTTTTCAGTAAATCACCATTTTGCTTCACTACATTTCACTACGATCCATCTCGCTTCGCTACGCTTTCTCTACGCTTCACTTCGTTCCGCTACATGCCATTCCCTTGCAAAGCCGACATCAAGGCGAGGCAAGCTGTAGACACGCCAAATTGGCTTGATTCGGAGCCCCAGACTCTTATTCCATAAGCAATATCCTTTATTTGACCGTTATCTGATCCGGATTATCTCGTGGACATGAGCTAAGGACATGGGTGGAGCCCCTCGCAAGTTGAGAATGGACCAATGATTTCCGGAATATTGCCGTAACCTTCAAGCGAGAGCCGCACGTGAACTTTAAAAACACGAAGCCTACTCGATGACCGACCTTGAATGGTCCATAATTGAAGGTCTTGGGAATCCCGCATGTGTTCCGTAACATTCAGGGTTTCCGAGAAGTCATTTCGGTAGGCGTCGGTCAATGACGGCTTTCGTTACGGCTTTTTTGATCTGTGCTGACACGGCTATCCCGGACCACATGTTAGGCCTTTCCAGTCATCACCGAGATCTTTTCAAGTCATCCGGGTCGATTCTAGCCAAATATTTTCATCAACTGGGGCCATATGGCCATTTCGGTCAATTTTAGGGTTTCCCGGCTTTTACGAGTTTCGGTTCACGTTTACCGGGTTAATATCAAATTTTTGGATGACTTCGGGTTTTCTGGTCGTACCGGACTTCTTCGGTCATCATTTTAAGTCATCCCAAGTTGACCCGAGATTTCTCGATCGGAACCATGCTCTTTCGGATCTTCGCCCCGGGTTTCGGCTTTCCGCGAGAGGGTAAACCGGTAGAAAGCCCCGTGCAAACATATCGGGAGTCATGCCGGCTGGTTTACCAACTTGAGGAGGTGCGGTTGAAGGCCCTCTTTACAACGCGACAAACGGGAGCCGAATCGGACATCCCGTTTGCAAGATACGGCTCGCGGAACACGCGCGCAGGAGAGAGAGTGTACTGCGCCCCCGCTCTATTTGCCCGGGGGCGCACCCTGCGCGCCCTCAAACTGGGGGCGCGCCCTGTGCGCCCCCGGTTCCTTTGAAAGGCGGGGGCGCGGTCAGTTTATTTAAATCGCAAATTACCCCGATTAGCACCTTCTAAACCGGATTTTTGGAAGGTTTCCGCGGAGGATTTTCGATTATTTGTACCGCGCCCCCGGTTCGGGGGCGCGTTACGTATGTCAAGTCGATTTTTAGCAATTTCTGGAAGATTTCGTCGATTTTTAGCAGTGAGACGCGTAACGCGCCCCCGCTCCCTTTGAAACAGGGGGGCGTGCAGGGCGCGCCCCCGAACTGGGGGCGCGCCCTGCGCGCCCTTGGTTTGAGGGCGCGCCCTGCGCGCCCTCGTCCCCTTTGAAAAGTGGGGGCGAGGTCGGTCCAGTTTCCAAAATTTGCACCGGCTTCCTTCCCCTATAAATTGAGGGCCATTCTCAACAACCCAAGGTTAATTCCCCATGCCTAGCTCATCCAGAGGTCATCCAAGCTCTTCTCCAAAGCCGTCCCGACGTCCAAAGGCGATCCGAAGTCAAGAGATCGATCCCGAGGTGAAGGAGAAGGCTTGATCCGGGTGTTCTGCATCAGCCAACTTCATCGACTTTTGCATAAAAATCCAAGACTCCTTATGCAAAAGTCTTCAACATATAATATGTTCATCTCTTCGTCCTCTTTCATCTCCAACTGACGGAACTCAATTCCGACTTGCCGTTTGTTTGTGGCGATTGCTACACTGAGGGCGCGCATCTAGGTTCTGTTTTCTATATCCTCCCACTTTATGAATTTTTACAGACTTCTACAGGAGGATTTCGGAGAAGTCATAAACATAGGAACTCTTAATCTCTGAGTCCTCTGTCTACTCCAACAAACGGAACTCTATTCTGACATCGGGGTCATCCGTATAATCCTCTGCACTAAAATCGCGCCAGAAGGGTGCAAAGGCTACCCGAACCGGCCTTCTTCAATCAACTCGGCTTCAACTCAAGCTGATCCATTCCATAAGCTTTCTCAGCTCCCTTAACTCAGTTTATTTATTGTTTTAAAGCATCTTTTAGTTTATTTACATCATTTTTACATAATAAAAAATACAAAAAAGGGGTTAGGACTCACCCCAATCCGGTGAGTTCGATTCCAATTGCTTCTTTCTCATCTTCTTACTACAGTTACTACACTTCCCATAGTTCTAATTATTTTCTTCACTTGGTTTATTGTTCTAGTTGCACAGGTTGAACAAGCTAGCATCGGTTGGAGACTCTTCTTCATCGGCCGGCCGAAGAAGAAGAAGGTTGAACCCATATCCCGATCTCCCACACTAAGGTACACGGTCAATTCAACTCATCTCTTAATTTACATCCCATAAAGCGGAGCCCGCGGCTCCTGGAGACCACATTCTTTCATGTTTTAATTTCATCTTCTCCTCACTCTCCTCCCACATGACCCGAACCATCTCCGGTGCTCGAGCGACGCCGTGAGATGAAAGTTCGGGGATCAATGTGAGTGTGGGACCGAGGTGAGGACATTTTACCACTTTCCGAGTGTTTTCAATTCACTCCCCTTTTTTCCCCTATTCCATCTTTTACCTTATTCTCTTGAGGTGCCGATCCGGAACCCGTTTCTGGAGTCGACAATATCCTAAGCTTTTCTGAGCTAACTGATGTAGGTCATTTTGGAACTCTCCTACCTCTGATTTTTGTTCTATTTTTATTGGAAACTAAACCTAAAGAATAAGAAGGTAAATAAGAGGAGGAAGAGGAGGTGGATGGAGTAGAATTTATTGGAGAGGATGGAGGGCAAAGAAGGTCAATCAAGGATCGGGTGGCTCCTTGGGTCGAATGCCCTTCCGAGGCAAGTTAAGATGTTTCCTTGATTGAAATTTGAGTTTCGAGGAGGACGTTGCTTTTTGGGAAGCAAACATAAAGATAGAATGGGCTTCAGGTGCCCGATTTGGGGTGAGATCAACTATGGGAGCCAAAGTAGGCGGAGATATTGATAAAGAGGGGAAGATTTCGAGCAATGTTTGATAGAGGGGGCTTTCGGGCCCAATGTTGATAGAAAGAGGTGATGGGCCAGTAGGCCGGATGATCATAGAGGAAGATGGGTTCATGGACCTAATAAGAGAAGGATGTGGGCTCGAGGGCCTGGGTTTAGGAGATGGGCTTGAGGGCCCGAGAATTGGATAAAATGGGTGCAGAGGCCCGGATTCAGTAGAGGGGCTCGATGGCCCAAGAGCAACAAGTGGGTACGCGGACCCATAAGTTGGGCCTGAGGGCCTAGAAATAGGGATCGGGCCAAGAAGCCCGGGGAGAGCATCACAGTGCGTTGGGGCGTCAGCCCTAAAAGATGACATAATGAGGGAAGGCCCTCATGGAATTGGTTGGACTTTTTCTCGAGTCGGTTTGGCAATATGACCTTTGGGTGGGTCGACAGGTGGTTCAGCCTGGAGTGGTTCATTGCTTGACCCTTCTTCATCGGTGGAAAACAAAAGAGATATTTCAGGATACACGTCATCTTCAGGGTCATCAGTTCTTCTTCTCTTGTCTTGTCCTAGTTCTTGCTCCTCTTTGTTCTCAGCCAATTGAATGGTCTCTTTCTTGATGAAAAACTTTTGTAAGCATCCAGAAAAGTATCTGCTTTTGAGATTCTGACCATTGGCAGTCGTTCCATCATATCCAACCCCACTTTTTGGTTGTAACCTCACTAGATTGATTGGCTCAGCTATGCCTTGCAGTTCCTTGCCTAGTCCTTGGCATTCTTGGTATCCCAAACTCTTCATTATATGCCACCCAATAGTTTCATTTTTCTCTCTTTTTCTTCTCCACACTTGCCTTGGCTGCCTATTTATTTCTGGAAGATCCAAGATTATCAAAATCGGCTCATTTGGCAACCCGAGGGGTGGTGATGGAGAAGATGGATGATCTAGGGGCATGCTAGTCACCTTAATCACTTGTCCCTTGTAAGGGAATTTAAGACACTGGTGATTGGTGGAGGTGACTGCCTCTAGTGCTTCCAAATAGGGACATTCCAGAATAGCTTTGTATGTCGGATCCATCTCAAGTATGTGGAAGTCAACCGTGACTGTTCGGGGTCCAAGCTTCACATTTAATGTAATCATGCCGTCAGCGGGCTTCTTTGAATTATCATATGCAGTCACTGTTATTTGAGATTGTCGGACATCTTCCTCAGAGATTCCACAAAGATGTAATGCTTCTAGTGGCAGAACGTTAATGGAGGCTCCGGTATCGACTAAACATGACTTAATGCCAACTCCATTGATGTGGACTGTTATGTATAAGGCACATTTCCTTACTTCCGGGTCGGCCAACTCTTCCTTTGTGAATGTAAGGGCTTGGTACTCACTTCTCGGGACCAAAACTGATGAGATTTTTTCCGGGGGGAGGCTCTCGTTTACCATTACTCGTTGTAAGTACTGTTGGAGAACCTCCTGATGGACTCTAGATCTTTTGATCAACTCTAAGATAGAGATACGTGCCGGGGTTTTATCAAGATGTTTCAGCAAGTCATAGGATGTCCCAGGCAATGGTTCTTCGATGTGTTCTTCTTATGCTTCTGGTACTAATCCTGACTATCCGGCCTGGGGAAAGACCCTTTGGAACATACGCCCACTCTTGAGTACTGTGGCAAGTTGAGGAGTTATAGATGGGGTGGTAGTGGTGGGTGGTGGGTTAGGCCGAATGATGGGAGCTCTTGCGACGGGCGTAATGATGGTGGTTTGAGGCATAGTAGGGTAGGTAGGTTGTGAAGGTATAGTTGCTCGGGGCGGGATGATGATGGGTCCTAGTGGTGGTGATGTTTGTGGTGGATTAACCGGGCGGATTAGGGTTCATCCTGATTGGAGTGGAATGGCTGGTGGTGTGATGATGAGTTGTGATGGTGCACAGATGATGGGTGGTCTGTTTAATACGATGGGATTAGGTGACATAGTTGTTCGGGGTATTGAGTGGACGGTTCGGTGAGGTAAGTTGATGTGCATGAAGCAGGTGGCTCCTCGACTCGCCAATTCTGGCCCCGATCATGATACTCCTCGGAAGAGATCAAGATGGGATTAACATGTTGATTCCCAGGTGTGGGTGCATGTGGAGGTAAAGGGTTTTCGATAATCCCCAGGCCGGGGTTCTGTTGTTGTTGCTACTGAGCTGGTGCGTGCTGCCGTTGAGGTTGATCTTTCACTATTTTGATGTATTCCCCCATCTGGTCCCAGTCAATACTACCTTGCTCATAAAGGTCGTGGATGTAGTCTTTGAATTGAAAACAATTTTCCACAAGCAGCTGCCCAGATATCTGTGAAATAGGCAGTATCGCTCTGTGTTGACATTTTGAGGCCACTCCAACTTCTCCCTTGACAATGCAATTTGCCCTGCCGCCATGAGTGCATTAAAGATGTCCACGAGAGAGTACGGAAAAGGCGGGTAATGGTTCCTCTTGGGTCCAACTTTTCAGGGTTCGTAGGCCATGGGATGGGGTGCTTGGTTGTAGTTGCCTAGTTGTTGCCGCAGTGGTTGGGGAACTGGGGCTTGCAGTCGCTGAGGGATTGGGGCTTGTTGTTGACAAGGTTGGAACTGAGGTTGTTGTTGAGGTTGATGAGGGTTTCTAAATGGTTTATTTTGTTGAGGGTTCCTAAACTGGTGTTGATAATTGCTAAGTGGGTTCCCTACAACATTGAGGTTCTCGTTTGTCACTACGCTCTCGGTCACTGGGCCGTTTGTGGTAAAAGTGGTTTTCTTGACAGCTCGGGGTTTAGGATCAAACAAGTTCATGATAGGTGAGTCCCTAAGCTGTGTCTGAATGTACCGTGCCCTCTCATAGAGTTTACTCATGGAGGTGGGGTGATGCAAAGCGAGCATATTCTTTAAGGCCGGAGTGGCATTAGTGATGATCATCTTCACTTGCTCTGGTTCTGAAATGGAATCAGTAAGCTTTTCTGCCATGGACCTCCATCTATCAGCATATCTGGTAAAATCTTCATCATTTCTCATTCTTTCAGCCATGAGGTCAGTGATGGAATATGTTGGTCCGACCCTATCTTGATATCTCTGCAAAAATTTAGCTTTGATAGTTTCAAAGTTACTCGCCTCCAAAGAGTCATGCGAGTAGAACCACTCTAAAGCTGAACCCTCTAATGATCTTATGAAAAGAAAAGCAAGGGCCCTTGGATCATTTTGCCACATTATCGACTCATACAGAAAGTCCTTGATATGAATGAAGGGATTACCGGTTCTGTTGTAGCGATGGTATACCGGCATCTCAGAGGGAGGTTGATGAAAAGTAGAGAGAGAAGGAAGAGAAATTTCGGGGACTGCCTTGGTGTCGATTAAACGTCTAAGCTCTCTATACTGCTCATCCATGCGACTGATTTTGTTAATCATAGCCAGATCGACAGAAGGTTCCCCAAGAGGAGGAGGAGGAGTGGGTGCTTGGTGCACCGGGATTGGGATTTGATGAGCCGAAGTGGCCGGATAAGAAGAATACATTGGGGGATGCATCAAAGGGTGAGTAGGGCTGAGATGATTAGAAGAATAAACTGGTGGTCTAGAAGGAACAACAACATTTGGATTGGGATGATCTAGATTAGCCACCGGATGAGGAGAAATTGGGGCCATGAGCCCGGTATGAGAATGGCCATGAGTGGGCACATTGGGTTGCTGGGCCCCAGACCGAAGGGTAGGGATGCGAAGACCACCTTCGGGTGGAATGTGGTCAGCGGGCGACTTGCTCCTTGAGGATGGCTTTGATAGCTCGAGTTGAGTAGGGTCGGCATAGTGAATGCCTCCCAAAGTGAATTTGGATTGGGTTGAGGAAAAGTTTGACTAGGTTCGGGGAGAACTTCGGGTTCATTGACAAAGACATACGCAGACGATAGAAATAAGATTGGTCATACTCCAATTGTAGTAGCTCGTATCTTTGATCCGCCATTCCGATAACTCGACCTGACCTTAAATTCATAAACACAATAGAAAAAGAAGGTTTGACAAATAAAAGCTTAAGGATTTTTTTTTAGTTTTGATTTTTGACCCCTTTTTTGTTTTGATTTTCTTTTGTCGGACAAGCAAGTTATCAAGCAAATTAACCTCAAGCAAATTTTTTGTTTTGGTTATTTTTTAGGTGATTTTGAGATTTTTGTTTAATTTTCAGTTTTTGTTTGTAAACAAGTAATAGCAAAGACTTGGAATGATTAACGTAAAATTTTTTGTTGTTTCAACCTCAAATTAATGGCTTGTTAAGAGAAATATTGTCCACTCAAATAAATGGGTTGGACCCTATGCTCTCACAACGCTGAGCAATCTAAGGTTGTCACTCTTTTCAAAACAATAGGTAATAGGTACTCCGGGTTTTGGGATGAAATGGTACAACCAGTCCGATCAGTGAAGAGGGAATCCTTCATGTATGGGGACTTATGGAGGTCTTGATGGAAGCTACCCAGTCCTTCCGAGAGGGAATCCCCGGAGGAGGAGTTGGCAACCACCAAGAGGGGTGTTTGGATGTGTGGGACTTTGGGAGGAGAGAGCATCCCTTCTCGGATGTCCTAAGGAGACGGGCGAACCCGAAACTCCAATGCAAACTAAATGCAAGTGAAATGTCAAGGAATAAAGAGCAAGCAAGAAGAAAAATAAAAGCATACAATGATTAATGAGATATTGTAGGAAGCAAGTGAACAAGACAATGATATGAAATTAAACTAAGATGGAAGAAAGCATTAATTTAACTAAGCATTCTTTGAAAGATTTGTTAAAGGAAAACTAGGCTTAGAAAGAAATAGACAAGTATACTTAACAAGGGATGAAAGAAGATGATATCTAAAATACTAAGGTAAAATAAGTTGATAAACCAAGCTAGAAATCGGATTGTATGCTTTTAAAAGGACCAATGGAAGGCAAGTAAATCGGAAGAAACAAGATAATGCTTTAAGGAAATAAACAAGCATGTAAGCAAGCAAATAGAAATGCAAAGAAATAGAAATGGCTTAAATGATAACTAAAGTGAAAATAAGCATGTTTTCAAGTGGACATTCTTAGGAAAGAAGGGAACTCACTAAAGCAAAGTTGGTCCCACCATGGTCGCCAAAAGGTGTAAGCACCCGAAATGGGATATCCGTAGATCTCTCCTTTTCCGGCCCCTACGCTTGCTTTGGGGACTTGGTGAATGAGATGTTAGTAGGTGTGGTCGCCAGGAGCCAAAGGCTCCAAAATATAGTAGAATGAAAAGAAATGAAATGGAGAAATGACCTTCGTACCTTTGGAAGCGGGGAGATTGTTGAGTTCCGACTTCTCCTCTCTCGGCCGGCCGAAAGAAGAGAGCTTAGTGAGCCTTTCGTCTTCGATCCAGTTGAAGCTCCGCCTCAATCGGATTTACCTAAAAATGTCCATAAGAAAACATAGAAACAAGTGAAAGGTTCATTAGTTCTAATAAAAGCATAGTATCGTGCTCAAATTTGAATTCAAACATGCAAAAGGAAAGAGACTAACCGTATTGGGACTAAATCCCAACCCCTATTTAGAAGGTTTAGATATGCATGAAAATGCAAATGAGTGGCTCAATATATGCTAAATGACATGTTAATGAGAGTTAAAATGAAAGGGAGGAGTAAAGGATCGACCGGAAAGGTAAATAAACTCGAAAAAATGCAAAACGGGGTCTGCCCCTGCTAGTGCCCCATATATGGGGCGCCTGCTGCAGGTGTCCCCTTGATGGGGTGCGTTGACCAAAGTCAAAGCGCCCTATATACGGGGCACCAGGGACTGGCTTCAGCAGATTTTCTTCCCTTTTTCGCGGTGTCGCCCCGGAGTGTAGGAAGACCTCCAAGACGAAAAAAGGACTTCTTCAAGCAGCCAATACTCAATTGAAGCTAATGGAAGAGTGTTTTGGCACTAGATGTGAGGGAAATGGAGGGTAGAGCCTCTCAAAGTCGGAGAAAAATCATATTTCTGAAGAAGGAAACTGCAGGTTTTTTTGGGTTTTTGGGAGAGAGTTTTGAATTGGTTTGAAGGCTTATTGGGAGGTGAAAATGGCTTAGAAACGTGGTGTTGTATGGGTTCTAGGGTGGCACGAAGTTGTAACCTCCTCAAAGCTCCAAATGGAGGTCTATTTATAGCCCAAAAGAGGGCACTTTGGCCATTTTCGAAAAGCAGTGCCACGCGGCATAGCGCCCTATATATGGGGCGCCAGCATCATGAGGTCCGTCAGATCGACAAGACGAGTCACTACGCGGGGTCAAATCAGCCGGTTGAATCGATTTGATTTGGTGCCAGGCGCCCTGTATATAGGGCGCCTGGTGCCCTGTTTATAGGGCGCCTGGTGCCCTACTTATAGGGCGCCTGGTGCCCTATAAGTAGGGCACCAGGTGCCCTTATATGCAGGGCACCGCCCTCTTTGAAATGTACCGAAAACCTCAATTTTCCCGGAAAACTCGGTTCCCTTGAAAGGTTACTCAAATATACTTCATGAAAACAAGAATTTAAGCTCTCTAACTAGGCCAAAATTGCGTGTCTACAGTAGGGCATACATTTCTATCATATGATACATATACAACCATACATGATCATACATGTGTGCACTTCCTCGTATTGAAATCTGACATAAATTGAAATCTACATGCGACAGGTGGATAAATTGAAAACTAGGAAAACCATAATACTCACTTCATACCATCACCAACAAACTACTAAAGATTATATATCAATCACATTTGGTACAACATTAAAACCTACAAAATTTGAAAATTAAAACAGTAAACATTAATATTTGAATGAAACAAGTGATAACTGATAATCAATGAGAAATAATAATAAAGATGTTAACATACCATTGTCTAGTTTCTCAATGTCATCTAACTTCTTTATACTTCTCATTTCTTTTGAAGATTGGAGCCAATCTTGGGTGTAAATAAGAGCTTCAACAATCTTAGGAGACAAGGAACTCCTAAATGGATCTAATACACGTCTTCCAGTACTAATGCTGACTCTGATGTAATAGTAGACATCGGAATTGCCAATAAATCTTTTGCCACAAGTGAAAGAATTGGATACCCTTGGACTATTAAGCATCCACCAATGTAAGATATCAAAAGAGTCATCAGAATCATCTTCTAAATCCTCATCTAAATATTTATCTAACTTAGAGTTGACATCCCCAGACTCTTTTTCAGCCCTTTGCTATTTGAATTTATGTATGATAAGTGTCTTCATCATTTGTGTGGATTGGTTAGATTCTTGCATACTAGAGCTTGAAGAAGAACCACCAAGTTGAGCACTTTCAACAGATCTTTGCAAACTACTTGATACTGAATTAACATACTTGTATTCATCAAACAAAGAATAGAGAGTTGTTTTCAATTTTCTTTTCATTGTCATTGCCTTTTCTTCTACATACATTTGTGAAATACCAAACTCCACAAATTCAAGTTTGTATCGTGGATCAAGAATCACAGCAATGAAAACCATAACATTTAATTTTTCAAGATTTCCCCAATATTTGTCACATTTTTGCTTCATTTTCAAAGCCATGTCACAAAATTCAATGTTACCACTTTCACACCATGCTTTAACAAGCATTCAACTCCATTGATTTCATGAAAGTATATGCTAGACATAACATAAAGTGAACCTGAAACTCTCAAAGTCAAGTCATAAAAGCTCTCTAACAACCTTGTTAAGTTTCTAACTTTCTCCCAATCATCATTTCTTGGAACTCCCAAACCTTCTCCTTCAAATAGTTCACTACTAAAGAATGGATCATGTTCTTCAAATCTTTCAAATGCCCTTTGAATTTTTTGAGCTGTTTTAAGCATGAGATATGTAGAATTCCATCTAGTTGGAACATCTAAGCATAACAAATTTTTGCATGAAATTTTTTCCTCCTCAACGCAACTTTTAAATTTTTGTAATCGGGTAGGGGATTGTCTTACATATCGTATAACATTACGAACATGAACAACTAAATCATTTGCAAGTTTCAAACCATCAGTGACAACCAAATTCATGATATGTGCAATACATCTAACATGAAGAAACTTTCCCTTTAAAACACATCCACCCCAATTATTTATTCTTCTTTTTAAATATGCAATTGCAATATTATTGGAAGATGCATTATCAACTGTAATAGTTATGACTTTCTCAATTTCCCAATGATTTAGATATTTTTCAAGTGCTTTTCCAATATCATCACCTTTATGACTAGAAATGGGACAAAAATTTAGATTTTTTTTTTTGCAAATTCTAATCATTATCAATAAAGTGTGCAGTGACACACATATAGTTTATCCTTTGCAAAGATGTCCATGTGTATGTAGTGATACAAACTCTCTTACAATCAAATCTTAGAAAGTGCTTCAATTTTTGCATTTCTTCCACAAACAAAGCATAACAATCTCTAGCAACAGTGTATCTTGAGAGAATAAGAAATCTAGGTTGTGCAGTGTTAACAAAATATTTAAAGCCATCGCCTTCAACATATTTAAGAGGAAGTTCTTCAATAATTATCATACATGCTAAAGCTTTTCTAATAGATTCTTGATCAAATTTCCAATGCAAAATATGATTAGGTGAGACATTTTCTCTAACTTCATTGTTATATGAGTGAAAAATGAGCTGACTTTGTGCACCACCATGTGTGTTGACCCTACTAAGTGGATATTTTTTGCATCTCATTATCAATGACTCCTAAGTGTACTCGTACCACAAACTTTGGGGTCACAGTCCACAATAATTACATTTGCATTTTTTTTACCCATTCTCATCTTTCTCAAGTCTAGAAAAATGATCCCATACATCAGCTCATTTTTTTTTCAACTTTACATTTTGGAAGCAATCTAGAACTTGTCACATTTGGTTGACTTGAAGCATTAGGATTTGAACTAATATCTGTAAAGTAATTGGGAGCAGATTATCATCACTTTGTGACATCTAACAAATAACACGAAGAACCGTAAAAATGACACACTAAATGACTAAAGTTAAAAAAAATAGATTAAGTAAGAAAATTGTACATTGATCGATTCACTTGTTGATGCCGTTGTAACTCCGCACCGGCACTGCAATTGAAGAACGAGGACCGTCAAGGTTGCAAGGTGCAACTGTGCAAGGCATTTTACGCTGGTTTATGTCATTTTCGAGTGGGCGCAAGGTGCAATGTGAAGTTGAAGAATGTGTACGCGGCAGTGGAATACCTGTTTATGTCACCGGACAGGAGGCCCTCTACTCTGGTCTCTGCAAGCACTGGACAGCCCTCTAGCCTTAAAAATCACTGGAAGGGAGGCCCTCTGGATCTGGAGTCTGGCTTGTGCAAGCGCCAGACGCAAGGCTCAAGGCAGCAAGCATTGGAGGCCCTCTAGTAGTTGTGTGACGCTGAAGCGAGGCCCTCTGGCCTCTGCAAGTGCTAAACGGCCCTTTGGCCTCTGCAATCATTGGCGAGAGGCCCTTTTGCCTCTGCAAGTGCCAGATGGGAGCCGTCAAACGGGAGGTGCGACTGTGCCTCTGCAAGCGTTGGAGGGAGATGAAGTTGTATGTAGACCCTCTGGCCTCTGCTCGCAGAGGAGATTTAGACATCGGACCCTCTGGCCTCTGCTCCGGTCGGTGCTCATTGTGTCAGACCCTTTGGCCTCTGCTCAAAGAGGAGATGTAGACGCCGCTGGCCGCAAGAGAGATGGCCCGAGGCTCCGAGCTGCCTGACTTCTACAGCCATTGGACAGAACCAAACAGGAGGCGAGGCGAGAGTGGAGTCTACGAAGAGCCTAAGGCCCTGAGATGTCAAGCATCGGCCGCCGGGGGCAAGGGCCGTGAGGCCGTGAGGGAGGGCCGACCCGTCGAGGGTGATTTCAATTTTGAGAATTTTCGGTTGAGGGTGAGGGCGAGGGTGAGGGTTCGAAATTAGGGTTTTTTTACCGCTTTTCCCTTGTATCTTTTGGTTTATTACATAAAATACTGAGGCAAAGATAAAAATATAGTGGGCAATATAGACATTCGATTTAGTGGGTTGGTTCAGTTTAGACAGGAAGGAAAACCAAACCAAACCGTTTTACTTAAATGGTTCGGTTTGGTTTGGCAAACCATTTTATAATGCCTCTCAACCCGAACCAAACCCTGTTCGATTCGATTTCTCGGTTTGAACCGTTTTATTCCCACCCCTAGCCTCCACCACAACTTCTTTGGATGGTAGTGTAAGCACCCGAAACGGGATATCCGTAGATCTCCCCTTTTCCGGCCCCTACGCTTGCTTTGGGGACTTGGTGGATGGGATGTTAGTGGTTGTGGTCGCCAGGAGCCAAAGGATCCAAAATATAGTAGAATGAAAAGAAATGAAATGGAGAAAAGACCGTCGTACCTTTGGAAGCAGGGAGATTGTTGGGTTCCGACTTCTCCTCTCTCGGCCAGCCGAAAGAAGAGAGCCTAGTGAGTCCTTCGTCTTCGATCCGGTTGAAGCTCCGCCTCAATCGGATTTACCTAAAAATGTCCATAAGAAAACATAGAAACAAGTGAAAGGTTCATTAGTTCTAATGAAAGCATAGTACCATGCTCAAATTTGAATTCAAACATGCAAAAGGAAAGAGACTAACTGGATTGGGACTAAATCCCAACCCCTATTTAGAAGGTTTAGATATGCATGAAAATGCAAATGAGTGGCTCAATATATGCTAAATGACATGTTAATGAGAGTTAAAATGAAAGGGGGGAGTAAAGGATCGACCGGAAAGGTAAATAAACTCAAAAAAAATGCAAAATGGGGTCTGCCACTGCTAGTGCTCCATATATGGGGTGCCTGCTGCAGGTGTCCCCTTGATGGGGCGCGTTGACCAAAGTCAAAGTGCCCTATTTATGGGGCACCAGGGACTGGCTACAGCAGATTTTCTTCCCTTCTTCGCGGCATCGCCCCGGAGTGTAGGAAGACCTCCAAGACGGAAAAAGGACTTCTTCAAGTAGCCAATACTCAAGTGAAGCTAATGAAAGAGTGTTTTGGCACTAGATGTGAGGGAAATGGAGGGTAGAGGCTCTCAAAGTTGGAGAAAAATCATATTTTTGAAGAAGGAAACTGCAGGTTTTTTTGGGTTTTTGGGAGAGTTTTGAATCGGTTTGAAGGCTTATGGGAGGTGAAAATGGCTTAGAAACGTGGTGTTGGATGAGTTCTAGGGTGGCACCAAGTTGGAACCTCCTTTCAGTTCCAAATGGGGGTCTATTTATAGCCCAAAAGAGGGTACTTTGGCCATTTTCGAAAAGCAGTGCCACGTGGCATAGCGCCCTATATATGGGGCGCCAGCATCATGAGGTCCGTCAAATCGACAAGATGAGTCACTATGGGGGGTCAAATCAGCTGGTCGAATCGATTTGATTTGGTGCCAGGTGCCCTGTATATAGGGTGCCTGGTGCCCTATTTATAGGGCGCCTGGTGCCCTATAAGTAGGGCGCCAGGTGCCCTTATATGTAGGGCACCGCCCTCTTTGAAATGTACCGAAAACCTCAATTTTTCTGGAAAACTCAGTTCCCTTGAAAGGTTACTCAAATATGATTCATGAAAACAAGAATTTAAGCTCTCCAACTAGGCCAAAATTGCGTGTCTACAGCTTGCCTAGCCTTGGCGTCGGCTTTGTAGGGGAGTAACACGAATGAAGCGTAGGCAAATGTAGCGAAGCGTAATGAGGTGTAGCGGAATGAAGTGGTAATGGACTGAAAAGGTGACGCCAAGGTGTAGATTTAGACACGCCATCATTGGCCTAGTTGAGTGGAATAAAACTTTATCGGACTCTGAGACTACCCTTTGTCTTATCGAAACCTTCCCTCTGGTTGATTGGTTAAAGTGAAGAACAGTACTGAAAGTAATTAACTAAAATCTCACGTGGGGGAGAATTGTTACCGACCAGGACCCGAACTGCATGGTGTGTTGGACTCGGTAGAAATGCATTGAAAAGTAAATTGCGAAAAGTAAAGAGGAGACAACCAATCAACCACGGTTGGGTTCTTCAAATTCATAAGGTTTACTTAGAAATACCTGTTCAGTTCGAAATGGAATAACTTCTTGTCTTGATGAAAACATCGTTGAAACATATTGGAAGCCGATTCTCCGGAAAATCAAGACCTCCTCTAGGGGCTATACAAGACCATCTTTAAAAGGGTTCATGATGGGACTGGAAGGAGGTTATGGCATGATTAGGAAGCGGGGAATGGTTATGGTGGGATGATGCATGTTGGTGTATGAAATGATGCATGCTGGGTTTAAAGAAATGCAAATAAGTATAAGAAAATAGTTGAAGATATAGGTTGAACATAACGGGTCAGGACATTTATGGAGAAACCGTCGTCCCCGCATATTCAACTTTGGCCTATCCGCAAGCCTAGGGAATGACTGAGCCCTCACTGATTTTGTTGAAGGGGTTCTCAGGCTCAGCCCCCTTTAGACTTGAGGTCTTCAATATCTCAAATATTATTTATTTTGATAGATGCAATACTAAATACAAGTCCTAATAGGGTCGGGGTAGTCCACTTTTAGTTTCTCAATTTTTGATTTTTTTGGTGTTTTTGCTTCCTCCAAGTGCCTGGGGATATGAAGCTGGCATGCCTTCTCCTATTCCTGCACCCACTTGAAAGAAGATATTAGAACTTTATTTTGGCTTAGTCCCTTGCGAGGAGAGGGCAAAGTTGCCTTGATCTTTTGTCAAGAGACATCGGCCTTATCAAGGTAAAGATAACAGAAAAATATAAGTATGCATAAAAGAAAATATGCAAGACTGAAATTAAACATGAATGCAAAGGTAACTAGTCAATTTAGAAAGCAAATTTTTAGGCGTTTTAGAAATTTTTGGTTTGTTTGGGTTTTGATAGTTTTATAATGTTTTTGGTATTTTGGTATTTTTATGATTTTTTGGTGTTTTGAATATTTAATTTTTAAGATTTTTGATTTTATCAAATTTTTTGGTGTTTTTGAAGTATTCAAAATTTTTTTTGTTCGGTGTAAAAGAAACGACCATCTCATCTTTTGCCTTGCTTGCCATAGGTGCCCCTCATCGTTGCCTAGAGGTTAAGAGTAGGCATCACGTGTAAGAAAGTGCCTAGTCCGAAATCTTCTAACCTTCCGCCTTTGATAGGCTATGGCTCTTCTTGGATCCAGTCGGTCAACCCTGCTCACAAGGTTAAAGAAAGAAGAGGAATGATGGTAAGTCCTTGATAGGATTCAGGGGTGTCGAATTTGTTTCTCTACTAGTGCCCGCGTTGCCCGTTTGGGATTTGACATCCTTGGGTCCTTCCTTCTAGCACTTTTTCTTTGATGGCCCACATTCAGACAGGTCTTTTCCTTTTGCTTGATTTTGACCTGAGGGGTTCATTGCCCATCTTTTGGAGCCTTTTTCTTTTTGGGCTTTTGTTGGTACACATTCAGACAGGTCTATTCTTTTGCCGACCTGAGGGGTCATTGCCCATCTTTTGGCACCTTTTCTTCTGTTTTAAGAAGTCAGACCTTCTGAGGCATTTTCCAACTAAGGCAATGGGCACTTTCGATACTCCTCATTCTAACCCCTTCCATCTACTCTGAGAAGAGAATGGGACAGGGTTGACCTTCTTTTACCAAGCGTTGCTTAGCTTTGTCTCTGACTTCCAATCATCGGATTCCAAAACCTAGGTGTGTAGTGTGTGCAGTATGATGTCTATCCTTATTTCCCTAAGTGACAAGTTGGTGCACCGAACAAGCAAGCGTTAGATGTTACCGTCATTCTTCATACCTCTGGATTTTATAGATTTTTTTGTTTTTTTGTGATTTTTTTAAGGGAAATATTTTTTTGAGGTATACACCATTCTAGGGATGAGCTAGTTCTTCTCCTTATGCATTAGTCAGCTTGTATGAATTACCGGGATAAACAGCCGAAATCACATACGGACCCTCCCAATTAGGTTGAAGTTTGGAGTGGGGACCGCCCGACTTAATGAATATTCTTTTAAGCACAACCTCACCGATTTCAATTTTTCTCTCCACCACCCTCTTCTGATAAAATCTTTTAAGTCTATTCTGATAAGATCTAGCGTGTTTGGCAGCGGCCAGCCTCCTTTCATCCCAGAGTTCGAGTTGCGCGAGAAGGGAATCTCGGCGTTCATTCATCGGGATATCTCGATCGATCTGGACTCGGAGGGAAGGAATGATTACTTCGTATGGGACTACTGCCTCCATCCCAAATGCCAAGGCATAGGGGGTCTGACCCGTTGGGGTTCGAATAGAAGTGCGGTAGGCCCATAGAGCATCAACTAACTTATCTGGCCAGTCCGCGAACTTGCTAGACTTACACATTTTCTTAATGATTTTTATCAGGGTTTTATTGGTGGCTTCCGCTTGACCGTTGCCTTGAGGATAATATGGAGATGAATGATGCAATCTGATGCAATACCTGTTGCAAAGGTCACGCAGCTCCTGGGAGATGAATTGCGGTCCATTGTCGGTGATAATGTCGCCCGGGATCCCGAACCTGGCAATGATGTTGCGTTTGATGAAGGTGCAGACTATTGATGCCTTGATCTCCACGTATGCTTCCGCCTCTGCCCACTTGGTGAAGTACTCCGTTGCCGTTAGGATGAAGGATTTGGTTTTGTTTGTGGAGTTTGGGTCACCAAGGGGTCCGATAACATCAAAAGCCCACATAGCGAAGGGCCATGGGGCGTGAATCGGGTGAAGGGAAGATGCGGGAGAGTGAATCTTGTCGGCATGAAGTTGACATTAATGACAATGCCGGACAAAGATTGAGCAATCTTCTTCCAGAGTAGGCCAATAGTACCCTTGCCTGATGATCTTCTTGGCGAGGGCTTGAGCATTTATATGGCCTCCACATACTCCGGAGTGTGCTTCCTTAAGCACCAATTCAGCCTCTTCTTCATCTACGCATCTCAATAGAACGCCGGCCAGGCTCCTTTTATAAAGTACTCCACCTAAGATGGTGTATCTCTAGGAGACCCTTCTTATGGCTTTCTTCTCTTCGGCAGTTGATCCTGGAGGATATGTCTGATCCTGGCAGTAATTTGCAATCTCATGATACCATGGTTTCTCACCCTCTTCTAATTCTTCCAACTCAACTAAAGATACTTCCTCCTTTTTCTCAATGTACTCTTTCCTTTCAAACTCTTCTTTAACCTTCAAGAATCGTGCATCTTCTACTACCGGAATGGTACGTCGACGGACATAGATCGTCTTAACCTGTCTGCCTAGCGGGACAGATAGTGAAGATGCCAGAGAAACGAGAGCATCGACAAGAATATTTTGAGCACGAGGAACATGAATGAATTCGAGTTTGGAGAATAGCTTGATGTAACAGGTGGTGAGTTCTTGGTATGGTCTGAGCCCGGGATGAGATGTGCGGTATTTGGCCAGTATTTGGCGGAGAATCAACTGACTATCACCGATCACCCTTAGTTTAGTGACACCATAGAAGTGAGCGGCCTCCAGTCCGGCCAATAAGGCTTCATATTCAGCTATATTGTTTGTTGCTGGAAAATGGAGCTGAAAAGCCTGTGGAATGGTGGCACCTTCGGGTGATAGAAGAACAATCCCTATCCCTCTACCCTGGGAGTTTAATGCCCCGTCAAAATACAAAGTCCATAGATTGGAAGATCGAATGGACATCAACTCTTCATCGGGAACTCTGATTGGATGGGGTCAAAAGTTGGAATGGGATGATGGACAAGGTGTTTAGTAATTGTATAGCCCCTGATTGCCTTCTGTTGGATGTAGGTGATGTCGAATTGAGAGAGGAAGAAACCCCCAAAGTTTGATCAATGTTATCCTTCTCCTCATATCGGATTTCATCCAGCTGAATCGCATTTTCTAGATACTCCGGTAGCTTGGCACATTCTAAGCCTTTCTGAGCTAATTGATGCAAGTATCTTTCTGGAACTCTCCTACCTCTGATTTTTGTCCTATTTAAAAACTAAACCTAAAGAAGAAGAAGGTAAATAAGGGAAGGAAGAGGAGGTGGAGGGAGTGGAATTTATTGAAGAGTGTTGAGGGCAAAGAAGGTCAATCAAAGATCTGGTGGCTCCTTGGGTCGAATGCCCTTCCGAGGCAAGTTGAGATGTTTTCTCGATCGAAATTTGAGTTTCGAGGAGGACATTGTTTTTTGGGGAGTGCTAAACATAAAGACATAATGGGCTTCAGGTGCCCGATTTGGGTTGAGATCAACTACGGGAGCCAAAGTAGGCGAAGATATTGATAAAGAGGGGAAGACTTCGAGCAATGTTTGACAAAGGGGGCTTTCAGGCCCAATGTTGTCAGAAAGAGGTGATGGGCCAGTAGGCCGGATGATCATAGAAGAATGTGGGTTTATGGACCCAATAAGAGGAGGATGCGGGCTCAAGGGCCCGGGTTTAGGAGATGGGCTCAAGGGCCCAAGAATTGGAGAAAATGGACACAAAGGCCCAAATTTAGTGGAGGGGCTCGGTGGCCCAAGAGCAACAAGTGGGTACGAGGACCCGTAAGTTGGGCCTGAGTGCCTAGAAATAGGGATCGGGCCAAGAAGCCCGGGAAGAGCATCACAGTGAGTTGGGGCGTCGGCCCCAAAAGATGACATAATGAGGGAAGGCTCTCGTGGAGTTGGTTGGACTTTTTCTCGAGTCGGTTTGGCAATATGACCCTCGGGTGGGTCAACAGGTGGTTCAGCTTGGAGTGATTCATTGCTTGACCCTTCTTCATCGGTGGAAAACAGAAGAGATATTTCTGGATACAAGTCATCTTCAGGGTCGTTGGTTCTTCTTCTCTTCTCTTGGTCCATCTCTTGTTCTTTCTTGTTCTCAGCCAGTTGAATGGTCTCTTTCTTGATGAAAAACTTTTGTAATCCTTCAGAAAAAGTATCTGCTTCTGAGATTCTGACCATTCGCTGTCGTTCCATCATACCCAACCCCGCTTTTTGGTTGTAACCTCATTAGATTGATTGGCTCAGCTATGCCTTGCAGTTCTTTGCCTAGTCCTCGGCCTTCTCTATATCTCAAACTCTTCATTATGTGCCAACCAATAGTTTCATTTTTCTCTCTTTTCCTTCTCCACACTTGCCTGGGCTGCTTACTTATTTCTGGAAGATCCAAGATTGTCAAAATCGGTTCATTCGGCAACCCAAGGGGTGGTGGAGAAGATGGATGGTCTAAGGGCATGCTAGTCACCTTAATCACTTGTCCCTTGTAAGAGAATTTAAGACACTGGTGATTGGTGGAGGCGACTGCCTCTAGTGCTTCCAAATCGGGACGTCCCAGAATAGCTTTGTATGTCGGATCCATCTCAAGTATGTGGAAGTCAACAGTGACTGTTCGAGGTCCAAGCTTTACATTTAATGTAATCAAGCCATCGGCAGGCTTTTTCTAATTGTCATATACGGTCACTGTTATTTGAGATGGTCGGACGTCCTCCTCGGAGATTCCACAAAGATGTAATGTTTCTGGTGGCAGAACATTAATGGAGGCTCCGGTATCGACTAAACATGACTTAATGCCTACTCCATTGATGTGGACTGTGATGCATAAGGCACGTTTCCTTATTTTCGGGTCAGCCAACTCTTCCTTTGTGAATGTAAGGGCCGGGTACTCACTTCTTGGGACCAAAACTGATGAGATCTTTTCCGGGGGGAGGCTCTCGTTTACCATTACTCGCCGTAAGTACTATTGGAGAACCTCTTGATGGACTTTGGATCTTTTGATCAACTCTAAGATAGAGATCCGTGCCGGGGTTTTATCAAGATGTTTCAGCAAGTCATAGGATGTCCCAGGCAATGGTTCTTCGATGTGTTCTTCTTCTGCTTCTGGTACTAATCCTGACTGACCGGCATGGGGAAAGACCCTTTGGAACATGCGCCCACTCCTAAGTACTGTGGCAAGTTGAGGAGTTATAGATGGGGTGGTAGTGGTGGGTTGTGGGTTAGGTCGAATGATGGTAGCTCTTGTGATGGATGTAATGATGGTGGTTTGAGGCATAGTAGGGTAGGTAGGTTGTGAAGATACAGTTGCTCAGGGCGGGATGATGATGGGTCCTAGTGGTGGTGATGTTTGTGGTGGATTAACCGGGCGGATTAGGGTCCGTCCCGATCGGAGTTGTATGGCCGGTGGTGTTATGATGGGTCGTGATCCCTAAGCTATGTCTGAATGTACCGTGCCTTCTCATAGAGTTCACTCATGGAGGTGGGATGATGCAAAGCCAGCATATTCTTTAAGGCCGGAGTGGCATTAGTGATGATTATCTTCACTTGCTCTAGTTCTGAAATGGAATCAGTAAGCTTTTCTGCCATGGACCTCCACCTATCAGCATATCTGGTAAAATATTCATCATTGCTCATTCTTTCGGCCATGAGGTTGGTGATGGAATATGTTGGTCCGACCCTGTCTTGATATCTCTGCAAAAATTTAGTTTTGACAATTTCAAAGTTACTCACCTCCAAAGAGTCAAGCGAGTAGAACCACTCTAAAGCTGAACCCTCTAATGATCTTCTGAAAAGAAAAGCAAGGGCCCTTGGATCATTTTGCCACATTATCGACTCATACATAAAGTCCTTGATATGAATGAAGGGATTACCGGTTCTGTTGTAGCGATGGTATACCGGCATCTCAGTGGGAGGTTGATGAAAAGTAGGGAGAGAAGGAAGAGAAATTTCGGGGACTGCCTTGGTGTCGATTAAACGTCTAAGCTCTCTACACTGCTCATCCATGCGATTGATTTTGTTAATCATAGCCAGATCGACAGAAGGTTCCCCAAGAGGAGGAGGAGGAGTGGGTGCTTGGTGCACTGGGATTGTGATTTGATGGGCCGAAGCGGCCGGATAAGAAGGGTACATTGGTGGATGCACCAAAGGGTGAGTAGGGTTGAGATGATTAGAAGAATAAACTGGTGGTCTAGAAGGAACAACAACATTTGGATTGGGATGATCTAGATTAGCCACCGGATGAGGAGAAATTGGGGCCATGAGCCCGGTATGAGAATGGCCATGAGTTGACACATTGGGTTGATGTGCCACTGACCGAGGGGTAGAGATGTGAAGACCACCTTCGGGAGGAATGTGGTCGGCGGGCGACTTGCCCTTGAGGATGGCTTTGATAGCCTGAAGTTGGGTAGGGTCGGCATGAGAGAATGCCTCCCACAGAGAATCTGGGTGGGGTCAGGGTGAACTGGTCTCAGGGAGTATTTCGGGTTCATTAATGGCACATACGGCATCCGGGTGGAGGTAGGATTGGTCATACTCCAACTGCAATGGCTCGTATCCTTGGTTCGTCATCCCGACGACTCACCCTGATCTTAAATTCATAAACACAATAGAAAAAAAGGTTGACAAATAAAAGCTCAAGGATTTTTTTTGTTTTGAATTTTTGACCCATTTTTTGTTTTGATTTTCTTTTGTCGGATAAGCAAGTTACCAAGCAAATTAACCTCAAGCAAATTTTTTTGTTTTGGTTTTTTTTTGGTGATTTTGGTATTTTTGTTTAATTTTCAGTTTTTGTTTGCAAACAAGTAATAGCAAAGACTTGGAATGATTAACGCAAATTTTTTTGTTGTTTCAACCTCAAAATAATGGCTTGTTAAGAGAAATATTGTCCACTCAAATAAATGGGTAGGACCCTATGCTCTCACAACACCGAGCAATCTAAGGTTACAACCAAAGATTGTCGTCTCGGATCTCGGCTTCATCTCGGAAGGGTGAAAGAGAAGAGATCTCGTGAGATTCTCGGAAAAATCTCGTTAGATCAGATCTCGAATTTCATTTATATAAGGTATGCCTTACTCAAGAATTGTCATTTTGCATCTAGATTGATCTCATAGATACTGAATAAAAGAGATCTCGAAAAAATCTAAAGAGATTGGATCTTGAAAATAACAATCAATGTACATGTTTAGATGTAAAATGTTATGTAATCTCTTTAAAAAGAACAAGAGAATTCATAATAAACATCAAAATAAGATATGAGAGAATTAAAAGTGTAACACGAGGGTGAACTATTATTAACATGAGACATATAAGAAATCTTATGTTAGATTAAAACTTCATCTTGAACAATATGGATAGAACATAGAAGATTGATGACATCTTGGGTCAATTGTACATCTTTAGTCATAAAAATATTAAGTTATAAAATTTTATCAAACAATAATATTTAGATAAGTACTTATATAGATTCCATAATAAAATTGAAAATATATGAATCAAACTTAACAAGGTCATCTAACAAGTTAGGAATAGTAATAGGCAAAGGAGATCAAGGTACCAAAGATATTATAAGGATATTCTCGTCTCGGCGATCTCGTTTCTCGGACGTGTGAAAAAAAAGAGATTCTCGGGAGATCTCGAGAGATTCTCGGGAGATTGCATTCCATGGTTACAATGATAGGTAATAGGTACTCCGGGTTTTGGGGTAAAAAGGGTACAACCAGCCCGATCAGTGAAGAGGGAATCCTTCACGTCTGAGGACTTACAGAGGCCTTGATGGAAGCTACCCAGTCCTTCCGAGAGAGAATCCCTGGAGGAGGAGTTGGCAACTGATAGAATTGTATGCCCTACAAGCCAATCATATATGATATGATTTGACATTTCTAGATATATCTTATTCAATTAATTAGGCAAATCTTCATTATAAGCTCTTATTAGATGCGAATATCATAATGAAGTTCTTGATCAAATACAATGATAATTAAATCATAATGAGATCATGATAATGAGATTGATCATCTAGAGGTATTTGATCTAAATGTACCTAGTCATAGGATACTTGAGATGGGACATCAAGGATCCGGATAGACTAGTGTATGTGATGTCTTCTCATGTGATGATGACGACCGATCTCATTGGTCATTAGTGTGGAGACACTGAGATACACATACAGGTGCTCATTAGTTGAATGAGTTCACTGAAATGACCGAATTAGAAACCCTGAATGGTATCTTACCGAACTGTCTATCAGGGTTTTCTATCATCACGGTTGCATGGTTGGACCTTTGACCTGAGTCGCCAAAGATGCCTTATTGGGTGGAACTTGTGCTTTGACCATTGACTTATGGATCACAATTTAGATGGTCCTATATAGCGATGGATCGGGTATAAGGAAAATCCGATGGAGGCAATTGAGCGGACAACAAGGGATCGTCCACTCTTGGTAAGTGAGAGTGAATGTCCTATGGGATAGTACTCTAAATCCCTGGCCATGGTAGATAGGATAATTGGAAAAGGAGTTTTCCAATTGATCAAATTCCGAGTACATGATCCTATAGAGTCGGTACACTAAGGAGTTGACAGTCGATGCCGTACTCATTTCCGACCGGGACATTGGATGGATGAGGGTTTATATCCATGTGGTAACTGATGATGGAAAGGCTCAATGGAGATGAGATTATCCCCATAGCCATTTGGGATCATGGCATGTGGTTTGTACCCTTCATGATCGGTAGGCCGATTAATCTGTTATCGGATAACGGATTTAATTAAATTAAATATAATTGTTCTATTTTATTTAGGCCTCAACCAAATAGGTTATTGGGCCTAGTGGGTCACACACAAAAGAACTTATCCACAAGTACATGGGCAAGGGCGTAATTTATCGAGATTTTGGGTTTTTATGAAAAATTCCATAATTCTCTATAAATACTAATGGTTTCAGCCAAAACCAATCAAGCCAAGGGTAAAAACCATGTCCCAAGCCTCCTCCCTACCTCCTTCTCTCTCAAGAAGGTGTCCATGGTCGATGGAGCTCCGTTCGGGAAGAGTTCTCGAGGCCGGTGCGAAGGGAGAACCTGCTGTGGATGAAGTTCGTGTGGATACTGCTGGAGACTGGACACTTGAATGGTTTGAAGAGCTTAATAAGCTCATCTCCTTCATCTCCATGGGATTATATGAATCCCTATCAGGTATATTCAAACCCGATTTGATCGGTTTTCGATTTTCGTCGTTCGGTTCTGATAGGAATCATCGCTTCCGCTGCACCAAACTTTTATGCACAATTCCTAATAGTGGTATCAGAGCCCGGTTCAAGTCTCAGTCGAAACCGACGTCGAATCGACATTATTTTATGTTATTTATGTGTTCCCAAATCTGTGCAAATGTCTATTTTGTGGAGGCCACCATATTCTGCGTATGACTCAGATAAAAGATTGGTTGGATATGGTAGAATCTCGTGATATAGGGATTTCCAACGCCGCAAACCGTTTGAAGTTTGGATATCTGTAGTGTTCGGGAGAAGCCTCAAAAGTTGGTGTTTCTGTCATGCCCGAACCGACACTCGTATTTGGGGATTTTGTGAAATCTCTGTCCACAGAAGAAATTGAGGCTTGGAAAATGTTTAGAATATGGGTAATATGATTACCTAGCCTTTATCTTTGATATCCAGCTTTGAACTACGGCGGAGGAAGAGAATTTTTGAGTTTTCCGACGAACTAGGGTTCTGCGGAGTCTGGTAGCGCGGACTTGTTTCTTCCTGATTTCCCATTGATATAGAATTTTTCTCTGAAGGGATATATACATATTTGAAAACTTAATTTGATTAGGATTATAAATTATATTTTTGGAGAATATTTGGCTTCCTGGATAAGGAGTTATCTTTGTTACTAAATAGAGATTTCTGCTACGGAATCTCGGTGACCGCCGCCTCTTCTTCCTCATTTTTCGGACGATAGGGATTTTTACTGGATATTAAGCCGACTGTTTTGGATTCATTATTTGATAAGGATTCCAACACATATTTTTCCATATTTTTAGGACTCCTGGATAAGGAGATATGTCCGATTTTAAGGGGGACATATCCTCCCGATGAATAATTCAATCGCGATAGGAGTCTGGCGCGCGAGCGGCGCACCGACGGTCGGCGCAGACGCGCTTGAAGACTGGCGCACGTCGCGGCGCACACCGGCGCTCGCCGGCGTGGCGTAGTGCGCCGGAGCGCGCGGTGCATTGCGCCAGAATCATATTTTATGATTTTAAAGTGTTTAAAATCATAGAAAATTCCGAAAAATTGCCATAAAATTCCATAAAAATTATGAAAAATTCTATAATATTATTTAACATGTTTTAAAGTGTTTAATGGCATGTTAGATAATTTTAAGCCTTATTTATATAGATTCACTCATGGTTAAACTTTAAAATTGTTTTAAAGGTTTAACCTATATAATTAGTGTCTTAATTAATTCTGTAAAATGATATTTAACAGAATATAAATTGGGACATTAATTTATGACTTTGCACTGCATTGGGAATGCATGAATGTTCTAAATAGTTTAGTTTTGTATGTTCATTTCATATAAATTGTTTATATGTTATTGTCATGTTATTTTCATGATATTTATTTCATGAAAAATTTGACATGCATGAAATTGAGAATTTAAAAATGAATTATATAATTTTATGCTGATATATATGATATATCTCATATAATTATCACGTATGCGCTCTATGTTCATGTGATGAATATTAGTGTGTATGGAGGTTATCATGGACTTAATTGTGCTTGGCTTGTGATTGCTTTTAATTGTGTTGGTTATGTTATTAAATGGGGCCTGTGTGTGCCTCCTCTCTCTATACAATCTGATTGTACATTCTACCTCCCTCCATTAATGTACTCCACTTGGTTAAAACCAAGGTTTCTTATTGAGTTATGTACATTTGTGGGTCTACATACCCTTAAGCCGCTTGTAAGAGTTAAAAGCAGGTTCGTGGAAGGTTGGAGAGCGGGACCACTTGGAGAAGCTCCCTTCTGAAGTGGGAGCATACCAACTCAAGCATCTGAAGCAAGGATTTTCACCTAGAGGGGTGCCTTAGGTGCATGCTTAGGGTTAAGTCCATGATCACCTGATTTTGTGCATATTTGATATGTGGATGTGTGCTACAGGTTATACCTTAGATATATGATATTCCAAAGGTATTATATATACTTAGCACATATTATCGATGAGACTAAAATAAAATCCCTCCTTGTCATAATTAGGTTGATAAACGTGTGACATTAAGAATGACTCACGTAGCATTCCGTTGTTATGGTCTTGATGAGCCAATCTTATATTGGATGGGTTTGTTGTGCTACCACAAGACTCATTCAGCAAGGGATTGGTGATCATGGCTAAGGCATTTTCCGAACCTTGGGGTGTACCATTTACATGGCTTTGTTGTGCTACCACAAGGGCTGTGTGAAGAATCCATTCTCATAACATAACAAGCGGGTTTGACCTAACTAGAGTATATGGCTTGTTGTGCTACCACAAGGTCATAACTCTAGAGGCTAAATGACTAAGAGTTTCAAGAGTTGCAACTGGCAATAGTTGCCTACCTATTAAGTATGGGGTGATTTTTTGTGCTACCACAAGGTCATCACCATAAGGTTAATAGGGTCTTAGTCCCCACTAGGATTTCATCGTGATATCCCGTCTTTGCATAATGAGGGTTATGCAAATTCGTCGAAAATTAGTGGGAGCATAAATTATGATCAAAGACCATATCTTAATTTTAATGAATGTTTGCAATGTTATATTGATAAAATTATATCTCAGTTGTAGAATACGATAATAAACCACCATTAGTATGGCATATTAGATGCCATATAGCTTAATGGCTCACACTTCTTAGACTGGTTTAGAACTAAGAGAATTGTTCTCATAGTTTACCAATTAACTATTCTACTTGAGAAGTAGGTGTCTCCTAAATTATCTAGTGATATGAAAGAAAGATAAGATCTTATCTCATAGACAAGATGTATTGTTTGCCTTAAACTAGATGTTAGTCTCTATGAGACATAATTATAGAGACAACATGGATAGATGGATATGAGATCCATCATGGCTCATAGTGATGAGCTAACTAAAGGGCAACTTAGATAAACAATACATCTTAATTACTTCTTGTTGGTGAGACCAATAGTAAGAAGTAAAATCATTAGATAGAAATAAGAGAGAGTTAATAGTAAAAGAAGGTGGTAAAGATAATAAAGCCAGAATAAGACATGATTCTTACACTGTCATGATGATGATAAGTGGAAGAGGAAGTACAAAGTGTTTTGTATATAATGCAAAGGTGGAGCTTGAGAAGCTTCATGTATCCAAGTCATTGACACTTACTTGTTTTAAATATACACTTAATAGTATTAGATACTATATGTGTATATCATAATATTAGATACTATGGATGCATCTAATGGTATGAGATACCAGATATGCATCTTATATCTACAAGGAGTTGTAGATGATGACAAGTAAATGAAGGCTTAATAAATAAGATGTTGACCTACATATGAAATGGTGCAAAAGTTGCATCATTATTAGTGGGAGGTACAATTCTTTAATAGTCTTATGGAGATGTCTTAATAATTAATATTGCTATTATATCCTTCTACAAGAACATTATATGATTTCCTACTTGAATAAATGTTGATTTATTCTAAGTTATGGAATTGATAGATGTTCTAATAGATTGAATGGCAAAGTGTTTGCCAGTGGGAGCTTAATGAATTGTTTAATCATATTTGATATGTTAGCTCTCATGTTATGTGTGAATATTCCTTTTAAGAGGAAATGGGTTGATTTAGTTCAATCTACACTTTAGCTTTATATAGACATGGAGAATGGGTTAATGAGTTATTAGAACTCGTACATTTAGATGTATGTTAGCCCATATCTAGTAAGGCTAAAGAAGAATATTTCTACTTCATTATTTCAAAGATGATGTCTCTAGGTATGGATACATGTACTTTATGAAGTACAAATCTAAGACCTTTGAGAAATTATCTGAGATTAAGAATGAAGTAGAGATACTAATGGAACAAGTATTAGAACTCTTTGATGAGATCAAAGAGAGGAATACTAAGTACATAATTCACATATAATTGAAGGATAATAGAATATAGTGGACACCTCTTTACACATTTTAGCTTAATTGAGTAGCTAAAATGAGAAGTCATATTATGTAAGACATAATATGAACAATGACAAGCTTTGCAAATTTCCTCTTTGTCTATTTTGGTTAAGTACTCATTATAACCACTTGATCTTAATAGGTACCTTCTAAGTCTGTTTTGATTATTCCATATAGGATATGGAAAAGGGGTTAAAACTTGACCTTAAGCAAGTTAAGGTTTCGGAATGTCCGACCTGGTGAAGAAGTATAACTCTAACAAGTTGGAATATATATAAGACTATGAAGTGTTGCTTGTGGGATATCCAAAGGAAACTTTTGGATATTAAATATACGACCCTTATGTATAAGGGTATGTGTTGCTCAGCTCACTATATTTCTAAAGGAAAAGTTCCTTCTTAAGAAAGATAGTGGGAGCAAGGTATATATGGAAGATGTTCCAGTTCCACAACCCAATAACACTTCTATTAAGGTGCTAGTTAATAATTACACAAGGACAAATCATAGGTCTTTACTTGTGTCCATTCTACCTAAGAGATATGTGAGACATATCTCTGATAGATGAAATGAGGCATAAGATAATAGGGATATTGATCCTAGGATCTATATAGAACCAATATGAGATATTGATTCATTAATGGGAAGAAACAATAAAATCCGATATAAACTTTATCTATTCTAATCAAGTTTAGAACTTGATAGATCCACCTAAGGATATAGTATCCATAAAGAATAAATGGATCATTAAAGAATAGATTGGAGTGGATTAGAAGGTAGATACCTTCAAAGGTGAGAATAGATGAAAAGGATATCATCTAAGTCAAATTGTTGACTATGATGAGATCTTTTACCTATTCCACGGATTAATCCATTTGGATTTTAATTGTTACACTCTATGATTATGAGATAAGCTAATTGGATGTTAAGATAGTGTCCCTCTAAGGTATTTTGAGGAACAGGTGTATGTGATACAACTATAGGGTATCAAGTCCCAATAACATCCAAGAAGAGTGTGTATTAAGTTCATTTATGGACTGAAGTAAAACTTCCCATAGATCATATATAAGGTTTAATGAGATTAAATCTTATGACTTCGTTAAGAACGAAGAGGAGCCTTGTGTATTCAACAAGATAAGTGGGAGTGCTGTTACTTTCTTGACATTTTATGTTGATGACATACTACTCATTGAGAATGAAGTAGGTGTGTTATCATAAGTGAACCTAGCTATCAAATTGATCCTCCAAACACAATTTGGGTTTTGAGATCTATGGAGATAGATCTAAAATCAATGCCCAGTTAATGTACGTAGTCACCATAGTCAAAGGGTTTGACATGATAAACTCCAAGATAGGTTTCTTACCTATGTGGTGTGGAGTTGATCTCTGTAAAATGTTGTCTTTGTAGACTTCTTGAAAGATAAAGAGATCACATAAATAGAGCCCTTATGCCTTTGTCATAGGGTCTATCATTTATATGATGCTACGTACATGATGTGATTAATGCTCTAAGTGTTATGAGCATTCATCAGGAAGATCCAGGTGAGAGTCACTGGATAGTTTAGAGATATATCATTTGGTACATGATAAGCACTGAGAACGTATCTCTATACACTGGAGGATAAGACTTGAAGTCTTGTAGTTTTACAAACACAAGATTCTAATCAAATAAGTTTGATATTAAGTCAGAATAATGGTGGTGCAGTGAGTTGAAAGAGTTCTATGTGATAGAACACTGTAAGTTCTACAACATATGTAAACAAGTTTACATAGTGGTTGCACACTACTTGAGAAGTAGTCTAGATGAAGTTTTTCATCTACATATTTGATATGGGATTGTCTCAATTTTCTCTGAAAGTGTATCATTATTTTGAGAAAACAATGGAGTAGAGCTGATATCTCATCAGAAGTTTAGAACTTCTGTGGCGATACCATACAATCAGAAAGATTGCAACTTATAGAGATATAATTAAAGATAAAGTATCTACCGTTAATAACATTGCAGATCCACTAACTGAAGCAGTTACTCAAAGAGTGTTTGAGCTTCACCTCGAGCTGATATAGATCAGTCAGATGGGTGATTGGCTTTAGTGCAAGTGGGAGATTGACATAAATGTATGCTTTACAAGCCAATCATATATGATATGATTTGACATTTCTAAATATATCTTATTCAATTAATTAGGCAAATCTTCATTATAAGCTCTTATTAGATGCGAATATCATAATGAAGTCCTTGATCAAATACAATGATGATTAAATCATGATGAGAGCATGATAATGAGATTGATCATCTAGAGGTATTTGATCTAAATGTTCCTAGTCATAGGATACTTGAGACGGGACATCAAGGATCCGGATAGACTAGTGTATGTGATGTCTTCTCATGTGATGAGGACGACCGTTCTCATTGGTCATTAGTGTGGAGACACTGAGATACACATACAGGTGCTCATTAGTTGAATGAGTTCACTGAAATGACCGAATTAGAAACCCTAAATAGTATCTTACCGAAGGGAGAACCTGCTGTGGATGAAGTTCGTGTGGATACTGCTGGAGACCGGACACTTGAACGGTTTGAGAGCTTAAGAAGCTCATCTCCTTCCTCTCCATGGAATTATATAAATCTCTATCAGGTATATTCGAACCCAATTTGATCGGTTTTCGATTTTCGTCGTTCGGTTCTGATTGAGACGGATTCTAAAGGAACCCATAGGAATCGTCGCTTCCGCTGCACCAAACTTTTATGGACGATTCCTTACAGCAACCACCAAGAGGGGTGTTTGGATGTGTGGGGCTTTGGGAGGAGAGAGCCTTCCTTCTCGGATGTCCTAAGGAGACGGGCGAACCCGAAACTCCAATGCAAACTAAATGCAAGTGAAATGTCAAGGAATTAAGGAGCAAGCAAGAAGAAAATAAAAACAATGATTAATGAGATGTTGTAGGAAGCAAGTGAACAAAACAATGATATGAAATTAAACTAAGATGGAAGAAAGTATTAATTTAACTAAGCATGCTTTGAAAGATTTGCTAAAGGAAAACTGGGCTTAGAAGGAAATAGACAAGTATACTTAACAAGGGATGAAAGAAGATGATATCTAAAATACTAAGGTGAAATAAGTTGATAATTAAAGCTAGAAATCAGATCGCTATGCTTTTTTAAAAGGACTAACGAAAGACAAGTAAATCGGAAGAAACAAGATGATACTCCAAGGAAACAAACAAGCATGTAAGCAAGTAAATAGCAATGCAAGGAAATGGAAATGGCTTAAATGAGAAATAAGCATGTTTTCAAGTGGACATTCTTAGGAAAGAAGAGAAGAACTCACTAAAGCAAAGTCGGTCCCACCATGGTCGCCAAAAGGTGTAAGCACCCGAAACGGGATATCCATAGATCTCCCCTTTTCCGGCCCCTACGCTTGCTTTGGGGACTTGGTGGATGGGATGTTAGTGGTTGTGGTCGCCAGGAGCCAAAGGATCCAAAATATAGTAGAATGAAAAGAAATGAAATGGAGAAATGACTGTCGTACCTTTGGAAGCGAGGAGATTGTTGGGTTACGACTTCTCCTCTCTCGGCCGGCCGAAAGAAGAGAACTTAGTGAGTCCTTCGTCTTCGATCTGGTTGAAGCTCCGCCTCAATCAGATTTACCTAAAAATGTCCATAAGAAAACATAGAAACAAGTAAAAGGTTCATTAGTTCTAATGAAAGCATAGTACCGTGCTCAAATTTGAATTCAAACATGCAAAAGGAAAGAGACTAACCGGATTGGGACTAAATCTCAACCCCTATTTAGAAGGTTTAGATATGCATGAAAATGAAAATGAGTGGCTCAATATATGCTAAATGACATGTTAATGAGAGTTAAAATGAAATGGGGGAGTAAAGGATCAACCGGAAAGGTAAATAAACTCAAAAAAAATGCAAAATGGGGTTTGCCCCTGCTAGTACCCCATATATGGGGCACCAGGGACTGGCTCCAGCAGATTTTCTTCCCTTCTTCGCGGCGTCGCCCCGGAGTGTAGGAAGACCTCCAAGACGGAAAAAGAACTTCTTCAAGTAGCCAATACTCAAGTGAAGCTAATGGAAGAGTGTTTTGGCACTAAATGTGAGGGAAATGGAGTGTAGAGGCTATCAAAGTTGGAGAAAAATCATATTTCTGAAGAAGGAAACTGCAGGTTTTTGGGGTTTTTGGGAGAGAGTTTGGAATCGGTTTGAAGGCTTATGGGGGGTGAAAATGGCTTAGAAACGTGGTATTGGATGAGTTCTGGGGTGGCACCAAGTTGGAACCTCCTTTCAGTTCCAAATGGGGGTCTATTTATAGCCCAAAAGAGGGTACTTTGGCCATTTTCGAAAAGCAGTGCCACGCGACATATCGCCCTATATATGGGGCGCCAGCATCATGAGGTCCGTCAGATCGACAAGACGAGTCATTGTGGGGGGTCAAATCAGCCGGTCGAATCGATTTGATTTGGTGCCAGGTGCCCTGTATATAGGGCGCCTGGTGCCCTATAAGTAGGGCGCCAGGTGCCCTTATATGCAGGGCACCGCCCTCTTTGAAATGTACCGAAAACCTCAATTTTTCCGGAAAACTCGATTCCCTTGAAAGGTTACTCAAATATGCTTCATGAAAACAAGAATTTAAGCTCTCCAACTAGGCCAAAATTGCGTGTCTACAGATAGTTGTCAGCCACCTTGGGCCTCCTCCCTCAACTTCCAATGTCACCACCTCTTCAACAATTTCAGCGGCGAAATCTCATCTAAGGGTTAAAATTGGAAGAATAAATTATAACGCGTCATGTTTGATGGTGTCAAGGGGCAAGAGGGTTACAAATTATAAAAATAACAAAAATGAGATTAAAAAATAAAGTTATTCACTCGATACACGGTACATTACAAGTTTTATGAACATATTGATTATTGTAATGTCACTGAATAAATTATTAAATTAAGCCTATCTAAATCCATAAAATTTTTAATCAATTATTTAAGAACATAAAAATTAACTATGATATTTAAAGAAATATAAGTTCATTTGTCAATTCAAATCTAAAAAAAATAATTACAAATTATTATTTGTATTATATTCAAATCTTGATACAAGTAAAATGTGATAATTTTTTGCTAAAAATATATTGATGTTTTGTAGTTATAAATAAGACATAAAAATATGACGTAATAACAAGATTTTTTAATCATAAAGTTTTTTGTTCACAATATAATAATAATTTCTAGTCATAAAATACGTATAATTCACCTGGTAAAATAAATAGATTACTACAAAAATTTGTATTAGATTTAAAATTTTGATATAGATCAATTATAATAATTTTTGTTCCAAACATGACATAATAAATAGATTAATATTTTATATTTTAATTAAATTTTTATAAGATAAAATTTAATAAATTTTTTATACAAATTAATATTTTAAAGTCATAAAAATGTAATAAATATTAATATGATAAATAGTTTAACATGCTTGTTGTTGTATTATTGTATAACTATAAATTAGATAGAATGAGCATCATATATTAATTATTTACCTTAAATATAATAATACTTTAAATTTTATATGATAAATAATTTAACATGGTTCATGAAACGGTTACCACCGTCTCCTGCGGATTAACTGTCGCTGTTTTTGGAAGGTCATTTTGGACATTTTAAAATTTATACAACGTGGGACTAGAATACTAGATTGTATATGAAGATATTTTCGTGGACGGACTCATCTTTAAAAAAAAATTGTTAAAGGGAGTGGAAATCAATTTTCTCAATTTTAAACATAATCAAAATTAATAATATTATTATATTTGTTATGAGATGTTAATTATATATTTGTTATAACCATAAAATGTTATTTTATTTGGAATGGAAAGTATTAAGATTACAAATTTTGTTAAATGGAGTGGAAATCAATTTTCTCAAATTTAAGCATAATCAGAAATAATAATAATATTATATTGGTTATGTGATGTTAATTATATATTTGTTATAAGCATAAAATGTTATTATATTTGGAATGGAAAGTATTATGATTAAAAATCTAATCATCATAATGTATTTTATAATTTTTATGTCATGACTACAAAACATCAATCTACTTGAAGTGAGAAATCATGTTATTTCACAATAAACTTTCTTAAAAGAAGAAAACAAATATCATTTAAAAAATATTTAAAATTATTTTATTAATCTACAAATTTTGAGAACGGCAAAGAAGACGAGCATAACAGAATAGACTTGTATTTAGAAAATAAATAAATCAAATGTTGACTGGAGCGGAGTTAAGCATATCTGATGAATTCATTAAAATTCAAGTTAACTTTCTTATTCGGATTGATATAATGAATCCCTTCCATTTTGAACTCTCTTTGTCTTTTTTTTTTTGAACAACCATGGCTCAACGGCCGAGAGGGCCTGCTGCACAGCAGGCAGCGGAGGTTCGAAGCCCCGCTCGAACCTCACCCGCCACCCCCCCTACGGGGTGCCTGGCACTGACGCCGCCAGGAAGCGAACCTCCGCCCTGCGCCCCCAGGCGCAGGGCGGGTGCCAGTCGACCCACGGTCGACCAGTCAACATCTACTAATTCAATACTTAATTTGGAAGTCATATTTCGACACACTGAGATTTTCTAGATTCTCCTAATGGCAAGCGCTTTCCTATTTCGGTAACATCTTTATATTTTCTCGATATTCAACTTATTGCACTTAAATTAGACAGTATATATAATCGGTTGAGCATAACCAAACACTTGACTCTCTTTTTTAATCACAATTCATAAAAATAGATTAGTTGCCAGGGAATTTCATTACCTCCCAAATCAATTTCCCAACAAAAAAATTAGTGTTAAACCGTGACTATATAAATTTTGAGAGTTGAATTTTGCCTTGTAAACGTGTCATAAATGAAAAGGAGAGGACAATATATGTTTTGCTTTCAAAATAACTACTTAATGGGGTGTTTGGTTGCATGATAACAAAGGTGTTTATTTTAATTTTTAAAAATTGTAACAAAACTTGTTAAGAGAGGTGTTTGGTAACCATAATAATTTTATGTTTTAAAAGTGATTTTCTTCTTGAACAAAAAAAGAGGGTCTCACCTCTTTCTTTTTTTCTTGTAGTCCCCCACTTTGTTTGGTCATGTGTGGTAGTTACTCTTTTTTATAATCACATCCCTCCAAACATGATAATTTTATATCATGAGTTGGTTCACTTTTTATTTTAATACAATTTTTTATCATGAAAGTGTACAAAAAATTATCATGCAACCAAACACCCCATAAGTTGCCATCAATGTTTCAAAAACTACCAGCCTATACTCTAGGAATCATCAATCACTTTGTGTAAATACTCTGTTGTTCTCTAGTAGCATAAAAAAGAGCTATTTATTTACCCAACTAATTAACTGAATCCCTAGTTCACTTTACAGCATTATCTGTGATAATCTGTCAAAAAATATCCTTGGATGGAAGATTGTTGAGCTGTTTAAGTAACTAATAATAAATAGTATTAATTTATTTGAAAATGTGATATACAATTTTAGTTTATGCATGCTTATTTTTAATATCCAATTCCACTCGGATGAAAGAATTTTATGGTGATTATGTGAATATTTAGATTAAGGTGTTGCTTAAGATGATGTTTTCATAAAAATTTCAAAAGTTGTATCACTTTTGTCAAACAGATGGAATGTTTATTTCCTCGATATAGAAACTTATATTGGCATATAAAAGAATACAATTATTAAAAATAAAGTTAAATAATTAAACATATTGTATCCAAATGCCATATTAGCTAGTGATGATGAAAAATGGTGAAATCAACACTTATTAATAGGGTGTTTGGTTGCACAATAAATTTTTGTATATTTTCATGATAAAAGCTATATTAAAATAAAATGTGAACAGCCAATGATATAAACTTGTCATGTTTGAAGGAATGTGATAACAAAAAAAAAGTAGATACCATATATGACTAAACAATATGGGGGACCACAAGATAAAAAAATGAGGTGACATCCTCTTTTTTTGTTCAAGAAGGAAAACTCTTTAAGCATATAAAATTATAATGGTTGTCAAACATCTCTTTTAACAAGTTTTGTTTGAAAAACAGAAAATTGTTACAAAAAAATCAATTTATCATGCAACTAAACACCCCAAAGTAGGTCAACTAAACTGATTTTACATGATATCGACTAACAAATTGAAAACGTTTTTCATGAAAGCCCCCGGAAGCAAAAATAACTTTATGTAGGCCTGTCAAGTGAATTAGGTTGGCTCGACAACCCGTCAAAAAGTCAATCACGGGCTGGTCTTAGGGCCGATAAAATCTCTTTTCGGGCTGAGCGGAGAATATCGTATCCATCTTTCGCTAATTAGAGGGCTTGGTGATCTTTGGCCCATCTTGTCTGTCGATAACCCTAGGTCATGACACTGTGTTCAACTATTTGTGATTCCATCATTCTGTGAAGATAGTCGCACCCCTCTCCCCTTCAGTTGGCACTCGCCATTGCTACCAGTCGCTGCTCACCATCATTGTTTGCTGCAAGTGTGCTCTTCCCTCCTATGGAGCTGTTGGGATCAGAGCCATCAGAATCTGTTGTAAGCATCCTTGCACTCGATGGCCACGTGGCTTTCTTACCCCATCCATCCACACCGTCTTCCCTAGCTCCTCCCATTGCTATATATCCCCAAGCTTGCTCCCACCAAAGCCATTATCGGAGCTCGATGATTTTCCTCACTGTCCTTAAACAACGCCTTTGACCACTATGCCCTCTACCAATTTTGTTGTTTCCTCATCTTCATCTTCTATATTGCTCATTGTAGGAGCTTATGTTCATTCAATTGCTAGCCATTTACGAGCTTCGAAAAAAATCATGTTTCTTTTGTTTGCTCAATAATAGTGTCACATTTTTTGGCTTTGCTTTTTAGACCTTCAGATTATGTTTTATATATTCGGAGCATTCTGAAATAATTGTGGAGCCGATCACCCAGTGCCGAAAGTAGTTGGTTTTGGGTTTCAAAGGAGCGTGTCAGTATTTGGTGGATGTAATGATGTTGTCCTTTTGGATACCCCATCCATCCAGTGAGATATATTAGCTGTATTTAGTTAGTACATCGGGTTTTTGTGTGCGTGTGGGTGATTAGCGGATAAAAGATGGAAGCAGATCTTAGTTTCATGGTATCTGTTAGACATGGAATCTTAACATGGTAATTAATTTCAACTTCATAAAGTGACAATTACTTATTTTTTAAGTTAAAGTAATTTTTATCTTATTAAATAATGACAATTACTTAAATAGTAACATGGTAATTACTAGCAATATTATTGTCCTTTTACAATTCAACAAATGTTCATAAGAGGTTGTCTACGATTAATCACAATCAATATTTATGATTCCATATGGAAGAGTTTAATTCAAGTGATCATTGTTTGACCCATCAGACTATAAATGGGCTTCTGTAGAATAATGCTAATATGAATCTATAAGTGGGTTTTGTCTCATTCCCATGTAATTTAAGCCATGTTTGCATAATACTATAATGAATCTATCAAATTCAACATGTTTTTCCCATTTGAGTCTAGATGTTGTTGAAAGGGAATTAAATGGGTTTTCAAAATGCCTATTTGGAGTAGATAGGTAGTTAATTTTTGCATCATATTTATTAAGGTTTTATATATTTCAAATGAAAAAAATGAGAGTTTGAATGCTAAATCTAACATAAATTTGTCAATTGTTGAACTCGAGACACATTCCTCTACATCACATCCACGAAAACGAATTTCAAAAGTTTGGTTACATTTTAGTGAGAAGATTATACAATATAGGAGTAAAAAAATGATATGTAACTATTGCAATGCCACCTTTACATGTTCAAAATATATGAGGATAAGTAAATTGTCACAGCATACTATTTAGTGTTCTTAATGCCCTTCGCAAAGTAATAGCCCACATACTAATTAAAATTTGTATGTCAAATTTGATTAAGTATTTTCATGACTTGAATTATTAAAAATGGTTATTTTGTTGGAACTACCTTTCACATTTGTAGAGCACGTGACATTTAAAAGTTTTACTGGAAGCCTTATAGGGTATTTGGTTACTTTTTTCCCTCTTTTTAACATAAATTTTAAAAATGAAAGAGTTAAAGTGCTTGATTTCTCTCTTTAACTCATCTTTCCTTTTTTAAAAGTGGGATGTTACATACATATAATCTCTTCTAGAATAAAAATAAGGTAAAACTTGTTTTATTTTTAAGACAAACATAGAGCCAGAAGGAGGGAGGACGTAGGGATGTGTGACGTCAGACCTCTCGTCGCTCTATTCTCTCTTGTGGCGACCGACCTGCCATCACCCTCTCTTCATTAGATCTACCATCGCAAGACCTGCCTTCACCTTTCTATTCTTCCTAGCCCCATTCATATAGGAGAGATGGCACCAAATAGCACGGAGCAAACTAGCAGGCTGAGCGAGAACACCAGCTTGAAGTTGGACCTACATCACTAGACTCTATCGGAGGTGGACTTGCCATCTCTAATATCTACTAAACAACTACTAGGTGAGGGCCACGCAGGGTGGTGCTAGTGGAGCCAACTGTTTCCCTCATCCATTGACCGAGCCGCACGAGTCCAAGCAGGCAGAGACTAAAGATTCATCGTCCCTTCGTACTAGTTTTTCCAATTTTCATGGCCACGCTGATTACAACCATGGCTTGGCATGGCCGCAGCATAACGCCTACAGCTCTACAAGTTGTAAACACCTTGAGTGATTATCTCTTCTCGGTGGTTGTTGGTGGACATTTTCTACAGGGTGAGACAATGTTCATCAACAAGAGTGAGATTAACATAGTACCTAAGAAAGGTATTGTTAGAGCGGCAACAAAATCAATTGGATGGAAACATTTTAAGAATTAAAAAAAATTAATGATCACTATTAAGAATCAAATCTCGAACAATTTGAGATTTACACAACATATATACAGTCAATGAGATGAATTTATGATTCAATCAACACTCTTCTGACAAGATCTTAGAAGAAAATGCAGAGTTACCTCATGCTAGAGTGAATCAAAAAAATTTGAACATAGTTTTGCCAAATGCCGCTCTATAAATATTAAAAATTATGACATTTTTGCCAAACACAAAGTAGTTGTGTTTCTCTGATTTTAAAATTAAAAGTGAGACATCACATGATCTTGATTTCAAAAAAAAAAGAGTTATATCTAATTAAAAGAGCTACCAAGCACCCTATTAATCCATAATTTGATAGTGTTCTTGAAAGCCAATTAAGGCTGATTGTGAGAAGATATATGAGAATGGGAGAGAAAAAATTAGGAAAATATTGATTAATGAATATGGAAGGTTAAGTCTTACTTCAGATTTATGGATATCAAATTAAACACTGGGATGTATGAGTATCACAATTCATTATGTTGATCTTGAGTGAAAATTACATAAGTGAGTTATTGAATTTTTGATGATTGAATCACCATACACTAGCTCTTCACTTGTAAAAGTTCTTTTAAAATCTCTTATGGATTAGGGAATTGACAGAAAGGTATTTGGTCTCACTTTGGATAATATGCCTAGTAATGACGTACTTTGTAGACTAGTGAGAAGAAATCTTATAAATGAACAATCTCTTTTTCTAGTTGGAAAATATTTTCATGTGAGATGTTGTGCACATATTTTGAACTTAATTGTGCAAGATCGTTTAAATGAAGCCAGCTCTTCAATTTACAGTGTTCGTGAGTCTGTGAAATATGTAATCATAACAAGCATGAAAACAAAATTTTGGTAAAATTGTGCAACAAGTTAGATTATCCAGGAAAAAAGATCTTCCATATGACACTCCCACCTAATGGAACTCGACTTACATTATGTTGGATGCTGCACTTCCTTACGAAAAATCTTTTATGACATTGGAGATATGGGATATATGTTTTAATTGTGCTCTACGAAAGAAGAATGGTCAAAGACAAAGTTTATGTGTAAATTTTAAAAGTCTTTTATAATGTTACAAATACATTTTCAAAGACCGATGAACCTAGTTCAAACATAAATTTGATAGAAAATCGTAATGTTAACAAATTCATAAGACAATAAATGCAAAATTCAAATAGTTTTATGCATAACATGATTGTCAAGATGCAAGAGAAATTTGATAAATATTGGTCAAAAATAGAAGATTATGCATTATTATTTTCTATTGCAACAGCGCTTGACCTTAGGTATAAGTTGATGTTTATTACTTTTGCACTAATATATCCTTTTGGTTTTGAGGCTTATTTGAACATAGATTGTATTAAACAAGGCATCTATGATCTTTTTGAAACATATTCACAACAATTTGCTTTCTCAAGTATGAATGAATGCAATTTTAGATGCCAGGAAATGAGGATATGTCATTACGAGAAAATGAAGAGTTGATATTTTGAGTGGATTTGATCAATTTCTTCATTCACAATTTTTATTGCAAGACTCAAAATCTAAATTGGATTGGTATCTAAAGAAGAGTGTTATATCTTGAAGGAATGATAATATGGTCAAGTATCCAATATTTTCGAAAATGTTATGAGATATCTTGGGAATTCTAGCATTTACAGTGGCTTTAGAATCTACATTTAGCACAAGCGGAATATTTATTGACCAATATAGAAGTTCTTTGTCTAGAGCTAGTAAAGACTTTAATTTGTGCACATATTGGTTAAAAGATAGTATGGTAGGTATATTAACTTCTGCATACTATTTTGTTTTATTTTTTACACCAATTAACTTGTTTTCTTTCTTATAGAGCTCACATTGTCTTCAAATACTTAATTAGGAGTCCTAAATGAATATTTATTTCTAATCTCATGATTTTCAGGTACATTTTGATTCTATCTTTATTTTTTTCAATCACCATTGTTTTACATGATTCATTCACTTAAAATAACCTTTTATATGTATTGTTTCATAACTTATTTAGATACTTTTAGATTGATGATAAAAAAATATCTATTGTGTTCAACTTGTATTCCCAAGATGTACGTATTGAAAATTCAGCTTTACAAAACTCAGTGGTATGTTTTCATGTAATGGTGTAATCAACTACCTTTGACTAATTTCTGAATAACCAAATGAAACAATAAATAGGCTAGGTGTGTGGATTAATCTTGGTATAAAGAAACAATTATAGCAAATTAATAGTATAATCATTATTAGTTTAGTAAAACATATAGGTTATTTTAGGCCACAGTTTGGACAATCTATGTTAGGTGCTAGGGAACGGTTCATACATAGAAATGGAGTGATGCATGATACATATTACATGGCGAAAATTCAAAAAATTGTAATATGTTGTTTCTACGTTGTTCTTGTTTTAGTTAATGTTTTAGCAATTGCTGCTGAATGCAAATCTCATGATACTTGGCAGAGAGGCAAGTGTACTTGTTCCTCCTCCTTGGAGTGCTTTGTAGTTGCTGTTTGTAGCCATTGCTTTCTCTTTCTATAGTATCCTCTTAATAGAATCTGCTGAGATCCTCTGCTTTCAGGTTTCTTTCCCTAGCTGATATGATTTCCTTAGAATGGACTCACACCACCCTCCAGGCAAGGTGTGCCTGGCCAGACGTACCAATCAAGCTTGTTGCCATGGTCATCAAATGAAAACTAAGTTCGTTCAAGAAACTGCTTCTTTAAATGTTTGGGGGGCAATGTCTTTGATTTTTGTGGATCCTAATATTTTAGAAGTTGAGGTTGTGGAGCTTGATAATTGCTATAAATAGTATTGCTCTTCACGATAGTGTCATAATGAGACAAATTGTCACCTTGCAGCTCATTTTATTTGTGAACATGTTTGTTTACCTAGTTTGTTGATGATTTATTTTTGGTTAGATTTATCTTTAATGATGTGATCTTCATTTAAATGTGACTTGATAATTTTTAGATTTTTTAGGATACAGGAAATTTTGTTAAGTTTTAGATTTAGTTCTTTTTCATCCTCATATTTTGGATATGGGAATTACCAAATTCAGATTTTGTGATGTTCTAACATTTTCGTATTTTTTAAATTTTTTAGATTTTTTGATTGAATTCATTTTTACAATTTTGAGAATTTTGAGTTTTTCGAAAATTTTAGATGTAATTTTTTTTTCATTTCTTAGAATATGACAATTCACACATTTTTATTTTTTTCCTAATATTTTTTATATTTTATATTTTAAATAATCATAGAATTTTAAAATTTTTGTTTATAAAAATTTGTAATATTTTGATTAGTTAAAATTTGAAAATTTTTAAATTTATAATTATTTTACACAATTTAAGTCTACTTAATTAGTAGGTTATGACGGGTTTTGAAGAACTAAAGCTCATTTACACAAGTTAAATTTATTGGATTTTCTACGGAGTTTGGGCTTGAGTTTCATGTATGTGAGCTGAAGTGAACTTGGGTTGGCCGTTGTCACTCTAACCATAGGGTGATACCGGTCAGTTCCAATCAGATCCGGCTAAATGCCAACTCTTGGATCTATTTAACCGAATCCAACGAGCTATAATGTCACGCCCTGGATTTCTTAACAGGCGCAACGGACTAAATCCGGCGACGGGACCGGGGAATCAACCCCTAAACTACGTCGGTTTCGGAAAAATAAAGAATAACATGTCCCATTTCATTAAAATAAATGATTAAATCCAAAAGTAAATCGTACCTTGATTCGATATAAACAATTCATAAAACAATTTTTTAATCTTCTTCTGCACTAATTCTGATCTACTACACTTCTGCTGCGCTAAACTTAATTACCTGAAAAAGGTTAAAAGATCTGGAATGAGTCATACAGACTCAGTAAGACTTATACCCAACTTTCCTATTATATTAAATAACCTAAATGATAGCAATAGATGATAAAATCAACACAAATCAGATTATAACATAATCACTAAACTAGTTATCAAAATTCAATTATTTAATTGGGTCCTTTCCAAAATCGATTAACTAATTTAACAATATTCTACATGAACCAAACTAACTATAACTTAACCAACTAAACTATTCTATATGCCATGCTACCTGGACTTACATGAGTCTACTGTGTATACTTTAATACCATTTCAATTCCATATGTCTGAGTAGATTATATGCTATACTTGGTGATCCTCACTTCAACTCTAAATATATCTAAGAAGTACTGTATAGTAAGCTAAATCCCAAAGTACGTTTAGGTAGGGGTACTAAGGATAAACCGTAGTATCCGGGATTGAAACATGCATCGGATCAATCTATTTCCACCGCTACCCACGGGCGATTCTATCATAGGCTGGAGGAGCAAATATTACATCACATGCATCATAGCATCAATAACATTTCACAAGCAAGCCATATAATTACTTAGACAATACCAATTCCATCCAATATGACAATATACACAATTACGGAATCCAATATGCAAATTTACCAAAGCAGATTTACATAATACCAAATCATACAGACCATTCAATTAATGCATATATTCATGCAATAGACCCAATCAGGAACAATAATTTAATTATACTCTAATTCATGCAATTGACCCAATCAGAACAGAATATGCAACATAATTAGACATAAATTTCAATTAATCACAATTCAATATCAATTCAAATCCCAATTCAATTTATCAATTAACAATCCTTAAGGTCATATATAACATGAATCGAATATAATTATAATCTTAACCAGTCATAACTCAATTTCCATAACTTAATACAAACAATGCAATTATCATCACAATATTAAACTAATTTACATGATTACTGAACCATGATTAATCACATTTATGATTAACTAAACCTGTTCGTCAAAATGAATGTAACTACACATGAATGGCATGATTTGCATTTGAAATAATCCCATGTAAATAATTAAATAAATAAACAACTATTTATTCACTAATTTCTAACTATTTATCTAATAAACATATTTTAACATGTTAATTAACATATCGGTATGCTAAGGATAAGTTGGAATGCCTACTTCGAGGTATCAATAAATTCTCAAGTCCAGAAGAAGTTGGTGGGATGCCTGACCACAGAACGACGACGATTACGTCAGTCGGCAACGTCAAACTGGGAGAATATTAATTATTAATAAATTGCCAATGCATATAAAAATCCAAGAATAAAATAGAAAACATAAATGATGAGGCTCACCTCGACAAATCAACGGGAGAACGGCACTGACTATGACTGTAGGTAGACGAGTGGCAATCACCAGCTAAGATGACTGGTCAAACGACGAGGCCAGGTGATGAGGCTAAGTGGCTAGCTGGCGTGAGCCAAGAGAGAGAATGAGAGCGGGCGACTGGGGCGAGGGGAACGGCGAGCATGACGGCTTCACCAGCAACTAGGGGTGTTCATGGTTTGGTTTGGTTTGGTTTCTTAGTATTTTTTCTCAAACCAAACCAAACCAAACTATCTCCCAAACCAAACCAAACCAAACCAAATTAATTCGGTTTGGTTTGGTTTGATTCGGTTCAAACCATAATTTATTAAAGTAGAATAAATATGTCAATGTATAAATTTATTTTATTTATTTTATATCATATTCTATTAAAATTTAGTGTATTTGTTTATACATTTCATTAATTTGTCATAAAAACTCTTGAAACAAATTTATTGGGTTATTCGGTTTAGCGGTTTGGTTTGGTTTGAAGGGCTCTAGGAACCAAACCAAACCGGTCGGTAGCTCAAACCAAACCAAACCGAACCAAACTCCTGGTTTGGTTTGGTTTTTCGGGTTGAACCAAATAGTGAACAGCCCTACCAGCAACAATGCCGGAAGAGGAGGAGAGAGGGGGGTGTCACCGTGCTACGCACTAGCTTGCACGAGGAAGCGAGGAGGAGTGAGAGACGAGGGGCCGCGGCAGACATTGGGCGGCCGCATGCTCGTGGGCGCGAGCATGCACGTGAGAGGGAGACAGCGAGAGCGAGAGAGAGAGAGAGCATGGGGGGAAGAAGAGAGAGAGTAGAGAGAGATTAGCGAGAGGGGGGAGAACGGATGGCGCAGTGCGTCGTCCCCCGGCAGCGCTTCGCGCCGCGACATGTCCCGCGTGGGATGCACGCGGAAGCCACGCGGGAGGCACCGCGCATGGCGCGGTGAACCCGAGGGCGGGGGAGAGAGAGAAAAAAAGGGGGAGAGAGAGAGAGAGGGAGGGAAGACAGAGAGGGAGAGAGTGGCGGGGGCGCGGCAACGGCTCGCGGCGACGAGGCAGCATCGAAGGAGTCCAAAGAGGAAGAAGAAGAGAGCGAGAAGAAGGGAGCCGTAGGGGGCTCACGGCGGGCATCGCAGACGGAGATGAGGAGAAGACGGAACGAGGATGCGACAACGCGATGGGGAGGGACAAGGGCGACACACGCGAAAAGGGAGGCAGAGGTGACGAAGACGACGAAGGAGGAGGCGGGGGAGGGAGAAGGAGAGGGGAAAGGCAGTGGAGGAGAGAAGGTTCGAGAAGAGGGGGGAATGGCGGTGGAGAAGGCGGTTCGACGAGGGGGCCTCTTTTTTTTTTAACCAGGCATTACATATAACGGCCCATGGCAAGGGCACACACTCCCACCTCTACGTGATTGTGATGATTGAATTTAAATTTTCAAATAAGAAAAAAAAAATTTAATATTATATTTTTTTCTCAAGTTTTAAAAGTCATAACAAATATTAGAAACTCTAAATATTTTTAAAGTTGAGTGAACCAAAATTTATTTTATGATTTACTTTCTTTAAAATTCAGAAAAGAAAAAAATATGTCCAGAGAAAGATAAAATGCACTTTACCTAAATAAGCACCAAACAAATATGTCTTCGGCAATATGCCACAGCCGGTAAGCCAAGAAGATATAATGATGCCTGACGCCCTGTTTGGTAACACTATTAGGTACCTCTATCACTATCAATTTTGAAATTGATATTGATAGAAACCATCGAGAGGTGTTTGATTAATTATATCAATTTTAAAATTTGTAGTACAAACAAAGTATATTATGTAATACAAGTGTCAACTTGTATTACTTTTGATATTGATACTTCAACATTTGAAAATATTAATATCAATATAGATATAGTATTAAAAATAAAACTCTAACCAAACAGGGCATAACGTGTTGGATATGCTGTGGCACCGTGTCTTCCAAAGACAACATGTATGGGTAGGGCAGTTCACCGTTCAATTCAATCTAAAAAACTCAAATCAAATTTTTAATTTTATTTGATTTGATTTAGTTGGAACTAAGATTGGTTTGATTTAATTTCTAAAACCTCTTAAATTAAATTAAATTATTAAATTCAATAACCCAAATTAGTCTAAATATTTTATTTTGAATCTATTTAATATAATACTTATGTATGTTTCTTTATAAAAATAAAATAAAACTTATAAATTGTATAAATATAGACACTAAATTTTAATAAAATATGATTTAAAATAAAAATAAAATTATATATTGACATATTTACTATATTTTGATAAAATATGATTTGAATCGCACCAAATTTGTAATATCTGGTAAAAAAAAAATTTCTTTTGCGGAATCCCCTTCCACCCGGACTCCCCCCCCCCCGCCGCCGCCGCCGCTTCCGTCGCCAAATTTCCCTCCCCCACCCCCCAACCGGACTCCCATCTCCCTCCCCGGTTACGGAACCCCCCCTCCCAATGTATATTTTTCCCCGCGAGATCCCCCCCGGTGGTGCACGTCGAGTTCTCCCTCTCCCTCCTTGTCCGCCGTCGTCCGCACCGGTCGCCATCGTCTTCCTGCGCCAGCGCCAGCGCCAGCACCTGCGCGACTCGCGGGCCACCCTCCCACCTACTCACTCGAGACCTCCGGCCGCCTGGCTGCGCAAGGCGGGCAGCTGCAAGCGCAGACCGCAGTGCGCCTAGCCACCCTTCCATGCTGCCATGCACGCCTAGCCATTCCCCCCCAGGCCGGCTGCTTGAGCAGCACCCCCTGCTGCCTCCCTCCGCACGAGCGCCAGCCGCCGCCACCGTTCGCTGTCCGCCACCTTCGTGCCAGCCTCCCGTCCCTCCTTCATCCTCCCCTTCACCGTGGTTTCCCAACCCCCCCTTCTACAGTCGTCGTTGTCTGTCGCCATCGCCGGAAACCGCCGCCGTCACCTCCCCTGTTCCGGCCGGAACCGCCGCGGGAGAGCCTCTCGTCGCCGCCGTCGTCGGCCGTCACCCTCCTCTCGCCGTCGCTGTCGTGGCCAGCCCCTCCCCCGCCCATCGCCGTCGCCGTCGAGTGCCGCCGGCCGCCTCCGCCGTCGCGAGCGCCGCCACCGCCGTCGCCAACGCCGCCCGCGAACCGCCGCCGTGAGCCGCCGGTCGAGCCGGCCCAGCGCCCGGTCCAGCCACCGGTCCAGCCGCGGTCCAGCACCTCCGAACCGCCCCGGTTCAGCCGGTCGAACCGCCCGGTTCGGCGCCGGTTCAGGAAATTCTGATTTTTCGGATTTATTAAATCCAGATATTAGATTAAGGCCAATAAAAATAGCAGAAAAATCCAGAAAAATAAGTAAAATTCACAGGAGCTTCCAGGTAGGTTTCTCAAGCTCGTCTATTTATTTGATCTCATTTTGATTAAAAAATATGCATGATTAAACTTATGGACTTTGATTTGACTAGTTTAGCTTTTGGACTTAAGATTAGTGATTCTTCTCAAAATCCTTGAAACCAGAAACTTGAAATTGCTATTTTGTATATTATGGAACATGTTTAGCTTGATTCTGGATGGGTACAGATATGTTTCATAAGATTTGACCTTATGTTAGTTATGTATGTGATTATATGCTAGATTGGACCTAGAATTGAAATATAAAATGTGTAGATTTGGAAAAAAAAATCATGGGTCATCAAATCACATCTTTTAGAACCTGTTTAGGTCAGATTATGGTTGATTACTTCAGAACTTAATTTATTTAGTTACGCCAAGCATGACTTAGGTCAAGTGTCTGATATATGTGTTTAAGTATGTCTAGTTCGGTTTGTTATTTCATGTATGTAAGTCATGTAGATTTTGGTTAGTTTGGTTTCAGATTATGTATTATGTCATGCATGGTGTGGTTATGTTCATATGATCAAGTTTGGTATAGCTTTGATTTAGATATGTCAGCCAGGTTGGTTAGTACAAGTCTTGTCTAGTTTATGGTAAAATATGTTTAATTTGGTTTCAGATCATGGGCTATGCTATGTATAGTTAGTCATGTCAATTTGGTCATGATTAGTATGAGTTGTCAGTAAGAACAAGTTCAATTAAGTTGGGTTATCATATGTCTTGTCTAGTTTGTTATGTCTTGCATGTAAGACTATGAAATTAGATGTTTATGTCATGTATGCATGATATGGTCAAGTATGTCTTGATTTGATTTTATGTTATGAACTCCTGATATGACGTGCTATGAAGGCTTCACCAGCCTATTCTAGTCAATTGCCCATGGGCAGCCGGTAACTTAGGTGAATCCGGCCCTCCCACAGATCCCGTATTACAGCGGTTTTTCCCTTGGTGTCACCACTGCCTAGGTGCACTTTGGGCTAGCTTAGTATATGTTACTTCTATATATATTATAGCTGGTGAATGCATTTGTACATGTGAAGCAAGACGACCAATTCCTTGCTCTTTGGCTATGTGATTGGAAAGAATATGAAATTAGGTTACTTGTGTGTCATGTATAGATGTTAAGTTGTGTCATGTTAGAAAATTCAGATTTGTCTCATTTTGTTTTAGTCATGTTAAGTTAAGTATTGAGTCATTTGTCTAGCTTGTATGATCTTGTGTGTTTGGTCTAGAAGTGCATAGCATTGGCATAATTGTTTTCTTAAAGTTAATTCATGGTTTGGTTATGGATTGTGAGCTTAATATAGAAGACATTCTATATATTTGTATTTACATCTCAATTTAGATATGTTATGTATCATTGCATGTTTATATGTTAGTATCCGATTGGTGGGATATGGGTGTAAATCCTACGGAGTCCCCGGACTCACCCCGTTGTGGGATAAATTTTTCAGCGGGTTTTGAAGATTTAGGAGCTTGAAGATGAAGTTCAAGTGGAACCAGAGGAGTCAGAGTCTTTTGCACTTGGAGATTCTTGGTACTCTCTACTTAGGTAGATGGTCTTGGTTGTTCTTGAACAAGAGTGTGGTTAGACTTAGAAGTATGGTTCCATTCTCTTATTTTGATGGATCTTATGGAATTAATTGTTTAAGATTGGGTTGTGGAATCCAAGTGTTGGGTTTCATCCCACTGTCACGACATTGCATATTCTCGCTGCGTATTTGTGGTTTTGTTAATTAAATTCCGGGTCGTGACAGAAGTTGGTATCAGAGCTTTAACCCGGCCGAAAGGTCTATCTTGACCTGCCCGGGTGTTGGATATCGATTTGGGTGAATTAGATTTGATATTTGGATTATCTATTTGAATCAATTAGATCTAATTTTAGACTTTGAAGATTACATTATTGGATGTCTAGATTGGATAATTGATTGTATATGTTGATGAGGATCAATTTTCAGATTTTGGTGAATCTTGAAGCTTCAGTTTAGGACAATAGGAGGAGATTATCAATTTAGGTCAATTTGATTTTGATATTGGATGATGATTTAATATGTAGAGATTTAAATTGGATAATCAATCAGTGTATGATAATCAACTTTTAGATTTGGTTGATCTTGAAGTTCTGAATCAATCTTAAGGCAAGATTTATTAGAGTAGGAAATTTTAGTGTTAAACAGTTGATCAACATTATATGGTTTAATATTTTTATGAGATGAAGTTTAGTTTTTATATAGCTGGTGAATTAGATTGATCAAATGAATATAATTAAGGTCATGATGATATGATTTCTTATTTAAGTGAAGATAGAAAGCTAGTTAGATTGGTAGATTTTCATATTGAGAAGTAAAGTGAGTTTTATAATGATTTCATAGGATGATCTTCATGAGAATAATTGAATTATTGGTGTAAGTTAATTGGGATATATTTATGATAAGAGGATATATCATGTACTATTGGAAGGAATGAGATCAATCAATCATAGAATTGAAGATGAGATTTGTAGAAGATCATGTATATTAGATTGTTCAAGTGGTGCTTTGCTTAGATATTTATAAGATATCACAATCTAATTTATATTATGACCATAGTACCTAGAATCTCTTTTATTAATTACCGATCTAGAATCTAAGTAATTACTCTCCCAATCAATATCCTTGTTTAAGGACTTGAAATCTTTCATCTTTGAATTATTGAATCATAGGAAGTATATAGGCTCTAGGTGATCTGGCTTGATGATTATGAGCTAATTTTGTATCATGTACAATTTGGTTAGATATAGATTTGTTAAGATTTTGATTCATACTAAGAGTATCATTTATGTTCTTTGGAGTAATTTGAAAATTTTTGATATAACTTCTATTGAGGAAGAAATTAGAGATCATGATATACTTATAGAGGTTTAAAGGAATTGGAAATATCTTTGGCATTAGATTATGGCTCTTTAAGTATGGGAATAATTGATTGTTAGTCAAGATGATCAGAATCTAGATTTCAAATTATAAGAAAGTGAATGTTGGTAGTAATTTGATGATAATGGTGTTTAGGTCTATCATTTAGAAAAAGAAAATGAACGATGAATTATGATTGATACTCCTGTTTTAGAAGCATAATAGAATTTCAAATGTTTTAGATAATGGTCAGATATGTATGATATGAGGATGATATCATCTGATAGATTGATGGAAGAGAGATTGTTGAATCATTATAAGGATTTCATTAGGTAATATATGTGAAATAGATTGAATTATTCAATTCTATCTATGTGAGAATAATTTGATTTATGCATATTTATTTGGAATAATACTTATATGTGGTGTGAGGTTAGAATGCATATATTACGTGAAGTATGATTCTGGTCTATCTATAATAATGATGATGATTAGTGATGATTTCTGAAGTTCAAACTTTTGGATAAGGTTAGAGATTGGAGAGTTACTTGCTATGAAGGAATAGTATAGATATATGATACTTTAGAGAGAGTTGAATATGTTAATTTGTCAGAGTTGATATAAGAACATTATATTATCAAGAATTGTATGATATAGAAGGAATAGTATATATATTTAGAAAGTTTGATATAGATAACATTAGAGGATGATGCGTGTTTTAACATGTATTTAATGATTCGAGGATCTATTTCTGAGTGTACGAGATTAGAATCGTCTTAACACCCCCTTCGACTAGATAGTAAGATTTTGAAATTTCGAGTTCGAAATTTATTTTAAGGGGTGAAGAGTGTAATATCTGGTAAAAAAAAAATCTTCTGTGGAATCCCCTCCCACCCGGACTCCCCCCCCCCGACGCCGGCGCCGCTGCCGTCGCCGAATTTCCCTCCCCCACCCCCCACCCGGACTCCCATCTCCCTCCCCGGTTACGGAACCCCCCCTCCCAATGTATATTTTTCCCCGCGAGAACCCCCCGGTGGTGCACGTCGAGTTCTCCCTCTCCCTCCTTGTCCGCCGCCGTCCGCACCGGTCGCAATCATCTTCCTGCGCCAGCGCCAGCGCCAGCACCTGCGCGACCCGCGGGCCACCCTCCCACCTGCTCGCTCGAGACCTCCGGCCGCCTGGCTGCGCAAGGCGGGCAGCTGCAAGCGCAGACTGCAGTGCGCCTAGCCACCCTTCCATGCTGCCATGCACACATAGCCGTTCCCCCCCCCAGGCCGGCAGCTTGAGCAGCACCCCCCTGCTGCCTCCCTCCGCACGAGTGCCAGCCGCCGCCACCGTTCTCCGTCCGCCACCTTCGTGCCAGCCTCCCGGCCCTCCTTCATCCTCCCCTTCACCGTGGTTTCCCAGCCCCCCCTTCTACAGTCGTCGGCGTACGTCGCCATCGCCGGAAGCCGCCGCCGTCACCTCCCCTGTTCCGGCCGGACCCGCCGCGGGAGAGCCTCTCGCCGCCGCCGTCGCCGGCCTTCGCCTTCCTCTCGCCGTCGCCGTCGTGGCCAGCCCCTCCCCCGCCCATCGCCGTCGCCATCGAGCGCCGCCGGCCGCCTCCGCCGTCGCGAGCACCGCCTCCGCCGTCGCGAGCACCGCCACCGCCGTCGCCAACGCCGCCCGCGAACCGCCGCCGTGAGCCGCCGGTCGAGCCGGCCCAGCGCCCGGTTCAGCCACCGGTCCAGCCGCGGTCCAGCACCTCCGAACCGCCCCGGTTCAGCCGGTCGAACCGCCCGGTTCGGCGCCGGTTCAGGAAATTCTGATTTTTCGGATTTATTAAATCCGGATATTAGATTAAGGCCAATAAAAATAGAAGAAAAATCCAGAAAAATCAGGAAAATTCACGGGAGCTTCCAGGTAGGTTTCTCAAGCTCGTCTATTTATTTGATCTCATTTTGATTAAAAAATATGCATGATTAAACTTATGGACTTTGATTTGACTAGTTTAGCTTTTGGACTTAAGATTAGTGATTCTTCTCAAAATCCTTGAAACCAGAAACTTGAAATTGCTATTTTGTATATTATGGAACATGTTTAGCTTGATTCTGGATGGGTACAGATATGTTTCATAAGATGTGACCTTATGTTAGTTATGTATGTGATTATATGCTAGATTGGACCTAGAATTGAAATATAAAATGTGTAGATTTGGAAAAAAAATCATGGGTCATCAAATCACATCTTTTAGAACCTGTTTAGGTCAGATTATGGTTGATTACTTCAGAACTTAATTTATTTAGTTACGCCAAGCATGACTTAGGTCAAGTGTCTGATATATGTGTTTAAGTATGTCTAGTTCGGTTTGTTATTTCATGTATGTAAGTCATGTAGATTTTGGTTAGTTTGGTTTCAGATTATGTATTATGTCATGCATGGTGTGGTTATGTTCATATGATCAAGTTTGGTATAGCTTTGATTTAGATATGTCAGCCAGGTTGGTTAGTACAAGTCTTGTCTAGTTTATGGTAAAATATGTTTAATTTGGTTTCAGATCATGGGCTATGCTATGTATAGTTAGTCATGTCAATTTGGTCATGATTAGTATGAGTTGTCAGTAAGAACAAGTTCAATTAAGTCGGGTTATCATATGTCTTGTCTAGTTTGTTATGTCTTGCATGTAAGGCTATGAAATTAGATGTTTATGTCATGTATGCATGGTATGGTCAAGTATGTCTTGATTTGATTTTATGTTATGAACTCCTGATATGACGTGCTATGAAGGCTTCACCAGCCTATTCTAGTCAATTGCCCATGGGCAGCGGGTAACTTAGTTGAATCCGGCCCTCCCACAGATCCCGAATTACAGCGGTTTTTCCCTTGGTGTCACCACTGCCTAGGTGCACTTTGGGCTATCTTAGTATATGTTACTTCTATATATATTAGAGTTGGTGAATGCATTTGTACATGTGAAATAAGACGACCAATTCCTTGCTCTTTGGCTATGTGATTGGAAAGAATATGAAATTAGGTTACTTGTGTGTCATGTATAGATGTTAAGTTGTGTCATGTTAGAAAATTCAGATTTGTCTCATTTTGTTTTAGTCATGTTAAGTTAAGTATTGAGTCATTTGTCTAGCTTGTATGATCTTGTGTGTTTGGTCTAGAAGTGCATAGCATTGGCATAATTGTTTTCTTAAAGTTAATTCATGGTTTGGTTATGGATTGTGAGCTTAATATAGAAGACATTTTATATATTTGTATTTACATCTCAATTTAGATATGTTATGTATCATTGCATGTTTATATGTTAGTATCCGATTGGCGGGATATGGGTGTAAATCCTACGGAGTCCCCGGACTCACCCCGTTGTGGGATAAATTTTTCAGCGGGTTTTGAAGATTTAGGAGCTTGAAGATGAAGTTCAAGTGGAACCAGAGGAGTCAGAGTCTTTTGCACTTGGAGATTCTTGGTACTCTCTACTTAGGTAGATGGTCTTGGTTGTTCTTGAACAAGAGTGTGGTTAGACTTAGAAGTATGGTTCCATTCTCTTATTTTGATGGATCTTATGGAATTAATTGTTTAAGATTGGGTTGTGAAATCCAAGTGTTGGGTTTCATCCCACTGTCACGACATTGCATATTCTCGCTGCGTATTTGTGATTTTGTTAATTAAATTCCGGGTCGTGACAAAATCAAATTGAATTAATTATTTGGTTAGATTTGATTTGATTTGAGCTATGTAAAAAATATTCCAAAATTAAATCAAACTAAACCATGACCCGTATGCATGCATGGGTGCGTCTGAATCGCTAAGTGGATATTCTCTTACTTGGCGATTCAGACATGAGCTGCCGAAGGTATCGTTTTTAGATCTTAACTTGAAATAGTTATCATACCGATTTAATAATCTAGAGTATGGTCGAATCAGACTTCAAAGAGTTAATTTCAGACAAATGAGTCTTTAATTTAATTCTAATTTCTCTTTCGAAATATAAAATCTTAGGGAACTAGTGTAATATTTCGGGTTTTTGAAATATTATTTAGATTGTTATCGTAGTGTTTTTAATTATTTTCCGCAAGGTGATTAAATTATTTTTTTAAGATGTTTATATAGATACGTAAGTGTTTTTTTTATTTATATTGTGTCTTATTAATTTTGTAGATCGTTACATTTTAATTATAATAGTGTTAATTATTTATTTAATATCTCCTTAATTTTATCTCTCTCTTTCTTAATTACATACAATCTTATTAATAATTTTTTTAATTGTATCCCCATCGGTCTCATGTCCCCCCCCCCTCATGTTTATCTCCTCCGGCGAGTTATATATTTTCGTTAGATTTATATCCTATTAATATTTTTTTTTGGCATGTTACGTTACTTGGTACGGCTGTGATTTATTTCTTGTAGAAACCATTTCTATTTTTGCGCTCTCTCTCTCTCTTATTCCTCCTCCGCGCGCGGTGCTCAATCCAACCGCCTTCCTCGGATGACCACCCAGTGCGCGCTATCGCCGCTTTCTCTCTCCCTCCTCTCCATCGCCCGCGTTGGTGTTGCCCCCCCCCCTCGCCTTCGCGTGCCACCCGCGAGCGGCCCGCCCTGCCGGCCGCAGCCCACCGGTCGCCGCAGCCCATGCCACGCCGCCACCCCCTGCGCAGCCGCCTGCACGTGCGCCGCCGCCTCTCCTCGCCGCATCCTCCCGGCGACATCACTCGCGGTGTCCCCGCCGCCTTCTCGCGTGGCCGACTGCCACCAGAAGCCCCGCCGTTGAAGCCCGCTGCATGCCCCCAGGCCAGCGCCATGCAGGCGTGCGACGTCGTCCACGGTACCGCCATCCAGCCGCTCTCTCTCTCTCGCTCTCTCTCTCTCTTCGTCGCCCACCGAAGCCATCCGGCCAGCCGCCTCTCGACCTCGTCTCTCTCTCCATCGCACCCAGCCGCCGCGGCCAACATCCCCTGCGGACGTTGACGTCCGCCGTCTCTATCTGCACTGCACCGCGGCTGCTAATCGTCATCTGCTTCCGCTCGTCGCCGCCTCGCCTCCGCGCGGCCAGCAGCGCTGCTGGTCCCGGTCAGCGCCGCCGTGAGCGCGCCGTCGCCATGGTCAGCCGTGCCACGCGGCCACCGCGCGAACGCCGTTGTGCGCCGCTGTGTGCCGCCAGTGCACCCCACCCCTATCGCCGCCGTGAGCTCCCCTTCTCTCTCTCCTATTTTCTCCTTCTCTCTTGATTATCGATCATATAATCCCCCTTATTTTCCCTCTCCATTGATCCGATGGCATAACCCCCCATTCTAATTGTATTTTTTTTCTGCAGCTTTGGAGAAGGGAGAACCCCGTCTTGTTTGAGTGATTTGATTTGTGCGCTGCGTTCTCGACGTCTGATATTGTTTTCGGCTGCCGATCCCCGTCTTTTCCTGCGCCGATTTGGTAGGCATCCTTGACGTGGCTATTATCATTAAAAATTCATATTTAATCCTCCATGATTATTAGAGTTGACCTTCTAATTAAAGGGATGTGTGTAGTTATTTTTTTTACGTAATTTGTGAGTTAGCAGGGGTAATTAGATAGAGGTGCGTAGTATCATGTGATGATATGTGTTTATGTCTCTATTATGTATATATGAGATCATGCTTAGTTAATAGTATAATATGCTTTCTTTTAGCTTGTCATCCTGTTACTTTTTATCATATTTAGATTATGTTAATCTTGCTAAGTAAATTGTGATAGGTTATCAAGATTAGTTAGTGTGGTGATTAATCTTCCAGCATCTAGTTACATTCATTATTTAATCATGTTTAGTTAGTTATATGTGATGTCGTTTCATTTTGGTTTATTTCTAGCAGGGTTGTCTAGCATGGATTAGTTGTGTATATATTCAAGTTAATGTTCATAGTTGTGTTGTTATGTCATGGCATAGTATTGTTGATGTTTATTGATCTTGCATATTGGTGATCATGGCATGGCATGATTGAGGTGGATGCATGATGCATTGAAACTGTGAATGGAAAACTGAGCTACACCAGACTAGTTAGTCGTGACTCGAGGGCAGCGAGGGGTTAGAACCGTCTGGTGCATCCTTCGATCCCAGATCCCGTGGGCATCCTAAGTGCCACCACTGCCTAGGTGCACTATGGGATTTCGATTAGTATATGGTATTTATATATGTTAGATCTGGTGGTAGCTAGTTGAGGTGGCAAGACGACGCATTCCTTGCTAATGAAAATATGTGTACATGATATGTGCATCTATTAGAGGATAGGTGCATATGTGTGAATGTGATTCTTGTTGGAGGATAGACGTATTTTGCATGGTATGGTATAGATGGTCTAGTGATGTATTTTATTTTGTCAAGTATCAGGTTATGTAGCATGGTGTATGTATGGTGTGTCTCATTTGTAGTATATCATCATATGGAGCATATAGTAGGTGTCTATGCATGTGTTCATACCATCTTTCTAGGTCATGTATGATGCATATAGGTGCTGGTTGGTGTGATTATAGGCTTTGGTTGGTGGTGTAAAACACATGGATTAAGTCATATATCTAATATATTGACTAGCCTATATTTACATATAATTGGTGTAGGTCTGGGTACCTATTTAATTAACATCTAGGGCCTTCTGGCTATCCGATTTGGCGGATGATGAGGTGTCTACTGAGTCGTCGTACTCATCCCAATCCTCTTATCAATTTTCAGGTAATCAGGTTTGGCGCAGCAGAAGCGAGGTGGATTGATTCCCAAGAAAGCAAATTGGATGATTCTTGTAATTTAGATGGTAATTAGATTTGTTTAGATTATAGCATAGCAATGTATTTAATTTGATTCTGTGGATGTATAAACTGGGACCTAGTTGTCTTCATTTTTCCCAAACCGATGTTTTTACGGGGTTAATTTTTCCCGGTCGCGTCGTCGGATTATCCCGCTGTGCAAGTTAAAAATCCGGGGCGTGACAGCTAGAGCGAATCATTTAAAATTTAAAATGTTATCAAGAAATTACTATATATATATTCAAATATTTTACCAAATAATCTCAATATCTAATCTATAATCGATTCAGAGGTTAACACCCAAAAACCAAGACAAACAAGATAAACCGAAAACATCCAAAAATGTGGCTGTCACCGCCGCTCAACATAGGGAATAAATGAAATCGAATTTCTTATCCTCTTGAGCCTTCCTCTGGCTTCGTCTGCCAACGTGGAGAAAGAAAATTGAAATTCCAGAGACTTCCGATGTTTGGAATGATGCATATAATTTGTGGCATTCGAAAGTCCAAGGTGATGAGAAGAAAATTACATCTTGTACTATGACTGGGCATCTTATACGCATCTTTGTAACTCCGATAAAGTCATCCTCAAGAAAAACAAAAACATAAAAAATCACATAAAGTGACATCAAAATGATTTAAAAGTTTGATTGAGATAACAATTTGACTTTAATATTATCATAAGAAATCATTCAATACATATTGGAAGCAACAATTCTTAATGGAGTGTTTGGTTGCATGATAATAAAAGTTTTTGTTTTAATTTTTAAAAATTGTAAAAAAACTTGTTAAAAGAGGTGTTTGGTAACCATGATAATTTTATGTTTTTAAAGTGATTTTCTTCTGAAAAAAAAAGAGGGTCTCACCTCTTTCTTTTTTCTTGTGGTCCCCCACTTTGTTTGATCATGTGTGGTAGTCATGGTTCGCCGGGTCGGCGACCCGGTCGGCCGGGTCGCCCGACCCGGTCGCTTTTTGGGCCGACCGACCCCGACCCGGCCCCGACCCCCCGACCCGGTTATTATTTTAAATTAAATTTTTTATTATATTTTTTCCCGACCCCGACCCGACCCGGGTCGCGACCCCAACCGACCCGGGTCGGTTTTGGGGCCGACCGACCCGGGGCCGACCCCCGACTATTCCTTCCTTGGTGGTAGTTACTCTTTTTTTGTAATCGCATCTCTCCAAACATGATAATTTTATGTCATGAGTTGGTTCATTTTTTATTTTAATACAATTTTTTATCATGAAATTATACAAAAAATTATCATGCAACCAAACCCTCCATAAGACTGCATCTTAGATTGCTACAAAACTATACCTAGTCTTGTTCATTTTCTAACTTTGTGGGATTTGAATGTTTCTATAAATTTATAAATGATCCAGCATTAGACACTCTAACCGCCTGAATGCATGATTTTGAGTGGTATTTGAACTAACTTGATCAACTGATAGTATCATACAAAATTCCTTCATATTAGAGTTCTTTTGGCTAGGGTTCTTTTGACTCATCACAAGTTGCCCGGCAGCAAGTATTTGTATAAATTTATACATTTTCTCAAATAATTAATTTTTTTATAAATTGGATGTTTGTTCTAGACAAGTAGATGAACCCTATTGTATGTGACTTACTAGATCTAATGTGACCAAATAAAGAATTCCTTATTTTATGTTAAATCTTTTATCTAATAATAGATTTAATCACCTTTTTGATAATGTCAGATACATATTATGTTCAATGATCTCAAAAAATATTAAGATAAAATAATATTATTTGATAATTATCATTTCCATTATCGGCTAAGATAATCATATATAAATCATTGTTCATCTTACATCTTAGTCGAATAAGAAAAAGAAATTTACTGTCAAACCCTTCAATTTCTTAACACTAGATCCCATGCTCAAAACATGCTTAATAGATAAAGTCATTATTTGAGAATCCTGACTACCTTTTCCATGGAATTAGATACTGTATGGTAAGATATTCAATCTCTTGTTATCTCACGAAGGGTGAATATAGTCCCTTAGGCCCTGTTTGGTACGGGGATAACCTGGGATAGACTTGGTTTATCCCCAATCCTCTGTTTGGCACACACTTAAAAATGGGTTTAATCTGGATTAAGTTAATCCAGGTTATCCCCAAAATTAGGGATAAGTACAGGGATAAGTCATTCCACCTAATACGGAGGATACGACACCCCGAGCTCCGTCTGGCGCGAAGGAGGGGCCTGAGCGCCATCCGGGGGGGGCTCTATCGTCCACGGGGGGAGCGCATACGCCGGGGGGGCACCTCCACGGGGGACGGGGAGCGAACGCCGGCGAGGGGGCGGCCTCCCCGTGCGCGGGCCGCCGGGGTGGGGGGGGATGCCGTACGCGGGAGGGGGGGCCAACCGCCGGGGGCGGGTCCGCGGGAGGGGGGCTCCGTCCGCCGGGGAGGAGGGGGAGCGGCGTCCGCCGGGGAGGAGGGGGAAGATCCGTCCACCGGGGAGGATGCCGTACGCGGGAGGGGGGTGTCTCGCGGGAGGGGGGAACCGCCGGGGGGGATGCCGTACGCGGGAGGGGGGCCAACCGCCGGGGAGGAGGGGGAGCGGCGTCCGCCGGGGGAGGAGGAGGGGGATCCGTCCACCGGGGAGGAGGGGGGCGGGGAGCACCGTACGCCCGGGGGGGGGGGGGGGGAGTGGCTCTGGCTGCGGGGGGCATCATCCGCCGGGAAGGGGGGCGAGGAGCACCGTCCGTCGGTCTGCGGGGGGGGTGTGCTCTGTCCGTCGGGAATAAATTTTTTATTAATATTATAATATTTTTTTATATTTTTTTGATTAAGTCAATTTAAACGGTTTAATTTGGTTTAAATCGGTTTAGAGATTTTTCAAATCGAACCAAGTCGAAAGGAGTCCCAAACCGAACCGAATGAGCTGGTTCGGTTTGGTTTCTCGGTTTGAACCATTTTGTGCCCACCCTTAGCCGGGAAGGAGGGGTGGGGAGCGGCTTCGCAGGGAGCACCGTCCGTCTCCATCCGCCGGGTTCTGTCCGAGGGGAGGCCTGGCTGAGCTTCGTCCACGTTTAAACTTATTTTTATTTATATACTTAAATAATATTTTAAATTTATTATATAAATGTGTAAATGAGTTAAGATATTTATGAATGTGTTATGAATAATAGAATAAGATAATATAAAAAAAGATAAAAATTTAAAATTTAACAAGTTTAAAATTTTAAAAATTTAAAATTATCCTCGAATTTATTGTTAACATACCAAACATAGGATAGGATTATCCCTAAACCTATCCAAACTCAAGCCAAACATAATGGGGATAGGGTCAACCATACGGATTGGTTTATCCCTATCCCCATCAATTTTATCCCGATACCAAACGACACCTTATTGTTTGGTACATGTTCAATTTAAGGGTAATTTTATTTTTTTTCTAAACTTTTAACGACAAAGTAGAAATTATCTCCAAATATTCTTAATGGGCCCGAATAGTTTTGAGAAAAACATGTTGAGAGATACAGAAGATAAACCCTTTATCGCTAATGATGTATTTTAAACGCCACATAACCTTAATAGACTAATAGTCTTTTTCTTTTTTTTTGAGAAGTAATATACTAATAGTCACAGGCGATTTGCTTCGCATTTAAGCGTGTAGCTTTTAAAATATTCATCATACTAAATTTTGTACAAAAATTTACATTAAATAATATATTTAAATATTAAAATTTATTATTAAATAATTTATTATTAACTAAATGATGAATTATAAATATTTACATATTAAACATTAAGAATCTATTCATTAAAATACAAGTTAATCATCTCATATTTTATTATTTTACGTATGAAAACTAAAGTCTAAAAATATGATACGATATATTATAGTTTATTAAGACAAAGCCTGATAAAAGTTAGCCTCTTCCCTAAATATGTAAATATCCACTTGCATTATAAGGATAAACTGATGTTTTACTAGGTTGGTTGTCAGCTATACACAAGTAAAAATGATTGCCGATCAACCATGGGTTGATTGACGTGTCCCCTGCTCATGGGGAGTAGGGGTGTGAGTTCTTGTGGGGATCGAGCATTGCTCCATCTCTCGTCTCGCTCACGTCTCGCGCGGAGTTACACGGTAGTTGGCTACTGGGCAATCGTGACCAAAAAAAAAAGAATGGCAAACTTATAAACTAAAATAAGATACAATATTATACAAGATCACCTAGGTCCCCTCTTCAAGGGGTTACAGGTATATGCGTAAGGGGTTGCAGGTACATGCGTAAGTCATTGTACACACAAAAACAATATAACTGCTCATTTCCACAATCATAAAGAATCTAAACATTTTGTATTGATTGTTAATTCTAAAGTGATGGTAATTCTCGTTTAAGTCAAATACATACAATGGCCTCAGAAATACGATGGAGGGAACTCATCCAAATATGATACATTAAATGCAATAATGGGCTTAAATTTGACTGACCAGAAATCCTTGCCAAGTATAACACAAGGAGCATCTAGGCCAGTTAAAGACAGATCCATTGTAGATGAACTTGCGATTATTTCAAAATTTTTGAATCAAAATTTGTCTCCCCCAAGGAAACAAAAATGAAAAATGTAACGTTAAGGATAAATATTGGTTAAAAAAATAGTTATTATATTTATTATGAGATTAATTATATTTATTGAGTGTTTATCTCTCTTTCTACCATTTTTTTCCTCCTTCCGTTCCTATTCTCTCTTCTCTCCGTTTTCTCTCCTCCGGATTACCCTACCGAAACCGTCGCTTTCTTCCTGCCGTTTTCCCTCTTCCCATTGCAATTTTCTCTCTTACTACGCGACCCTCTTTCTTCTCTCTCCCTGTTTCGCCGCGTCATCACCTCGCTTGCATCCAGCGCGCTCAAAGCCACCCCGCCGCTCGCCTTCAGCCGCCCACTGCCTCACCCCGCCCATGGCCTCGCTGTGTTGCCGCCCCACCTTAGCCACTGCGTGTCCACGTGTTGACGACGGCCGCGAGCCCGCGGCTCACGCCTGCGCGTGCCACGCGGCCGCCCCTGTGCCGCCTCAGTCGCCCACCGCCCTCGTCGCCGCCTTGGTCCCCAACCCCCCATCTTCGTGCCCACCTGTAGCCTCACTCGCGCAATCGCCCCGCTCAGTCACCAGCCCCCCTGGCCGTCGCCGCGCATCAGCCGCTGCCTGCGGCGGCGATAGCGCCGCCCTTGGAGCGACCCCCCCATTGACCTTGTTGCCCACCAACGCCACTACCGCACCGTTGAGCCCCCCTCGCTGACCTGTGCAACCGTGGTGTCGCCGTTCGCGACTGCCTCCTCACGCTGCCGTCAGTCGTCACGCCTTCTGTAGCCACCTCCCAACTGCCCTGCGTCGGCCGCCCTCGTGCCACAGTGCACCAGCACCCCCCCTCGCGGTACTCTCTCTCTCCTCTATTCTCTTCTCTCTCATATTGCCTGTCCCTTTCATTCTCTTATTTCTCTCTCTTTTATCCTATATTTCTTTCTTTCCAACAGATTGCCAAGATACTGTTCGATTCTGTTTTGCTTCGCCATCATGACCACGACATACTCGTCATCTGGATTGATTCTCTTGGAATTCTGTGTGCCGATCATCATCGCCATTAAGGTAGGCGTCTCAGCTATTCTTAACACTCCTATATGATTGATTAAACCGTAAAAACATGCTTACATCACCATGATCAATAAAATATAATTATTGAGTTGTTTTTTATTTATTAGCATGCTTAGATAGAGTTAGATTAGCTTCTTCAACCATGCATGTTTAAATTGATTCAATTATCCATATATGTTAATCAGCATGTTAGGTTTTCTTATAATTGAGTCTAGTTAGCTTAGCATGTTTGCATTGCGGTGGTCTTTAATATATATATTCTGACTCGTTAAAAAGCCGATGTGAGGAGTTAAGCATTGTGTTCATATCATTTAGCTTTGTTTCATATAGAATATGGATAGTAGAGACTATCAATGCATGTATTTAGTATGTTTTGTTTGTAAGTTACACAGCATGTTAAGTTCATATATTGCATGATCTTAGGGTATATGCATTTAGGTTATTGATGTGGTCTTATGTAGTTTAATATCTATGTTATGAGGCATAACATTTACTTGAGTTATTGTGTAGGGTTGCATAATTTTAGAATAGTTGTGCTATACTTTGTTAATTGCTACTAGATTTGTTAATCATGACTTAGTATGCATATAGCATGTTTATTTTGTTAGATTGCATTATGCGTATCATGTTGATGTCTAGTTCTAGTTTGTGTTAGATTGTAGTTTGGCATACATACATGTGGTACATGGAGCTATAGTTGTTCTTCTGTGTACTTCATATCTTGATTGTCATTTAGATGCATAATATGGTTAGATTGTTCTAGTTGTATTAAACTGTTATGCGGTATGCATGTTTGTGGTGCATTGATCTATGGTTGTCCATAGATGTAACCCATGGTTGGATTATCATTGGCATGCTAGTTAAATGGTTGGTTGTCTGAGTTAATTATGTGCTTTCATCTTGAGAACGCAGAGGGTTAAAATGTAATGGAATTTTACTTCACCAGACTATAATTTGTGACCTGTGGGCAGTAGATGAATATTAGAACCATCCGGAGCATCTGTCGATCCCGGATACCGCAGTTTATCCTAAGTACTCTCCTGCCTAGGGGTACTATGGGATTTAGCTTACTATATGTTACTTCTATATATGGTAGATCTGGTGTTACTTTTGTGACATTAGCTACAATGTCCAAGTGGAGCATATAACTTACTCAGGCAAATGGTTTTTTATGCATTTTTGGCATGTATGATAATGGATTAGATATGTCATTTTTTTTATCAAGATAGGTCAATGTGGTGTATGTAAGAAATCGTCCATAAAAGTTTGGTGTAGCGGAAGCGACGATTCCTATGGGTTCCTTTAGATTCCGTCTCAATCAGAACCGAACGACGAAAATCGAAAACCGATCAAATCAGGTTCGAATATACCTGATAGGGATTCATATAATCCCATGGAGAGGAAGGAGATGATCTTCTTAAGCTCTTTAAACCATTCAAGTGTCCGGTCTCCAGCAGTATCCACACGAACTTCATCCACAGCAGGTTCTCCCTTCGCGCCGGCCTCGAGAACTCTTCCCGAACGGAGCTCCATCGACCATGGACACCTTCTAGAGAGAGGAGGAGGTAGGGAAGAGGCTAGGGACATGGTTTTCACCCTTGGCTTGATTGGGTTTGGCTGAAACCATTAGTATTTATAGAGAATTATGAAATTTTTCATAAAAACCCAAAACCTCCATAAATTACGCCCTTGCCCCTGTACTTGTGGATAAGTCCTTTTGTGTGTGACCCACTAGGCCCAATAGCCTATTTGGTTCAGACTTAAATAAAATAGAACAATTCTATTTAATTTAATTAAATCTATTATCCGATAATAGATTAATCGACCTACCGATCATGAAGGGTACAAGCCACATCACATGATCCCAAATGGCTATGGGGATAATCTCATCTCCATTGAGCCTTTCAATCATCAGTTACCACATGGATATAAACCCTCATCAATCCAATGTCCTGGTCGAAAAGGAGTACGGCATCGACTGTCAACTCCTTAGTGTACCGACTCTATAGGATCATGTACTCGGAATTGGATCAATTGGAAAACTCTTTTTCCAATTATCCTATCTACCCTGGCCAGGGATTTAGATTACTATCCCATAGGACATTCACTCTCACTTACCGAGAGTGGACGATCCCTTATTGTCCGCTCAATTGCCTCCATCGGATTTTCCTTGTGCATGATCCATTGCTATACTGGACCATCTAAATAGTGATCCATAAGTCAATGGTCAAAGCACAAATTCCACCCAATAAGGCATCTTTGGCGACTCAGGTCAAAGGTCCAACCATGCAACCGTGATGATAGAAAACCCTGATAGACAGTTCGGTAAGATACCATTCAAGGTTTCTAATTCGGTCAGTTCAGTGAACTCATTCAACTAATGAGCACCTGTATGTGTATCTCAGTGTCTCCACACTAATGACCAATGAGATCGGTCGTCCTCATCACATGATAAGACATCACATACACTAGTCTATCCGGATCCTTGATGTCCCGTCTCAAGTATCCTATGACTAGGAACATTTGGATCAAATACCTCTAGATGATCAATCTCATTATCATGATCTCATCATGATTTAATCATCATTGTATTTGATCAAGGACTTCATTATGATATTCGCATCTAATAAGAGCTTATAATGAAGATTTGCCTGATTAATTGAATGAGATATTTCTAGAAATGTCGAATCATATCATATATGATTGGCTTGTAGGGCATATATTTCTATCAATCTCCCACTTGCACTAAAGCCAATCACCCATCTGACTGATCTGTATCAGCTCAAGGTGAAGCTCAAATACTCTTTGAGTAATTGTTTCAGTTAGTGGATCTACAATGTTATTAGCGGTAGATACTCTATCTATAATTATATCTCTATAAGCTGCAATATCTCTGATTGTATGGTATCGCCACAGAAGTTCTAAACTTCTGATTAGACATCGGCTCTACCCCATTATTTTCTCAAAAACAATAGTACACTTTCAAAGAAAATTGGGACAATCCCATACCTTATATGAGAATCTTCATCTAGACTACTTTTCAAGTAGTGTGCAACCACTATGTAAACTTGTTTACATATGTTGTAGAATTTACAGTGTTTTATCACATAGAACTCTTTCAGCTCACTGCACCACCATTATTCTGACTTAATATCAAACTTATTTGATTAGAAGCTTGTGTTTGTAAAACTACAAGACTTCAAGTCTTATCCTCCAGTGTAGAGAGATATAATCTTAGTGCTTCTCAAGTACCAAATGATATATCTCTAAACTATCCAGTGACTCTCACCTGGATCTTCTTAATGAATGCTCATAACACTTAGAGCATTAATCACATCATGTACGTAGCATCATATAAATGATAGACCCTATGACAAAGGCATAAGGGCTCTATTTATGTGATCTCTTTATCTTTCAAGAAGTCTACAAAGACAATACTTTCCAGAGATCAACTCCACACCACATAGGTAAGAAACCTATCTTGGAGTTTATCATGTCAAACCCTTTGACTATGGTGACTACGTACATTAACTGGGCATTGATTTTAGATCTATCTCCATAGATCTCAAAACCCAAATTGTGTTTGGAGGATCAATTTGATAGCTAGGTTCACTTATGATAACACACCTACTTCATTCTCAATGAGTAGTATGTCATCAACATAAAATGTCAAGAAAGTAACAGCACTCCCACTTATCTTGTTGAATACACAAGGCTACTCTTCGTTCTTATCGAAGTCATAAGATTTAATCTCATTAAACCTTATATATGATCTATGATAAGTTTTACTTCAGTCCATAAATGAACTTAATACACACTCTTCTTGGATGTTAATGGGACTTCATTCCCTATAGTTGTATCATATACACCTATTCCTCAAAATACCTTAGAGGAACACTATCTTAACATCCAATTAGCTTATCTCATAATCATAGAGTGTAACAATCAAAATCCGAATGGATTAATCCATGGAATAGGTAAAAGATCTCATCATAGTCAACCATTTGACTTCAATGATATCCTTTTCAACTATTCTCACCTTTGAAGGTATCTACCTTCTAATCCACTCCAATCTATTCTTTAGTGATCCATTTATTCCTTATGGATACTATATCCTTAGGTGGATCTACCAAGTTCTAAACTTGATTAGAATAGAAAAAGTTTATATCGGATTTTATTGTCTCTTCCCATTAATGAATCAATATCTCATATTGGTTTTATATAGATCTTAGGATCAATATCCTTATTATCTTATGCCTCATTTCATCTATTAGAGATATGTCTCACATATCTCTTAGGTTGAATGGACACAAGAATAGATCTATAAGTTGCCAATGTGTAATTATTAATTAGTACCTTAATAGAAGTGTTATTGGGTTGTGGGACTGGAACATCTTCCATATATATCTTTCTCCCACTATCTTTCATAAGAAGGAACTTTTCCTTTAGAAATATAGTGAGCTGAGTAACACATACCCTTGACATAAAAGTTGGATATTTAATTTCCAAAAGTTTCTTTAGGATATTCCACAAGCCAACACTTCATAGTCATATATTCTAACTTGTTAGAGTTAAACTTCTTCACCAGGTCGGACATTCCGAAACCTTAACTTGCTTAAGGTCAAGCTTTAACCCCTTTTCCATATCCTATATGGAATAATCAGAACAGATTTAGAAGGTACCTATTAAGATCAATTGGTTCTAACGAGTACATAGCCAAAATTAGACAAAGAAGAATTTTGCAAAACTTGTCATTGTTCATATTATGTGTTACATAATATGACTTTTCATTTTAGCTACTCAATTTAGCTAAAAGAGGTGTCCATTAGATTCTATTATCCTTCAATTATATGTGAATTATGTACTTAAGTATTCCCCTCCTTGATCTCATCAAAGAGTTCTAATACTCCTTCCATTAGTATCTCTACTTCATTCTTAATCTCAGATAATTTCTCAAAGTTTTAGATTTGTATTTCATAAAGTATATGTATCCATACCTAGAGACATCATCTTTGAAAGAAGTAGAAATATTTTTCTTTAGCCTTACTAGATATGGGCTAACATACATCTAGATGTACGAGTTCTAACAACTCATTGACCTATTATCCATTTAAAAGGAATATTCACACATAACATGAGAGCTAACATATCAAATATGATTAAACAATTCATTAAGCTCCCACTGGCAAACACTTTGCCATTCAATCTATTAGAACATCTATCAATTACATAACTTAGAATAAATTAACATTTATTCAAGTAGGAAATCATATAATGTTCTTGTAGAAGGATATAATAGCAATATTAATTATTAAGACATCTCCATAATGCTATTAAAGAATTGCACCTCCCACTAATAATGATGCAACTTTTGCACCATTTTATATGTAGGTCAACATCTTCTTTATTAAGCCTTCATTTACTTGTCATCATTTACAACTCCTTGTAGATATAAGATGCATATCTGGAATCTCATACCAGCAGATGCATCCATAGTATCTAATATTATGATATACACATATAGTATCTAATACTATTAAGTGTATATTTAAAACAAGTAAATGTCAATGACTTGGATACATGAAGCTTCTCACCTTTGCATTATGTACAATACACTTTGTACTTTCTCTTCCACTTACCATCATCATGATAGTGGAATAATTTTCTCTTATTATGGCTTTTTTATCTTGACCACCTTCTTTTACTATTAACTCTCTCCTATTTCTATCTAATGATTTTACTTCTTACTATTGGTCTCACCAACAAGAAGTAATTAAAATGTATTGTTGTTCTAACTTGCCCTTTAGTTAGCTCATCAATATGAGCCATGATGGATCTCAAATCCATCTATCCGTGTTGTCTCTACAATTTATATCTCATAGAGACTAACATGTAGTTTAAGGCAAACAATGCATCTTGTCTATAAGATAAGATCTTATATTTCTTTCACATCATTAGATAATTTAGGAGACACCTACTTCTCAAGTAGAATAGTTAATTGGTCAACTATGAGAACAATTCTCTTAATTCTAAACTAGTCTAAGAAGTGTGAGCCATTAAGCTATTTGGCATCTAGTATGCCATAATAATGGTGGTTTATTATCGTTTTCTACAACTGAGATATAATTTTATTAAAATAATATTGCAGACATTCATTAAAATTAAGATATGGTCTTTAATCCTAATTTATGCTTCCACTAATTTTCGACGAATTTGCATAACCCTCATTATGCAAAGACGGGATATCACGATGAAATCCTAGTGGGGACTAAGACCCTATTAACCATATGGTGATGACCTTGTGGTAACACAACAAATCACCCCATACTTAATAGGTAGGCAACTATTGTCAGTTGCAACTCTTGCAACACTTAGTCATTTAGCCTCTAGAGTTATGACCTTGTGGTAGCACAACAAGCCATATACTCTAGTTAGGTCAAACCCGCTTATTACGTTATGAGAATGGATTCTTCACACAGCCCTTGTGGTAGCACAACAAAGCCATGCAAATGGTCCACCCCAAGGTTCGGCAAATGCCTTAGCCATGATCACCAATCCCTTGCTGAATGAGTCTTGTGGTAGCACAACAAACCCATCCAATCTAAGATTGGCTCATCAAGACCATAACAACGAAAGGCTACGTGAGTCATTCTTAATGTCACACATTTATCAACCTAATAATTATGACAAGGAGGGATTTTATTTTAGTCTCATCAATAATATGTGCTAAGTATATATAATACCTTTGGAATATCATATATCTAAGGTATAAAAGATAGCACACAACCACATATCCAATATGCATAAAAATAGGTGATCATGGACTTAACCCTAAGCATGCACCTAAGGCACCCCTATAGGTGCAAATCCTTGCTTCAAATGCTTCAGTTGGCATGCTCCCACTTTAGAAGGGTGCTTCCCTAAGTGGTCCCGCTCTCCAACCTTCCACGAACCGGCTTCTAACTCTTACAAGCGGCTTAAGGGTACGCAGACCCACAAATGTACAAAACTTAATAAGAAACCTTGGTTTTAACCAAGGGGAGTACATTAATGGAGGGAGGTAGATTGTACAATCAGATTGTATAGAGAGAGGACGTACACACATGCCTCACTTAATAACATAACCAACATAATTAAAAGCAATCACAAGCCAAGCACAATTAAGTCCATGATCACCTCCATACACACTAACATTCATCACATGAACATAGAACGCATACGCGATAATTATATGATATATATCATATATATCAGCATAAAATTATATACTTTATTTATTTTGAAATTCTCAATTTCATGCATGTCGAATTTTCATGAAATAAATAACATGACAACAACATATAAACAATTTATATGAAAGGAACATACAAAAATAAACTATTTAGAACATTCATGCATTCCCAATACTGTGCAAAGTCAAAAATTAATGTCCCAATTTATATTCTATAAAATCTCATTTTACAGAATTAATTAAGACACTAATTATTTAAGTTAAACCTTTAAAATAATTTTAAAGTTTAACCATGAGTAAATATATGTAAATAGGACTCAAAATTATATAACATACCATTAAACACTTTAAAACATGTTAAATAACATTATAGATTTTTTAAGAATTTTTATGGAATTTTATGGCAATTTTTTGGAATTTTCTATGATTTTAAACACTTTAAAATGGTATCTGGCGCAACGCGCCGCGCCGTTCGGGACATTGTGCCCCGCTCGCGTGCGCCACAGGGTGCGCCGGCATCTAAAGCCGCGTGCGCCGATCGTCTTCCCCGAACAGACGCGTAAAGCACTGTTCATCCGGAAGAAAGTTAATCCCATTAACTCGGACATATCTCCTTATTCAGGAGTCCGAAAAATCTGAAAAAATATGCGTCGGAATACTTATCAAATCAGAAATCGAAAAACGTTGGCCTCATATCCATTAAAAATCCCAATCAACCGTAAAATGAGGAAGAAGAGGCGGCGGTCACCGAGATTCCGTAGCAGAAATCTCTATTTTGCAACGAGGATAACTCCTTATCCCAGAAGAAAAATATTATCCAAAAATAAAATTTAGAATACTAATAAAATTAAGTTTCTAAAAATGTATATATCCCTTCAGAGAAAAATTATCTATCAACGGGAAACCAGGAAGAAACAGGTCGGTGCCGCCAGACTCCGCAAAACCCTAGTTTGCCGGAAACCTAAAAAATTCTATTCCTCCACCGTCGTTCAAAGCTGGAGATCAAAGAGAAAGGTTAGTTAATCATATTAACCATCTCCTAAAACTTTTCCAAGTCTCAATTTCTTCTGTGGACAGAGATTTCACAAAATCCCCAAATCCGGGTGTCGGTTCGGGCATCACAGAAACACCAACTTTTGAGGCTTCTCCCGAACACTACAGAGATCCAAAATTCAAACGGTTTGTGGATATGGAAAGCCCTATATCACTAGATTCTACCTGAGTTAACCAATTTTTTATCTGAGTCATACACAGAATATGGTGGCCTCGTCAAAACAGACGTTTGCACAGATTCGGGAACACATAAATAACATGAAAATAATATCGATTTGAAATCGGTTTTGACTGAGACTTGAACCGGGCTCTGATACCACTGTAAGAAATCTTCAATAAAAGTTTGGTGCAGCGGAAGCGACGATTCTTATGGGTTCCTTTAGAATCCGTCTCAATCAGAATCGAACGACGAAAATCGAAAACCGATCAAATCCGGTTCGAATATACCTGATAGGGATTCATATAATCCCATGGAGAATAAGGAGATGAGCTTCTTAAGCTATTCAAACCGTTCAAGTGTCCGGTCTCCAGCAGTATCCACAAGAACTTCATCCACAGCAGGTTCTCCCTTCGCACCGGCCTCGAGAACTCTTCCCGAACGGAGCTCCATCGACCATGGACACCTTCTAGAGAGAGGAGGAGGTATGGAGGAGGCTAGGGACATGATTTTCACCCTTGGCTTAATTGGGTTTGTCTGAAACCATTAGTATTTATAGAGAATTATGAAATTTTTCATAAAAACCCAAAATCTCCATAAATTACGCCCTTGCTCCTGTACTTGTCGATAAGTCTTTTTTTGTGTGACCCACTAGGACCAATAACCTATTTGGTTGAGGCTTAAATAAAATAGAACAATTCTATTTAATTTAATTAAATCTATTATCCGATAACAGATTAATCGACCTACCGATCATGAAGGGTACAAGCCACATCCCATGATCCCAAATAGCTATGGGGATAATCTCATCTCCATTGAGCCTTTCCATCATCAGTTACCACATGGATATAAACCCTCATCCATCCAATGTCCCGGTCGGAAAGGAGTACGGCATCGACGGTCAACTCCTTAGTGTACCGACTCTATAGGATCATGTACTCGGAATTAGATCAATTGGAAAACTCCTTTTCCAATTATCCTATCTACCCTGGCCAGGGATTTAGAGTACTATCCCATAGGACATTCACTCTCACTTACCGAGAGTGGACGATCCCTTGTTGTCCACTCAATTGCCTCCATCGGATTTTCCTTGTACCCGATCCATTGCTATACTGGACCATCTAAATAGTGATCCATAAGTCAATGGTCAAAGCACAAGTTCCACCCAACAAGGCATCTTTGGCGACTCAGGTCAAAGGTCCAACCATGCAACCGTGATGATAGAAAACCCTGATAGATAGTTCTGTAAGATACCATTCAGGGTTTCTAATTCGGTCAGTTCAGTGAACTCATTCAACTAATGAACACCTGTATGTGTATCTCAGTGTCTCCACACTAGTGACCAATGGGATCGGTCGTCCTTTTCACATGAGAAGACATCACATACACTAGTCTATCCGGATCCTTGATGTCCCGTCTCAAGTATCCTATGACTAGGAACATTTGGATCAAATACCTCTAGATGATCAATCTCATTATCATGATCTCATCATGATTTAATCATCATTGTATTTGATCAAGGACTTCATTATGATATTCGCATCTAATAAGAGCTTATAATGAAGATTTGCCTGATTAATTGAATGAGATATTTCTAGAAATGTCGAATCATATCATATATGATTAGCTTGTAGGGCATACATTTCTATCAGTGTATGCATACCTAGTTTAGTAAATTTGTGCAGTTTATGTTAGTTTATTTCATATAGAATCACGTTAGCACATGGGATAGTAGAAAGGCACTTTAATTAGTTTAATTGAAGATATAGAATTAGTTTAAATCATATATATTATAATCTGAATTTTTGAGCTTAATATATTTAATATCAATAGAGAATCATTATTATTGTAAGGTAGTTCAGGTGTAAGACCTACTGAGTCTGTGGTGACTAACCCCTTCCATTGTTAATATTTTCAAGAGTGCAGGTTTAGCGTAGCAGAAGCGTAGTGGTGTTTTGGAATCCGATAAGCTAGTTGAGTATTTATTCAATGTTAGTATTTGATTTGTTTAGATAGATGTTTGTTTGTTGTGTTAATGGGTTGTAATGTTTGGACTTGTGATTTTGAATTGTGATTTTAGTATTAATTGGTTCCAAACTGATATTCTTCCCCGTTGCTTCATCAGATTATCTTCCACTATGCTTGTTAAAAATCCGGGTCGTGACAAAAAACGACCAAGTTACAAATGGTTTGTAAGGTCAAAACTTATATACTTTAGAAATTGCTTACCATATCCGGAAGATGATAACAAAAGAATTTGTTGAATTGAATATGAATTAGGCATTGCTTAGAGAAATCGTGCGGCAAGAAGAAAACAAAACTCAGGTTGGTAAATCTTAATACCTACAACATTAAAATCTTCATTCGAAGTGAAGAAAACAAATAACAAATAAGTACTTAACCTTCTTCGTTGGAACCTTCTTCTCCTTAATGTCACAATCATGCTTAAAATGTTGCAGTGATGAGAAATGACAGTCTGTTGAAGAAATGAAGACAAACAGTGTAGGAAATGGTTTGAGGAGTGAAGAAAGGATAATGTCACATATATGTATATATATATATAAGTGTCAACAACAAATACAACTTTTCTAAACCCCAAAGCCATTGCACATGGAAGTAGCTAGTGGGAAGAGTATTGGATGGTGGAGATGTTGCACCTGGGCCTATCGATCTGATTTCTCATCTAGAAAACTTAAAATATAATAGTTTTATTGATAATAGTACTAAACATCTTTAATGTAATTCATCAAGATGTGTCTGACTATTGATGTTAATTTTGAAACTTGTGAAAACAAGACATAAAATCTGATACAAGTGCCCATCTTTGCCAATTTTGACTATTATATTAAAAGTAATATAGTGTCAATTTTTATATACTTTAACCAAAGGACTAAACAAACAAGGCCATAAAAGAAATATGGCCTCTTATCCAAGATTGTGAGAGATGTATACTTACCCAAGATGTAACTCTCTATCACCTAAAAATGGGTCCTAGGTTATATTTTTATATAAATTTAAAAGATTTAAATATTAAATACTTGGTATATAACTAATATTTATAATTTTATGATCTTGGGACTCAAAATAAATTATTCTAACAAGCTTAAGCTTCGTCATTAAATTTATGCTAATAATTTGAAGGCAAAATTACTAAACTTCTGTGATTGAGTAACTTTGTGCTTGCTGTGGAGTCATTGGTGGCTCTTGGCAATCCGATGTGGTATGAAGGGACAACACATTGATAGTGGCAGATGTATAGAAGGTTTAGGAGATAGGACCGGTGTGTGTAGGTGGTCTCCCATGACTGCACTAACAGTGAAGATTAAGAGAACCAGTGGTGCGGCAAGCTTCTAGAGAGATGGTAGCACAGTGAGGCACATCGACTAGGATGACATCACATTGGAGGAGTCACCATTGAGACCCTTGCAAATAGGTAGCTCCTTCCTCAGCGGCAACATCCTCCTAATGCAGAGGTGCAAAGGCCGTAGAGGCGACAAGCAGGTGGGAAGGTGCTATACTGTTATAGGACTCGTTCAATGATGGAACCTCAATGGAGAAGCTTCCAACATATTTTTAGCAGCACTAGAAAGCAACACTGGTGACGACTGAAGTGCCGAGCTTCAACAAAGATGTGTTGCACAGCGAGATGAAGGCATCTCCTATAGCAAAGGAGGGAGAAACTGGCTATAGCACTACTTAACAGTCACCAAACAGGGCCGTGCCCCTATTTTTATGCAAGACGATAGTCTTTAATATTCAGACATAACTTTCTCTTTGTCATTATTGCTAGGTCAGAGAGGGGGTACAACAAGTTAGAAGAATGAACGGCGGGGGCAAAGGAACGTAGAAGGATAGGAAGGTCAGAGGGTGCATCCCAGTGTCTTCTTTTTGAAAATCTATAATTAATTACGAAAAAGTGGAAACTAAGGCATGATGGATGAGGACAAGCAGTGAAAAGTAATAGAAATATATGCTCTACAAGCCAATCATATATGATATGATTCGACCTTTCTAAAAATTTTCATTCGTTTAATTAATTAAGTAAATATTTATTACTAACTCTTATTATATGTAAACAGTGTAATGAAATTCTTGATCATTACAATGATGATTGAATTATGATGAGATAATGATAATGAGATTGATCATCTAAAAGTATGTAATCTAAATATTCTTAGTCACAAGATCCTTGATATGGGACATCAAGGATCTGGATAGAATAGTGTGTGATGTCTTCTCATATAATAATAATGACCGATCTTATTGGTCATTAGTGTGAAGACACTGAGATACACATACAAGTGCTTATTAGTTAAATGAGTTCACTGAATTAATCGAATTAGAAACCTTGAATAGTATCTTACCGAACTGTTAGTCAAAATTTTCTATCATCATGGTTACATAGTTGAACCTTTGACTTGAGTCACCAAAGATGTCTTGTTGGGAGGAACTTGTGCTTTAACTATTGATTTATAGATTATCATTTAGATGGTCTAGTATAGTGATAGATCGAGTACACGTAAAACCTGATGGAGGCAATTGATCGGACAACAAGAGATCATCCACTCTCGGTAAGTGAATGTAAATGTCTTATGAAATAATACTCTAAATCCCTGGTGAGGGTAGGGAGGATAACTGGAAAAGAAAATTTTTAATTGATTCGATTTTGAGTATAGGATTCTATAGAGTCGGTATATCAAGGAGTTGTCGTACTCCTTTTCGATCAGGACATTGAATGAATGAGAATTTATATACATGTGATAAATGATTATGGTAAGACTCAAAAGAGATAAGATTATTCTCATAGTTTTTTGAGATCATGTGATGTGACTTACATTCTTTATGATCGATAGGCTAGTTATTTGTTATCAGATAATAAATTTAATTTAATTAAATAGAATTATTCTATTTTATTTAGATCTTAATCAAATAGACTATTGGACGTCCTAGTGAGTCACACAAATAAAAATTTATCCCTAAGTATAGGGGCAAGGGCATAATTTATATATATTTTGTAAAGAATCGTCCATAAAAGTTTGGTGCAGCGGAAGCGACGATTCCTATGGGTTCCTTTAGATTCCGTCTCAATCAGAACCGAACGACGAAAACTGAAAACCGATCAAATCGTGTTCGAATATACCTGATAGGGATTCATATAATCCCATGGATATGAAGAAGATGAACTTCTTAAGCTATTCAAACCGCTCAAGTGTCCGGTCTCCAGCAGTATCCACAAGAACTTCATCCACAGCAGGTTCTCCCTTCGCACCGGCCTCGAGAACTCTTCCCGAACGGAGCTCCATCGACCATGAACACCTTTTAGAGAGAGGAGGAGGTAGGGAGGAGGCTTGGGACGTGGTTTTCACCCTTGGCTTGATTGGGTTTGTCTGAAACCATTAGTATTTATAGAGAATTATGGAATTTTTCATAAAAACCTAAAATCTCCATAAATTGCGCCCTTGCCCCTGTACTTGTGGATAAGTCCTTTTGTGTATGACCCACTAGGCCCAATAACCTATTTGGTTGAGGCCTAAATAAAATAGAACAATTATAGTTAATTTAATTAAATCCGTCATCCGATAACAGATTAATCGGCCTACCGATCATGAAGGGTACAAGCCACATCCCATGATCCCAAATGGCTATGGGGATAATCTCATCTCCATTGAGCCTTTCCATCATCAGTTACCACATGGATATAAACCCTCATCCATCCAATGTCCCGGTCGGAAAGGAGTACAGCATCGACTGTCAACTCCTTAGTGTACCGACTCTATAGGATCATGTACTCGGAATTGGATCAATTGGAAAACTCCTTTTCCAATTATCCTATCTACCCTGGCCAGGGATTTAGATTACTATCCCATAGGACATTCACTCTCACTTACCGAGAGTGGACGATCCCTTGTTGTCCGCTCATTTGCCTCCATCAGATTTTCCTTGTACCCGATCCATTGCTATACTGGACCATCTAAATAGTGATCCATAAGTCAATGGTCAAAGCACAAGTTCCACCCAACAAGGCATCTTTGGCGACTCAGGTCAAAGGTCCAACCATGCAACCATGATGATAGAAAACCCTGATAGACAGTTCGGTAAGATACCATTCAGGGTTTCTAATACGGTCAGTTCAGTGAACTCATTCAACTAATGAGCACCTGTATGTGTATCTTAGTGTCTCCACCCTAATGACCAATGAGATCGGTCGTCCTCATCACATGAGAAGACATCACATACACTAGTCTATCCGGATCCTTGTTGTCCCGTCTCAAGTATCCTATGACTAGGAACATTTGGATCAAATACCTCTAGATGATCAATCTCATTATCATGATCTCATCATGATTTAATCATCATTGTATTTGATCAAGGACTTCATTATGATATTCGCATCTAATAAGAGCTTATAATGAAGATTTGCCTGATTAATCGAATGAGATATTTCTAGAAATGTCGAATCATATCATATATGATTGGCTTGTAGGGCATACATTTCTATCAATCTCCCACTTGCACTAAAGCCATTCACCCATCTGACTGATCTGTATCAGCTCAATATGAAGCTCAAATACTCTTTGAGTAACTGCTTCAGTTAGTGGATCTACAATGTTATTAGCGGTAGATACTCTATCTTTAATTATATCTCTATAAGCTGCAATATCTCTGATTGTATGGTATTGCCACAGAAGTTCTAAACTTCTGATGAGACATCGGCTCTACCCCATTGTTTTCTCAAAAGCAATGGTACACTTTCATAGAAAATTGGGACAATCGCATACCTTAGATGAGAATCTTCATCTAGACTACTTCTCAAGTAGTGTGCAACCACTATGTAAACTTGTTTACATATGTTGTAGAATTTACAGTGTTCTATCACATAGAACTCTTTCAGCTCACAGCACCACCATTATTCAGACTGAATATCAAACTTATTTAATTAGAAGCTTCTGTTTGTAAAACTACAAGACTTCAAGTCTTATCCCCAGTGTATAGAGATACATTCTCAGTGCTTCTCAAGTACCAAATGATATATCTCTAAACTATCCAGTGACTCTCACCTGGATCTTTTTGATGAATGCTCATAACACTTAGAGCATTAATCATTTCATGTATGTAGTATCATAAATGTGATAGACCCTATGACAAAAGCATAAGGGCTCTACTCATGCAATCCCTTTATCTCTCAAGAAGTCTACAAAGACAACACTTTAGAGAGATCAACTCCACACCTCATAGGTAAGAAACCTATCTTGGAGTTTATCATGTCAAACCCTTTGACTGTGGTGACTACGTACATTTACTGGGCATTGATTTTAGATCTATCTCCATAGATCTTAAAACCCAAATTGTGTTTGGAGGATCAATTTGAAAGCTAGGTTCATTTATGATAACACACCTACTTCATTCTCAATGAGTAGTATGTCATCAACATAAAATGTCAAGAAAGTAACAACACTCCCACTTATCTTGTTGAATACACAAGGCTCCTCTTAGTTCTTAACAAAGTCATAATATTTAATCTCATTAAACCTTATATATGATCTATGGGAAGTTTTACTTCAGTCCATAAATGAACTTAATACACACTCTTATTGGATGTTATTGGGACTTGATTCCCTATAGTTGTATCATATACACCTGTTTCTAAAAATACCTTAGAGGAACACTATCTTAACATCCAATTAGCTTATCTCATAATCATAGAGTGTAACAATTAAAATCCAAATGGATTAATCCGTGGAATAGGTAAAAGATCTCATCATAGTCAACCATTTGACTTTGATGATATCCTTTTCAACTATTCTCAGCTTTGAAGGTATCTACCTTCTAATCCACTCCAATCTATTCTTTAATGATCCATTTATTCCTTATGGATACTATATCCTTAGGTGGATCTACCAAGTTCTAAACTTGATTAGAATAGATAAAGTTTATATCGGATTTTATTGTCTCTTCCCATTAATGAATCAATATTTCATATTGGTTTTATATAGATCTTAGGATCAATATCCTTATTATCTTATGTCACATTTCATCTATTAGAGATATGTCTCACAAATCTCTTAGGTTGAATGGACACAAGAATAGATCTATAAGTTGCCAATGTGTAATTATTAATTAGCACCATAATAGAAGTGTTATTGGGTTGTGGGACTGGAACATCTTCCATATATATCTTTCTCCCACTATCTTTCTTAAGAAGGAACTTTTCCTTTAGAAATATAATGAGCTGTGAAACACATACTCTTATACATAAGGGTCGTATATTTAATATCCATAAGTTTCCTTAGGATATCCCACAAGCCAACACTTCATAGTCTTATATTCCAACTTGTTAGAGTTATACTTCTTCACCAGGTCGGACATTCCGAAACCTTAACTTGCTTAAGGTCAAGTTTTAACCCCTTTTTACATATCCTATATGGAATAATCAGAATAGACTTAGAATGTACCTATTAAGATCAAGTGGTTATAACGAGTACTTAACCAAAATTAGACAAAGAGAAAATTTACAAAGCTTGTCATTGTTCATATTATGTCCTACATAATATGGCTTTTCATTTTAGCTACTCAATTAAACTAAAATGTGTAAAGAGATGTCCTTTAAAATTAGATTCTATTATTCTTCAAAGATATGTGAATTATGTACTTAAGTATTCCCCTCCTTGATCTCATCAAAGAGTTCTAATACTCCTTCCATTAGTATCTCTACTTCATTCTTAATCTCAAATAATTTCTCAAAGGTCTTAGATTTGTACTTTATAAAGTACATGTATCCATACCTAGAGACATCATCTTTGAAATAATGAAGTAGAAATATTCTTCTTTAGCCTTACTAGATATGGGCTAACATACATCTAGATGTACGAGTTCTAATAACTCATTAACTCATTCTCCATGTCTATATAAAGCTAAAGTGTAGATTGATCTAAATCAACCCATTTCCTCTTAAAAGGAAAATTCACGCATAACATGAGAGCTAACATATCAAATATGATTAAATAATTCATTAAGCTCCCACTGGCAAACACTTTGCCATTCAATCTATTAGAACATCTATCAATTCCATAGCTTAGAATAAATCAACATTTATTCAAGTAGGAAATCATATAATGTTTTTGTAGAAGGATATAATAGCAGTATTAATTATTAAGACATCTCCATAAGGCTATTAAAGAATTGCACCTCCCACTAATAATGATGCAACTTTTACACCATTTTATATGTAGGTCAACATCTTCTTTATTAAGCTTTCATTTACTTGTCATCATCTACAACTCCTTGTAGATATAAGATGCATATCTGGTATCTCATACCATTAGATGCATCCATAGTATCTAATATTATGATATACACATATAGTATCTAATACTATTAAGTGTATATTTAAAACAAGTAAGTGTCAATGACTTTGATGCATGAAGCTTCTCAAGCTCCACCTTTGCATTATATACAAAAACTTTGTACTTCCTCTTCCATTTATCATCATCATGATTGTGTAAGAATCTTGTCTTATTCTGGCTTTATTATCTTGACCACCTTCTTTTACTATTAACTCTCTCCTATTTCTATCTAATGATTTTACTTCTTACTATTGGTCTCACCAACAAGAAGTAATTAAGATGTATTGTTGTTCTAACTTGCCCTTTAGTTAGCTCATCAATATGAGCCATGATGGATCTCATATCCATATATCCATGTTGTCTGTATAATTTATATCTCATAGAGACTAACATTTAGTTTAAGGCAAACAATACATCTTGTCTATGAGATAAGATCTTATCTTTCTTTCATATCACTAGATAATCTAGAAGACACCTACTTCTCAAGTAGAATAGTTAATTGGTCAACTATGAGAACAATTCTCTTAGTTCTAAACAAGTCTAAGAAGTGTGAGCAATTAAGCTATTTGGCATCTAGTATGCCATACTAATGGTGGTTTATTATCATATTCTACAACTGAGATATAATTTTATCAAAGTAACATTGCAGACATTCATTAAAATTAAGATATGGTCTTTCATCCTAATTTATGCTCCCACTAATTTTCGACGAATTTGCATAACCCTCATTATGCAAAGACGGGATATCATGATGAAATCCTAGTGGGGACTAAGACCTTATTAACTTTATGGTGACAACCTTGTGGGAAACACAACAAGTCATCCCATACTTAATAGGTAGGTAACTTTTACCAATTGCAACCCTTGCAATTCTTAGTCATTTAGCCTCTAGAGTTATAACCTTGTGGAAAACACAACAAGCTATATACTCTAATTAGGTCAAATCCGCTTGTTACGTTATGAGAATGAATTCTTAACATAGCCCATGTGGGAAACACAACAAGGCCATGCAATGGTCCACCCCAAAGTTCGGCAAATGCCTTGGACATGATCACCAATCCCTTGCTGAATGAGTCTTGTGGGAAACACAACAAACCCATCCAATCTAAGAATGGCTCATCAAGACCATAACAACGGAAGGCTACGTGAGTCATTCTTAATGTCACATGTTTATCAACCTAATTAAAACAAAGAGGGATTTTATTTTAGTCTCATCAATAATATGTGCTAAGTATATATAATACCTTTGGAATATCATATATCTAAGGTATAACCTGTAGCACACATCCACATATCAAATATGCACTAAATGTGGTGATCATGGACTTAACCCTAAGCATGCACCTAAGGCACCCCTATAGGTGCAAATCCTTGCTTCAGATGCTTGAGTTGGCATGCTCCCACATCATAAGGGTGCTTCTCCAAGTGGTCCCACTCTCCAACCTTCCACGAACCGGCTTCTAACTCTTACATGCGGCTTAAGGGTACGCAAACCCACAAATGTACATAACTTAATAAGAAACCTTGGTTTTAACCAATGGGAGTACATTAATGGAGGGAGGTAGATTGTACAATCAGATTGTATAGAGAGAGGAGGCACACATGCCTCATTTAATAACATAACCAACATAATTAAAAGCAATCACAAGCCAAGCACAATTAAGTCCATGATCACCTCTATACACACTAACATTCATCACATGAACGTAGAGCGCATACGTGATAATTATATGAGATATATCATATATATCAGCATAAAATTATATATAATTTATTTTGAAATTCTCAATTTCATGCATGTCGAATTTTCATGAAATAAATAACATCAAAATAACATGGCAACAACATATAAATAATTTATATGAAATAAACATACACATCTAAACTATTTAGAACATTCATGCATTCTCAATACTATGCAAGGTCATGAATTAATGACCCAATTTATATTCTGTAAATTCTCATTTTACAGAATTAATTAAGACACTAATAATTTAAGTTAAACCTTTAAAACAATTTTAAAGTTTAACCATGAATGAATCTATGTAAATATGACTAAAAATTATCTAAAATGCCATTAAACATGTTAAATAATATTATAGAATTTTAAAGAAATTTTCTGTAATTTTCTGGCAATTTTTCGGATTTTTCTATGATTTTAAACACTTTAAAATCATAAAAAATGGTGTCTGGCGCAATGCGCTGCGCCGTTCGGCGCATTATGCCCCGCTCGTGTGCGTCCGCGTGCTCCACAAAGTTCGCCGGCATCTAAAGTTGCGTGCGCCAACCGCCGTGCACTGGCGCGTGCGCCGATCGTCTTCCCCGAACAGGCGCGTAAAGCACTGTTCATCCGGGAGAAAGTTAATCCCAATAACTCGGACATATCTTTTTATTCAGGAGTCCAAAAAATCTGAAACAATATGTGTTGGAATCCTTATCAAATAGGGAATCCAAAAAAGTCAGCCTCATATCCATGAAAAATCACAATCGACCGTAAAATGAGGAAGAAGAGGCGGCGGTCACCCAGATTCCGTAGCAGAAATCTCCATTTTGCAACAGGGATAACTCCTTATCCAGGAAGACAAATATTCTAAAAAACTACAATTTAGAATCCTCATAAAATTACGTTTATAAATATGTATATATCCTTTCATAGGAAAATTCTCTATCAACGGGAAATTAGGAAGAAACAGGTCGGCGCCGCCAGACTCCGCAGAACCCTAGTTCGCCGGAAAACTCAAAAATTCTCTTCCTCCGCCGTCGTTCAAATCTGGAGATCAATGGTAAAGGTTAGGTAATAATATTACCCATCTCCTAAAACTTTTCTAAGTCTCAATTTCTTCTGTGGACAGAGATTTCACAAAATCCCCAAATCCGGGTGTCGGTTCGGGCATGACAGAAACACCAATTTTAAGGCTTCTCCCGAACACTACAGAGATCCAAACTTCAAACGGTTTGTGGAGTTGGAAAGCCCTATATCACTAGATTCTACCAAAGCCAACCAATATTTTATCTGAGTCATACACAGATTATGGTGGCCTCATCAAAACAGACGTTTGCACAAATTCGGGAACACATAAATAACATAAAATAGTGTCGATTCGACGTCGGTTTCAACCGATACTTGAACCAGGCTCTGATACCACTGTAAGGAATCGTCCATAAAAGTTTGGTGCAGCGGAAGCGACGATTCCTATGGGTTCCTTTAAATTCTGTCTCAATCAGAGTCGAACGACGAAAACCGAAAACCGATCAAATCGGGTTCGAATATACCTGATAGGGATTCATATAATCCCATGGATATGAATAATATGAATTTATTAAGCTATTAAAATGATTCAAGTGTCCGGTCTCCAGCATTATCCACACGAACTTCATCCACAGCAGGTACTCCCTTCGCACCGGCCTCGAGAACTCTTCCTGAACGGAGCTCCATCGACCATGGACACCTTCTAGAGAGAGGAGAAGGTAGGGAGGAGGTTTTCACCCTTGGATTGATTGGGTTTGGCTGAAACCATTAGTATTTATAGAGAGTTATGGAATTTTTCATAAAAAACTAAAATCTCCATAAATTACGCCCTTGCCCCTGTACTTGTGGATAAGTCCTTTTGTGTGTGACCCACTAGGCCCAATAACCTATTTGGTTGAGGCCTAAATAAAATAGAATAATTTAATTTAATTTAATTAAATTCGTTATCCGATAACAGATTAATCGGCCTACCGATCATGAAGGGTACAAGCCACATCCCATGATCCCAAATGGCTATGGGGATAATATCATCTCCATTGAGCCTTTCCATCATCAGTTACCACATGGATATAAACCCTCATCCATCCAATGTCCCGGTCGGAAAGGAGTACGGCATCGACTGTCAACTCCTTAGTGTACCGACTCTATAGGATCCTGTATTCGGAATTGGATCAATTGGAAAACTCATTTTCCAATTATCCTATCTACCCTGGCCAGGGATTTAGAGTACTATCCCATAGGACATTCACTCTCACTTACCGAGAGTGGACGATCCCTTGTTGTCCGCTCAATTGCCTCCATCGGATTTTCCTTGTACCCGATCCATTGCTATACTGGACCATCTAAATAGTGATCCATAAGTCAATGGTCAAAGCACAAGTTCCACCCAACAAGGCATCTTTGGCGACTCAGGTCAAAGGTCTAACCATGCAACCGTGATGATAGAAAACCCTGAAAGACAGTTCGGTAAGATACCATTCAGGGTTTCTAATTCGGTCAGTTCAGTGAACTCATTCAACTAATGAGCACTTGTATGTGTATCTCAGTGTCTCCACACTAATGACCAATGAGATCGGTCGCCCTCATCACATGAGAAGACATCACATACACTAGTCTATTCGGATCCTTGATGTCCCGTCTCAAGTATCCTATGACTAGGAACATTTGGATCAAATACCTCTAGATGATCAATCTCATTATCATGATCTCATCATGATTTAATCATCGTTGTATTTGATCAAGGACTTCATTATGATATTTGCATCTAATAAGAGCGTATAACGAAGATTTGCCTGATTAATCGAATTAGATATTTCTAGAAATGTCGAATCATATCATATATGATTGGCTTGTAGGGCATACATTTCTATCAGATTTTGGGTTTTTATGAAAAATTTTAATTTCTTTATAAATACTAATGATTTCAGGCAAATCCTATCAAGCCAAAAGTGAAAACTACATCCTTAGCATTCTTCCTACCTCTTCTCTCTCTAGAAGATGTCCATGCGCGATAGAGTTCTGTTTGGGAAGAGTTCTCGAGGCCAGTATGAAGGAAGAACCTACTGTGAATGAAGTTCGTGTGGATACTACTAGAGACATTTGAATAGTTTTAAAAGTTTTAAAAGTTTTTTTTCTTCTTTAAGGGATTAGATGAATCCTTATCAAGTATATTTGAACCTGTTTTGATAAATTTTTGATTTTAGCTATTCAATTTCGACTGAGACAAGTTCAATATGAACTCATAGAATTATCGTTTCTACAATGCACCAAAATTTGTAATATGATTAATCCTTAAAAGAAGTGACACCTATGATGTAAAGGAACAAAAGGTGTTGTGAATAGGCATGTGAGGGTGGATGTGAGAGCAAAACATGGATGAAAAAAATGCCATTCTCACTTCTATAGATTAGCTAGAAGAAATTAAACACCTCTATCACTACTAATTTTAAAATTGATTATGATAGAAATCATCAATTATTGTTTGACTATTAATATCAATGTTGAAACTTTCAGTGAAATTAAAACAAACATAATACTTGATACAAGTGTCCTCTTAAATCAATTTTGATATTGATATTCTCTATTCTCTATGAACATATATTAATATCAAAATTGATATATATATATATATTATATCATTTTTGATACTCTAACGAAATCAGTATTGATTAATGTGGACAAATACATCGTCTCCTTCCCAACAATTCGTCCTCCACCTCAACCACAATTATCACAAAATTATGGAGTCTGGATCACCTCAACGGGAGAGTTTCTTAATTACTTGTCAATCAAAATGCACCACTTTAATTACAGCTCACATTTTTCTCAAAAGGTCGTATTTATAACCACTAACAGATGCATGAGATTAACAAAATATGATAGAGAGTTTCTAGAAATATAGATAAAAGTCACTAAAATATGAAAAGAGTTTTGTAATGTATAGATAAGACCAAAGAGTTGATAAAATATGTTATTAGACTGCTCGATGGTCATATATATGCATTTTTAAGTCCAACGTAACTTTTAAAAGTGCTGGCAGCTGAGAAAATCTCCGGACGTTGAGTGAAGAGATCCGGACTGTAAACTATATGTGAGAGGGCGAACTACACACGTTGCCCTACTCACATCCGTAACGAAGCTTTGGATCCCGGCAGGGGAGTAGCTCGGTCTTGTGGAAAAGCCAGACATCTTCAAGCTCAGATGGACCGCACCGCCGGCCGGTCGACTGCACGGCGAGGGTTCCAGTGGCCGACGCCATGAAGATTGAAGATTATTCTGTGCGGCACGCGAGAGCAGCCACGCCGCCGACCCGAGCATGCACGCACTGCCGTGTTTATCTTCCCCCGTCAAGCCGTCATCTCGTACGTTCAACGTTCACCTTCCCAAGAGCGGCAGAGAGCTCTCGCTACGGACGTCCAGAGAGATGAAAGCTAGCTGTTCACAGTCACAGGTGCGGAGGAAAGGTTGTCCCCGTCGCTTTTAATTCGAGCTGAAACTTTGCTGGGTACGATCGAGCGCAGCCGCTTGCAAGGGATCATCTATGCCATGGAATGCAGCCCTACCCGATCCGGTCGGTATTTTGGCCGACCGGCCGACGCATCGGATCGTCCAATGCGGCGCAAGACAGCTTTCCCCGCGGCGAAATCGATCCGCCGAGAGGGTGCGCGCTGTCCTGATCACAGCTCAAATTTCATATATATATTTTTAAAATTTAAATATCTATTTTTTGAAAAAGCTGTATATATTTAAACTAGCTATTTAAATAATTTTAGTTACAGTGGAATTTTTTGATATTTTCAATACTAAAACGTTTCTTTTGTAATTTTTTGATATTAAACCTTTTTGTCGAATCCCGGTCCATTAGGTCAGCCGACTCGACCGGATTATCCGGATCGTTTTAAGCCGATCGATCCGATCACAAGTAGAGCCTCGATGCTTCCCTTCTTGATCCATGCATACTTTCTTGACGCATGCCGGAGGTTCTCGTCTACTCGATCTCCGGTTCTGGTGCGCGGATCACCTGGATGTTGATCTCCGCATTTGTATTAAAAGACGCATATATATCCTACAAAATATAGTAAATTGTATCACGGAAATTATCATAATAGTATAGTTGAGTCTACGGTGTGGAGAGAGCGAATAAATGATATGCACTCTGCCAAATGGGGCTTGCCCATCACTTGAATTAATGGATTCGTCTTGCTTTGCACCAGGGAGCATTTTTTTAGTGTCCTCCTCGTCTTGTGCTTCCTTCTTCGTGATTAGAGTAGAATGAAGTTTTGTTGTTCATGCTTAGTTTTAAATAAAAAATAGGAATTAGTTATTTGTTTATGGGAGAGACCCCATTGATTGTCGGTAGGATAAAACTCTAAAGACCTATTTTGTACCATAAAATTTTGAGGATAAATTTGAATTATCTCTAAAATAATTTATTCCCAAGTTATCTCCGTGCCAAACAGTACCTAAGGTAATTATATGGGCATTATTACTTGAAGACACGACTTTAGGGGTGTTCACAATTGAGTTCAACCCAAAAAATAAAATCATGTTAGTGATTTGATTTAGGCTTGGTGTGAACTACTGATCAATTTGATTAGATTCTTATTAAATCAATGTACTAATTAACTTGAATCATGCTAAATATTTACTTTAAGTCAAACATATTAACAATATTTATCATTCTTTTTCATAACATAAATTCATCTCAAGAGCTTTTAAGATAAAACCAATGAAAGGTATGAACATATGCACTAAATTTTAATAAAATATTATTTAAAACAAATCAAATAAATTTATATATTGACATATATATTGTACTTTAATAAAATATGATTTGTATTGGACCAAAGCAAACCAAACGAAATTAATTTGGTTTAGTTTTGTTCTATAAGAATATAAAGTCAAATCAAACCAAACTATGAACAAATTACAATGTACACGACTTTAAGAAGGTTTGACGTAAAGTGAAAATGTCAAAAACAGGTGCAGTCGGGCAGAATGATTAATTTTACTGAGGAAACCAGAAAAATGATTTTACCAACTCCGTGATAAATGATATCATAGCAGATTACAATTATATTAGATTGATCCTATGATGAGTAACATTTAAATGAGAGAGTCTACATAAAGTCTCTTTGTCAAAATTTGGTCAAAAAATGATGGTTTTATACAGACGTTTATCATAAATGTCTTATATTCTAGTTGATCTTCTTTTGAAAGAAAATGATGGTCAGAGTTCACTCTTGTGATATGATTAAACAGGTGATGTATATATCGTTAATGTGATGAGTTAAGAGATATATAGAGTCAAGCCCAATTTTATTTTGGTTTAACTGATGTCTAAAGATTAGACATTAAGATTTTTTACAAAAATTTTGAATACATTGGTAACTTTCTTGGTAAATCACTTAGTCTTAAGTGGTCTAGTATATTTTTAAATTTGGGAGTTGAATAACTCAAATCTTATATGTTTTTCACAATAGAAACTTGGGATGAAATTTAAAATTTAGGAATTTCATTAAATCAAATCAAACCCCACCTTAGTGAGGTCTCATGAGTCATGACTACTTACAAAATTGTCAGCCCCTTAGTCTTACGTGGTTTAGTATATATATTTTTTTATTTTTGGAGTTGAATGACTAAAATCTTGTGTTTCACAATAAAAAATAAATATGAAATTAAAATTTAGGCATTCCATTAAATAAAAAAAAACCCACCTTAGTGAGAGCCCATAACTACTTACAAAATTTTCAGCCCCTGACATATAGCAAACTCTCTCTCTCTCTCTCTCTCTCGTGGGATACTATCTTACATCAAAGGGACCACTAGGTACCGTATATTCTTCCATACACTGTTGAGTGTTGACCAGACTCTCTCCCTCCCTCTCTCTCTCTCTCTCTCTCTCTCTCTCTCTCTCTATATATATATATATATCTTAGGTACTATGCCATCTTACATCAAAGAGACCACTAGATAACTTACGTTCTCCCATGCAGCGTTGAACAAATAGTCTCTCTCATGCGGGTATTCCGAACGAGTCCGAATCACCTCGGTCAGTCGGTTGAAAGTCTCGCGTGACCCGATAAGGTGAATTTCTTATTGTTACCAGCTCTCTTCGCACATTACTGATGCTTTATTTTCCATTGCTTCGGTTACTAATCTCTTACAAGGTTGTAGAAAGAAGCACCCTTATGCGAAGAAGGCGCGTGGCCCCTTCTATTGCCTCGCCCTCCTCCGTCGCTTGAGACGATCCAGACTCGTTCCGAAGGGACTGCTGTCTAACGTCAAGCATGCGACTGGAGTCCGGTATCGGATATCCGTTCCGCAAAGACCGCGTCTTCGGTTCTCTGCTTGGAGCCCGGGCTTCAGATGCGCCGATAAGCAGGAGAAGCGGAAGGCGGCCAGCTGCATACCCGAGGACGTGAAAGCCGAAGCGCCAACTCGAGAAGGCAAAATTGCTTCTGTACCTACTAGAGAAATAAATTAGCATAATAGTCCGCAGTGCAGTCCCTTTCCCGTCGCCGTCGCAATCGCCCTTCCTCTTCGTCAAGGAGGGTCCTCAGACGTTGCATTTGGATAAGGATGTCAAACAAGAGAAACAAATCTTCCGGGTGCTTTCAGAAAAAAGACAGTCGTCGCAGAAAGTGGGGCCCTTTCTTCCATTTCTTTTCTAGCGCGTACGGGACGGGGGGTGCAGTGCTCAAAGCAACCGCCCCTCTGCTCGCAGCGCCAGCCAATCGGTAACCTCCACGTCAACAAAATGTTGACGGGTCAGCACCTAAACAGGCGGTTAATATTTAAAAATTTACGATCTATTTGATAATAATATTGAACACGTACATCGCTGTTAGTTTTAAAATTAGTGTCGATACACATCCTGAGATGTTTAACTGGACGTATATTTTGGAACTTGTAATATAAAGAAAGTTTTATATAATGCAAGTGTCTATGCGATCGATTTTGATATTAACATTTATTGAACTACTCTCTTTAAGAATTATAGTATATATTTCTATCGCTATCATTTAAAATTGGTATTAATATAAAGTATCAGAAGATATTTGATTAATGATATCAAATTTAAAATTTCCACTACAAACAAAACTTGTTATACAGCGCAAGTATTTATTTGTCTTATTTTTAAATTAATATTTTATTTTATAAAAATATCAATATCAAAATTAAACAAACATCACATTGGCATCATCAATATTAAAAATTCTAATGCAGTGATTTTGTGTCGTCTTTTATCTCACGACTCTCTGTCATTTTCTTCTCTTTCTAAATATTTCTATCTTTCTAGCCTCTACTCAGCACAAAATTTCTCTTTTACCCCTTTCTCTTTATCTCTTTCTCTCTCTCTCTTAAAATGGATTTTAAAATAAGAAAAAACTTCAGTAATTTCTTTCTCTCTAGACATAATTTTCTCTGTCTCTCACCCAGTACTGTCCTACTATCTATACCAATTAAATTTTATTTTAAAATTAAAAACAAAACTTCGAAACTTTCTCTATCCGTCTATCGCTCTCTATCTCCTGCCCTACTTTGCTCGGCGCGGCCTCCTGCTGCTCCCTCTACTTCTATATATAGAGAGGAAAGAAGGATTAGGGTTTCACCATCTCTCCTTCCCACTGCTCACGAGAAGCAAGGCCGTGGTCGAATGCGACTTGGGTGTATAGCGAGGGAGAGCGATTGCACGTTGAAAAGTTTGACAGGTATATACCACCGGAATTGGACAAAGTCGAGAGCTTTTCTGCAGTTGGACTGTGAGCCGTCGTTGCTCGCTGGGCGGGAGAGAGAGCGATGGTCAGGGACTCGTATTCGACGTCGTCGTGCGGTGGTAGGGGGATGCCGGCATGGCTGGGGGGGCTGCTGGAGGAAGGAGGGTTCTTCGCTGCTTGTCTCGCCCATGAGCACCGCAAGAAGAACGAGAAGAACATCTTCTGCCTCGGCTGCTGCCGCGGCATCTGCCCCCACTGCGCCTCCTCTCCCGCCCACCGCTCCCACCCACTCCTCCAGGTACATCAAAATTGATCTTTTCTTCTGTCGAGTGAGTCTCACTGTTGCAATCCGCTTGTTTATCACTGTCGTGATGTCACTTATTGAAAGCGATCTAGCTTCTTAGCTGAAGCTTCTTGCCTTCTTGGACGCTCTTGAGTTCTTCCGTGTCGTGTTTGTCTTCTTTTTTTTTTCTTATTTTGTCGCTTCAGGTTCAAACTTCAGCAAGGTGCATATCGCTCTCTTCCTTCACCCGTTCTTGGGTGGGGGTTGGTCTGATTCGTTTGGATGATCGTGATCTTAGTTCCATTTCTTAGTGTTTTTGGATTTTTACATGGTTTTCTTGTTCTTCTATGCATAATGGTTCGTTCTACTCCATGTTTTTTTTTGAACTTAAAAGACCAAATTATACAAAGATACATACATGAATACGTGTGTATGCGTATATAATACCAGTAGCAAAGTTGGGTCACCTTGAATTTTCTTCAGATTGTCATTATTAGTCTCAACAAGATTAAAATCGGAACTTCTGCTTCAATTTTATGTTGCTTGTCAGTAGGGAGCTAATTAAAGCATTTGGTAACCAGCTGCATTTATACCGTCTTTCGTTCCTTCCTCCTGAATCCCTCCTCCATATGGTGCACAGATTTCTACCGCAAAATAAGAAAAGACCTACTTTTGTTGTAACGCGGCCTTGAGTTATTGGTTCATCAATTCAGGGTTCTTGTCTTCTCTCCCAACTTCATAAAAGTTGTCATCCTCTAAAAGTTTTTCTGGTCCAAGCCGCAGATGAGAATTTCTTGAAAAGTCCCAACCCATGTCATGAATGAAGGCCCTTATTTCTATTTTCACCAGCTTAGTGCTATTCCCTCCTTCCACCTTCATTTCAAAATAAAACCTGTAGATCTTTACCCCTTTCCTTTTTCAATACAGCCCACAGGACGGTTCTGGCCTCCTTATTTTTGGTCATTAGCGGCACATTTTTAAGGGTAGGACCGTCATTTTCTATGATGGCTCTGCCATGCACTGTGCCCTCCCAGGGTCTCAGTGTACCTATACAACTATAACTACTTGTGGAAGAGCATTTAACCTCATTTGCTAGTTGGCGCTTGTTTACAGCTACTCATACGTTATTGCTCCCAAGGATTCTTTTTTTTTTCTCTTTTCATGCAAGATTGAAACGCAATCGAAATGTGCAATGAAGAATGTGGAATGAGACTGACATCTGTCAACGAGGAAAAAATCTTTAGACCCAATAAGTCAAATACCTGCATTTTTTTTTCAAAACTGGTGATTCTTTTTTTTCAAATTATTATCCAGGTTAGAAGATATGTGTACCATGATGTGGTGAGGCTGGATGACCTGGAGAAGCTCATAGACTGCTCGTACGTGCAGGTGACTGATGAGTACTACACTCTTTTTTGAAGAACATATAGGATGTGTATAATTGAGTCGATCTCCTTGTAGAGTGTGTCCTGCGTAGGGTTTGATTGTTATGTTTTGATCTTCTGCACCTCCATTGTCTGTGTTATTTGGGTCCATATTCTGTTTTTTTCCCTTATCTGAAGCTTTTTTTTTCTTTTTCTATGTGGGTGGCTGCGACAGCCCTACACAATTAACAGTGCCAAGGTAGTCTTCTTGAAGCAGAGGCCTCAGTCGAGGCCTTTCAAGGGTTCAGGGAACATATGCCTGACCTGTGACAGGATACTTCAGGAGCCTTTCCACTTCTGCTCCCTCGCCTGCAAGGTCAGGTCCCCTTCTCCTCCTCCTTTACCCCCCAAGTAGTCAGCCATCTCAGTAATCTTGGTTTGCATGTGTAATGAACTGTCAATTTCAGGTGGTTGTGTGGTCAGAGTGAAGGCTTATTTCAGCAAAACTTGTTTTAGACGATCACTTGTTTGCTATTCCAGATACGCCTGTGACCTGACGTTATAGTTGTGTTCCAAAAAAAAATCAAATAGAGCCATTCTTAATACGATATGCTCCTGGATTTTGTACCTAGGGAAAGAGTCTAATAAAGAATGAAAAAGGTGTTACTTGAATTATGAGTGTGAGGAAGAAAATTGGTCTGATGTAGATTGGCAAGCATGGTGTGGTACTACAATTATATTATTGTTTAGTGTTACAAGACATAAATGATGTAAATATATTTTTCTTGCAGGTTGATCATGTGGTGCTCCAAGGACAGGACATATCAAGCATCTTGTACAGGTTCCTGGACTCGGACTTCTCCTTCTCTCACTTTGAGACCCTTCGTGTAGATGGATCCGACCTTACTGCCGCCGATGACGATGGCCAGATCACCCCCAACTCTATCCTCGAGCGGCCTCAGAATCACCATCGTGGTGGTGTGCTGGGCGGCTCCAGCAACAGTAGCAGTGGCGGTGGAAAGGGCAGCTCCGACAGCTCCACCGACTACGAGGGTAAGAAGAAGAAGAAGAGCAGCAGGTTCCTGCCCCAGATTGTAGCTTCCCTCAGCAGCAGGAGAAAGGGTGCACCTCAGAGGTCCCCACTTTCCTAGGATCCTGTTTGAACTGAGAATGGAGGGAAGGTCTGGAAGGAAGCAATGGAAGATTGTGAATTCTCATGACCCTTTCGTTCAACTGTTTAGTTCACAACTTGTAGTTGTTTTTCTGTTTTTATTTTTTACTTTGTGGTGTACCGGGAGTTCTCCAAGCACAAGATGACTGTTGTTTCTTGACGCCTTGGATGATATTCCTCTTCTCTCTCTCCCTCCCTAGACTGTCTCAGAGTATTTCCATTACTGACTAGGTGGCCACCCGGAGGGCCACACTTGTGGCCTTGGGAGCTGGTCTGCCAATTTTGTATCTGATGTAATGGGAATGCATCGGTATATATATAATAATGTTACTGTGATGATATCTTTTAAGATGTTTGCCAACATGCCCTTTGATTGTTGTCTGCCTTTCTGCATGTGCTTCCAATCTTTTCTTCCTGCAAGCCTACTGTCTTTCTTTTGACCGACTCTCCACGTTCAGCCCCCGCCCTACATCTTTTATCTGCCCAATGCACATGTCTGTATCTCTCTCTCTCTCTCTCTCTCTCTCTCTCTCTCTCTCTCTCTCTCTCTCTCTCTCTCTCTCTCTATAATGGATGGATGAGATCAAACTGAGTACAGGTCGGTCAACACTGTATGTAATGTGCCTGACCGCCTGTATGCCTGCAACCAAAAAGACTGCAGCCCCGCTGTAATTTCTCCTTTCTTGTCTTGTCCCATGAAGGGTTCATTTGGAACCATGTAAAACTAAACTCATAAGATTATTTTTCTTGGAGGAACCTCTCTAAGGAAATTGAAAACGCAATCTGCCATGTTATTATACGTAAATCAATTCCCCCCTGAGCCAATTCTATTTTTGATTCCCCCCTAAATCATTTTTTTAAGTATTTTCTATCGTTTGGTTTCTGCTAAGGGTCCGTGTTAAAAAGATGCAATGAAAGTATTTTTTTACGCGATGTACTTTTTAGATAATAGAAATACTTTCAATTATTTAGTTTCTTGTAAGAAGTTTTCAAATCATTTTAATATTTAAATTATTTAAACATTTATAAGTTAAGACACCCGCTGGTAATTCAAAACTCTAATGTTTGCAATAAAACTAAATTATATAAAATAATGATATAATATTACGACATATATAATGTAAAGTATCTTGCGGATGCAGTTGACAAAGCATTTTCGAGGAACCAAATAAGTGCTTTATTCAAGTTCTGAGGAAAATTATCTGCACGAGGGATATTTTACAAGTATCCAAAAGGATCCTAAGTTAGAGCCTGTATGGATTGAGTATTATAATTAACAGGTACTAATCTTTTCTCTGATGTAAGATACGTTACATCAACCTTAGGAGAGATGTTGTAATATTGACGTAGGGATCTAATGGCAGGATAAAACAGGGCTTTAGGCGGGTAATGAAAGTTTTGAGGATATCTTTATCATTATTAATTTTAAAATTGGTATTGATAACAATCAAAAAAGATATTTAATTAATAAATTTAATTATTAAATTCGTAATACAAACAAAATATGTTAGATAATATAAGTGTCGACATGTATCAATTTTGATATCGATAATTTTAATTTTTTTAAAAATATCAATATATATTAATTAATCAAACATGCAGCGAACTAATTGTTTACCCTTATTATACATACATATATATATGTTATTGAATTTGATACAAGCTCATACGGGTTAAGATAAAGAAAATGAGATCAAATACTTGATATTCTTGACTAAGGAACGGAGGTGAAATGAGAAACGGTGTAAATTTTCACTAATATTTCTGACTGAATTGTAACACGTAAAGGCGCCATGCGTGAGTTGCCTCCTCAGCTTACTTTTATTTATGTTAACAGAAAATAAAACAAAGAAATAAATAATAAAAATTAGTGCGTGGGAGATCTGAGTTCTCAATAATTATGCCTAGCAAAAGGAGGAGGAGACCGGACAGACTGCCGGGATGATGAGGCTGGACCAACCTCTTCTCATCAATTAATGGCCACAGGTAGCCACTTTCATTTGATTTGTCCAATTTTAATGAATCAATATTTACATGCATAAATGTACTAGTTGATAATAATGTATTGTTTATGCTCAAACTTTTCGCTTATACTCCAAAATCTCCCCATATTTATATATAAATGCAACATCAGTTGGGAGTTGTGTCCAATTCAAGTACGAGCAAATAAAAGGAACGTCACAAAGAGCCAGCAAAACTTCATTGTATAAATAAAAAATATATACGAAGTGTTCAACCAAAATGGAAGTGATCGTTAATTTATTTTCCTTACAGGCAGAAGAAAAACTTTTAGATCAACTTTCCTAAATTTCTTAACGGCTGTCTGTAACAAGATTAATTTGAAGATAAATTTGATTTATCCCCAAAAATTAATGAGTTTAGATCAATGTTATATGGTATGGTAAGAGATAAAAATTTCAAGGGAACCCTAACTTTTGCCCTAGACAATGTTGCACTGCAATACGTGTTTTGTTGGTGTTACAAGTTTTAAAATTGATATTAACAACATTTTCTGATGATCTATATCAATATTAATTTTAAAATTAATAATGATAGAGGTGCCTGATCATGTTATCAAACAGGGTCCAACTTGTCGTCAGATAAAAGGAATTTAATTGAAACACATCTGACCAAGTTAATTACTGTACTACTAGTGATCTCCTTTTGAGTTAATTTACTGTCACACTCTTGGGAGGAGACCCCTCCCTTTGGCCCTACAAGACCACAAGAACAGCTGCATACACAGCCACATGCAGCACCAGCTAATCTTATTCCCCCTCCACGTGAATGTCCGGCGGATTAAACAGTGAAAGAGGTGAGAAACTTAAACCGTGGGTGGTAAACGGTAGAAGGCTTAGCTGGCAGGCAATAACCTCTTATTGAGAAGAGAGCTTCCCCCCACCCCCCTCCTTTTGGAGTGGAGATCCCATTATCTAACTAAAGGGTCATTGTGTGCACTCTTCGTTTAGTGCCATCTTCAGCTATTTTTTCAACAACAAACTGAAGCTAAAATGACAATTCAAATCGAACCAATTCAATTTGATCTGTTTCCAAAATTTAATTAAATAATTAAAATAATTATTTGTGTGTAGTTATTTAATAATACATAATTAAAAAATAATATTTTACTATAAAACTATATATAGTGTTTTATTTATAATATAATAATATTTTACTATATTTTAGTTAAATTAGTTTAGTTTTGAAGCTCTATGGAATCATAAAGTTGAAATCCATAGAGATAATAATTTAAGGACATAAAAAGCTATCTGAATCGCACTTGTATGTGTAGACTGAACAATAATACACTCTCCAACTAGAACCAGAGTTGATCCCCCGCCATCTTTGTTGATTTCGAGGAGAAGAAAGGGGAGACAGGACCCCATCATTGGGGCCCCTTTGTTCAACATTCATTTATTTATGCATGAGGTGCTGCCGCCTCTAGCATCTTTTTGGGTTCTGACTAAATTGGCCGCTAGACAACAGGGTCTTTCAGTTCCCACACCCCTATCTTATGTGTATGCAATAGACGTCCCTGATCTCCCCATGCATCTTGTGTATTAGAAAGCCCTAGAGTTTCGTAGAAGGAGGATGAAAGATATAGACTTCCCTTCCCTTGACAACAAAATAAAACGTTTGCCAGCATCCATATAATCTTATGATTTCTCCTGGGCACTTTTTTTTTTCTTTGGAAGAGGTGCACCAACGGTTGAGGCATCTAGCACATATGTGCGCCTTGCCACTGGAACTTAGTGAGTTGCCTTTCTTTATGAGTTTGGCCATTGGTGCACATGAAATGGTACCCTAGAGTTACTTACGACCATTCTCCCTAGTCATAAATTTGGGTTGTTCCAATGTACATTGTTAGAATAGTACGTATGTGTTATAGCATGTATGCTATATTTTGTACATTCCCTGGATGGATATTGGTCATCTGTATTTGCCTTATTCAGGCATTGTTTACCTGTATATATTGATATCAATAGAAGAGGATAAAGCCCCCCCGGTTGATTGTGGTCACCACCCACATCTTAAGGTACTTGTCACCTACCTGTTCTCTTTATTTGTGGCAGTTATATCAACAGATATTTCAAAGATGAGTATTCAACTATCAGACATTCCAAAGATGGATATTCAGTTATCAGGTGTAACTAATTATGCGGTATGGGCAGCCACTGTCCGTGCAAATCTTCGCACGGTAAAATTATGGGGTTATGTTGATGGATCGATCACTGTTGAAAATGATAAATTCAAAACTACTCATATACGGAGAGATACTGATGAGATTATCATGGGATATATATTTCGTTCAGTAGATCCAGCTATTCGTTTAGATTTATTAGATATTTCAAGCTCTCAAGGATATTGGCTTTATTTAAATAAACGTTATGTTCATAGTAGTAGTGCACGAGAATATCAACTCCGGAAGGAACTTGATAGTATCAGTCAAGGAGAATTGACCATTCAAGAATGTTTTACTCGTTTTCGACGTATTTGGTCTGAACTTGACAGTATGCATGCTACTGGCCGTATTAGTGAATGCTCTTGTCATACTCAACGTGATCGTCAACAGCTTTATCATTTTCTAATGCACCTTCGTCCTAAGTTTGAAACTTTACGGGCTCAACTTCTTCATAGATCACCATTACCATCTCTTGATGATGCTCTTGTTGAACTCATTGCTGAAGAAATACGTCTTCGAGCCATTGGATCTTCTGTTACTCCTTCAGATTCAGTACTTGTTGCATCTATGCAATCTTACCGTTCACGTTATGCACCTGCTAAAACTCAAGCTATTTTGGAGACTCCCGCATATCAGTCACAAGAAACAAACACTCCTCAACCACAAGTCCAATGTCGTTACTGTCGTCGATGGGGGCATACGAAACAAAATTGTCATAAACTACAACATCAAGCAGCTCGCCAAAATAAGGCCACTGCAGCCATTGCTAATGTCACATCACAGGCGACTTCTGGTGATTCATCTACTTGGGAGAATACTACGCAACCAGTCACTCAAGAAAGTCAAATTGCTTCTCAATTGAAACAACTCCAACAACTCTTGCAGTCTGCTGGTCTTTTCTCTGAGTCCTCAGCCATGTCTGCTACTTCTGGTACTAACTCTACTTGGATTTTTGACTCTGGGCCTCTCATCATATGACTTTTGATAGTAGACTACTTACAAATTGTTCTTTAATGCCAACTCAGCTTCAAATTCACACTGCAGATGGAACACCTATTAATGTTTCTCAATATGGTTCCATTACTCCAAAGTCTAACCTATCTGGTCATCTTACACTTTCACCTGTGCTTCATGTTCCTAAACTCTCACTAAACTTAGTTTCTATTAGCAAACTTGCTGATGCTGGATATAACATTTTGTTTACCTTCTCCTCTTGTGTTGTGCAGGATCCACATACCGGTCAGAAGATTGGAACAGGTCGTAGAATGGGCAGTCTCTACTGTTTGGAATCGCTACATCTTCCGCTTACACCATCATGTATGTCTGGTTCGGTTTTCTCTGCTGTTGAACTTTGGCATCGTCGCCTTGGTCACCCATCTAAAGCTCGTCTTAAATCCTTGGTCAAATCTGGTGTCTTAGGTTCTCAATCTTCTTCTTTCTCCTTAATAAATTGTGAAAGTTGTAAGCTTGCTAAACATTCTTCTCTTCCCTTTTCTAATCATGAGTCTGTATCTCTTAACCCATTTGACTTAGTACATTCAGACATTTGGGGTCCAGCTCCGTTACCCTCTATGACAGGATTTCTTTACTATGTCAGCTTCATTGATGATTGTACTCGTTTCACTTGGGTGTTTCTTATGCGGCAACGCTCAGAGCTTTCATCAATATATCGGCAGTTTTCTGAAATGGTCTTCACTCAATTTCATTGTCGCATTAAAGCAATTCGTTCAGATGGTGCTCGTGAATATCTTTCCACTGAGCTTCGTGAAATTTTTTCTTCTCATGGGACTCTTCCTCAACTATCATGTCCCTATACCCCTCAACAGAATAGTGTTGCTGAACGAAAACATCGTCATATTCTTGACACAGCTCATTCACTTCTTTTTTCTGCCTTTGTTCCTCGAACATTTTGGGCAGAAGCTATTCTCACCTCTTTTTTTCTGCCTTTATTTTTTCTTTTTTTGGTTGTTCCAATGTGCATGAACATACATCTAGAACTGTAAAGGAACTCAAAAGGCGAAAATTTCAACCCAAGTACAGAATATGTACTGGGTTCTAAGCATCTAATAGAGAACTTTACACTTTTCCGGGTTCGTTGATGGCTGGAACCCAAAAGAAAAGAGATTGGGTTTTCTTATTCGGGCGGTGGGGGGAACTCTCTCCACCGCATAAACAAAATAATCAATGGGGCCCACTCTATCATGTGGATCCATCGGTCAAATCATGATAAATCATAAGTCTCATCGAAGTGTTTTGTATCTATGGTGGAGAGAGTTTTCCTCACTGCCCGATCGAGGGAAACTGTTCTCGAAAGAAAAATTTCAGAATTCAAAAAGTGCTTTCGAGTTACTTGATATCAACTCTAACATCAACTCTTCCATATTTGTCAGCCATATGCACAGCTGTTGGGCCCTCTTCGAGAATCTTCTTCCTCCATTGCATCTTGCCTCATCACTTTTCCAAGAGGTGTGTGTTGCTTAATCCTTATTAGCAAAGGCTACCTCATCTCTTCCACTCATCTGCAGGGGGAGACATGACTTGAGGGTTGTAAGAAGCAACGACCTCCGTGACGGGCTTCATCTATGGCAGCGCATGACCAGTGCCTCTCTTCTTATCAATGTCGTCCAAAAAAGCAATGATGAAGCATGGTAGTGGTACATCCACCTACTAGTCGTGCCTTGGTGGTTGATCTAGATAAATGGAGTGGCACTCCAAGAAGCCAATTGTCCTTCTCCTCCAACATCTAAGTGATGTAGATACTTTCACAGTTGGAAAAGACTATAGTTTGTTGGGTGGCAGCCTACATAGAGAAACTTCTTTGAGCGAGGGGAATGGGAAAAGATGGGAGAATTATTGATACGGATTCTACTGAATAGAGAAATAATACCTTGAAATGACTTGTGATGAGGAGGGCAACATAGTTGCTCGTGATTTTGTGGTCACCAATAGAGGAATCGAGGTTCCAGTGAATCTGAGGCATCGATGTGAAACCACACCACATCTGGTCAGAAGGTGGTCGTTTTATGTGTATACATCAGTGTAGATCACCTCAAGCACTCATAGGAGGGAAGCCACCCAGTTACCAATGAGAGAGAGCCACATACCCTTGGTTACCTAGTAAGTTTTTTTATTTGGTTACTAAACCACTCTTATAATTACTAAATAGTGCATATAGTTACTAAATCCACTATTTTTTAGCAGTTTAGTAACTATAGGAGCAGTTTAGTAACTATATGTATATTTTAGTAATATTTTAGAAGATGTTGGTAACTCAAAAATAGTGGATTTAGTAACTATATGTACTATTTAGTAACTATAGGAGCAGTTTAGTAACTAGATAAAAAATTTATAAAATGATCACTGGTATGTGACTCTTTTTGTTGGTGATTGATGAGCTTTTCTCCTATGGGCACTTGATGTGATCTACTCTCGTGTAGGCATAGGGCTCCATAAAGAAGCCCCACTTCTAGTGCCGTTCTCCCCGATGACAGCATCCCCTCGCTCCCATATGAGAGGCCCTTTTCCTCCTTACATCGACTGCCAAGTGAAAGTTGGTCAACCGACGATTTCATTAACATGTTGTCCGATAGACCTGAATCTGAAGGATCCATACCCGAAGATTTGATCCATTCATAGGTCTACATACATTTATTCACGTGTAACACTTGTTTTTTAAATAGTGTATTTACATATGCTGCTTTAGTGGCCGAATACATAAGTACTATTGATCGTAGCTAACATCAAAGTACATCTTCAATCTCCGCAAAGAAAGGCGAATACACTTTTTCTTCTCATAATGGATGGAAGTACACTAGTGGTGTTCATGGTTGATTTTAAGATTTTTTTTCCAAACCAAATGTACCATTCAAACAAAATCAAACAAAACTAAATACGGATTTGGTCTCATTCAAGTCATCTGTTATTAATATACAGTGTCAATATACCTGATTTAAAATCAATATTTAATTTAATTTTGGTTATTCTATTTATTGATTTGATTTGGTTTGAAGTAAGGTAGGCAGGGTGAGAGTCGGGAGTGGGTTGGTTGGGCTTAGATCGACCTTGGTCACGTAGGATCATGATAAAAAATTAATTTTAAAATATTCACCAGGTATGAGTCTTGGGGTCAAGACCATTCAATCGACCTAAAATCAATTGAGTTGGACCTGAGTCAAGACTTGAATCAGACTAAACATTCCATGGTTTCAAAAATCTTTGAGACCAAATTAAACTAGTTGCCACTTCAAACCAAATCAAACTAAACAAAGTTTCTAGTTTTGCCACCCTTAAGTATACCATCTAATGTTGGAGTCCTTTAGAATAACGTAGCATACAATTTTGCAAGTGAAAATAAGTAACGCCCGGTTTGTTTTAAGTTAATTGATGTCTAATCTCACTCAAAGATTATATATTAAAATGTTTTATAAAACATCTGAATAGAATAGACATTTTTTTAAACCACTTAACTTTAAGTGGTTCAATGTATTTTTTATTTTTAGATATGAATAACTAATATTTTATGTTTCACAAAATAAATTAAAGATAAAGTTTAATATTTTAAATATTTTATTAAGTCAAGTCAAATATCACGTAAATCTATAATATAATATAATCGTGTTAACATGCTTCTTTTTCCTCCCCGTAAAAAGATAGAATCGAGATAAAACCTGTGATAAGGCATCGATACATAAAAAGGTCTTGGAAATATTATAAGGCGTACATATATACTTCTTATTTATTTTAACTTAATTGATATTTATCTTCTAAATCGGTCAGAATAACGATCGAATATAATAATAATTTCATAAAAATCACTTATTGGATTTTTGGTTGCACGCTGCATCGAGTTTCGTTACAATTTTATGTTTTAGTAAAAGAAAGTATTAAAAAAAATTTGGCAACTATAACAAATTTATGTTTTTAAAGTGATTTTCTTATTGGAAAATAAAAGAGAGTCTCATCTCTTTTTTATCTTATGGTCTCACACTTTGTTTGATCATATATAGTACCTACTCTCTTTTTTTGTCACCTCCCTCCAAAGATAATTTTACGTTATTGGCCGGTTCACATTTCATTTTAATATAATTTTTATCATAAAAATTTACAAAAAATTATCATGCAACCAAACACCCCATTAACCTTGCGTGATTTATCAAAAAAAAATTATTAACCTTGTCTTTTATGTCCCAAAAAGGATTAAAGATAAATATAAGATTTTAACTATTTGATTAAATCATATCAAATGTTTCCCAGAAGAAACTATATATGTGATGATGGGCATCTCTCTCAACTCCACCAGCCCCCACCATTTCATGGTATGGGCACACCCCTTGAAAGAACTACGGAGCTGAAGATAATCCCGTATACCAAATATCAAGCACCCAGCGACAAAGCCAGACTTTGTCCTCAAAGACGACGACAATGACATAATATTTAACAGGAGCAACGCAAGTGAGAGGGTGGCACACGGTTGGGAATCAGGCCCGGCCCAATCTCCACAGAGGCGTTCTTTAATGCAGGGTTTGTCCTCTTGCCTCCCTCGTAAAACCATATATAATATGTATACACGCACATATCTCAGCAGTGTCCGTACAGCGCAGTTGATTAACCCAGCGTCGTGATGTTGGTGTTTGTGTTCAGGTCCGTCTTGAAGTGTGCGGGTGTTTCGGGGCCATGCGGCGCTGTCACGAGGGTATCGAACGTAATGCTTTTCCAAGTATCAATACGTTTGGATCTATCTTTGGAGTGGGCATATTACAAAAATAAGTTTTTATGATAACATTTTTAAAAGAAAAGTTTGACTGTTATATTTTACGAAGTTTTGTTTCCAAAGAGAACCTATTTCTTGACAAAGAAAGAATTGAGAACCTATTTTTGTCTTGTGGTCTCCATCTTGTTTTTTTTTTTTTTGATCTTTTAAGCTATGTTTGGTACGAGGATAACTTGGGGATAAATTTGGTTTATCACCAAAAGAATTGGGCGCCAAACAGGCCCTTATGGTTTTCACTCTTTTTTTTTTGTTTTTGTGTCTTTTCAAACCTAGCAATTTTGTGGATCATTGACTAATTTATATTTTATTCTGATATGATTTTTTATCATGAAAGTAAGTAGGAATTTATTGTCTAATCAAACGCTATTAGGGGTGAGCAACGGCGTACAATTGGTCCATCTACTAAATAGATTTTTCCGTTAGACTCGATTAAATTAATTTGAAGGGGCATTTGATAAATGGCATGTACAATTAAGGGTTATAAATAAATTTTTATAATTTATCTCAATTCTAAATGGTTTTATGTTCTTAAAGTTTTCTCTTAAATCGCCTGATTAAATCTTGATTAGTTACCCTTGCAGGACATGCATGTACTTTATTCCCGCTAACTTCTACCTTGTTAAATTATGGAAATTACTAAAATGCTTTCTTTTAGACTCATCTCCTCCAAGAGAGCTGATAGGCTAGATTAATCATTTAATGTTCAAAAATTGAGTAAAGTTGACATGTAGTTTAACTAAAATATTGAGGGATGGGCAAAATTTTAGAACGAAACAAGATTTGAGAAGTTTTGAAAAAGAATTCCAAGAATACATGATTATATTCAGAATTAAAATGAATTGTACAGATGGATTTGTAAAATATCCTATAGTTAATCAAGTTTATAAAATTTTTGTGTTCTTTGATATGTGTATATTAAGGGGTATAAACAAATCTTTCTACCCAAGTCGAGTACAACCTGCTTCTCAAGTTTAATTCATTTATCTCTACTCAAGATCAAATTCAGCTCAACACCCATGAGCAAGCCCGACACTTTGAGAATTCAATATATTCTCAAAGTTAAGCGTGCTTGGGCGAGAGTAGTACTAGGATAGGTGACCTCTTGTGAAGTCCTCGTGTTGCACCCCTTCCCCCCCTTTTTTTCTTGCCGTTCTCCGCCGAGTCCTCGTGTTGCACCCCCTCCCCCCCCTTTTTTGCCGTTCTCCGCCGACTCGCCGACCGTCCCAGGCATCGCCGGATGACGCCCGAAACGTGGTTTGAACCGCCGGTTCGGCCGTCTCCCTTCCGACCGACTTAGCATAAGATAATTCAAAACAGTACCGTACCGTCCACAGCAACGGTGACCGCGCATCTTCTTCTATTTTCTTTTCTCTTCGACGCGCAATCGTCCTGTTCCGATCATATTTATCTCGTCCCCGCCCGGTCCCACACCGAACCGGTTCGGTGTCAAAAACGGTTTCTCCCCACTCCGGACCGCGCGTCACCCACATATCCCATTCTCGCACCACACTGGTGGGTGTGATCATACCATCACTAATGCACTGGATCCCATCAGAACTCCGAAGTTAAGCGTGCTTGGGCGAGAGTAGTACTAGGATGGGTGACCTCATGGGAAGTCCTCGTGTTGCACCCCTTCCCCCCTTTTTTCCTTGCTATTCTCCGCCGAGTCCTCGTGTTGCACCCCATCACTAATGCACTGGATCCCATCAGAACTCCGAAGTTAAGCGTGCTTGGGTGAGAGTAGTACTAGGATGGGTGACCTCATGGGAAGTCCTCGTGTTGCACCCCTTCCCCCCTTTTTTTCTTGCTATTCTCCGCCGAGTCCTCGTGTTGCACCCCTCCCCCCCCCTTTTTTTGCCGTTCTCCGCCGACCCGCCGACCGTCCCAGGCATCGCCGGATGACGCCCGAAACGTGGTTTGAACCGCCGGTTCGGCCGTCTCCCTTCCAACCGGCTTAGCATAAGATAATTCAAAATGGTACCGTACCGTCCACAGCAACGGTGCCCGCGCACCTTCTTCTCTTTTCTTTTCTCTTCGACGCACAATCGTCCTATTCCGATCATATTTATCTCGTCCCCGCCCGGTCCCACACCGAACCAGTTCGGTGTCGAAAACGGTTTCGCCCCACTCCGGACCGCGCATCATCCACATATCCCATTCTCGCACCACCCTGGCGGGTGCGATCATACTAGCACTATTGCACCGGATCTCAGCAGAACTCCGAAGATAAGCGTGCTTCGGCGAGAGTAGTACTAGGATGGGTGACCTCCTAGGAAGTCCTCGTGTTGCACCGCTTCCCCCTCTTTTTTTCTTGCCGTTCTCCGCCGAGTCCTCGTGTTGCACCCCCTCCCCCCCTTTTTTTACCGTTCTCCGCCGACCGTCCCAGGCATCGCTGGATGACGCCCAAAACGTGGTTTGAACCGCTGGTTCGGCCGTCTCCCTCCCGACCAGCTTAGCATAAGATAATTCAAAACGGCACCGTACCGTCCACAGCAACGTTGCCCGCGCACCTTCTTCTCTTTTCTTTTCTCTTCGACGCGCAATCGTCCTGTTCCGATCATATTTATCTCGTCCCCGCCCGGTCCCACACCGATCCGGTTCGGTGTCGAAAACGGTTTCACCCCACTCCGGACCGCGTGTCACCCACATATCCCATTCTCGCAGCACCCTGTTGGGTGCGATCATACCAGCACTAATGCACCGGATCCCATTAGAACTCCGAAGTCAAGCGTGCTTGGGCGAGAGTAGTACTAGGATGGGTGACCTCCTGGGAAGTCCTCGTGTTGCACCCCTTCCCCCCTTTTTTTCTTGCCGTTCTCCGCCGAGTCCTCGTGTTGCACCCCCTCCCCCCCTTTTTTTGCCATTCTCCGCCGACCCGCCGACCGTCCCAGGCACCGCCGGATGACGCCCGTAACGTGGTTTGAACCGCTGGTACGGCCGTCTCCTTCCCAACCGGCTTAGCATAAGATAATTCAAAATGGTACTGTACCGTCTACAGCAACGTTGCCCGCGCACCTTCTTCTCTTTTCTTTTCTCTTCGACGCGCATTCGTCCTGTTCCGATCATATTTATCTCGTCCCTGCCCGGTCCCACACCGATCCGGTTCGGTGTCGAAAACGGTTTCACCCCACTCCGGACCGCGCGTCACCCACATATCCCATTCTCGCACCACCCTGGCGGGTGCGATCATACCAGCACTAATGCACCGGATCCCATCAGAACTCCGAAGTTAAGCGTGCTTTTGCGAGAGTAGTACTAGGATGTGTGACCTCCTGGGAAGTCCTCGTGTTGCACCCCTTCCCCCCTTTTTTTCTTGCCGTTCTCCGCCGAGTCCTCGTGTTGCACCCCCTCCCCCCCCTTTTTTGCCGTTCTCCGCCGACTCGCCGACCATCCCAGGCATCGCCGGATGACGCCCGAAACGTGGTTTGAACCGCCGGTTCGGCCGACTCCTTCCCGACCGGCTTAGCATAAGATAATTCAAAATGGTACCGTACCATCCACAGCAACGGTACCCGCGCACCTTCTTCTCTTTTCTTTTCTCTTCGATGCACAATCGTCCAGTTCCGATCATATTTATCTCGTCCCCGCCCGGTCCCACACCGAACCGGTTCGGTGTCGAAAACGGTTTCGCCCCATCCGGACCGCGCGTCACCCACATATCCCATTCTCGCACCACCCTGGACGGTGCGATCTTACCTGCACTAATGCACCGGATCCCATCAGAACTCCAAAGTTAAGCGTGCTTTTGCGAGAGTAGTACTAGGATGGGTGACTTCCTGGGAAGTCCTCGTGTTGCACCGCTTCCCCCTCTTTTTTTCTTGCCGTTCTCTGCCGAGTCCTCGTGTTGCACCCTCCCCCCTTTTTTTGCCGTTCTCTGCCGACCCGACGACCGTCCCAGGCATCGCCGGATGACGCCCAAAACGTGGTTTAAACCGCCTGTTCGGCCGTCTCCCTCCCGACCGGCTTAGCATAAGATAATTCAAAACGGTACCGTACCGTCCACAGCAACGTTGCCCGCGCACCTTCTTCTCTTTTCTTTTCTCTTCGACGCGCAATCGTCCTGTTCCGATCATATTTATCTTGTCCCCGCCCGGTCCCACACCGAACCGGTTCGGTGTCGAAAACGGATTCGCCCCACTCCGGACCGCGCGTCACCCATATAACCCATTATCGCACCACCCTGGCGGGTGCGATCATACCAGCACTAATGCACCGGATCCCATCAGAACTCCTAAGTTAAGCGTGATTGGGCGAGAGTAGTACTAAGATGGGTGACCTCCTGGGAAGTCCTCGTGTTGCACCCCTTCCCCACCTTTTTTTCTTGCCGTTCTCCGCCGAGTCCTCGTGTTGCACCCCCTCCCCCCTTTTTTGCCGTTCTTCGCCGACCCGCCGACCGTCCCAGGCATCGCCGGATGACGCCTGAAACGTGGTTTGAACCGCCGGTTCGGCCGTCTCCCTCCCGGCCGGCTTAGCATAAGAAAATTCAAAACGATACCGTACCGTCCACAGCAACGGTGCCCGCGCACATTCTTCTCTTTTCTTTTCTCATCGATGCGCAATCGTCCTGTTCCGATCATATTTAGGTCGTCCCCGCCCGGTCCCACAGCGATCCGGTTCCGTGTCGAAAACGGTTTCGCCCCACTCCGGACCGCGCGTCATCCACATATCCCTTTCTCACACCACCCTGGCGGGAGCGATCATACCAGCACTATTGCACCGGATCCCATCAGAACTCCGAAGTTAAGCGTGCAATGCACCGGATCCCATCAGAACTCCGAAGTTAAGCGTGCAATGCACCGGATCCCATCAGAACTCCGAAGTTAAGCGTGCAATGCACCGGATCCCATCAGAACTCCGAAGTTAAGCGTGCTTGGGCGAGAGTAGTACTAGGATGGGTGACCTCCTGGGAAGTCCTCATGTTGCACCCCTTCCCCCCTTTTTTTCTTGCCGTTCTCTGCTGAGTCCTCGTGTTGCACCCCCTCCCTCCCTTATTTTGCCGTTCTCCGCCGACTCGCTGACCGTCCCAGGGATCGTCGGATGACGCCCGAAACGTGGTTTCAACCGCCAGTTCGGCCGTCTCCTTCCCGACCGGCTTAGCATAAGATAATTCAAAATGGTACTGTACCATCCACAGCAACGGTACCCGCACACCTTCTTCTCTTTTCTTTTCTCTTCGACGCGCAATCGTCCTGTTCCGATCATATTTGTCTCGTCCCCGCCCGGTCCCACACCGAACCGGTTCGGTGTCGAAAACGGTTTCGCCCCACTCCGGACCACGCATCACCCGCATATCCCATTCTCGCACCACCCTGGCGGGTGCGATCATACCAGCACTAATGCACCGGATCCCATCAGAACTCCGAAGTTAAGCGTGCTTTTGCGAGAGTAGTACTAGGATGGGAGACCTCCTGGGAAGTCCTCGTGTTGCACCCCTTCCCCCTATTTTTTTCTTGCCGTTCTCCGCCGAGTCATCGTGTTGCACCCCGTCCCCCCCTTTTTTTGCCGTTCTCCGCTGACCCGCCGACCGTCCCAGGCATCGCCGGATGACGCCCAAAACGTGGTTTGAACCGCCGGTTCGGCCGTCTCCCTCCCGACCGGCTTAGCATAAGATAATTCAAAACGGTACCGTACCGTCCACACCAACGTTGCCTGCGTACCTTCTTCTTTTTTCTTTTCTCTTCGACGCGCAATCGTCCTGTTCCGATCATATTTATCTCGTCCCCGCCCGGTCCCACACCGAACCGGTTCGATGTCAAAAACGGTTTTGCCCCACTCCAGACCGCGCGTCACCCACATATCCCATTCTCGCACCACCCTGGTGGGTGCGATCATAACAGCACTAATGCACCGGATCCCATCAGAACTTCAAAGTTAAGCATGCCTGGGCGAGAGTAGTACTGAGATGGGTGACCTCCTGGGAAGTCCTCGTGTTGCACCCCTTCCCCACCTTTTTTTCTTGCCATTCTCCGCCGAGTCCTCGTGTTGCACCCCCTCCCCCCTTTTTTTGCTGTTCTCCGCCGACCCGCCGACCGTCCAAGGCATCGCCGGATGACGCCCGAAACGTGGTTTCAACCGCCGGTTCGGCCGTCTCCTTCCCGATCGGCTTAGCATAAGAAAATTCAAAACGGTACCGTACCGTCCACAGCAACGGTGCCCACGCACCTTCTTCTCTTTTCTTTTCTCTTCGACGCGCAATCGTCCTGTTCCGATCATATTTATCTCGTCCCTGCCCGGTCTCACACCGAACCGGTTCGGTGTCAAAAACGGTTTCGCCCCACTCCGGACCGCGTGTCACCTACATATCCCATTCTCGCACCACCATGTCGGGTGCGATCATACCATCACTAATGCACCGGATCCCATCAGAACTCCGTAGTTAAGCGTGCTTGGGCGAGAGTAGTACTAGGATGGGTGACCTCCTGGGAAGTCCTCGTGTTTCACCCTTCCCCCCTATGACTGATCAACGGTCTTATCCTCCAATGTTGCTTGATGGGCTAGGAATCAATCCTAGGCTTGCCACTTGAAAAATGCTGCCCGGTTATCGGTGCAACTCCAAAATATCCTTTGGTCTTGGAACAAATCCGATGACCACATCAAAACTTGCCCGGATGTGGCACCTTTCTATTATGCTAAAGCAGATGAAGTTGAAGCTCACCGTCCAACGTTTAGCCAATCGTGTCACCACTTTGGCCCGATTGGATGAAAAAAAATAGGGATGCTGCCCAGCCTTTTGCCAACATTACTGCATCTGCACGGGGAAAGAAGAAATCTTTCACCAGTCGATTAATTGTTGACCAATCAGTGGTCCCAATTGCTAATGGAAAGAAAGATCAGCCCTCTTGTCTGAAAATCAACAAATCCGGCCGATCAACCGCTAGCCGTGCTATTTCTCGGGTAAAGGACCAGCCCTTGGCCCGTGACTTCAACCAGGGTAACCGATCAACGGTTTCATCCCTGGACATTATCTTCCAGTTGAGGGATTAACCCTCGACTCGTTAGTTCAAGCAGGACGACTGATCAACGGTTCTCTCCAACTAGGCAACTCGACGGGCTAGGAATCAATCCTATGCTCGCCAGATTGCAAGAATGCTGCCTGGTTATCGGTGCAACTTCAAAGTACTCCTTAGTCCTGGAACAAATCCTATGACCACAGCAAAATGACCTAGATGTGGTGCCTTTTTCATGCTCGGGTTCGGAATCAATCCGTCACTCGGTATGCATCAGGTGTTGGTCGGTTCGCTGGTCAACCCACAACGTCACCCATCTAACTGGGGGCAAGCCTCCAAGCCACTCCAGTACAACTCGGGCTATGGATCAACCAGACGCCCATCATACTAGTAAAGAGCAAGGAAGAAATCCTTTGCGCATGAAAGGAATGCATTCAACTAAAATGACCAATCCTTTGGTCATCAAGTGAGGGAGTAATCCTCTATACTTCGACAAGTCTGGCCAATCAATGGTCGAAAACATGGCTTTCAATGAAGTAAGGGATCAACCCTAAATTTTGCAGTTAGAAGGAGCCAGCCGATCAACGGCCTATGATGCTACAGAGAGATCAGCCTTTCGCATTTTCTTTCAACCAATATGACCAACCAATGGTTTGGTCTTCTAATTCTTGCTGGAAAGTGGGGAATCAATCCTCCATCTGGCGAATGGATGCAGCTACCATGATAGCAGTTTGGCAGTCGTGTCAATTGGGCTCAGAACAAATCTTATGCCCTCACTGAATGATGTCTATATGGCATCACCTGATAAGGTTCTGCTCGGGAGAGAAAGCAATTCTCGGCCCATTATGCATCAAAAAAAAACCAATTAGTTTCTTGAGCGGTCCTCTAGGAACTACTCATCCGGTCAGGGGCATGCCCCTAGGCCATGTCATATCAAACAAGAGTGAGGGTGAACTCTCCTTCTAAGAAGGTAACAGGGGGCAAGAGGACCAATCTCTACAAATAAAGCCCCAGAAAATCACCAGTATGCACTAACTACAAAGGGAGACAAGGAAAAAATCATTGTCTCAACATGAGACTATATGGAGTCAGTCCTGTTGTCTGAGGGAGGGAGTAACCCTCCATCCTACATGTTAGCGGATCAGGCCGACCAGCAGCCCTCGATGTTGCAATTCAAGTGGGGGACCAACCCTCAACTCAACATTTTAAGTTAGTCTTGCCGGTCAGAGGCTCGACTCAATTATGCCTTTTGGCAAACAAGGAATCTATCCCTACGTGACAATATGCCAAGGTTGACCATCAATCAACTACAAAGCATAAAGCTCAGGCAAGGAAGAAATCCAACACCCATCACAGAATTGATTGGTTTACAGCCTGATTGGGTTCTGCTCAGGCAAAGAAATGATTCTCAATCCAGTATGCTCATTGGTATTGACTGATTTGGCAAACGGTCTAGGAAGAACTTGCAAAATTGGAATTAAGCCCTTAAGCCCCATTGTGTCAACAAGGGCCGAAGATAAAATTGTTTGCCTGATACAACACCGGGGAAAGTGGAATGGGTTTCATCTTTATAAGATTCACCCATTTTCGAATGATCTCTGGAAACCCCAACATCCAAGTCACAAAGAATACTCAAACCAATCTCCCAATAAGAGAAAGCCAAGGGCTAGATCTTCTTCTATCCCTTTGCTTAGGGAATGAAGAGTCCATAGGACCGCCCTCCACAACCCTTCAACTCAACCCCAAAGTAGGCCATCAACCTACCCCCAACTATACCCAAAACAACTGCTCATATACCCTCACATACCACAAAAGAAACAGTCTCCATGGCCTCTGACATGCCCATGCAAAAAAACCTCCATGGCCTCTGACATGCCTAAATCCTAGCTCACTCTAATGGCTTTGACATGCCTAGGCCCACACACAAGCCATCCCCAAAGCCCCCAATATTCCTATGACCCGCCATACACAGTTTCCCTGTGTGGACTCCAAAGGAATTTCAAAAAAAAAGACGAAGGAAAAAAAAAGAGGAGAAAAACAAGTTGAATGGAGGAGATACTCCCAACTCAAGCAATGAGAGAAATGAATTCTCAAATTGACATTAGCAGCTCTCAGAAGAGAAGAAATCTCTAAATTGAGCTAGGCATGCAATCTCAGGCAACTATTTGTTGATCAAGAAAAGGAAGTCTCTGAGGAGGTTAACATGGGAACAATTTGCCCTCACTGGTACCACCCCGAAGAAGACAGAATATACCAGGGACACAAGGCAATGTGCTGGTTGGTGCTTGTCATGCCTCAAATTTTGACAATCAATGAAGATGCATGAGGCGATCAAGAACTTGAAGTGCTCACCTTGTGCTGCTCTCCATCTACACGTCAAGCATCCACATTGATGGTGGAATAATGACTAGGTGGAACATGACCAAAGTTCTTATGGCTTGAGGGAAGCCTGAATTCTCTTATGAAAAAAAAACAAAAACAAAAAAACAAAAAGAGAGGAAATGAAATGTCTTGACGGACTTGGTCAGTCACATCTTGGATTGGTCAAGGGCAAAATATGTCAAGAAAAGAAAAATCCGGCTGAGGTGATGAGAGCACCCCAGGCAAAAATGGATCACCTTGCTGTATGAAAACCCTGCAAAAGGGCATACAGGCAAAAGAAAGGAGGGGACTAGCTTGGGTGAAAACCTTGCAAAAGGCGGTCAAGCTAGTTTGAAAAAAAAAGAAGAGAAAAAAAAAGAAGAAAGAAAAAGAGAGAGAGAGAGAGAGAGAGAGAGAAACTCTAGAAATTCAAAGTTCAAAAAGAGAGGGGACTCACCCCTTCTCTAAACATGTCAAATTTCATGCCATCGTTACCTCAAGTCTACGTGGCTTCACCCATTCATGTCATCATGACCAGCAAGGTCTATGTGACTGTCAAATTCTATACCAATATGACCCTCTCGGTCTATATGGTTTTCAAATCTCCATACCATCATGGCCCTTCTGGTCTACATGGTCCCCAAGTCTTTACGTCATCATGACCAGCAAGGTCTATGTGACTATCAAATTCTATACCAATATGACCCTCTCGGTCTATATGGTTTTCATAAATCCCATACCATCATGGTCTTTTGGTCTAAATGTTGTTTGGATCCTATGCCACCAAGGATGGACATGGAACCATTCTCATATCCCAAATCCCACCGGCAACATTTGAGCCTTGAGCCTTTAAGCTCGGGTTTTACCCTAAATTCATATTTCGCGGGCCAAGTATGATTATTTCATACTTGCATGTCCCACAACTCTACAAGCGGCAGCAAGCCATCCCATATTTCATCTTTTGGACCGAATGCGACTCCTTCGCATTCATAAGTCTTTAAGTTCAGTGGCATTAAGCCATCATGTCACTTTTCGGCATCAAGCCACCACATTCGGCATTAAGCCATTCCATGCCGCATCCTCATGGCATTAAGCCATCACATCCTCATGGCATTAAGCCACAACATTCTTTTTGGCACTAAGCCATCATACCTCTTTTGGCACCAAGCCACTGCATTCGGCATCAAGCTGTCATGACCTTTTGGCATCAAGCCATGATACTGCTTTGACATTAAGCTGTATCTTTCGGCATCAAGCCATCACATTCGGCATGGAGTCATTCCATGCCACAACACCCTTTTCGGCATTAAGCCACCAAATCATTTCGGCATTAAGCCACAACACCCTTTTTAGCATCAAGCCACCAAATCATTTTGGCATAAAACCACAATACCCCGTCATGGCATCAAGCTGTCAACTCCTTTTGGCATCAAGCCACAACACCCTATTTTCTGGCATCAAGCCACTATAACCAAACCGGCACCAAACCATCATCTCACTTTTCGGCATCAAGCCACCACAACACATTCGGCATTAAGCCATCACATCATTTTCTCTTGGCATCAAGCCACCATCCCTTTTTGGCATTAAGCCACAAATTCATACCCAAGAGGCCGAGTGTGACTTCTTCACGCCCACATGTCCCATGGGTCCATCTTGGCATCAAGCCGCAATAGCTTGGCATCAAGCCACAAAACTCATACCCAACAGGCCGAGTATGACGTCCTCGCGCTTATATGTCCTACGGGTCCTTGTCGGCATTAAGCCACAAGTTCATACCTAAGAGGCTGAGTATGACTTCTTCACGCTCACATGTCCTATGGATTCATCTTAGCATTAAGCCATCAAACTCATACCCAATAGGCCGAGTATGACTTCTTCATGCTCATATGTCTTACGGGTCCTCTTTGACATCAAGTCACCAAACTTCACCTAACAGGCCGAGTGTGAGTTCTTCACGCTCACATGTCCTACAAGTCCTTTTGGCATCAAGCCACCCAATGATTTATACTCCATAGACCGAGTGTGATCTCTTCACGCTCACAAGTCTGTGAGTTCTAATGGTACAAAGTCACCCAAAATTGATACCTTAATGCTCATATGGGCCAAGTGTGACTTCTTCACGCTCATAAGTCCAACAAATCATTTTGATATCAAACCACCTTATCCTTTCGGCATGAAGCCATCATACTTCGCCTAATAAGACGAGTGTGGCCTCTCCATACTCACATGTCTTATGGGTTTCTTGGCATCAAGCCATCCCGAACTTACACTCCATGGGCCGAGTATGACTTCGTCATGCTCATATGTCCTATAAGCCATCATATTCTCTTGGCATCAAACTACCATTCTTACCTAAAAGACTGAGTGTGATATTTCCATACTCGCATGTCTTACGGGTTCTTTTGGCATCAAGCCATCCCAAACATTAACTCTATGGGCCGAGTGTGATCACTTCATACTCAAATGTCCCATGGATTCCTACAGCACAAAGCCACCCCAATACCGTAGCCTATGGACCAAATGCAACTTCTCCACATTCATAAGTCTACGGGCCAAGCGGCATCATGCCACCTCAAAGCACATCTCATAGCCTAATACAATGTTCATATACCCAAACTCCATACCCTGTAGACAGAGTATGACTTCTTCATACTCACAAGTCTACAAGTCCACTGGCCCAAAGCCACCAAAACCTATGGTCAAGGGGAAGCCTCAATTTCTCACCGCCCAAAATTCTATGGCCCAGGGGAAGCCTTAATTCCTCACCGCCCCAAAATAACTTCATGGCTTGAGGGAAGCCTTAATTCCCTACAAAAAAAAGGAAAAAGGAAAAGAGAGTGGGCTAAAAATGGAGATGCCCGACGGACTTAACCGATCTCATCTTTATTGATCGGTTGAGGGTAAAAATGTCAAGAAAACCTGGCTAGAGTGACAACCTGAAAGGGCGCTCTAGGCAAAAATTGGGTAACCTTGCTACATGAAAACCTCTCTTGAGGCATGTAGGCAAAAAGCAAAGGGGGCTGATCCGGGTGAAAACCCGAAAAGGGCAGTCGGATCAGTAAAAAAAAAGAAAAAAAAAAGAAAACATGAAAAAAAAGAGGGGAGAACAAAAGAATGAAAGAAAAGTTCTGGCCGGACCCTGAGAGATATCTGACTGGGAACGCCGAAAGGGCAGGCAAAGGCAAAAAGCCTGATGTATAGAAGGCTTTCAACAGAAAGAGCAAAGAGGGCCCAAGCCCTTCTCAGTCCAAAGGTGTCCAACCAACAAAGAAAATGGTTCAATCGTATTCACACAAGCAATTCAAAGAATTTTCAGTCATGAAGCAATAAGCAAATGACAGGCAACAAAAGAAAGTGCTACAACTAAATTTTGCACGGGCAATTCCCCGACGACTCTCGTCTTTGGGAAACAACCCGTGGGGGGCATTTGTTGGCACCGAAAAAATTCATAAATATTAGGTGGACAAGATAAAAATAGCTGAATGTGCATGGTGGTCCGAATTGTGAGTTGTCATTATCCCAAATAGAGTATAGCTAGCCATGCATACGTTTAAAAAATGAGGGGGTAGCAATTCACGGATCCTTAGAAAAAAAAAGCATGAAATACTAGCCCATATTCCCTTACGCTTACAACAAGTGGTTCTGGAGAGGTCTGCAACGGAAACGGTCGCGAGCAATAGAAGGAGTTACAGAAAAGGGAAAGAAACTGGATGGAGGAAGGATCCGACATCGTAACCAACCCTCAATCGGATCCCATTGCAGTTCAAACTCCTCCAAAGAGAGGAAGTCCCGTAAAGCTCCACTAAATGAGGTTATCGGAGCCGTGAAAAGAGGCAAGACGATCTCGCCCGCCTCGAGGTTGCTCCGAGTCCATCTCGGAGATGGAATCCCCATTGCGGGAGGTTTCCTGGTGAAGGAAGGGGACCGGCAAGGCCTATATAAGCTTGGCCAACGCCGGTCGCGAGAGAGCGCGGGGGGGGGGGGGGGGGGGGGGGGTCATCCGAGAGACAGGAGAAGAAAGAGCGAGAGAGAATGGGAGGATTGGAGGTATCGAGAGGATAAAGGAGAGAAGAAGGTACCGTCGGGGTGCACCACCGGAGCCGTCTTCTCCTTCCGCTCAAGTCATCAAGGGTTTCTTCTCCCTTGCGCGGCACCGGAGCCGTTAAACTCTTCTCCTCCTCTCGACAGCACCGGCGAATGCTCTTCTACCCGTTGGGATCACCGGGGCTGCGTCTTACCTTCTTGCTGCCGCTGCCGCTGCCGCCGAGGACCTAGCATCCTTCTATAGTCGCCAGAATGGTCGGAGGACCGCCGGATAGTCGCCGGAGGGGAGTTGCCGGCTGAGCTCCGCACTACCCTCGAGCGCCAGTCCGATCAAGGCTGCATCCTTGTTCCGCTTCCGTCGCGACTAGGTGGAGAGGACGCCATCGGGTGAACAGCTCCTGGGTGATTATTTTCCCCCCAACCTTTGGTCCAGCTTGGCATACTGTGGGGCCCACCAAAAAAAGGTTGTAAAAAAAAAGAAGAGAGGAGAGAAAGAAGGAGCCGCGGGGAGGCGCCGGTCTGCTAGGCGCGTGAGCCGCGCGTGCGAGGTACCTACGCCAGGGTGTTGACCGGGCAGTCAACACAGACATGGGGCCCACCGGGAAAAAGGGTTTTAAAAAAAAATAGGGCCCGCTGGGCCAGCCAGCGGGTGCGCAAGGAGAAGGAGATGGGCCGGGCCCATTAGCTTGAAGCCCTGCGGACAAAAAAAAAAGAAGAAAAGATCTCTCTTTTAAAATGCACAATCAAATAAAAATCTAAATAAAAATCCCTTAACTAATTAAACAAACCGAGGCGAGCATCTGGCCGGCTAAAAACCCGTCACATGGTCTTGGCAAAACTTAAAAGAATTTGTGGGTCGGTTCCAAACCTTCCCCTTAACTTTTTTTAAGGTAGACATATAAAGGTCGAATGACCCCAATGCCATACCATGTTCATTAAGTATATGAAGCCGTGCATGATCAACATGCCAATAAGCCGATTATATATTAATGAAGTTCAAAAGAAAGTGAAGGGAAATACCCATAAGTCTGTGTAAGACCGGGTGTATTCCATTCAAAAAAATTTGACAAGAACTGTATCCATCAAGGATCGAACAAGAGTGTTCTGAAGACAAGTCAGAGTTGTAATATTGCATTTTCTGGACTATGAACGTCCAAGACAAACATTCAGGAAGCTGTACTTCTGATTTATATTATTGAGAGGAGTCAATGATCTCATTGATCCGATGGGATGCAAAGCACTTAAAAAGAAAGAGAGAAAAAAAACAGAAGTGAATCTGTAATTGAGCCTGGAATCCGATCTAAGTTCTGGCCAAATTCGGCTCTGATTTGCGGACAGAAATTTAACTTCACGAATCACATTTTTGAACAAAAATTCAAACTATGAGAATCTGTAGAAATATGAAAAATTGAAGTTCTGAGATTTGAAGTGTATAGGAAATCCGAAAACAAGCAAATCTGAAAATCCGGAGGGGACCAAGAGTGGAAACCCAAATCTGTCTTGTGCGGAATTACCATAAAAATCTGAAAACAGAAATTCTGAGAACCTGAAATCTGAAAATATCCGAAGCCTCAGACCTGAAATTTGAAGCAGACCTGAAAAATTGAAAATCTGAACTTAACCCACATAAAAATCTGAAATCTGCAGGGGAGCCGAACAAAAATCTGCAATCTGGAAATTGAAGCTTCAACAAAAATCTGAACTCCACATTTCTGAAATCTGAAACATACAACAAAAAAACTGAAATCTATAAGATCTGGGGTTTTAAAATCTGAAACATGTGTAAAAATCTGAATTCTGGAACTGAATTGAGATCCGAAATTTGGAGCAGAATCTGAATTCAGAATCTGAACTTCACATTTAGAGATGAAAATCCGAACTTTACTCAGATAACAAACAGAAAATTCTAAAAAGTGAACCCCAATCTACAAATTCCCAACTTGCCCCAAATACAATCCTCAACCAAACCAGGAGACAAGCCATAATCTACCAATCAAGACCTCCAACCAAAAATCCGAAATAAAAGTGCAGCAATTCTGAACCTACAAGATCCGAAACTGTAAAAATTCTGCAAGGGGGCCCAAATATGTAAAGAAAGAGAGTCCAAACTTAAAGAAACCAAATGAACCACCAATCCAAAATATAACTTTGGAATTGAAACCTGAAGGCCTGAAAATTCACTGAACCCTCAAGCCAAATTCAAAATAGAACTCAAATCAAATAATCGAATAAGTCAAATCCTAAATCTACACAATCCACAGGTCTGAAATCTGCAAGCTTCAAGAAATATGAATGTACCAACTCAGATTAAATCAAGGTTGGGACCAGTTTTGGCCAAACTCAACTCCAACTAAACTAAAAGTAAAATCTACTGCAAACTAAATCCGAGTCGAAACCAATCTTGTCAGATCCAACCTTAAAATAAAACAAGCCCAATGAATTTAAATCAACAGAACAAGTCATCAAATAGATTCCACTGAACAAACTCAAATTCAAACAAAATTCAGATCAAACCCAAATTTCCCAAAGAAACAAATTTGATTTAAAACAAACCAAATTCAAGCACAAATTTAATTCATGTCAGACAAGCCATGTTCCATAGGTTGAGCCCAAATCTCAGTCAAAATCAAGCAATAAATAAATTGTTTTCTAACTCAAACCCAATTTAAATCAACAAACAAATTCAACTCATTCCAACCAAACTTAAATCAATTAATCAAATTCAAACTCAAACCCAAATCAGTTTATAAATCTGAAAGTTGCATAAAACTCCCAAAATATCAAATTCACCCCAAACTCAATTAAATCTAACTCAACAGATCTAATTTCAACCCAAACCAGAATCATTAAAATCCAAATCAAACTAAACTCAAACAGATCCAAATTAACCAAACAAATAAAAATTCAAACCAAAAAATTTAATTCAAACAATTCAATTCAAATCAAATTCAAACTAAAATTGAGTGCTTGCATTCCATCAAGTTTATGAGATTGTTTTCTCCTATGTCCATATGTGTGTGAATGTTTATTTTTGTGGATGCACGTTTTCTATTTTCATGGATTGCTATGACGATAATCAAGGGTATTCGAGAAATCTCGATGTAATTAACATCGGATCTTCGCACCATCCGACGGGGAGAGGTCAAAACAAATTTTCAAAGAACCTAACAACCTCAACATAAATTTTGACCCTAGTTAGTACTTTTATGGAATACCATCTATTTTCCTAAGAAGTCAATGCTAAGGTCTAATCCAAATGCAAAAGGAAAATGAATTTCCAAAACATAAGAGAAATATTTTTGAGATTTTTGAGGTTACATCAATGCACATACAAGGGTAGTGCTGCACCTAATCAGTAAAAAAAAAGACAATTATGCAAATCCAATAAGGCCAAGTCCATGCTGCACTCTATATATATGTGTGTGTATTTATTTATGCATGCATTTTGGGTTTTGGAAGTTAGGTGATAAACAAAGAGAGAACATCAATAGGAGGACTCTCGGACATTCTTTATATATATATATATATGGAAGGCTAACAAGAGAGAGAAAGCACTAGAAAGAAAAATAACATCTTTCTAAAATCTTTACCATCCAGTTATATATATAATTGTTGACGGTCATGTGATGGTGTGACATAATTTTTCTTTGTTTTCATTTATAACGGATTGCTCTTATAAAGCAAAACAAGACCTTTTAGATCTCCTTGCTACAAATTTCACACAGATCTAAACAAATAAACTCTTGCTTTCAAACATAAACAAGGTTCTCAAGGATTTAAAACAAGATGTTTACAGACAGTAAAACAAATATCATCTTAGTGAAACACGATGGAGAGGAGAGAAAGTAATGGGGAACAATACTGGAGAGGAGAGATGGCCGAGAGCGGGCCACAGAGGAGTCGATGCGGAGAGGGGAGGCCGCGGGGTGCTTCAACTGCTAGGAGCTTCAACATGGTGCTAAGAGGAGATACACGACTAGAAAGGAGAGGCTGCCGGGAGCTGGGTCACGGAGGCGTCGACACGGAGAGCTTATGTGATGGGGACCCGGTCCGGTCCATTTTGGGGTCTATTTGTATTTAAATCCATTTGGACATATTTGTAATTATTTGAAGTCTTTTGAGTCCATGTCTTTTATTTTCGTCCATGTATGTAATTAGTCGTCTTTAAGGTCTCTTTGTAAACTTAGCTCCTCTATTTAAGAGTGAGCTCATTGTTTGGAATAGAGAGAGAGAAGTTTAGTGTCAATTTTTGGAACCCTAGGGGCTGCCCCTTGTGCTGGGGCGCTGCCCCTTCCCCTTCACCCCCTCCATGATGGAGGTCTTCCGACTCCACCCCCGGTGAGGACCGGTCTCCTTCGCGACCCTTCGGCGAGAGTGCCTTCTCCTCCTCCCTCCGTCCAGCGGCCTCCGAGCCATTCTTGCCCCTTCCCCCTTCACCGGTTCAAATTGCGGCCCTATCGACACTGTTCACCCCCGTCCCCGTCCGTTTCGACGTCTCCGACGGTGTCGATCTCCACCCCTCAGTCCACCCCCGCCTCTGGCGATCCCCGGAGTACCTCCACCCACCTCCTTGCCCCCTCTCGGACCCCTATCAGACGGAGAAGAAGGAAGAGGAAGAAGGGTCGCGCTGGCGACCTCGTCTGTGCACAGCCCCCGCTAGGGCTCCGGTGCGGCTCCCTCCACTCTGGCGTCCTCAGGAGGCTAGAGGAAGACGAAGGCGGCACCAACAGTGCCGTTGGAGGTCCCCTTCCCCTCCGGCTGCAGCGAAGACGACGCCCGGCGCCGCTTTCGGCGCCTGCCTCTTCCGCCCAACGCGTCCACCGCGGACGAGTCCGCGGGACCCCCTCGCGCTCAAAGGCGGTACCCCGTTGTGCTGCCGGCGTCGACGGCGGTGATGGAGCCCCGCCAGCTGCCCCTTCCCCTTCCGGCGATGGCGGCCTCCGCCGGCTCCGCCCTCCTCCGCCTCCGGCCCCCTTCCCCGCAGTCGAAGCCCCTCGCGAGCGCCCGCTAGCGGTCGAGCCCCGACGGGGTACGCGGCGCCAAAGGCGCCAGCCGCGTCTCTCGGCCTCGCCGCCAACCACGGGCGGACACGGCCCCCCCTGCGTTAAGTCGCAGTTCAGCCGCGAACCGGCACCGGTTCGCCTCCGCCCGGCCGGCCGGCGCACCGGCTCGCGCCTCCCGCCCGCCCGGTCCGCCCGATTCGTCCGGGCCGGCCGCGGTTCACCTCCAGGATGGTCCGACCGCCCGGTTTAGGCTAGTTCAAGGCCGGTTCGGCCCGGTTCGACGGTCCAAAGGCCGGTTCAGGCCTTAAACCGGCCGGTTCACCATGTTTTGGGCCGGTTCAGGCCGGTTCACCCTATTTTGGGGCCGGTTCAGGCCCATTTTGAGGGTTTTGGGCGTGGTTTGACATATTTTGGGCCCGTTTTGACCGGTTTAAGTCCGGTTTTGCTTGTTTGATGCATTTCTAGGTCTTTTGAGCTCCTCCACGGTCCGCTGCAGCGCCACGTCGCCGGTCCGTCCCGCCTCGTCCCGCATCATTATGCCAAGGGAGCTTCGAGGGGAGGCTGAGAAGAGAGGTGTAGTCGAGGAGGCTGAGAGCAAAGGCACGATCAGGTAGCGGAGATGGGTGATTGGGATCGGGGAGAGAGAAGAGGCGCGATCTGGATCGGGGAGAGGCTACGGCCTACGGGGAGCCAAGGGTTCACGGACTGAACAAACCAAACAATATCAATTTTAAAACAGATGCATATCAGTTTTAATTTTGAAACAGTTTTCAACTATTAATTCTAAAACCGATACAGTTATCCAAACACCTCTTAACATTATGTATCAATATCATTTTTAAAATTAATACTGATACACCTATTTAATATTGTTACCAAATAGGGCATTATAGGGTGTTTGGATACTCTTTTAGTTTTGATACAACTTTTTTTTAAATCAAGATCACTTGATATTTGACTTTTAAATTTAAAATCAGAAAAACACTAATCTGTTGCGTTTGGCAAAACTGTCACCATTTTTTGAATTTACAGCAGAGTATTTGGCAAAACTGTCTTCATCTCCTATGCTGCCCTGTCCACTGCCTCCTGCATCTCCTCGCAAGTTGTCTCCACCTTTGCCGTCTCCCCGCAGCAAGCTCTCCCCTCCTTCCCCACTGTGGTCGTCCCCTCCGGCATTGGCTCTGCTGCATTTGACCACAGGAGCACTCGGCTTGGGGCTCTTCTTATTCTTATCCCCAATCTCTATCCCTCTCTCGCCGAGGAAGATGAAGAGACGGCGGCAGCCACGCCAGAGCGGTAGTGAGGAGCAAGGCAGAGAAGTACGACGGCCGCCATTACAGCTGCATGAGTTCCGCCCCTTCGGCTTCTCTTCGAGGTAAAACGATCATTACGCGTGCCGATCTCTACGAGTGCCCCACCCGCCGCATCATGGAGGACACCCAGTAGGTCCTCGAGAAGGCGCTCGCCCTCATTGCCAAGTGCCGCGCCGCCCACAACCTTGTTAAATGCATTTTCACCATCATCCCCACCACCGCCTTCAAGAAGATGTTCTCCCAGCTCCTTCGCATCATGGAATTAGAGAAGAACTCCATCGGGGATGTCTCCTGGCTCTTCCGCGTCTCTGCCACCCGCAGGATGGGTGATGGCGGCGATGACGACGATGACGATGCCTACCTTGGTCTTCCCCTCATCGCCTCTAACGAGCCCATCCCCTGCCTAATTTGGGAGCATTGGCGGCCGGCCGGAAAAACCGTGTTGGAGAAACAACACGTTTCCCTTGCGATCATCCATCCTCCGCATCTATCTCAGAAATAAAACAAGCCCTTCCCTATTGTATTTGATATGTCATCATATTGTGAGTGGATGTGGTGTTGTATTAAAACTCGAGTAGTTATTTGTTTTTTAGCTACTTTAGTTCATTACTTTGCTTATGTACTCGATCTTCTTGCTTTGAGTATTTTCGTATTTCTATCTTTTTCTTATCTTGTGTTGTGACTATTTGTGATAATGTGGGTGTTTTGTGTATATTGTATTTGCATTTGTTTTCTTGTCAACTTCATTTTGCAGATTTTTAGAGGAAGAAATTTAAAAACTACAACTATGTATCATTTGGTAATGTATTCTCAATTTTCATATAAATTGTATTCTTGTGCTATATCAATTTGATTAGTTCTTATAAGTTTTAAAAATTATTGTTTGATTGTTAGGTGTACGATTTTTTTCTAGCCACATCTACCATAGATATATATATGTAATTGTGTATATATAAACACATAATCCTACCTAAACCCTAAACACATAATCCTACCGCCTTGACCGCTTAGGCGATGCCTAAGCGGCCGCCTAGTCGCCTAAGCTTATTGTGAACTCCCCAACGCCTTGGACGCCTTGTCGCCTTGACAACTATGGTTTGGACCTGTATTGATTTTAATAGAGACTTGTACTATTAATATTGAAACTAATATTGATAGCCAAACATAGTTTCAACACTTGTATTGATATCAACATTAAAAATGATATTGATATCAGGCTTTAATAGCATTACCAAATAGGGCGCTAGGAATTCATGAAAGGTGCAAGTTAGGGTGTGTTTTGGTTAATAGTAAAAAGAGAAATGGTGAAACTAATTTACATGGGATTAAGTTTTCAAAGAAAGAGGAATGCATATCAATTGTTTGGAGATCCCAAAATGTTTCCTTGAAAATATTTTTTTTAATTCATTACTTACTTATACACAAGTGTTTAGAATATTTTAGCATACAGATTCTTAAAGGACTTTTTCAAACTATTTTAAGTATATATTACTAAAATTTTCATCTTTTTAGATAGTTAAGTTTGTAAGAAATTGGTTTTATGTTATTATTTATGTATTCTATGACTAGCGAGTAATTTAATATATAAAATTGAATTTGGCTTCTTTTAAATTTTAAAGATTTAAATATAATTTCTTATAATTAATTATTTTTTAATATATTTTCAAAAAATTTAATATTCTTAAAAAATGTTGAAATTATGTGTATTTGAAAATAATTTCTCCATGTAAAACACAAAAATATTGATTTCGATAGATAACAAAGAAAAAATAATACAAGAGACATTTTTCTGATCGAGGAGTAGAGACGTGAATACCATCTTAAGGAGAAGAACGACCGACAAGAGATTTGTCTTTGATGGTGACTTGGATCCTCGAAAGCATATTTCAATCGACATGTGAGGTGAGGACCTCCAAGATAAAAATTGAGATCAAGGGGGGGGGGGCGAGGAGGTGGAGTGGGAGTAACTTCAGGTTGGGCCTCCTACCCACTAATGTTGAAAATCTAATTGAATGTAGCCTTGGCCTGGTCAAGTACTTCAACCATTTCATGCCATCCTTGATCATAGTTATCTTGGTAATCGGCCATATCAATGATGCAGCCGGATCTCAAGTTCATTGACATATCGACCAACAAAAATAGCGGTTTGGAAAAAGAAGAATATTTTTGGGGTTTGGTTAACATAATCTTAAACAAAGTTTTCTTTTCTTAAAAGGCAGAATTTTTAAAATTTTTCTTTGATTTTTGATTGTTGTGAACACAATATTTAAAGCCAACAAACAACAAATTCTTTATTTTTTGTTTTGGATTTTTTTTGGTGGAGAGAATTTTTGTTTTGAATTTTTGTAAGTAAGCAAGTTGTATCAAGGACTTGGAAATGATTAAAATTTTGTTGTTCTTTCTTTAGTGTTAGATTAGTTGCTTAAAGTGGTCTAAGGCTAACACTTTTACGATGCTGGGAAATGGATAGATGGATTGAGATTAGGGATAAATGGTACAACTAGCTCGATCGGTGAAAAGGAATGCTTCATGTCTAGGGACTTATAGAGGCCTTGAAGAAAGCAAACCTAGTCAACCAGGAGGAAATCATCTGGAAGAGAGGTCAGCAATCTCCAAGAAGGGTGTTTTAGATATGTGTGGCTTTGGGAAAGGATTGAGCTCCCCTTCTCGGATAACCTATGAGCCGATCAAGCTTGGTACTCAATGCATTTTAATGCAAATAGAATGCTCAAGAATGGAGGAAGCAAACACATGCTATGTTAAAACAAAAAGAAGAAGCAAATAGTATGATGGTAAAAATGACAACAAATAAAGTAATAAGCAAGATAGATGACAAACAATGAGTAAACTAAGCATGCACTAAAAGGATAACTGATCTAGAAGTTTTTGTTAAGTAACATGTCCCAAGTGACGCATTATAAAAGGGAAGGCCCATGATGGGGAAAAGAGAATGTGTATTTGCGTAGGACAAAGGAATAAGGTCTACTAGGAGATAGCAAAGGAGTCCACTTGGGACAAGTTGAATGCAAAAGAGTAAGATTGGAAAAAAATCGAGAGATGGTTCACTGTGGGATGATTATTGTGTCTAATCATTAGGAGGCGTTATGAACAACGCGCCCAGTGATATGGATATGTCTTGAAGCTACAAGGGAGTCCGTGCGGAACAATATGGGTGGTCTGCTTGGCACAAAATCAGGGGTGTCTGTCGGGCATAGTTGTCAAGGCGGCCAAGGCGATCAAGGGGACATAGTACCGCCTTGGCAATAAGGCAAGGCGTTAGGCGACGCCTTGTTTTATATAGTAAAATGGATAAAATAGCAAAGATACATGTAAAAAATGATGCAAAATAACTTTGACAGCATGCAAATCAATTAATAATGTGGGAAGTGCATAGTTACCTACACTAAATAACTTGACACATTAGTTAATTTTACTATTTAAATTATATCATCTATTAGTAAACACTTAAGAAATCATTTAAACCTAACTATTATTTCATCAAAATGTTAATTTATAGTCAAATTAACTATTAAAACTACTTGTTTTTACTCTAAAACAACTTAAGTATATGATATTGACACTTAATTAGCATTATTTATTATTAAAATATATAAAATAGTTATTTAAGGCAATGGGTGTCTAGGCGCCCATCGCCTTGCCCCCTCTGGGGGCGCCTTGTCGCCTAGGCGACACCTAGGTGACACCTTTAAAACACTGTTGTCAGGGGACAATGACAATGAGAAAAATGCAAGGAAGTAAATAAAATAATATAAATTGACCTATACGCTGATGAAAATGAGAGTTTACAATGAGTTCACAACTTTTTTCTCATTGGCCAACCAGAGAAGAAGAATTCTTTTAAGCTTCTTTTCTTCATCGCATCTTCTCCTTAGTTGTGTCTTGGATGACACATCCGTAGCCCAAATGTGCTATAGTTTTAGTTTCTAAAAAATCAAGAGATAATGATGTAATGAGAACTAGCAGTGGGTGCAGTACTCATTAATGAAATAAACATGTAAACAAAAGGAGCATGATGAACCGAATTGAGGATAGTCTCCTAACCCCCTTTTTGGGTTTTTTAAAGCATGTGTTGTTAAAATGCTATGTTAAATGATGAATAATGACTAAAAATACTTAGATGAAAACAAAACTACTTGACATTTACTGCCTGCATGGGAAATGACTCCTATCCATTGGGCTAGATAGGAGAATCTTGGCTTGAAAAGGGGCAACCATCTTTGGAAGTAGTCAAAGAGGAATTGAGAATTCACCAAAGACAAGATGCTTAAAGATAACTAAGGCACCAAGAATTTCTCGAAAATGCCAAAGATGTCAAAGATCGCCTAGCCAAAATATTATCCTGCCAAAGATCTAAATTTCATCCAACAATACCCCTTTTATAAGGAATTAAAGGAGCATCGGATCAGTTAATGACCCCACTGATTGCAAACTTCAAATGCATTCGTGTCATCTAGACCAACCAAAATACATCCACTCGTACGCATATAATAAAGATGGTCTACAAAAAATTTCCTTTGTCAAAACTTCTCCAAAGGACCGAGTGGACACATAAATCCACTCACATGTTCCTTAGGACTTTTTCAAACAAAAATTTCCACCATCCTGGCTATTCCAGCCTTGATGGTCCACCAAAATTCCCATCATCAAAATTTTCCGAAGGACCGAGTGAACACATAAATCCACTCACATGTTCTTTAGGACTCTTTTAAACAAAATTCTCACCATCCTAGCTATTCCAGCCTTGATGGTCCACCAAAATTTTCATCATCAAACTTCTCCGAAGGACCGAGTGGATACACAAACTCACTCATGTGCTCCTTAGGACCTTCTAAACCCCAGTTTTGAATTATTTTCAAAAAACAAAAAAAAACCATCCTGACTATTCCAAGTCTTGATGGTCTGCCAAAGTTTTCATAATCAAACTTCTCCGAAGAATCGAGTGGTCACAAATCCACTCACATGTTCCTTAGAACCCTTTCAAACAAAAATTCTCACCATCCTGACTACTCCAGTCTTGATGGTCTACTAAAAGATTCTACGTTGCTCCGACCCTTCAGGTCTCGATGATCAACAAAAATTTTCCGAAGGACCGGGTGGACACACAAACCCACCAACATGTACCTTAGGATCTTTTCAAACAAAAAATCCCCACCATCCTGACTGCTCCAGTCTTGATGGTCTACAAAAAATTCCCTTTGTCAAAACTTCTCCAAATGACCGAGTGGACACATAAATCCACTCACATGTTCCATAGGACTCTTTCAAACAAAAATTTCCACCATCCTGGCTATTCCAGCCTTGATGATCCACCAAAATTCTCATCATCAAAATTTTTTGAAGGACCGAGTGAACACATAAATCCACTCACATGTTCCTTAGGACTCTTTTAAACAAAATTCTCACCATCCTAGCTATTCCAGCCTTGATGGTCCACCAAAATTTTCATCATCAAACTTCTCCGAAGGACCGAGTGGATACACAAACTCACTCATGTGCTCCTTAGGACCTTCTAAACCCCAGTTTTGAATTATTTTCAAAAAACAAAAAAAAACCATCCTGACTATTCCAAGTCTTGATGGTCTGCCAAAGTTTTCATAATCAAACTTCTCTGAAGGACCGAGTGGTCACAAATCCACTCACATGTTCCTTAGAACCCTTTCAAACAAAAATTCTCACCATCCTGACTACTCCAGTCTTGATGGTCTACTAAAAGATTCTACGTTGCTCCGACCCTTCAGGTCACGATGATCAACAAAAATTTTCCGAAGGACCGGGTGGACACACAAACCCACCAACATGTTCCTTAGGAACTTTTCAAACAAAAAATCCCCACCATCCTGACTGCTCCAGTCTTGATGGTCTACAAAAATTCCCTTTGTCAAAACTTCTCCGAAGGACCGAGTGAACACATAAATCCACTCACATGTTCCTTAGGACTCTTTCAAACAAAAATTCCCACCATCCCGGCTATTCCAGCCTTGATGGTCCACCGAAATTCTCATCATCAAAATTTTCCGAAGGACCGAGTGGACACATAAATCCACTCACATGTTCCTTAGGACTCTTTCAAACAAAAAATTCTCACCATCCTGGCCACTCCAGCCTCGATGGTCTACCAAGAATCCCATCAAAATTTTTTCTGAAGAACCGAGTGGGCACATATCCCCCACTCACATGCTCCCTAGGATCTTTTCACTCTTGCTTTACGAGGTGGAATCCAGACTCGGCAAGATCCCTCCACAATTCATAGGTCAGGTTGAAATCCATACTTGACCCAAAATCTTTTCCGAAGGACCGAGTGGACACATAGCCCCGCTCACATGCTCCGTAGGATCCAAACTTTTTCCGAAGGACCGAGCGGATACATAGCCCCGCTCACATGTTCCGAAGGATCGAAACCTCTTCCGAAGGACCGAGTAGACACATAGCCCTGCTCACATGTTCCGTAGGATCCGAACTTTTTTCGAAGGACCGAGTGGACACATAGCCCCGCTCACATGTTCCGAAGGATCTAAACCTCTTCCGAAGGACCGAGTAGACACATAGCCCTGCTCACATGTTCCGTAGGATCCAAATTTTTTTCCGAAGGACCGACTTGACACATAGCCCTGATCACATGTTCCGTAGGATCCAAAAAAATTTTCGAATGACCGAGCGGACACATAGCCCCGCTCACATGATCCGAAGGATTCAAACCTCTTCCGAAGGACCGAGTAGACACATAGCCCTGCTCACATGTTTCTTAGGATTCAAAACTTTTCAAAAGGACCGAGTAGACACATAACCCTGCTCACATGTTCCTTGACATCAAAAAATTCTCCGAAGGACCGAGTGGGCACATATCCCCCACTCACATGTTCCCTAGGATCTTTCAAACTCTTGTTTCATGAGGAGAAATCCAAACTCGGCAAGGGATCCCCACAATTCATAGGTCAGGTTGAAATTCATACTTGACCCGAATTTTCTCCAAAGGACCTAGCGGACACATAGCCCCGCTCACATGTTCCTTAGGATCAAATCAAATTCCCAGGACCGAGTGGACACATAACCCCACTCATAGGTTCCTCAGAAATCCAAGCACCAATCCGGTGGACCTCAATGCTCCATAGGACTTCCAAACATCCAAAGTCAAGTCAAGAACTCATTCCTGACTTAATCCATCCAAAATCTTCGCATACGGCTTGAGGGAAGCCTTAATTCCCTGCAAAAAAAATAAAAAAAGGAAAAAAAGAAAGAAAAAGAAAGAAAAAAAAGAGATGAAAAAAAATGGATGAAAAAAAAGAAAAAGAAAAAAGGAGCAAACACAACTGCATACCGTCTTAACCATTCCGGTAAAGATTGTTCACAAACCTTACACTATCTTGATCATCCCGGTCTTGATGGCACCACCAGAAACTTCATATCGTCTTGATTCCTCTAATCCTGATGATTCCCAAAAAAAAACCCTCCTTGCCATCGAAATATCCTTCGCTCTTGATGGCATTCAAAGTCTCCACCGTCCCGACCTTTCGGTCTTTACATTTGTCAAGTCTTACCGTGACAGCCACTCCGGCCCGCCACGGTCTACAAAAGCCTCCGCACCATTGGTCGGACCGAACAAGCCCTATTTTCCCATAAGTCGGGTCTCTTTGACAAGTTGAACTCACAAGTCCATCTGATGGATCGAGTGGACTCATAGCCCCACTTGCAAGGTCCTCAAGATGCAAAGTCTCTGTGTCACTGACCAAGTTGAAATCCATACTTGGTCAAACGCCACAATGAGAGTCTCCTGACATCGGGTTGAAATCCATATCCACATAAAGCTCAACATTCCATGCTGACTACGTTGAAACTCATACGTAGTCAAAATCAATGGTGCATGCGGCTTGAGGGAAGCCCTAATTCCCCACAAAACAAAAAGAAAACAAAAAAGGGCTGAAAAAGAAAGGTGCTCGACAGGCTTGGCCGATCGCCCAAATAGTGACCGACCAAGAGCAAAAGTGTCAAAGAAGAAGAGAGCCTTGCTAGGGTGAAAACCTGAAAAGGCGCTCTAGGCAAAATCAGGCAACTCCGCTACATGAAAATCTCTCCGGAGGCGTGTAGGCAAAATATCAAGGAGGCTGACTTGGGTGAAAACCTAAAAAATAGATAGCCGGGTCAGTAAAAAAAAACAAAAAAAAAGAAAATTTCAAAAAAAAGGGGTTGAGTGGAAGGGATGTATGTGGCGACAAGTCTACATCAACCAAGGCAGAGAATTTCAAGCAAAGCCCTGCAAGTCAAGGGAGATTAACGGCCGAGCTCAACATAACAAAAATACCGTTCATCTCGGAGGGCCCAAGCCCTTCTTGATCCAAAGACATTCAAGCAACACTAAGCTCATCAGCTAGTCAGCAGTAGACAGAGACGTCCAAGTGCCAACTTACACGGGCGATCCCTTGTCGTCTCCCGTCACCCATGTCGACAGTCGCCTCCAAGCAATCACCCGTGGGGGGCATTTGTTGGTGTCAGGTTTTTTCAAGAAAAAAAAAACAGGAGGGGGGCAGCAAAAAAAAAGAATAGGTTTAGGCCAATTTCTGGCTGGACCGACCCTCAATTGGGTCAAATCAGGACCCAAAACAAGTCCTAGATTGGGCCCTTTGGCACAAATTCCAGCTGGCCCAATCTCACATGATTTAATTAACTGATTTCCAGCTCCTATAACCCACCTACGTACAGGCCCATAAGAAGGAGAAGAAGTGGGCCACAGCCCATAATCAGGCTCACATGTGGCCAAGTGTGAACAGGTCCAGCCGCAGACCACCTGCCACCTCACCTCACTCCTCCTTGCGCACATAACCTGCCACCTCATCCTTGACCCATTAATTGCATGGGGAAAGCCAAGGGACAGCTCAACACTTAATGCCATGGGAGAACTCAAAGGTCAAGTCAAATATTGAATGGCCTAGGAGAAATTCAAGAAATTAAAGCCTATTGACCACCACCCAAGGCATCTGTACGTACTCCCCAGCTGCCCCTTCATCTCCCCCTCATCTCCTATAAAAAGAGGAGGACGCCCAAGAGAAAAAGGGGGGTGAATGGACGCCGACAGGCTGCTGCACTGGCTGCTGCCCCTCCTGCGCACACCTGCTCTCCAGCCTCTGCCAGCGGCCAGAAGAAGACAGCTGCTGCTCCCTTGTGCGCCTGCTGCAAGACCTGCCTGCTGCTGTACGTATGCACCTGCCAGCAACCAAGAGAAGGAGAAGAAAAGAGCTGCTGCTCTCCTCCTGCCCACGTGCATACCTGCCAGCAGAAGAAGAAGAGAAGAAGAAGAAAAGGTAGGGGCATACACATATTAACTATGTAGCCCTTTAAGGGCACCCCTTCCTCCTCTTCTAAATTCTCTTCTCAACCCCTCCAATGGCCTAAGCCGGCCTTCATCGTCATTGGCAACCCATGGCCCAAACAAATTGGTTCCTATCAGCCCCTGTTCGGACCACCTAAAAACCCATTTCTGCCCCATTGTTGGCCAGCTGAACAGAGCTATTACAGGGACTGTTCGGTCCTCTAAAATTGGACCTCAGCAGGCCCCTGCCCGGTCTCCAAATCAGACCCCTACACAGGCCTCAACCGGTCCCCAAATCAGACCCCAATCTGGTCCCTGCCCAGCACCCGAACCAGGCCTTTGAAATGCCCCTGTGCAGGCCCATTTCGGCCCATCTGGGCCCACCTGAACAGCTTCCAATCTGGTCCCTGTCCAGTAACCGAACCAGGCCCTTGAAACGCCCCTGTGCAGGCCCATTTCGGCTCATTTAAGCCCATCTGAACAGACCCCTTAAACGGGTCCAAAGCTGCCCTTGTTCAGCCCATGTTCAGACCTCAAAACAGGTCCCGAATAGCCCCCCCCCCTCCTGGCTCAACAGAACAGGCCTCAAACAGGTCCTCTCTCCCAAAAAAAATGCTTGAAGTCTTCTTTCAGCGGCCCCCCTGTGGCCTACCGAGAGGACAGCAGCCCAAGAAGCCCCAGAGGTGGGCAGCACCGTGGCACTCAACCAGGGATCAGAACCTGCCAACTTTCAGTGATGGTGGGTAGTGGTGAATGTCCTGGGCCCTTTCGGAACTCGTGTGGCAGGGCCGATCGTCCGCCCGGGGCACTCTCCCTACCTTACCGAGAAGACAGCAGGCCCAGCAGTCCAGGGAGCTCCAAACAGGAGGACAGCAGCCAGAAGGTGGGCCGACTTGAAGGTGACGGCCCGGCACCCCTTGGAAACCGTCCGACGGGCCAAGGGCATAGCCGGGTGGCCTTCCAAGTCGGTCCAGCCAAGCAGCTCCAAACAGGAGGACAGCAGCCAGAAGATGGGCCGACTTGAAGGTGACGGCCCGGCACCCATTGGAAACCGTCCGACGGGCCAAGGGCATAGCCGGGTGGCCTTCTAAGTCGGTCCAGCCAAGCAGTTCCAGCAGTGCAGCAGCTTCCCAACAGGCCCTTCCGGCCCAAAACAGCCCAAGACAGGCCCAGTGGACCCATGAAGATTGAAGACCGGCTCTGAACGCCGATGGAACTCAAAATCGGCCCAAGTGCCCTTTTAAAAAAATAACAAAAACAGAAATAAAACTAAAAAGAAATGGACGACTCTCCCCGGGTACGTCCCGGGATGTTGATCCGGACGGTGGAGCGGGCACGCTCCCGTAGCCAGCGGATCCTTCCCCCAATATGGCTAAGCTAAGGCTGGCTATTTTGGATGGGTAAATTTTCACTAAGTTGGAAAAATAGCCGGCATGCCGTCGTAATGCCAAAATTTTTCCAACGTAGTGAAGATAAACCTATATTGGGGGAAGGATCAATCACATTGTACACCGATGTACTTCACCCCAACTTTCAATGAATGAGACTTTGATGTTCATATCGATGCATGAAACCGGGCATTCAAAGTGACCCGATGGGTCGGAGGCGATGCAAACCGCCAAAACTAAATTAAAACCAATTCAAATTCAAACAGAAAATTAAAACAGAAAATCAAATTTGAAAGTCAAAAAAATCAGAACTAAACAGAGTATGAAATTCAACTCATTCTGGTTCAACAAACAACCGATCTTCAACAAGATTGAACCGGTTTTGAAACAAATCAAACCGAAATCAGATTTCAAACAAAAAAAACCCGCCAAAACAGAAAACCAGGTTTCAATAAAATCTGTCAACCACAGAAAATCAGATTTTTACCAAACCAAAAACACAAGGAAATCAGATTTCAATAAAAAAAGCTGCAACAAAAAAATAGATCTGAACAATCCTCCAAAACGGATTCTAACCGACTTCAAAAAATCTGATTTTTGGCAATCTCAAAATTCACTTAAAACCTACTAAAACTTCTCCCAAAAGAAACCAAATAAGCACACTTCAAACATCTCAAAACGTGGATCAAAACCAGAAAATTCAGAAATCAGAAAAATCAAAATAAACCAAATCAAAAATCCAAACATGCTTAAAACTTTAAGCACATCAAAACTGAAATCAAAACAAAAACTTGAACCAATCAAGTCCAAATCAAACACTTCAAAAATCAAAACCAAAACAGATTCAAAACAAAACAACTTGAATCAACCAAATTCAATCCAAAACAAATAAAAAATCAAACAACAAATCAATCAAACAAATTGATTCAAACTCCAAAACTCAAAACCGACTTTCAAGTCGACCCAAAAAATCAACCAACAAACAAAAAAAACAAACCTGAACAAATCGGTTTGCATCTCACCGGACCCAAAAGGCCGCTGCCCTTTTGAGTTCTTTACTTTTTTGTGGATGTGCATGTCTCCGAAAACAGGTTGCCACGACGGTTAATCAAAGGCGTTCGAGACGTTGCTCGATGTAAGTTAACGCCGGATACTCGCACCATCCGGCGGAGAAGGGTCAAAAATGAAATTTTCAAAGAACCCGAACCACGGTTCTAATATTTTAAAACTATTACCGGACTACTAATATTTTTAGGATATCACCTATTTTCCTAGAAAAGTCCGGAGATGTCTTTCTTTCTAAAGAACAGACGCAGAAAAAAGAGGTTCACACAGACTCAAAACATACATTTACCATATGTCCTTTAACACTCCCATTACTAGTGTGATCCAATTCAATTAAGTTTGTCCCATTAAGAAAAAGCATAGACCTAGTAGGAAGAGAAGAAGCAACTGTAATAAATAAATATGCTCACATGAGACTCAAAACATACATTTACCATATGTCCTTTAACACTCCCATTACTAGTGTGATCCAATTCAATTAAGTTTGTCCCATTAAGAAAAAGCATAGACCTAGTAGAAAGAGAAGAAGCAACTGTAATAAATAAATATGCTCACATGAGATAATGCAACTTAAACATGTATGAGGCAACAGGCTAAAAAGCTCAAAGTAATTCTAATAACTGAAAAGAATTACAATCAGTCCGATGCATTATTGTAATTTCTCCTTTGGGAGGCAATTACAACATGCTAATGAACCAACTCCCCAAATAAACTGAAATGATAGAACTAACATCCATATATACTTTGATATCAAGAGAATTTATACCTTTGGGTACCAAACTCCCAAAAGTCGCCGTATACATAAATATTATTATATCCTACTCTTAACTTAAAAATAAAGTACTCCTTTGGGAGTTAAACTTTATCTTCAAATTAAAAGTACAATTTTAATACTATTCTTATTTTCTTTATGAGGATTATTCAATATTTTCCATGTATAAGGGCACTTTGGTGATCTACTCACATACTTCAAATATTAAATCTCCCTCCCTCCAAATAAGAATAATATTAAAATCGTATGCTCACTTGATGCTATTTAAACTAAAGAGTGACAAATTTTATTATTCCTAATGATTGGTGCCACTTTGGTGATCTACCCGACCATTTAGAATGCAAAAATTCACCACTAAACTATATAACAACATCAAATAATGATTTTATGTGAACTAAGGACATAACCATAATATTATTGCAAAAAGAAGAAATATTCATGCATAAAATAAATCTTTAAGAGGTTATGATTGCATGCTTGATATTTCTAACCAGAAATTGCAATAATTAATGTCCCAAAAAAATCATGTTAAAATTCACTGAAATAACTTTAAACAGAAATTTTAGCAACTAGTTTGCATAAATATCCAGTTTACTGTAGAAATATCCACTGAAATTAATTCTGAATCTATTGTTTTGCATGTATATCCTTATCTTTTAAATTGATTTTTCTTAATGGATTATAACCTACAATATGCTTAATGGGCCTATAATCCTTTAACCAATTCAAAAGATAAAGAATTTAACTTTAATACAAAATATTTAACTTAATGGATAAAATTAATACGGACATTAATAACCGGATGACATAATGGGTATCGATTTGGATCCAAAACATAAATCAAATTTTATCTTAAAATTCAGATCCAAATCACGTTAAATAAATCCATTAATAAAACATCAAACAGAAACCGATTAATCCTTATCGGATCAAGATTGGCAATATCGTAATTACCAGCATCTCCTTCCTCACGATCCGCTGTCCGGAGAAAACAACCGTAGCCGCCATGTGGGCGGCGACAGAGCTGGGTGGAGCGGCAGGCAGCAGCGGCCCCCTCGCCGGCCAGACAAGGCGCAGGCGGCGCCGTCCGGCGAGGGGAAAACCGCCAGCAAATTTTATTTTATTTTTATTATCTGAAACACCTTCCCGCGGCCACACGCCCGCGGGAAGATGCAAGCGCTGCCTGCTGCCTGCTGCAGCCGGCCACCCAAGCGGCGTCGAGCGCCGCTATGCGCCTCCCCCCTGCATATCCTGGCTGCCGCGGACCAGGCGATGGAGCAACGCATAGTCGCGGGCTGGAAGACGCCGCAGCGGCTGACGCCTCAGCAGCCAACGCCGCCCACGGGCCCAGCCGACCAACGCGGGCCGTAAATACACCATCGCTGGCTCCGCGGGACAGCCACACACATCCGGGGGGACATCCGCCGCCAAGCAGAACCGGCAGAACATCGGACAATGGAAACGAAAAACAGGAACCTCGATTCCATACAGAAATCGGACGACCAGAGAGAGGAGAACCGATTTCACCGCTGCGGCTAGAACACGGGCTCTAATACCACATGTTGAAGTTTAGGAATACTTGTCGACGTTCTAAACTCCATTCTGCGCTACGTAAGACGAAGAACGAGAAAGATCCGTCGAATAGGAATCGTCCGTCTCTTTCAGACGATCATCTGATTTTCTCTCTCTATTGAGCCTATATGGTGCAACCGTATGGGGAGTCACAGCCCTGTCTGTGCTTATATAGAGAGGAGGGACCAGTCCGAGTTCGATTAGGATTAGGATTAGGATCCTGCCCATAGTCAGATCATGGGTCAAATAAGAGATAAGGCCCAATAAATCACATTCCAGACCTAATAGTGTGTTAAGCCGAGTCCAATAACAAATGAATCATTTAATTAATATCAGGCTAACCCAACAAGAACACCTACTAGACTGCCAACGAGCTGACCTTCTTCCTTCTCTGAAGGGTAAAACATGCTTTCATTCGCTTATTACATCTTTTTCTTCCCCCGCACGTCAAGCTCGTTATTATTTTCCCTTCGTAGTGCACGTTCTCGGGTACCATTTTTTCCTGACATGTATTGAGCCTGGCTAATGGGGTGTTTGGTACCGCTTTTAATTTTAAGACAATCTCGTTTTTGAAATCAAGATTATTTGACTTCTCAATTTTACTTTTAAAATCAAAACAGTCTAATTCTTTTGTGTTTGGTAAAATTATCATAATTTTTAAAAATTAGACAGTAGTGTTTGGTTACGACCTGCAGTTCAGTGAAACCTCTCTCGCGGCTTCGTCGGCCTCCCTCCCCCCAGCGGCAGCACAATATTCAACTTCAATACTGGAAGTTTGGAGAGCACGTAGACGTGTTTCCTTAGCTATCAGTTCAGCAAGAGCATCATCCAGACTTGGGAGAGGAAATCGATGAAGGAGTTGTCCACGTAACGACTCATACTCAGGACAAAGTCGCATTAAAAAATGATAGAGATATTGTTGATCTCTTTTGGCATTGCAAGAGCAAGTTGAGATGTGACTAGAGAGATGCATAGCGTCTAATTCTGACTAGATTCGTCGTATACGTACATAGAATTCATGAACTGATAATTCACCTTGACGAATAGTGTTAAGTTCATTACGAAGCTGATATTCTTGAGCACCACTATATTGAATATAGCGCTTAGCAAGATAATTCCATCATGCTTGAGATGTAGTAAATTCTAATAAATCCAGACATATAGACGGATCTACAGAACAAATATGTATCCCATGACAATTTCATCAACATCTTTCCATACAGTGTCAGCATATTTACAATCAGGTGAACCTTCAACTGTTCAACATAACCCCACAGTTTTGAAACTCAAAGATTTGACCGTATGGTTGCAGCCCAAACCGCATAATAAATCGACCGACGTCAATGCCACCATTGTTAAACAAAAAATAACAAGGTGGCCAGGTGTTACTTATCTCCTGGGAGGTGACCCGATCCGCCAAGGGGGGCTTTAAAGGGGAGACGCTGGACGAAGCAAGGTTGACCAGACGCGACATGTTGGGCGGAAGACGCTCGCTCAGTGTAGTGGACTAGGTTTCTGAAATATACAATTCTTATATAAACAGTATAGATATTTATTTGTACGATAAGGTTTGCCTTTGGGAATTTATAAAAAACTTAAATTTACGTAAAAATATGCGTAAAATATATATGCAGATAATAATAATATTAAACATTAATTGATACCAACATTTAATATTGTTGAAGTTATTTGATTCAGTTCCAATGATCTTTAAAATCAAATTAAATCAAGTAGAACCAAAACACTAGTTTGGTACGGTTTTTAGGTTGAATCCATTAATGAATATCCCTACGTCGGATGCTGATTATTTCTACTTGTTACCGTAAAAATATAAAGTGATGTTTTTATACACACTCGAAATTGTTCTTAGTCACGCATGCTTTGTTCAAGATGCCTGGTTCTGGTTGCCTGTCACCTAGAATTAGGGCCGTAAACGGATGGGATTTGATAGCGAAACCACCAAAATCCGATTCTGATTTCGATAAAGGTTAAAAAGTTCTGATAATTTTCGGAGTCACTATGTTCCGATTTCAATTCCGTTTTTGAAATCGAATCTGAATCTGATAATTCCTGAAATAAATATTAAATATTAATTTTTATTCAAAAATAAGTTAATAATTCACATATAATTACTAAAATTGGATATCATCTCTTTAAAATTTTATTTTTATCATGTTAACAATTTATATAATAAATTTTATAAATTATTTAACTTTATTTTGTTTAATTTTATTTATATATATTTATTTTTTATTGAAATCGAATTAGCGAAAATGGAATCAACTGGTTTCGATTCCGATAAGTTACCAGAATATCCGATTCCGATAGTTTGTAGGATACAAAAACAAGTTTCAAACCCGTTAATTTTTATCGGAATCGAACCAGAATATCAGATTCTGTTTACACTCCTACTTAGAATGGTCGTGCATGAAGTTACAAATTAAGAAAGTTGTGGTTAAGAATAAAATCACCATCTTTTTTAAATTGCGACAATGTACAAACCATTAAGTATATATGATTTTGAGCAATTTCAGGTATGTATACTGCCCAATCGGCTTGGATAATACGTTAGTTTAATAGAGTGTTTGGTTGCACGATAAATTAAGTTTTTGTTATAATTTTATGTTTTTGTAATAAAATTTGTATATTTGACAGCATGACAATTTTATGTTTTGAATCTAATTTTTTTAGACAAAAAAGTCTTCTCTTTTTTTAATCAAATCATCATGCAATCAAATACCTTTTAAAAATTGTAGCACAAAATAAACACCTCACGTACAATACAGTTGTCCACTTCTATTGATTATGATATTGATGTAGGGGGTACGACGGGTCTCGGTCTAACTGCGATTCGTCCCGAGTTATTACTCTTTTCGTTATATGACCCCGTGTCTCTCTCAAACTCCTTGAACCCTAACGGTCACCGTCCCAAAGCACGCCTGTTTCTTTCGTACTACCTTTTTTGTATCCTCAGGCCAGGCGCTATGGGTGGGATGGCGACTCTGCGGTTGAGGACCGCCGTGTCGACAGTAACGCCCTTCCTCGCCTGTAGAGCGCTTAGCTTTCGCAGCTTACGCATCAGCTCCTTCGGCCGCCTCAAGTTTTACGGGAGCAATAGGTACTCAAAACGAGCTCTGCCCCTCCCGGAGGTCTTCAAGGAAGAATTTGAAGTGGGTTCGCGCTCCATCACGCTTGAGTCGTTTTATGATAACTTCGTTGTGATTGGGATGGAGGAGACATACCTGATGTCCAGAGTTGTTGTATCCGCAAACAGTCGGGATGCCGTCAGGGATTTCCTGTCTCTCAAGGTGCATGCTCATAGTCTTTTAAACAAGAAGAATCTTGAGTATACATTTATTTATTTTTAATGTACAGGTTGACTATCGAGCAAAACGGTATGCTCGAGGTGGTATGATTGATATCCCGACCACATTCTTGAGGAGGGAAGGTACTCCAGAGGGACAAGAGTTTTTTTGCAACCGGCTTGTTGATCGGTCGATAAAACCTCTTTTTCCACCTGGATTTTACCATGAAGTACAGGTTTGCGCATCTTTTCTGGTTGACATTTCGCGGCCTATTTGTATTGATGTTTGTTTGATGACATGATATCTTTCTGTTATTGTACAGGTCATGGCAAGTGACTTAACTTCTTACGGAAGGCATGATCCTGATGTGATGGCTGCAAATGCCACCTCTACTACTCTTGTGTTATCAGATATACCTTGGGATGGACCTATTGGTGTGATACGTGTAGGAAGAATAGAGGGGAAACTTATATTTTTTCCAACTATGGATGAGGTTTTTTTATTCATTTTTTTCTGAACTTTTTTTTATTGTAGGAATCAACTTCTTAAGTTGTGAGCTTGTGAATGTGTGTATTCTTTTGTTTTAAAGTTTTTTAAAACAGTGTCTTAGTCTTACTCAGATTCTCTTACATTTGTAGTTATCAATTCTTCTAATTTCTTGCAGCTTGCTTTAAGTGACCTGAATTTGGTATATGCATGCACACGTGATAAGACTCTGTTGATGGATGTGCATGCTCGTGAAATCTCTGAAAGAGATTTGGAAGCGGCTTTAAGGCTTGCTCATCTTGAGGTTTGTTTTAGTTAGTGCGCATTCTTAAAACCAACCGAGAAGTGTCCAAGATTACAACTTGTCTTCTTTTTTGCTTGACGTGTGTGAAGTGTCCTCAATTTTTGGGTTGCCATGATTAACATATTGGATGTCATCTTTTCCATCAGGCTCTCAAATTTATTGAACCTCAGATAATGTTGGCCAAGAAAGCGGGTAAAAGCAAGAAAGAATACAAGTTATCCTTGATGTCGGATACAACAATGGAAAAAATTAGTTGTTTGATTGAAGCACCCATAGAGTCTGTTTTCTCATGCCCGTCTTATGACAAGGTCTTATCGGTCCTCTATCACCTTTTATTTTTTTTCTATTTAGTTAAGTCTGGTTGCTTATAAAACTTTACGGCTTTTATGTTGTCAAATGACTACACTTTGGATGAGGATGATACAAATAGGCCTTTTCAATCAAGTAATGACATTTATTATCTTCTGCCAACAGTTTGAAATGGGAGAAGCCTTGGATAAAATTGTGAAGGATGCAAAATTGGCACTTGAAGAGCAAGAAGATAAGGAGAGCTTGCGCTTTTTGCTAAAAGCAGTTGATAGTGTTATAAAAAGGGTATACTTCATTTGTGTTTGGATTGTTGCTTCCATGCTTGGGATCGGACTGGTCGATCCTAGATCAGGATAGGCAAGTGCCGATTCAATCTTGGCTTTGTTTTTGCTGGGATTGTGATCTCTTCAAAATTGGCCACTCCCGACAATGGATGGTCAGCCACCCTTCCTTTTTTTTGAAGGGCCTGTTGTTTAAGTGTTTTGACACCCTCAACAAAAATGTAGACAAGCATTAGAAAATGTTGTAGATTGCCATGTCTTTTCTTCGTAGTATATGACTACGGCATTAAATGTTATGTTTTTAACTAATAGGTGGTTCGGAGAAGAATTTTTGAAAAAGGGCTTAGACTTGATGGCAGGCATCTTGATGAAGTTAGAAATTTGTATAGTGAAACTGGAACATGTCCCATGTTCCTTGGTTCATCTCTTTTTTCAAGTGGGTATACTCAGGTACTCTATATGTATTTTCTTATCTTTTACTGATTGAATCAAGAAGACTATGATCATAACTATAGAATGTCAATATCTAAATGTTGCTTGATACATACAGGTACTATGCAAAGTTACACTTGGGGATCCTGGAGATGCTCAACAGTTGGATTCCCTTGTTACACCTCCAAGAAAACATTTTATGCTCAATTACAATGTACCTCCATTCTGCAATAACAAGATTGGTAAGAGAGGTGGCATGTACAAGTGTGAAGTTGGACATTGTATTTCAGTTTCTTATTTTGTATATTAAAATAGATTTATATAATTTTGGAACTTGCCAATGTCTTTTTTATTCTTCCTAAAATATGATCTTTTTGATAATAGTTGTCTTCTCTAGCCAGGGATCGCGGAATCGGAATCGGAATCAGAATCGGTTGGGACCGATCCGATTTCGATTCCCAAGAATCGGTCGGAATCGGCCGATTCCTGGGAAGGGAATCGATCAAGGAATCGGCCTAGATCGAATTTGTTATTTTTTTCATCAAAAAAATCAAAAAATTTATAAAAAATTTATAAAAATAGGAAATGAGTTAGAAAAAATTCTAAAAATAAGATTAGCATTCATCCACGAAACCACATCGAATAATTACTAATGAATATGAAATGAAGTTAAGTACATATTGCATTGATTTAAAAACCAATTAATTGATACATCATGAAAATATAAAAAATAGGAATTTACATGATATCAATCTAACACCAATATCTAGGATATGTATATTGGCCTTCCTCTTCTTGCTGCTATCTGACATCGTACAGCATGCCCATCTGGTTCCTGTCATCTGAGTCTACCAACCTCAAGACAACTACCAGTGGCTCAATGATTGCCAAGTAGTAGGCAATTCTCTCCCAAAATCTCTTGTCAGTGATCTGCTTCTCAGACCTGACAAGAATTTCCCGCTGTTCTTTCTTGTCGTGCAAGTTGTCCACCATATAATTATAATATAATATTCCTCGGACTGTGTGAACCTAACCAATGCATGCCTGTGCCGGTGTAAACTCTCCAATGCAATGAAATTCATAGCGAAATGAGTCGGACCAGGCCTAACAAGATCATGCCCTCCTGTGTGTGATCTCATAATATATAGCAGACGGGGATGCGAATAAATAAAAGAAGTGATCATCTGTGCCTGTCTGACAAGGGTGGATACACTCTTCTCTTTGTCTATATCCTCTAAAATGAGATCAATAGAATGTGCCGCACAGGGCACCCAAAACATGTATTTCCTCTTCTCCATCAACTTTTTCCCAGCCGCCTTATATGAAGGTTCGTTGTCAGTGACACCCTGAACCACATTGTCCTCCCCGATCTCCTCCACCACCGCATCCATCAAAGAAAAAATGAAGTCGGCATTTTTAATCTTCTTAGAAGCATCCACCGACTTTAAGAACGTGGTCCCCTCAGAACAATACACGAAGAAGTTTATCATACTCCTCTTGGTGATACCAGTCCACCCGTTACACATAATGGTGCAACCCCTCTCCTTCCACACCAATTTGAATCCATCCATCCACTCCCTCAGCTCCTGCATCTCCTCATCCAGCCCAACACCATATATATACTTGTTGCCCGGGGCTTGCAAACCTAGTCCAACCTCACCCACGGCATCCACCATCGTCTGGAAGTAGGGGCTGGTGGCTGCATGTGCTGGGATGCCTACATCAAGTTAAAAAAATTTGGATCAGGCAAAAATTAAGTTTAAGTAAATAAAACACACATAAATGCCAATTTAAAAGTGATACCTGCATGCAAAAACCACTTCACAATGTGGCGAACAGCTCTCTTTGCAGCCGTTCCTGTTGCCTTCACCTCTTTCATAGCTTGTTTAATCCCCATCTACCCAGCACTCTGTTTCCTAAATAAATATTCATCACTCGGCGTAAATTGAGTACTAGTAGAAGTAGAACGACGGTATGGCTCTTGTCTCGATCCCTCAGTCTCTCGGTCCCGGGTAGGGCGAGCCGATGCTGATCGGCCAAGAGCTGAGTCAGCTCTGAACCCTGACCCTCCTGCTCCCCTCCTCCTCCTCAGCAAATGCACGCTTGCTAGCGTGCGTAGCATGTCTAACCTCGGAGTCTGTGGACTCCTCCTCGCTCTCTGGCTTCGGCTCGACTGGTGCCTTTCCCTTGTCTTTTCCTTTGTAGGTAGGCAAATCTCGGTCCCTCCTCTGGAGTAACTCATCGTGCAACTCCTCTCTCTGCTCGATCCTAACAGCCCGTTGAGAGGCTCTACCTGTCATGTAGCCTCTCATCTCCTCACTCTTCTCCCTCGACACCTTATCACATTTTTTTACATTTCCACCTGTTCCGACAATATGTTGTTTCAGCCGGAACACCCCAGGTTCATCTCATTCTCACACCATTTGCATTGCACTCTCTTTTTGATTGGGTCTACCATATGCCCATGTTCTCAACCCAAGTCAGAAGGACGTGCTGGTGCTGCATCACCTTGATTGGCCATTGCTTAATCCTGCAAAAATTGTAAACAATGCATTAAAAATTATTAGGCAACATAAAAATTGCTTTAGGCATTGTTTGGGAAGCAGACATCCCATCAAACATACTATTCAGTACGTTTAAAGGGTTACGTATTTGCCGGAAATGGTTGTAAATCGACGTACAAGGTATTCGGATTTTTTCCCATGCAAAGAACATTCAATCGATGTTCTTACAACTTGAATGGAGTTGTTCGATCAAAAATCACCGAGTTTAACCATGCTCGGAGTCGTCAGAAACGCGCAAAAATAGGCGTATGGGATATCCGAAATTTTTCCCGTGCAAAGAACATCCAATCGATGTGTTTAGAACTCAAACGGACTTGTTCGGTTGAAAATCACCGAGTTTAACCATGCTCGGAGTCGTCGGAAACGCGTAAGAATGAACGTATGGAGTTTTCGGCGAAGAAATCATACCAATAATTTTATAAAGATCGAAGAAGAGGTTGAATCAAGGCCGATTGCAGCTTGGATCGGCGAAGTCCCTTGAAGAAATAGCCTGGAATAGCTGGAATCGCCAGAATCGCCAGAATCGCACCGGAATCGGCACAAGGAGTTGGGATCGACCTCGGAATCGCCGGAATTCTCGATTCCGAGGGTTGAAATCGCTGCTGGATCGCCGGAAGGAGCTCGCCAAGCTACAGGATTCTGGAATCGAACCGGGAATCGAACCGGACCGGCCAGACCGGTCTTCCATGGAATCGGTCGGTCCAGACAAAGTCGCCGGAATCGGATCGATTCTGACCGATTCCACGGAATTCCTACTGGAATTGGCCCTTCTGCATGGACTCCGATCCGATTCCGGAATTGGCCGATTCCGGCGATTCTGCAATCAATGTCTCTAGCTTGTTTTTCCAAAGATAGTGAGACGTTGTCTTTAACTTTTTCCCGTGGCCAAATTAGCTGATTACTTTGCTGTTTTCATATCTTCATCAGATGTATAATCCTCCCATAATTTATATATATTTTTAATTTTTATTCTTTTTATATTTTCACTGATTTATTTTTCTAGTCTCTTTTGGGAAAGTCATCAAGGTTCTCGTATTTTTAATTTTTCTTGATTTTGGGAAATATCATGTGCAACAAATATCTCTCTTTCCATTTGTCACATAGGAACTTTGACAGAGAATGTTTTGCTTGATGTACTTTTTCCAGAGGATGATTCTTCTTCCACTTCTTCAAAAGATGGTTTTTCTCCTACTGTTAGTGTCGATTGTGAAGTAGTGGCATTTGATGGTTCAACTTCGATAGAAAGTGTTTGTGGAGGTAAACTCTATCCTATGTTTCAACCCACCCTCTTTTCGAATGCATGTACTTCAATGTTATTATTTCCCCTCCCCATATGCATATGTCATGTATATTTACATCCTGAAACATAAACTGATACTTATGTATACGTATAAGTGATTTCTGTTTCAATAATCCTTTTTTAGGAAGTATGGCTTTTATGTATGCTGGTATTCCATTGAGAGAACATGTTGCGGGAGTTTCACATACTTTTCTTTTCTAATAATAGTTCTCTTCTTTAGGTTTTTTTTCCCAAAAGATAGCGAAACCTTCTCTATAACTTTTTCCGTTGGCAAATTAATTGATTACTTTGTTGGTTGCATATCTTCATTGGGCCACATAATCCTATTGTAATTTTCCATATCTTTTTAAAATTTCTATTTTTACTTATTCATTTTTATAGTCTCTTTTGGAAAAATTATCTAAGTTCTCATATTTTTAAACTTTTTTGATTTTGGGAAATATCATGTGCAACAAATAATTTTCTTTTCATTTGTCCCGTAGGCACTTTGGCAGAGAAGGCTTTGCTTGCTGTACTTCCTCCTGAGGATGAATTTCCTTACATTGTTGGTATTAATTCTAAAGTATTGGCATATGATGGTTCTGACTCAATGACAAGTGTTTGTGGAGGTAAATTTTGTCCTTTGTTTCAGCCCCCACCCCCTTTTTGAATACATGTTCTTTTGCATGAATACTTACCCAGATGCATGTCCAGTGTTTCCACATCCTAAATCAAGACCGGTACTTATGTATACATTTCAGTGATTTCTGTTGTAATAATCCTTTTTCAGGAAGTATGACTCTTATGGATGCTGGTATTCCATTGAGAGAACATGTTGTAGGAGTCTCAATGGGCATTATAAGTGATATGGATCCATCAACTGGGATGATTAAACAGTATCGTATCTTGATAGATTTATTGGTAATGATAATGCCTTTTATTCTTGATTTGATCTTGTCTGGAATGATGACTATTTTATCTCACGTGAGCATGGCTCCCCTCTCACATATATATTTCTTTGCACGTATGTGCCTTTTTTCTCTTTTTCTCTTGTTTCGAGACATTATGATTCTATTCTTGTTTTCAAAATACACTGCTCGCTGTTGTCTTTATATGTATTGATTGATTTTTTTTAGGGTATTGAGTATCACGTGGGAGACATGGATTATAAGATTACACGAACTAGAAAAGGAATAACTGCGATCCAATTGGATACAAAACTCTCCGGAATACCTCTTAATATAATTTGTGAAAGTTTAGCTCATGCAAGAAATGGTCACACTCATATTCTTGACCACATGGAGAAAGTGATCAATCCACCACTCACACTAGATACCAATGTACCAAGATTAGGTGAGTTTTATTTTTCTTCTGGAAGCTGTATTTTCTCTCTTTTTTATGGCAGGGTCCAATCTCTTATGCACACATGCATAAATAATGCATGTATGATGTGTGCATCTACAACTTGGTAGCCACGATGAAGCTAAACAATTATGATCTTCGTCGATTGCATGGCCCTCAAGGTTCCCAGTGGAAGAAAATAGAAGAAGAAACAGGTACTAAGCTACTTGTGCATTATTATTGTTTCACTGTACGTTGTTTGATTTATCAACTTAAAACTGTTAGGTTAAAGAGATTTCTCCATGTGAGTTGTTGTTGATGAAAATTTCCAGTCCCAGTTTGCTATACAGAGTTATTTACCAATTTGGTTTTCTTTATTTTGGTCTCTGTTTTGACTAAATCTAACTGTCTATCTAAATTGATGTATGTTTTTATGAACACTTGTTCTAGTATATTATGTCTCCCTCAGAAATTATTTTTTGGCTACAAGTTATAGCAATTAATCAAGTTTACTGTCAAAAAAGATCAACAAAATGCTACCAAGAGAAAGAAGCTGAGCATAACAAGTCCACTGAGGCTTTCGAAGAAAAGCTAGGCTGGCATCCTCCTAGCAGGTGGTTGGTTAACAATACTAACCGTGTGCATCAAGTGTGGTGCTCTTTCATTCTGTATGTGATACTGTAGTGCTAGGAGAGCCATGCCGGTAAGGTATGAAAATGCAGGCTTGTGTAAAATATGGTGTTTTAATCTGCATTGAAGCGGGCTTCATGTGCTTTATGATCTGTGACATTGTAGTCCTGGAGAATCATACCTGGTAAGTGGAAGGACATGCTCCACCTATGAAGATGCCGAGTCACTTAAATCCTGGAGAGATTAATCTCATAAGTCATTCCATAAAATTGTTACAGAGTTTTGAAGCTTAACTCACATGATATTACAATGTTGTTCGATCAATTTAATTTTCTAAGGTTAACAGCCAACAAAAATTATCTTCTTTTTAAAGAGCTTGATGGAGAAATCCATAAATATGCCAATGATTTTTATAGGGTGTTCATCTATTTAGAATATGACCTATTGACAGGATTCTAAGAGATGCTTGTGATGGATATTAGACAAAAGAAGGTTGGGTTAATAAGACCCTAGATCGGCCAGGGCTGATCCCAATCCACATCGTACTGAATGGGCTGGTCAAATCATTTGAGGATGAACATCGCCATATGCTGAATAGCTCGGATTAATCTCGTAAGTCATTCCATAAAGTTGTTGCAGAGTTTTGAAGCTTAACTCACGTGATATTAAAACCTTGTTCAATCAATTTGACTTTCTATGGTTAACAACCAACAAAAATTATCTTCCTTCTTGGAAGCTTGATGGAGAAATCTATAAATATACCAATGATTTTCACGTGGTGCTAATCAAGGAGGGTTGGGTCGGGGGTCGCGACCGGGTCGCGGGAACCCCAGGCCGACCCGGTCGCGACCCGGGTCGCGACCCTAATATTTAATTAATTTTTTTTTTGAAAAATTCAAAAAAATAAGAAAAATGCGAAAAAAAATCTGAAAAAATACAGAAAAATTGGATAAATTAAATGACATGATTTAAATAAATAATGCATCAATTTTATTCTAACATGATGTGTTGTACACTTTGTAGGTAGTTGATGTACTCTCCCCATGTCATTTGGGTTGAGTACAAAGCTTGATACATGTACACATGACGATCATATTCGTCTGTCCCTCGGGAAACTATCCTAAGACTTGATCCAAACGAGTCACCATAACTATAGGTCGATTGGATCGAAGTATCCGATGACTCCACATAATTCATTCCGCGGTACTGCGATCGTATGTAGGGAACCAAGAGCCTTGGGATGAATCATTCACATAGTCGGAGGCATCGTGGTATTCTCGCTCCAACTCCACGGCTACGATGACCTCCTCTACCTTGTGGCGGCCTTCTACCACGATCGGTATCTTGGGTCGCGTGAGTATATTGCTCCTCGTAGGTAAAACGTAGCGACGTGGTAGGAGATATGGGAGGATCCGAGGTCCTCGTACTTGTAAAGTGTCCGTGCCCCGCATCGAGCACCATCATCGTCGCTACTCTTTGACGACGAATCCTCGGACGTCCGGTACCGCACTCGGATGTTCGGCTCCGGCGTATCTTCTCGATCGTCTTCGACCGTATCGGCATCCGCAATATCAAAAGGATCGCCATAACTTGTTTACCTTTTCGCCTACTTTGCGTACCTTGGCTAGTTCCTTCTCCGGTCCTCCGGCGCTTTCAGTGAGGGAGGGATCCGGAATTCTTCGGTAAAGGGACATCGTCGAGCACTCCTTCGGCCCATTGTCGGTCTTGGGGTTGAACTCCGGTTCTCCCAACCCTTCTCGGTCGTTTACCCAAGCTTCTAAGGAGTTCTTCTCGTAGAATATTTGATCCAAATCGATATCCTCCTCTTGATTGGCGGCTCGTCGACCGAACGTCCCGCCGCGCGTGTGCTATCCAACTCTTTTGTTCCATCCGGTTCTCGCTTCATTCTATCCAAATTCCTCAACTTTAACCTCGTATTTGTAGTGACGATACACGAGGTCTTCAAGCCTCCTTGATGTCAACCTATTTCTCTGCTTTGTGTGAATCAAGCCGAATGTAGACCAATTTCGCTCGCGGCCCGAAGCCGATGTGGTTTGACTTAGGATCCACGATGGCTACGTCCGCCAAGTCCTCGTACCCCGGTACTTTACCACGGTCCATCCACCAATCACCGCATAAATTGAATGTCGTGCATTATTATTTAAGTAAGCTTTAATTAATTAAGTGATGAAAAACATTTCTACGTACCCGGACTTAGTATCATCACGGCTCGTTCAACTCTCGCTCGTTCCAAAGTGATAACTCCGCATTACGTAATCATACATCTTGTTGCGAGCGATAATAGCCGGTCGTCGTCACCAAGCAACCGTCGGATGACGCTCTTCACGTCATCTAATAGCTCGTTCGTCGCCTTGAAATGTGGACTATAGCAATATCTTGGGTTGAAAAAGTAACCTACGAAACAAATAGTATTAGTAAACAAGTTATACACAACTTTGATTAATAAAAAGATTAGTAAATATTTAAGAAAATATACTGCTTGCATGTATGGGTTGATGTAATGTACGCTCCCGCCGACGATCTATAATATCCCACCACTGGGCGAAGTCGGACACGGTCTTGGAGATTTCTTCTTTGGCTCTCTCAACCGCATCGTATAAATACCCCAAATCTGCTTTTCTATCTCCGTCAACTATCCTTAGTACCTTCACTATGGGTTGGACGATGTCTAACGTCTTCTTTACAACTTTCCAAAAATCTCCACTCTCTATTGTCTCTTCTACTTTTCTCTCCTTTCTCTTATCCGATGGGTTACATCTAGCCATCCAACTACCCCAACCCGGTGAAATGACCATTTGAGTTAGAGCTCTCCTTTGACTCAATAAACTTTCTAAGGAAATATAGTGGGAGGCGAACCGGGTTGCACCGGGCCGTAACAACTCTCGCCCTTGGTGTGTTCCCTCATAAGTGCAAGGACAAAGTTGTGGTTATAAATAAATGAAGAAATAAACTGGGCTAGCTTAACTACCCTGTCTATTTGAGGATCCTTGCATATATCCTCCAACATCAAATCTAAAGAGTGTGCGGAACAGGGTGTCCAATACAACTTTGGTCTTTTGACCATAAGCATCTGACCGGCCGCTTTGTATGCCGCCGCGTTGTCTGTGACTACTTGAACTACCCGCTCTCTCCTATTTCTTCTATCACTCCATCTATCAATTGGTAAAGATACTCGCATTCTTTACTCGTCCCGATGCGTCGACCGACTTCCAAAAGACCGTGCGGCTTGACCGTACACTAGGAAATTGACTCTAGTCTTCCTAGTAATACCTGTTAAGTATAAGATGATAAATAAGTTATACCAAAAAAGAATGTTAATACATCTAATATGAATGAGTAAACGAAAATTTAATTACCGGTCCATCCGTCGGTCATTAACGTGCAACCTCGTTCCTCCCAGATGCGTTCAAATGACTGCACGTACTTCTTTGTTTCTTGCACCTCCATAGGAAGATATACATTGTATATCTCCTTTGGGTTTGGACCAGGCACTCCCCTCCCGACGTTTGCGATCGTGTTGATCATGTTCTCGTAGTATGGTCCCTTCGCGGCATTTGCCGGAATGCTGTGGTGAAAGAACCACCTTGACGTTGCCCGGCCAATCATATCCTTACATAATTTGAGGTTCTTCATCGCCGTCGTGATTGTTGTTTGACGTTGTCGTGGTCTGGTGATTACGGGATCCACGGGACCTACTGCCGGGTCGTCGTCTTGTGTGAGATCATGAACCTGATCTTGCGGTTGGTTGTTGGATCCTCTTCCGCTACCTCGACCACTCCCGGCACTGCACCCTCGACCCATCATTCGGCCGGTATGTCTATAGAAGTCTTCCTCGGCGAATGATCTTCGACTTGCTTCCATCCCTCGTGAGAGTTCATCTTTTTAAAAAACATTTAAGTATCAAGGCTACTTAATTATCCTTTAAAATAGAATAATGAACAACGTTTATGAGTAACACCTCCCATACTTTCGTACTCTTCGTCTCCAAAAATATCCGACCTCTCTTGTCCGGTTCCGTAAATGTGTACGGATCGTCTCCCCGGTTGTTGCAATTCTTCTCGGACGGTCTCTTTATGTCTTTTGCTAGTTCCCTTCGTTTGCTCCATCGCTTGTAGGTGCCTACGAAATCGAGCTCGACCTCTGGCGGAGTCCGTGTGCAAGGAAGAACATTTCCCTTCACGCCCTGCAAGATGAAATTTTAAACGATAAATACCGCCGAATATTACTTTGTCGCAATATTTACATTGCACTTTTCTCTCCGCCTACGGAGATCAAATTGCAATGCAACCAAGCCGGATCACTCCGGGTCGCGCCGGTAGTTTGGGTTGTTTGGCTTGGAGAAGACATTTTTTAAGTAAATAATTAATTAAGTAAGTAATTAATTATTTAAATAGCTAATAACCTTAATTAGTGACTATTAATGTAAGTATATTTTTATTTATATAAATTGAATGATTAACTAAATATAGGATTAAGTAAGTAATTAATATTCCTTACTACTAATGATGTGTTAAGTAACTACTAAACTAAATATCTAACTAATCTTCTAGCTAACTAACTATGCATGTAAGCAAATAAGTATTAAAAAGAATAAACTACTTAACCCACTAATCAATGGAACTAATATTAAATAAATATACTAAATGAAATAATGAAATGCTTGATGAAATAATTAAGTAAATGAGAAAAACAAATTGAGCAATGAGAGCAATGAGAGCACAAATGAGAGGTTGAGAGTGAGAGTTGGGGGGGTGGGAGTAAGGAGAGCCCCTTGGGGGCTTTAAATAGCCCCCAAGGGGCTGAATGGGGGGGCTGCGCCCCCCCAAGACCGTTGGCAACGGTCTCAAGACCGTTGCCAACGGTCTGGCAACGGTCACATGACCGTTGCCAGACCGGGTCGCGCGACTCGTGCGACCCGGCCACGACTCCGCGACCCGGCCGGGGGAGTCGCCCCGACCGGGTCGCGACCGAGCCGGTCGGGCCTAAACCCGACCGGGTCGGGGCCGGGTCGCGACCCGGGTCGCGACCCGGCATACCATGGTGCTAATCGATTTAAAAATTGACCTATTGATAGGATTCTACGAGATGCTTGTGATGGGTGTTAGACAAAAAGCATAGTGTTGAGAAGACCCTAGATTGGCCAGGGCTGATCCCAATACACATCGTACTGAATTGGCTGGTCAGATTTTTTGAGGGTGAACACCCTGATATGCTGAGTTGCTCAAATCATAGAGATATTAATTTCATAAGTTATTCCATAAAGTTATTGCACAGTTCTGACGCTTAACTAACGTGATATTACAACTTTGTTCAATCAATTAGACTTTCTAAGGTTAACAAACAACAAAAACTATCTTCTTTGGAGGTTGATGGAGAAATCTATAAATATGATAATGATCTCCATGTGGTGCTTGTTCATTTACAAATTGACCTATTGGCAGGATTATAAGAGATCCTTGTGATGCGAATTAGATAAAAAAAGGTAGGGTTGAAAAGACTCTTGATTGACATGGGCTAATCCCAATTCAAATCCTACTGAATCGTCTGGATAGACCGACCAGATCTAGGGGTGCAAATGAACCAATACACTTGACAAGTTGCTCGAAACTTGGCTCAATAAAAGCTCAACTCAACCTATTTATTATGTTAAATAAGCAAGTTTGAAAAAAAATTCAATTCGGTAAAGATCTGAGCTTGACAAAAATCATATTCAAGTCAATAAAACTTGCTAGTAGCTTTGATTAAATAATTGATTAAATATTTATTTAAAAAGTTAAATTGAGTATTCATTGTTATATAGTGCCAATTAAATTTATTAATTAAGTTAGAATTTAGTTTGAGTTTAAACTCAGATCAAATTTTATAAATGAGCTAAATTTAGCATCATGAACAAATTTAGATCGAACTTCTAGCTTCATAAATGAACTCATTATGAGCTTGGACCGAGTTTGAGTTAAGATCCTATTTGTGCTTGAGCTTGAACTCGGCTCGAAGGTAAACAAGTAGCTCGACAAGTCGAGTTTAAATACAACCAGCTCTTAACGAGCCGAGTTTGAACACGGGTTGAGCTTGCTTATCTTTGCTCATGCTTGAGTATAGATATATGAATTGACATAGCAGCATGCTACCCAGCTCAGCTCAACTTGTTCGCACTGATCCAACTTTCTATTCACTCGTGGGATCCATCAGTCGAAGGGGTTGAGGGGCACCATTTATCCATTCATTTGGGATGATGCGGATCCATTCTTTTTCCTATTCAAAGGACGCTGTTCAGCGGAATATACGACTCCCCCCTCTAGGTTCTTTAAATTCCGTGGGTGGCATAGCTAATTCTTACTATTTCTTAGATTCATGGATGAACTCCTACATTTGGATTGGATTTGTATAAGTATTTTATATTTACAATGTAATTTATAAAGATTTACTACAAAACACGCCTGCTCGTTCTGCTCGCAACAATCTGACCCTAACCAGATCTCAATAGAGGTGTGCATGGTTTGATTTGGTTCATTTTTGGTTTATTTGTTTTCAAAATAGAATCGAATCGGTTCAATTTATTTTGAGCTTGATAAGTTTGAGTCAAGCTTCTATTTGTGCTTGAGCTCGAACTCGGTCCGATTAGGTAAACAAGTAGTTTGACAAGTTGAGCTTAATTATAGCATGCTTTTAAGGAGCCGAGTTCCGGTGGTCCGAGAAGCCGCCTTACTGAAGAAAGTAAACCACCGCGAGCATGGGGTGAGCTTGCTTATCAGGGTTTGAGCTTGAGTAGAGATAAATGAGCCGAGACATAGCAGTGTGCTACTTAACTCCGCTCTATTCGTTTGCACCCCAAACCAGATCTTAATAGGGGCGTGCATGGTTCTATTACGTTTGGTTTTGGTCTTTTTTTCAAAACTTAATGGAATTGATTCAATTCATTTGGGTTCGGTTTAAGACTGAAAATCAATTAAATAATGAAAATAATCGATTATTTACATAAATACGCTTATTTTTTATTTATAAGTAGTTAAAAGAAATATTATTCTGTTATAGAAACTATATACATGTCATTTTTATTAATAATATAATAGTAGTATTATATTTTTATTTAAATGGTTTAATGGGTTTGGTCCAGTTTGGAATACCTCTAAACTAGTTGAATTGAATTGATACTTCAAGTCAAAGCAAACCAGTTGCATTTGGTTTGGTGGTTTGAATTGTTTTTTGCACTCCCCTAGATCCCAATCCATATTGTATTGAATCGGTTGGATAGGCTGACCAATGGTGACTCTGATTGGGCTAATTCAGCCCTGGTTCAAACTGACCCAGCAGTCAGCCTCCAAATTTAGTCCAGTTCCAACCTGGGATCTGTAGATCCTAGCCATTGCTTGGTCCATCATGATTCAGCACCAAATGGCCAATCCTGATTTAGGTGTGGTTCTAATGAACCATGGTATTAGAATGTAAAACTCTGCTCTTTAGGTGCAATGTATTAAAAGATATGTAAAATGAAGCAACATTGTGTTGGCATCAATATTTTTCAAAAAAAAACAGACAATTGGGCCAAAGAAGAAATGGACTTAAGCGTAGGGTGGATAGCCCATAATTGAGTCAAATCAGGCCCAATTGGGCACCCCAATATGTGTTCTGGTCGGCCAGCCCATAATTGGGCAAATTCTGGCTCATGGAAGTTCCCTGCGCACAGCCCACAGCAGAGGAGGGGGACTGGGCCGCGGCTACCTGCTGGCCCACCTGCTAGCCCACCTGCAGGCCCACATCAGGGCCAAATCTGAACAGTCCTGGTGTGAACGTGCCACACTGGCTATTCTGCCACCTCAGCAGCCCAGCCACGCCAGCCACCTGTCTCCCCATCAATTTGAACAGTTTTGTGAAGGGGGAAGGTCAAGGGACAGCAGGTCAAAAAATTGGAATAAATGGAGTAACCCCCAAGGGGGAGGCCAACAGCCATGTACGTACACCACCTGGCCTGCCCTTTCATATCCCCCCATCTCCTATAAGAAGAGGAGGGCGCGCCAGCATCTGAGGGGGCTGCTTCAGACGCCGGGAGGTTGCCAAACTGCCGCCTGCATCCTGCTGCCAAGCAACTGCCGCCTGCACCTGCTGCCAAGCTGCGCCCCTGCACCTGCTGCCAGGAGAAAGAGAGAGCTGCTTCCGACGCCACGAGGCTGCCGGATTGCGCCCTGCTCCTGCTGCTTGCGCCCTGCCCCTGCTGCTGCCCTTTGCTGCATGCTTTGTGCGCCTGCTGCAGGTCCCTACCTGCGGCCAAGAAGAAGAGAAGGAGAAGAACAGGTGGGTCAATATTCTATAAATATGTAGCCCTCTAAGGACACCTGATGGGGACATTTTCGTAGAGTCTTAAAACAGTTTTTAGATTATCTTTTACATTGAGTCCAAGTCTGTATATATTCCTTTTAACAGGGTCTTATTTGTAATACGGCAGGACTCTACTCCTTATATAAGGAGATGCCCTGTACGCACAAAATTAGTGAAGAAATTGGAATTTTTGGAACGCCTTGGGCACTGGTTCTCCCGCGTAGGGGTTGCGGCCCCGTCTTCTTCCCTAACCCCGACCAGTGAGGGCTGTCCCTCTTCCACCTTCGGCGTAAGGTTGGCAGTTCCCCTCCACCTTCCGGATCCGGCGAGGTCGCCGTCTCCTTCCTCCTCTTCATCCTCTGGCCTCCCTGCCATTCTTCCCCTCTTCCTTTTCTCGGTTCTACATCGACAGCTTCCCACGGTCCCGAACTCCGGAAGGCTACGAAGGAGGGGGATTCCTCCCGGCGATCCCCCGGAAGGGTCTCCCACTGGTTCCCCTGCTCCTGCCTCTCCTTCGGCACCTCCTTTCCACAGCCATGGCGGGGGATCCTGTTCCCACCGGTTCCGTGGCGCGAAGTCGACGACAGATAAGAAGAAGCGGAAGGAGAAGACGGTGAAGAGGGAAGAGGATCCGGCAATCCCCGGATCCTCCCTCCCGTGCGGCTTCCTCTCGACGTCGACCCCGCTAGACCCCCTCCGCTCCGCAACATCCTCCTACGCCGGCCGGACAACGCCGAGGCGTCGCGGCCATCGTCGTCCCCCCCTGCTCCACTGCGCAGCTTGTCCATACGGGAACGGCAACGACGCAGACGGCAGCACCTGGACGACGATGACGACGCGGCGAGGACGTCATTGTATCGACCTTTGTCGCGGCGCGCGCCCGCAAGGGAGGGCCGCGATGCCGCCACGGCGACAGTAGGTGACGGCCATCGCGAAGCCACGCGACCCCCCCCCCCCCCCCCCCCCGGTCTCACCTGCGCGGATGGCCACGACCCCCCATTCCGCGTGCGAGTGCGCCCGTGCGGCGGCCGCGTGACCGTTCTCACAAGTTGTGTCTTGGGTACGTCCGAACAGGTTTAAAAACTCGAGGTTGAGTTTTCTCCCGGTCGGAGAGAATGATGGGAACAAATTTTGGGTTAATATTTGGTCCTTTTGTATTTAGGTCCTTAAGAGGATAAGTCTGTAAATAGAGTCTTTAAAGAGTCTTTTTTTTAATATGCCACTTCTATATAATGGCATCACCCATGTACATAGCTGAACCAAGTGAATAGAAGAATTTTTGGAAGCCCTTCGGCTGGTTCTCCCGAGTAGGGGCTCTGCCCCGGTCCTTCCCCTCGTCCCCCCATGGCGATGTCCCCCTTCTTCCTCAACCCTCCGGCAGGTGGCCGTTCCTCTCCTCTTCCTCATCCTCTGGCCTCCGTGCCATTCTTCTCATCCTCCCCTTCTCGGTTCGATAGCGGCGACGGCCAGCCGGCGATCCCCGTCTTTCTCCTCCGGCGGCCTCCTCCCTCGATGATGGCGGTAGACCTTCCTCCCTCCGCGGATGCAGACGAAGGAAGAAGAAGAAGATGGTGAAGGGGGAAGAGGATCCGACGATCCCCGGATCCTCCCTCCCGTGCGGCTCCTTCCCCTACGGCTGCATCCCGACATCGTCCCCTGCTCCACGCGGCCACGACTCCGTCCAGACGGGACGACGACAACGGCGTCGGCATTGCAGCTCCCTCCCCTCCGCTCTGCCTGCTCCGCCGCCTGCGCGCGGCTCTGTTCGACGACGACGACGACGCCGTGAACGCGGGCGAGTCCAGACGGCGAAGGCGACGCGGGTGCCTCCCGCGTTCGCCCCTTTTGTCGCGGCCCGCGACCTCGCGGGCTGCCGCGATGCTGCCACGGCGAAGGACGGTGACGGCCTTCATTCGGCCACGCGACCACTCCGCGAGCAGCTTGACGACGCCACGACCCCCTTCCCCTCTGTCCCATGCGCGAGCGAGCGCGCGACTCGCGTGGCCGCGGTTTGCGAGCGGGACGGTTCACAGACGCCGGTTCGCGGCCCAGACCGGCCAACCGACCGGTTCAACCGGGTCCAGACCCGGTTCACGCCGGCTCATCCCGGTTCATTGCCTGAACCGGCCGGTTCAGGCCGGTTTAGGACATTTTGAGTCGGTTCAAACCGGTTCAACTTTGTGCGAGGTTGTTTCGGGTCTGTTCGGACCGGTTCGAGTCCGATCCGACTCATTTTGGGTTCGATTATGTCGTTTAGCAGCAATTAGCGCCGGTTCGTTTCGTTTTCGGTCCGTTTAGCCCGGTCTAGCCGGTTTGTTCCGCATCAGCACCCCTTTGGTCCTTCTCTCTTCCTCGGCCCATACCTCTCTATGGTCCAATCCGACCCACACATGGCAGGCAGGGTCTTAGTCCCTTTTGTTGGAAGCCCCCTCGGCCAGCCATTCAGGCTCAAAACCATGCCCAGTTCGACCCCCATATACAGCCTCTGTTCAGCCCATAAAAAGATGCACCGAACAGGACCTATTCAGCCCCTTTGTGGTCATCCTTGATTCCCCTTCCAGCCCCTTCGTGGCATCCATTAGAGCCCTAGGTGAGGGTGGATGACCCGGAGATTCTTGGAAACCGCACGATGGGCCAAGTCTACTCCGGGCGGATCCTCAAGCCCCCCCTGTTTTCATGCCCTTTGAGCAGCCCATTACAGGCCCATGTTCAGCCCACATCTGAACTCCAAAACAGACTGCCAGTAGCCCCTTTGTGGCATCCACTAGAGCCCTTGGTGAGGGTGGATGACCCGGAGATTCTTGGAGACCGCACGACGGTCCAAGTCTACTCCGGGCGGATCCTCAATTCCCCCACTCAAAACAGCCCCTTTGTGGCCACCTTTGTCATCTCATTTCGGTCCCCTTTGGAACACCTTTAAAGCCCCCCCTGTTTCATGCCCCTTGAGCAAACCGAAACAGGCCTCAAACAGCCCTTTGCGCAGTCCAAAGCCAGGCCACCAAACTGTCCTTTGTACAGTTTCAAACAGGCCCCTTGAAGCAGGCCATTTTCGGCTCCTCTTTGGCCCATGTTTCATGCCGCCACAGCAAAAGAAGAGGTGCTCCAAAACAGGTTCTGCAGAAGCTATACAAAGCAGAGGATAGCAGTTTGAAGGCAGACCGGCTTGAAGGTGATGGCCCGGCACCCCGTGGAAACCACACGATGGGCCAAGGGCATAGCCGGGTGGCATTCCAAGCCGGTTCCATCAAGAAACTCCAGCAAGGCGGCAGAATTTCCAGCAGGCCCTTCTGGCCCGAAGCAGTTCAAAACAAGCGCGTTGAGCCTATGAAGATTGAAGCCCGGCTTTGAACACCGAAGGAATGGACCGGCCCGAAGTGGTCTACAAAACAAAACAGAAAAAAATAAAAATCAGAATGCGAAAGCAACATCTAAATTAAGGAGCTTCACCCCTAGCGGGGAACTCCACCTTGGACGGGGGCGTGGCCAGGTTCCCGTAGCCGTCGGTCTGGACGGGGGCGCGAGCAGGTTCCCGTAGCCGTCGATCCTTCTCCCAATTTGGCTAAGTAAAAGCTGGCCATTTTGGATAGGTAAATTTCACTAAGTTGGAAAATGACTGGCATGCTGTTGTAATGCCAAAATTTTTCCAAAGTAGTGAAAAGAAACCTATATTGGGGGAAGGATTTACTATATTGTACACCGATGTACCCCTTTCTTCAATGAAATGAAAATTTGATGTCTATATTGGTGCATGAAACTGGGCACCCAATGGTAACCCGATGGGTCAGAGGCGATGCAAACCGCCAAACTAAAAAATAAAACCAAAACAGAAAACCAAATCTGAAAATTCAAACAAAAACAGAACTAAACAAAAATCTGAAAGTCAAAACAGAAAATCAGAATTAAAACAAATCTAAAGTTAAACTCAAACCCACCCCGGTTCAACAAACAACCGATCTTTAACATGAAGGGACTGATTTTAAATCAAACTTTCAACAAGAAAATCCGATTTTGATCAAACCCAAAACACATAAAAATCAGACTTCAATCAAATCTGTCAACCACCAAAAAATCAGATTTCAATTAAATCTGCAAACAAAAATCAGATTTGAACAATCTACCAAAAACAGATTTCAACCGACTTCAAAAAATCTGGTTTTAGCAATCTGAAAATTCATTTAAAATTCACCGAACTTCACCTAAACAAACAATCAAATGCTTAACCCCAAAAGAAAACAAATAAGCACCATTTTCAAACACCCAAAATGGATCAAAATCAACTCAAAACCAAAAAATTCCAGAATCTGAAAATTCAGAAAATCAACCAAATCAAAAATCCAAACATGCTTAAAACTCTTTAAGCACATCAAAGATCAAAGCAACAACAAATTGAATCAATCTAATTCAAAACAAAACAAGCCAAATCCAAACAAAACAAACAACAAAACAAACCAATCAAACAAATTGATTCAAAATTCCAAAATCAACACAACCGACTTTCAAGTCAACCAACAAACAAATAAAACAAACCCACACCAATTTGGTTTGCATCTCATCGGGCCCAAAAGGCTGCTGCCCTTTTAAGTTCTTTATTTTCTGTGGATGTGCATGTCTCCGAAAACAGGTTGCCGTGACGGTTAATCAAAGGCGTTCGAGCTGTTACTCGATGTAAGCTAACGCCGGATATTCGCACCATCCGGCGGAGAATGGTCAAAATCAAAATTTTAAAGAACCCGAACCTCGGTTCTAATATTTTTTTAAACCTATCATTGGACTACCTAATATTTTAGGTATCATCTATTTTTCTAGATAAGTCCAGGGATGTCTTTCTTTCTAAAGAACAGACGCGTAAAAAAAGAGGTTCACACACATTGGTATTTGTATTGTTGGAGATGAAAAATGAATTTTTCCATTTCAGTTGAATCATATCAAGAGAGAGTGAGCTATTTTGGACATATTAAACGTAAACTTAAGGAAACTCCAATTACAAAAGTTGAAAAATATCAAAATAATATGAACAAAAAAGGACATTTAAGATCTATGCTTACTTAGAGAAATATCATTCAATATGATTTGGATGATTTGAATATCTCTGAAGAATTAACTCAAAATTGACATGAGTGAAGAGAGAATCCACATGGCCAATCCCAAATATTTTGGGATTAGGACTTGTGTTGAGTTGAGTTGAATCATATCAAGGATCAAAACCAAGTTTTTTATATTCTATTGATTGACGAATCATAAGAAATTATGTATTTATGTATTTTAAATAAATAAGGTAAATTTGTTACTCCTCGTGTTGTGTATGATTTTATAACATTAAATGGATGATGAAACCTCAAAAACTTCATTTTTTGGATTTGTAAATTTATTTTTTGTTTTGATTTGATTTGACCTTAGCATTGATTTCTTAGGAAAATATGTGGTATTCCATAAGAGTATTAGTTAGGTCCCTGATATGTATAAAAAATAATTTGAGGTTGTTAGGTTCTTTGAAATTTTTTTTTTTGATCTCTCCCCATCGGACTTGCAAAGTACCGATGTTAATTACATCGACAATACTCAAACACTCTTGATTATCCGCCATAGCAATCCATAAAACAGAAGAACATCTATCCACAAAAATGAGCATGCACATAGGAGTTAACAGTCCCATGAACTTGATGGAATGCAAACACTTGATATGTTTTAAGATTGATTTGAGTTGATTTTGATTAAGATGGATTTGAGTTGAATCAATTGAAATGGATTGGTTTATGAATTGCTTATTAATTTAAATTCAATTTGATTTGAATTTGTTTAGTTAAAGTTGACTTGGATTTGATGTTTGACAGGTTATTTGAGCTTGAAGTTTGTTTGAGATCATTTGATTTCTTTGAACTTGCAATTTTCAGATCTATTTAGATTTGTGTGGATTTGGGAATTGTTTTGATTTTACTTGAATTATCACAGGTCTGATGCATTTTGAGATATTTGATTTCTTCTTCCATTTTCACTTTCTCAAGACTTGCAGGATGTGAATTGTTTAGGAGTTTGCTTATGCCCTGTTTGGTAACACTATTAGACACCTCTATCATTATTAATTTTAAAATTGATATTGTTGGTAATCACCTTGAGGTGTTTGACTAATAGTATCAATTTTGAAATTTGTAGTGCAAACAACACATGTTATGTAATATAAGTGTCAACTTGTATCAATTTTGATATTGATACTCCATCTTCTAGAAATATCAATATCAATACTAATATAGTATCATTTTTGATACTCTAACCAAACAGGCCATTAAGTAGTAATTTTGATCCTGGTTTGTTATTTTTGATTATGCCTCGGTTACTGTGACTTGATTGGAGTTGGTTAGAGATTATTGTGAAAGTTTATTTGATCCGGACACCCTTCAAATTGAGATTTTAGTTAGCTGCCGTTTGATTTATGATTTCAATGGCTCAATTTTGGCATTTGGGAATTTAACTCTTAAATTGGTGAAACCAACAGATGTGAAGAATTTAAGCTTGAGACGCTGGTTTGTGCATGAACTGTCCTTGGAGTTAAGAAACTTAAAACCTTGCATTTTGATTAACTGGCTTGGGAATATTTGGCTCGCATTTTCTGTATTTTACTCAAACGTGGTGTTCTGCGGAATTCATTGATTAGTGAGAATTTGGCTTGGGATTTGGTTGGGACCTGCAGGTTTCTTGGGATTATCTCACTGGCTTGTTTTAAAACTGGTTTGATCCAATCATGATGAGAAATTTGGTTTATCAAGGTCCATTTTGAAAGTCACTTTATGTTGTTATTCAACTTGAAATGCCTTTTAATCTTGAAATTGAATTTTTAATTCTTACTGTTGCACTTCCTGCGTGTTAACACGTTGGATTCTCCTTGACTTGGTGTTTTGTTTTGGGCATTTATTTTGAACAAGAGCTGGAAATTTGATTGAATTATGGAATGCTTCAACTTGGAACCTGCTGCCTTCGGCATGCCTTCAGAAATTGGATTTCACAAGATTTGGGATCGGCACAAAGAGAATTCCAATCTTAACTTCATTAAGATGTAAGATGTTAGAATTTGATAGGTCTTGGGACCTCTACTGCTAAAGGTTATTAAATTGAGCATACTCTTCATTCTTCCAGAATTTTGGGCTTCTTAGATTTCGTCCCAACTCTCCCCTGGTTCTGCCTGCTCTCAAATTAAGGAGATTTCAAGACTTGCAGAGAGTTCGAGCTTGATGATGACCTCCTTTGCTTGGAATTTGAATTGGAATTTGTCACTTTCATTTCATCATTTTTTACTGGATTTTGCTCTCTCCTAGGATTCCAGGCGCTTTAACCGTTTTGAGATTCTATTTAGCAAGATTTTTTTTCCTGTTGAAATTTTCTGTTTATTATTTTTTTACCCTTTTCTTTTATTTTGTTTCTAGTATTCCACAAGCTTCATGGGGCTGTCTTTTCCTTGCACCATCAGACTGCACCGAACATAAACTTTGCCCCTGTTTGCTCAATTTGAATTACATATGCATGAAAGTCATTTCCCAGAGCTTTGATGATTTGGGATTAAATTTCTTTGGTCTTTGCTAGACATTATGGAACTTATCCCATGAACCGGAAGTTAAGCACATCTCAGTCTTTGATAGGCATGTGGGAAAAGTAGCTCATGCTGATCAATGGTCCATAACTTCGTCATCATGTGGTGACTAAATCACCCACTCTCATGAAGAGGTAAGACTTTGGGGTCTTTTTAATAGACTTTTGTATGCCTTCTTTTAAGGGTCAAGAGGTGAGTTTAGAACTGGCCTCTTGGTTATCCATTATTTTAGATTTCTTTTAAGTTAAGCCGAGACCATGAGATGGGTTTAGAGTCTTATGTTCGTCTCGATTTGTTTGAATTAAGTGAATTTTTATTTAGATTTTTGTTTATTGTTTGTTTTGTTTTATTTTTTTTAATTAAGGGTCAAGAGGTGGGTTTTTAGGTGGCGTTTGATAACCCTGATGTCTGAAATTTGAGATCTGAGGTTCATTGCTTATATCTGGATGTGTAATAAAGATGTCTTAAAACTTAATAACTAAGACTGTTTGATAATTTGATGCCTAACATCTGAATATAAAATTTGGATACATAAAATTGTAAATCGACAAACCATCATAGTTGGTTTGAAGTGAGTTTGGTTGAATCTGTTTGATTTGATTTTATTTTTTGTTCAATTTCAAAAAATTCAACTTAAAATTAAAGTTTTGTATCCCCACCATAAACTGTTCAAAGTATGTAACAATATTATTTGTCTCCAATTATGATTCAGACAGGTTAAGTAAATATGATTTCACTGTTAAATTTTCTAATATTAACTAATAATATTTTATTTTTATCTTTTATTTATATGTGACAATTTTAATTGTTTATATATTTTTAATTATTATAATATCAATATATATTGATTACTTATCAAATCAAAAGAATAAATACTAAATTGACCATTTTCATATTCAAATTCTAATAAACTGTAAAAATATATCTGTGGATTTCTTACCCCAACATATAGAAATCTTGGCAACACCTTACCCTTTGTAGTGATAGTAGGCAGCACGTCAAAGGGAAAAAGAACAGTTCAGCATTAAGTGCATGGTCCGTCACTTAATGATTCAGACCATAACTATCAAGTTATGATATCTTCAGATCTTAACCGGTTACTTTTACCAAACAGTCCGAATGCCCTCACATCTAACCGAATCAGACTTAAGGGCAATTTAAGTGCAATCAAACAGCACATTAGTCGGTCTCTTGGTTACCCATTTATTTTGAATTATTTTAGGTTATGCTGAGACCATGAGGTTGGTTGTTTTTGCCGGCCTTATGTTCACCTCGGTATGTTTAATTAATTAGTGATTTTTTATTCATTTTTAGTTGATTGTTTGTTTTAAACAAAATTCGATTCATCAACTTGAAGCATTGTGCGGCCAAGGTCATTCGGCCTTCATCCTGCGGCCCATTGCGACCACGGCCTGGCCGCGCTGCCGTTTCCCTCTCTTTTTTTCACTTTTTTTTCTTCTGGTGGGCCCCATTGTATGGCCACGGTGGCATATAGTTGGGGGAAAAATAATTCCCTCCTCTCGCGGCCTCTCTTCGTCCGGGAGATCCTGACGGAACCCGGAGACCCCTGCACAAGGATCTTCGCTTGCAATCGCTGCTCGAGGGCTTTAGAGGAGGGCGCAGCAACGACGAGATTGGAACCGGCCGACGACACTCCTGTCCACGACGGGAGCTTCAAATATGTCTTGTGACAAGGGCACTCGGCATCTCTGGCTACTCCGGCGTGACCAGAAGAAGGGGCAGAGTTATTGGTACGACCGAAATGAGAAGCCGGCTTCGACGGGTGGAGAAGACGAGCTCGGCTGTTCCATTCAGAAGAGAAGCAGGCTCCAGCACCCCCGATAGCTCTATCGAGAAGAAGGGACAGCTCCAGTGGTGTTGGTAGGAGGGATCCGGTAATCCCCTTGATTGCCTTCTCTCTTTATATCGCCTCCTCTTTCTCTCTCCCCCTCCCTCTCAAGGCCTTCCGACCCCTCGACTGTAAGCCATACTCCTCCTTTTATAGGGGCTCCCGGTCATTCAACTACGGAAGGCACTGGGGACGGCATCTCAGATTTGTATCAAAGTCGGAATCCCGTAGCATCCGGAACTTACTCCGGATAGACCTTGCCGTTCCTCTCAGCTCTTTGGAGGGAAGTCACAGCTGCCCCTACGAGTCCTGCTCGGACTGGGACTTCTTCTGGGTCAATTGACTTCCTTTCCACCACTGTAAGTCCCTGTGTTGTCCCCATTAAGGCTCTTCTTTTCTTCTTTTTTTTGCTATATTTTTAAGAAAATTTCAGCCCATGGCTCACTTCCAGCCAATCCCCCTTCCACCGGGAAGTCTGACTGCCCCTAGATTCCAGCCTGGATGGCTCCTCTGCTGTGCAATGTCAATACTTTGATTTATCCAAGTCTCTACCGCCCAAGGATCGCGGGATCGGAATCGGTCCCTGGATCGGTGGGGACCGATTCGATCCGGATCGGATCGGATCGGTCTGATCCAGGCCGATTTGTCGGAAGGAAAATCGATCCGGATCGACCCTTAAAAAAACCCTAAAACACCAAAAAATTAACTAAATAAGGAGGTAGATCAGATTCTGATCCGATCTACCCCATTTTGGGGCAATTTCGGGCCCAAAAGTGGCCCGAAATCGCCGCCACGGCGGCTGCCGCCGTGACGTCTTCCCCGCCCTATCAGGCGGGGAAGATGACCTTACCGGGTCCATCGGACCCGGTAAGGCCAGGATTCGGTGACTTTTCCTCAACTGGTAGGGTTTATACCCTACCGGTTTGCGTATCGGGCCCATGGGACCCAATACACTTAAAATGGCCGGATTCGGTGCTACCAGGTCCCGATGGACCCGGTAGCTTCATCTTCTCCACTCGATAGGGTGTGGAAGAGGGCTGCCGCGGCGGGATGGCCGCTGCGGCAGCCTGTGGGTCGATTACGGCGAGGGAATCGCCGGAATCGATCCAGAATCAGTCGATTCCGGCACCGATTCCACCTACAAACACCGATCTTCGGTCTGGATCGGTAGTTCCGCCGGGAATTGGATCGGAGGGATCCGATCCAATCCAAGAATCGACCGATCCCGATCCAGATCGGCCGATTCTGCAATCCATGCTACCGCCGTTAAATCTTCCTGCGGTCAGCATATCATCTCTTCTCATTTGGTTTGATGTGCACAACCCTGAGCAGCTCCGCCACTGAAAGCTGGTTGTAACCGTGTTGCTGCTTGTTGATAATGAACTAGCTCAAATTTTTTTGTATCTTTCATTCTTTACTGTCCATCATTGTAGACATCATTCAGATCATAATTCCGGAGTCTAATGGGGTGTTTGGTTGCATGATAATGGAGATTTTCATTTTAATTTTTAAAAATTGTAAGAAAACTTGTTAAAAGAGGTGTTTGGCAATCTTGATAATTTTATGTTTTGAAAGTGATTTTCTTCTTAAACAAAAAAAGAGGATCTCACCTTTCTTTTTTCTTGTGGTCCCCCACTTTGTTTGGTCATGAATGATAGTTACTCTTTTTTGTTATTACATCCCTCCAAACATGATAATTTTATGTCATGAGTTGGTTCACTTTTTATTTTATTACAATTTTTTATCATGAAAGTGTACAAAAAATTATCATGCGATCAAACACCCCATAAGTCTCTCAGCCAGTAGATATTTTCACAATAGTTCTTCCACAGGGCATTTTTGCTGGAATCACCAGAACATGAGGGCTGACCATGTGACCTGGAAATGGAATACTGAACTTCAGTATTACCATTTGTTTCTAACACTAAAACTTGCCAATGATTCTCGCACGGTGACAAATTTCGGGTCAATGCATGTACCACTTCTGAAGGTTCAGCAGAAGTTTCAATTCTAGACTCTTCTTAAAATGCCTACCGGGAACAATCAGTCCTTGTATAAATCCTCCTTCCACTTGGCGAGAATATTTTAGGTGCCAAAAATGGCTTAATACAAATACTCAACGTGCAAGAAGTAAAATATATTCAATTTGTTTATGGGGATCCAAAACTAAACTACACGTAATTAATAACATGAAAAGTGATAGCCAAAACGTTGACATAGGTTTTATAAATGTTGCTTTCTGGGGCCCGAGGAAAATAGGGTCTTGATGAGATCTCAAGAGATAGCATTGAGTTCAAACTGGTTCATTTACGATGTTGTGCTAGCCTTGTACTGGAAGTTGTGATTGCTGTTGTTTTCTATGTTATTGGTCTTAATATAATTTGATTAATCATGCTATTTGAAGTTCCCAACTATTTGTACGCAACAAATTGGACAGAAAAATGCATCAGCTACAAAGTTTGCAGTTTGCTAGAAATGTGGATTAGGTTTAGGGAGCTAACCTTCTTTAAAAGCAAGTAGGTTATTGTGAAACCTCGAATGAAATATTAAAAATATATAAAAATATGTGGTATTGAAGATATGGTTTGAAAATTCATTTAACTTTCATTTATTCTGAAAAATGAACTCTCGATATCTTATCTTTGGCTACTATGAAAATACATGATATTTCATAGAAAATATTAGCCAAAATATATGATATGCATATAAAATATATGTCGAGGTTAGGGTTCATAAAATTTGTCTTTGAACCTCTCTCCATCGGAAGTTGCGAATTTCCGATGTTAATTACATCGAGACTCTCGAACACCCTTGATTAACTATCGTAGCAACTCGTATATGAAAGAAAACATTCATCCACAAAATATCAGCGTATGGGGATTATGACCCATAAAATCAATGGGATGCAGACTTAACATTTAAATCTGACAGCATAGCGACCATATAAGGTCAAATGACAATGCAAAAACTTAGTATCTAAGCTTAAGGGTATGGACAAGGATTCCAACAATATCTTGCAAGAGATTAGTCTCCCAACTCAGTGTCTTATATCAAGACATAGGTTGAATTATTAAAGCTAATCAAAATCTGAGTATATTCAAATCGAAATCTATGTTGATTTCATATATATATATATATATATATGAAATCTAGTCCCACATATGGACTCATCAAAGTTTATCTCCTTACATTAAGGATGAAGACAAATATATGCTTGGATTTAGGAAAGGGTCATGGTCTTTAATTTTAAGTCTTGATATCTTAGACTTAGTAAAATTAATAAAATGGTATATGCGCCTGGTTCAAGAGGTTCTCGGCGGCATCCTAAAACCAATCACCTTACTATTAAAAGCCCCTAGTCTTTATGCACATAAGACCGGGCCTAGGATTTGACATGTTATGGAGCAAATATATTACTCCCTCTCCCTCTAAGCTCTATCTTAACCCAGCCGGAGATGGATCCTGATGGGGATATTGCCATTAAATTCCAAGCATAACAAGAGATATGTTCTCCGGATACCTCATGCATGTGTCTACCATATCAGACCCTGCACTGTCAAGTCCGGACCTTTGTCAAATAGAAAATATTACATGGCTCTCACTGCTAGAATTCTCATGAAATAGGTCCCAAAACTTGATATGTTATGAGGTTGGATTATCCAAACTCTTGGGTGAGGAGGTTTCTAGCCCGCTTATAAGCACTCCTAGCCTTCAAAAGGTGCTTAGGAAAAGATGACCAGACCATGCTCCATTTCATATGGGATGTTGGGCTTGGTCAGATTTATTTGAGCCTGATCCCTAGGCATGTTTATGGTTAAGTTCATTAGATTGATCTTATGTGTATCTTAGGATCAAATGCTTTGTATCGATCTCTCCCTCTCTAGACTCTACTCAAACCCAACCAAGGATAGGTCCATTAGGGGTGTCGATGTCAGATTTCAAGGATCCGGGTGTCCATCATACTGCCTTATTATGAATCTTGATAAAACTGACCTCGGATTTAACAGAAATCAACACTCGGGTTCTGAGTTTTGAATTTAAGTTCTCAACTCATATTTCCCTTAGACCTCCGGTCTTAATCAGATCTGGAACATTCATAGGTATGTTTCAAGATCTCTTTCCCCTTAAGCTTAGGATTCATCAACATTCAAAATTTGGTTTAGGTCCGGCCTTACCCATATATGGGTCCGGAATTTCTCCTCTTATCTTTATGGATAAGGATCTCAATTGCAATTATATGATTGATATGAATACCAACCTAAGCCTAGCTATCTAGCCCCTGAGTGCCGCTAGACTTTAGGCCTATGATCGACCATGGACCTGATCCTAAAGTGATCAAAATGCCAAGTAAAATGAGGCTTATATAAGCCTGAAATATACATCACCCGAATTTCCCATATTGGAATCTGCCTTAAGTGCTGATTGAAGCCCGAAATGTAAGTAAAACTGGCTTACATGAACCTGAAATACATGTTACTTAAATGTTCTGGAACCTGCCATGAGAGGTCTCCCTCCGGACCCCGATTACACCCAGATTTGTGGTGCCACTGAGACTAGGATCCAAACCTCCAAAATGGGGAGAAAAGTTGATCCTACCATTGACCTTGGACAAGCCATTATCCGGTACTGAGCCATGTATTAGAATTTTCCCTATGATTGGTGTTAAACCATATGAGAATCCAGGCCTATATAAGCCCGAGATATATGTCACTTGAGACACTTATGCTTGGCTACCCAACCTGCTATCCCAGTCCCTTACCTATGTGGAAGGGTATTTATACAAGCCCCTCCATTGTGTTTGGAAAAACTTGCCTTATGACAGATGCTAAATGAGGCCCAAAATCCTATGCAAAATCAGGCTTATATGCACCTGAAATTGAGACAACTGAGTCTGGTTATAAGCCTGTCATATAAGACTTATATAGGTTATAAGATACCCCTCTCGGCCCTCTACACAATCCAGGTCAAAGGCCTTATAAGATACCCCTCTGGGCCTGCACAGAGGGCATTTCAGGCTTTGGTTTGGGACCTGATTGGTGGGCTAAACAGGCCTGTACAAAGGGCAACATGGCCAGACCTGGGTCTGATTTTTGGAAACCGGTCAGGGGCTGTGTGGGGTCTGTGTGATGGGCCGCAAGGAGGGCCAGGACAGCAGGCTGAGAGGAGGCCGATTGGGGACCTGTTTTGGGCTTGGATTGGGGTCAGTTTGAGGCCGGGAATGGGCCTGTTTGGGGGCCGGAACTGGGTCACAAGGGGACCTGCTTTGGGCCTGGATTGGATGTCGGGACATGGTCCTGAATTGGGGTGCGCAGATAGCTAGGAGATGACCTGTTAAAGGGGGGGGTGCTCAATGGGCTAAAACAGGTGCAGTTCGGGGAGTATTTGAGTGGGCTGCAAGGGGGCCTGTTTTAGGCTAGTTATGGGCCTGGCTAGAGACCAGAGAATGGGCCGATTGTGGACCTGAACAGGGATCTGACCGGACCGACTTGGAAGGCCACCCGGCTAAGCCCTTGGCCCGTCGTACGGTTTCTAAGAGGGGCTGGGCTGTCACCTTCAAGTCGGCCCACCTTCTGGCTGCGCATGAGCCTGCTAAAGGGGCCGCAGGAGGGTTGATTGGCAGACCAAGTTGGGGCCGGATTTGGGCCTTGATTGGGGCTGAAACCGGGTCACAAGGGGACTGGTTTTTTTTTTGCTCCGGACAAGGGCCAGAAAGGGCCAGATTTATGGGTTCGGCCCAAGGGGATTACAGTCCAATCTAGGGGGGTTTGAATGGACTGAAATGGGGCATTTTGTGAAGGTGGATAAGGGCAGGATATGGCTGGTAGAATTGATGGAAAGAAGGCCCTTTAAAGGGCTACATGGGCATACCCACGATCTCTTCTTACCTTGTCTTCTTCTTCTCCCCTTTTCCTCTTCTGACCGCAGACCAGCTTCTGTAGCAGGGGACAGAGCACGGTTGGCAGCAGGTGGCAGCAGCAGCAGGGGGCAGGGCGCAAGGCAGCAGTCTCCCCTCTTTCTCCTAGCAGCAGGTGCAGGCGCAGGTGCAGCAGGTGGCAGGGTGCAGGCGGCAGTTTGGCAGCCTCCCGGCGTCTGAAGCCGCCCCCCCTTTTGCTGGTGCCCCCCCTCTTCTTATAGAGGCTGGAGGGGGAGGTGAAGAGCCAGCAGGTGGCTTGTACGCAGGCCTCTTGGCCTCCCCCATGCAGTTATTGCATTGAATGGACTTTCTTGACTGGCTGCCTCTTCATCTTCCCCCTCTCTTGAACTGACCGTTGGGCTGGGCTGAGGTGGCAGCATGGTGCGGCTGAACATGCTGAGGTGGCAGGTGGCCTGTTCACACTAGGCCGCAGGTGGCCTGCAGGTTTGGGCCTGCTGGTGGCTGCGGCCCAACCTTCTCTATGGGCTGTGTGCAAGGCCTGTACATGGGCCAGATTTGTCTAATTACGGGCCACCCAACCAGGGCCCAATTGGGGTGTTCAATTGGGCTTAATTTAACTGGGTCATGAGCCACTTTCCCCTGCTTCAAGTCTGGCCGTTGCTGGCCCATTTGTCTCTTTTTTTTTTTGAAAAGTATTGACGCCAACAATATCCCACCCGGTCGATGGGTATTCCTTCCAATCTCAGCCATTCATCTTCTTAATGGATATTAACTTTGTTAAGGATCCAAGAAGGCCTTGACATCCGGTAATCAATATCACTTATAATTTGTCCATCGGATATCCCATTATGATGGATCCATTGGATCTTATCCCATTAAGGATCCAGTAGGGTCACTTCAGTGGACCGGAGAGGATCCATGCTTCAAATAATTTGTTGATTGACCAATCCTGTCCATTGGATGGTCCCGGATCCTTTTGAATTGTGTAACCTGTTCTTTCTTTCCTCCTTCCCCCGCGGATCCTCCTCCTATCTGTTTTCTTGTTAAGTCTCCTAGTTGGAGACAAACTCTCCACCCGCGAGGCCTTCTTTTAGCTGGCCTTCCACCTTTCTCTGTCGCACCATTCAGGCTCTGCTGCAGCTTGCATATTGCCAAGGGAGATCATTGATCCTGCTGACTGGAGCTCTCGGTTGCCCTTTTCTTCTTCTTGGGGTCAAGCCGAGGAGGTGAACATCCTCCTAGCTATTCCCGGGTGAGCATACTTATATGATTTCCTTTTTTTTAGCTTTATATGATGTACATGTATGAAATTTTATTTTCTCTTCTCCAGTCTCCTGTCGGCAGCATCTCAATTGCCCCATATCATGTTTGCATTTTGCATATAGATAAGTGGCCGGTTATGTTGGGATGTCCCTATATGTCCATCTCCCTGATTTATATGCAAAATCCGGCTTTTTCATGCATCATCTTTGTTTGGGGCCTTCATCAATTATCCTTCTTCCCCCTCCTCTTTGGCTAGACAGGACATATGTCCTACAAATATATGTATGAAGTTGAGGACCCGGCTCTTCAATGTGCTGGATTGGGTTCCCTTGAGTAGGTCTATTAACTGCCATCTCTCTATGTTGAGCTGAGCATGTCCGAGGCCTTGAAGCAGGAGCCTAATTGGCTTCTGCAGATTACTCCCGGCCTTCCTTCCTTTTGGCTAGACAGGAGACATGTTCAACAAGTAAATGTATGAATTTGAGGACCCGGCTCCTCAATATGCTGGATTGGGTCCTTTTGAGTGGGATCCATTGGCTGCCCTCTCTCTTTTCATATATATATCCGGCTGTGAGTCTCCTGTTGACAGCATATCACCCAAGTGATCATAACCGGATCTATTAAACAGAAGTCAATTTGGCCTTCTGTTTGTTATTTCCGGCTCTCCCTTCAGATTTTTGTTGTGAGCATGTCTTCACATCACTAACAAGTATATGTCTAGCTGGATATATATATATATCCGAGGCCTTCAAAGAAGAGCCAATTTGGCTTTTTGCATATTATCTCCGGCCCTCCCCCCTTCCAAATGTCCATCGGCAGCATGCCTCCTGCCTTAGGTTATGTATTTTACATCCATATGCATGGTAGGTTACATTGGGAGGTCCTGATTTAAGGGGGCATATTCATCATATATAGGAGGCTCAACTTCTTCGTATGCTACCTTTGGCCGGCCTTGGATATATGACCTTGGGCCCTTCCTTGATCCACATGGTAAGCTATATGCTCACAATCCTTTGCCCTTTTGTTTGAACGGATATGTGCCAAACTGACCGGGCATAGAGCCTTATTTCCTTTGTGATTTCATGATCTTCTATTTTCTAGGTTCCTTCAAATTCTGCCCATATATGTGCTGAATTTCATTCTTTATAGGCCCCCGTTCACTTAGTCTGCTCCATATAATGGTGTTGGGGTGGAGGGAATTAAGCATTTCTAACTCCCCATTTTTTTATGCCTATGTAAAAATTCTGAGTGCCAACAAATGCCCCCCACGGGTAATCTTCCGAAGACAACATTTATCGGGAGATTACCCGTGTCTTGACCAATGTGCCTTTTATGATGGCTATATGAATCTGTTTGATCTTTATCTTCATTCTGCCGCAGGTGCTATATGGCTGGTGCAGGCGCTTCTGGATCTTCTTCCATGGATCCTGAAGTGCATAGTAGATCGGCTAAGGTACATGTGTCGAAGCCGAGTCGCTTGATCCGATCCCAGTATGGGCAGTTCCAGTTTCATTTGGCTGCCAGGGAACCCATGAATGCTTTAGCTGTCAGAGGGCCAGTCGAGGTGAACAGAATTCACTATGTCGCAGGCCGTTATCAATATGACAGGTCAGGTGACTATCCCGCCTATCTTCCTTCTGACGAAGAGCTACTGGACTTTATTCGACTTCCGAGCCCTTTAGGGGATGTTTCAGATTCATCCTTTTCGCCTCGAGACCGACATTACCTCGAGTGTGCTATTCTTCTGGGCAGAGATTCACTGATGGGAGCTATATCTGCTTCATATCCTGCATTCCCATTAGGGACTACTCCTCATCAGTCATATCCTCCTCGCTGCTCATTGGGACTAATTGGTGACATTGGCGGTGACTGCACTATGGCTTGTGACTTTCAGCCGGGAATATGGCGACTGAACCGTCAATGTGACTATGTGTCCTCAGCTCATCGTCGGGGACTATTTATTCAGCATGCCATCCTCGCTATAGTGGGGAGAATTATGATGGTCGCTGCATACTGGATGACATCTTATCTGGCAATGTCGACAGCTGGTACGGCAGGTTATCGGTATCTGTTCCTCACCGTCCTAGGCTTGGCGCTTGTGAGTGGTTAGAATATGTTCTAACCAATTTCTCAGCTCGTTTGGACAGGGTGGGGCTGAAATCAGCTGTGGGGGCAGCGTTGTATGGCTATCCCCTTCATGAAGGTTATATTCAGGCTCTGGCAGAAAGGTTCAACCGCCGATGGAGCACTCTCGCGACTGCTGAGGGTGAGACTGCACTGGACCTCTGGAGCTTTCATATGCTGTCTGGGTTGCCTATTCATGGGGACCCTTATGAAGAGGTGGTGCTTGATGATCTTCACCGATGTCAGACCACGGGGACAGGCAACTATTGTTTGCCTTATTGTCACAGGTTCCTGATGAAGGTATGGCGTGACTTGGCATTTATTAGCAGGTCTGACTCCTTTGATAGCCCTTGCAGAGTCAGTTGTCAGGCTTGGCTCCGATATTTCTATGGAGGCCCTTTCTGTTATAAGCGTGCATTTGCTCAACTTGGCAGGGATAGGACTCGCCTTCTGAGGCTATTGCGTCCTCGTCTTGATCAGATCTCTTCTATATTGGATGATATTCATGAGGTTGAAGATCCCTGGGAGCTTGGGGAAATTACACACCTGGCAGCGTATCTCGCTTATTGGCTGTCCACATTTGCTATTCCATTTGGTGATGCGGACTCTATCAGGGCTGGTGTCATATACCCTGCTTGCAGATTGGCCTGCGGGAAACGGCTGTCTATTGCGCCTGCTACCTTGGCGGCTATTTATCATTCTCTGGGCGCCCTGAGTACTCATCCTTTCCTCCGGGATTGCAGAGTTGTTATGGCCACTCATTATATAGGCACATGGGCAGCTTTCCTTTTTGACGGTGTACCTCCCCCAGAAGATAACATATATCCATTTCAAGCTTTGATGCTGAGATCGACGGAGCGGCGTATTCGGCGTCCTGTCAATGAGCTTGCTTCTGGAAGACGTGCTCTGGCTTTATTGCCTAAAGAAAACTCTCCAGGCCTGAAGTTTGATCATAGTTGCAAAGGCTTCAGGCCGCATTCAGGGGTACCGGGTGACAGAGGTCTTCAATGGGTCAGTCCTCTCTCAGGCAGGCATTCAGAATGGGCTGACAGAGAATGGTATCTGAGCATCCGTCTGAGTGTCTTGGTATTTCATCAAGAGAGCCAGACTATATTGGAGCCATATTTCCCTCATCGATTTGCCAGGAATTTTGGCTTTGATCAAGGGGTGCCACCCAATGCTGATTTTGACATTCCTTGCCGCGTATATCGCAAGCCAGACTATCATTTGGTGGCTGCCGAGTGGTGGAACTATTTCTTGAGGCCTTATACTGAGGCTGCTATTGTTATCCCTCCTGTTGGAGCTGCTGGTGAGTTTGATATATTATATGGTAACTGGTGGCTTCATCGCAGCCACAATTATCGGGAGCTTCCGGCTGCTATTTCAAAAGCTGAATTCACCGGGCTGAAGCAAAAGGATTGCGCCCCTCTAGACATTGATCAGGCCTACCTCGACAGATATTTTCGAGATTTGAAGGGAAAGCTCCTGGCACGATATCAGAAGTGGAGCAGACTCGGCCTTCTTCCGGCACCATTCCTTGAGCCATATTCTGGGCTTATCGACCCTCTATCTGAGCCGCTTCGGTCTTCACATCGAGCACGGCAGCCTGCTGCTCCAGGTATCATAGACTGGTATGGGCGGATGGTCCTTGACTGCACTGGACATCAAAGAATCCCATCACAGGAGCCTCTGGAGCTTTATGATCGCTCATGTATATGGCAACGGCATCTCGCTGCACTGGTCTATGCTTGGGGACCTCTTAGATATGTCTTGGCTATCGAGCAAGCTTCTACTTTCAATGAAGTCCGCCTATCTATCATTCGAGCGGCACGACAAGTAGGTCGGGATGCAGGCTTGCTGGTCACTCTGCCATCTGACGTATCATCTTCAGGTATGTATGTGGATTCATATTGAATTTATCAAATATATGCCCCTTATCTGCTATTGTACCTTCATTAACAGGTATTCCTGAAGCAGGGGCTTCAAAACCCACTCTGAAGCGATCAGAGTTGTTTGTAGATTCAACTCGTCCTCAGAAAAGGCCTCGTGAGGGAGAAGGTATTTTCTATCTCCCTCTATTTATAACAGGGTGATTCCTATGTTGAATTATAACCCATTCATTTTCGGGCAGGTTTCCCTTCCTCTTCTGGCAAAGGAAAACTTCCGGCGGCTATATGTAGCGCATCTCTTTCAGAGGGGATTGAGGTGGCAGCACCTACCTATGAAGAGATACCTTTGCCGGTGGCTTCTCCTACACCTCGTTCTCCATCCCCCATGTCATGCTATGGAGAAGGGGATATTGATCTCGGTGCTGTCTAGACTGAGAATGAACTCCTTGCTGGTAACGGCCTTTGACTATCCCTTTCTTATTCTTATACTCTCGTTATATAATGCTAACATGCTTGGCCTTTATGTAGGGCATAGCATTCCGAATGAGGAGTCCATACGACCGACTGATGCTGTTACTTCTCCCCTTCGGACGGCTGACTCTATTAGGGCCGATACACCACATTTAGGGGCGGTTGGTGATGAAAGGGCAGCTAGTCCCTTGATAGGTGAGATAGCTGCATTTGTTGCCCTATGTCCTTTCTGACTGGTCTTTATGATTGTATAAGCTTATATGCCTATCCTTTTTGCAGCATTAGGCGGGGTAGATATCCCTGGCCTATCGATCGGCGACGATGTTCGATCGAGGGATATGGAGGCTGCCCCTCAGCTCTTAGATCATAGCAGTGATATTCCAACTATCCGGGACACTGCTGACCCGCCTGTAGGTGCTCCTGAGGGGTCTGGATCTGTAGAAAAGAGTGCTCCTGGTGCAGCCCCTGCTGATTTCCAGGCTGATTTGCTGAACATATGTGCCAGACTGGCTACATTTTGTAGGGAGCAGTCTGAACTGCTTAAGTCTTCAGAACATCTGAAGGCCTTGACTGATGCATTGGCCAAACTGGTTGAAACGAGCTTAGCCTCTGAACACGTATTTATTCTTGTCATATGCATTTATTCTTGCCATATTCATGCTCTTTATTGTCTCAGCATTGTAATTCCTTCTTTCTTCTAAGTCTATCAATTTGCTTATGATGTATGTATATCTTTATTTGCAGGATCATTCTGAGAAAATGTCGCAAGGAGGTGACGAGGCCTCTATTCTGGAGGTGACCCCTCTGGCAGGTATGTTGCCTTCTTGCTTTGTCTCATTTTATGTGCATAATGTATTCTGACATATCTTCCATCCTTATGCAGTGGATATTCCAAAGGGTACTGGGTCTCTGGAGTTGGGCATATCATGGCCTACTTCCAAAGTTCCAGTATCTAGGATGGGTGCTAGCAGCGGAGAGAGTATGATCCGCGCCTTGGACAGTCTTCTGGACCCGCTCCTGTCTATAAAAGAAATGCGGGAAGAACTGCAACGCTCGACCACGTGCTACCATACTCTGGGCGGGGATATGCAACTCTGGATCCCTGTCGTGGAGAAAATTTGGGACCAATTCTCCGAGCTTATATTGGAGAAAGGAGCCTGTGCTGCCTGGGATACCTTGCATCTGCCCAAGGCGAGGAAGAAAATGAAGGAACTGCAAGCTGTGCGCCTGGATCAGGAGCGTATTGACAGGCATTGGGACCATGTGGTCAACATGCGTGCCGAGGCTCAAAAACATGTTGACCAGCTTCGAGAGGCTACCAACCAGGCTCAGAAATATGCTGATCAGCTTCGAGAAGCTGCTAACCAGGCTGGGCTTGAGTGTGCCCGACTATGCGAGGTGCTTGACGGGATAGCTACCGAATCAGACCGGGCAGAGGATGAGGAGCGGCGCTTGGTGACTGAGCTGGACGCACTGGACCAGTTCCGGCCCTCATGTCGTCCCCCTTTGTAGATTTAGGGGTTGCTTGCTTCATTGTATCCCTTTTCTTTCTTTTAGGACTCTGTCTGTATAGTCGAGTCAAAGTCCTGTATATATAGTGAAAGCTGCTTCCAGTATTCAGATGCTTTGTCAAACTAGATGGTTTGAATGACATATATATGTGCATATGTTCCCCTTTTTCTGGGGTTTCTATTGCTTTCTGCTTTGTATGTTGTATCTCTGTCTCTGTGTTGTATCTTCGCTTTAGAGGGCTTCATGTTATATAGCATATGTGCTGTTGTATGAAGATTGAATAAGAGAGTTATGCATCTCTTTTACATCGGCCATTGTATATACGCCTTGCTTTGTGAATGACTGTATTTTCCAAATTTGATACACTTGCTGCCCCCAGATCTGGACCCACTATTCTCCTTCATGTCGACCTCAGAAAATATGTGCTTCCGTTGGTCAATATCTTCTATGCATATGTTCAGCCGCTGCCATGATGTATATGGGCTGATACGGGCTGTAGCTAGGAGGCAAATGGCGTTAATATGGTCCTTCGCTATTCCTTGCTGTTTTGTTATCCTGATATATGACATATGAATAACATCTGTGGGTTTTATTCTTTCCCCTTCATATTGACATAAGCTTGACATATATGTATATTGTTGCAAGCATGGTATCCCTAGCGGGGGAACATCTCCATATGTTCTACCGGCGTCGTGGGGATCATATTTTCTTTTTGTCCGCTGCCCAGGAGGGTAACCGTTCCTGTCCTGGGGTTGGATTTATGACTTCTGCATTCATTTATCGGGTCTATGACTGCCCGGTGCATATATCCATTGCATATATTTATCACTCTCTATAGTGGGTGAGTTGAATAGCCATCAGGAACAGATGGGTCGCAATAAGGCGACTGATGGAGGCGCCGATTGAATATCAAACGGTGGACAACATAATTGTCTGACCGTCGCCGTGCCCCCTTTGTTTGTAGTTGTCTATATATTCTTCTGACCCTGATCTTGCTTCTATCACAGGCGAAGATGACGAACATTGCTTCTCACACGGAATCATCTTATCCTCGTAAGCTTGGTCATTTTCTGCATATGTTTTGTATTTCATTTCCTTTTTGAGATTTCATATCTCTCATTCTCGATATCATACAGGGTCGCATGAAATATTCTGCTCTCCTGAGTTGGGCCTGATCTGGCCCGATTCTTCTCCGATCGGTAGGGTATCATTTTCGCTTGCCGGTAGGGCTCTGCTCAATGGACTGGAGGCATTATTAGACCCTCTACCATCTATTGAAGAATTGCGTGGTAATCTGGCGCGGATGACCGCCTTTTATCACGAAACTGGCTGTGACATGGGCTCCTGGACTGCCGCGGTTGAGGCCTTGTGGGGCCGCTTTTGCAACTCTTTGAAGGCGAAACATACCCAAGAGTGGTGGGACACTGCATATCTTCCTCGTATGGATAGGAAGCTGCTCGAAATTGAGCAAAATGCTGAAGCGTTATGTCGCGCCAAGACGCGTCTAGGAGAGCTCCAGGGTTTGCTGAATGAGGCGAAGATTCATATGGATCTCGCGCAAGAAGAACTATCCGCTGCTCGTCTTCATTATGCCCAACTGATAGAGGAAATGGCTGATGTTGAATCCAACTGTTCTGCGCATTCTGTCACGGCAAAACGTCTATGGGACGAGCTTGAAGAACTGAAGAAACTGCATCCCTCGGTTTAGATTAACTTTTGTACTACCGGAGGATTCATATCCCGAATCTTCTTTTCTTCTGACTGTGAACACTGCTTATGTTGTCATTCTGAGACTTATTTGAATGACAGGGCAGTTTATGCTCCATATAATATCTGTCTTGTCTTGTGAGGCTGCTTTTGAGTTAATGGTGTATGTTCCAAAAGCAACGTTACACGTGATCCCTTATATTGCGAGGATCCGTCGGTTTCGATTTTGAAAAACAAAATCGAGAACGGTAGATCTCATAGGACAAATTTTGATGTCCGAATCTCGAAACCGAAGAAAATATGACGGTATCGAAAAAAACGATCCAAACCGATATATAGTTATATCATTCGGACATGTATGCCCCCTATTTAGGGACAACAGTATTTGGCACGAGTATATATATGGGTGCAAAAATGGCCATAGATATATGTGTGAAAATATATGCGAAGGTATGGTGGGGATGTAATCCCTTAGTATGGGTATAAGGCGGCCATGTAGATGCGGCTGTGGGCCTTTTATGTATGAAAAATATTTTTGATATGGTATGACGTGGCTTATGAATATAATATGATGGAGGATATTATGGTATGATATTGTGCCACTGCTATCCCCGTAGTCGGGGGCATTTGGAAATATTCCAATTATTTATGAAGGAAGTGAGGATTGAGACTTCATTGTTGCCTCAGATAAAAGGTTACCATCATTGGCAACTAAGACTCTTTTCTCATAAAGAGGATTATATCGGGTCATCCTTATGGGACGCCTTTCTTACCGATGGCACGGCAACCCTATCAAGAGCCAGCTTGTATATGGGCAACCGACTCACGGTGCCTGACTTTCCTTCTAAATGTCATGTATGTGAATTTGGTCTTCCTCATCAGGCCAACTCCTTCGGAACTCATGCTCGGGAGCATAGTATTTCTTGATATGCTTGCCATTCAGGGGAGGGAAAGGAACATTGCCTCTATTGTCAACCACTGTATAAGCTCCTCCTTCGAACACCCGCTCTATCACATAGGGGCTGAGCCAATTAGGGAGGAATTTATTTTTGGGTCGCGCTGCCATTGCATCTTTCTGCTTGACCATCACCAGTTTCCCTTTCTGAAATGCTCTTTCCTTCACGAGCTTGTCATAAGCCCGAGTCATCATTGCCTGGTATATTTTCAGGTGTCTATAGGCTTCCAATCTATCTCCCTCCAGTTTATCCAACTCCATGTATCTTCTTTCTACCTCATCGGGCTCATTAGTAGGCAGGCCATGGTAGACGGCTATCCGATATGAGGCCAACTCTACTTCAACTGGTATTACAGCTTCACTCCCATATACCAGGGAGAATGGTGAACATCCTGTAGGGGTCTTATAGATAGTTCGGTAAGCCCATAATGCTTCCTGCATCTTATCTTTCTAGCTGTTTTTCTTGCTGCCAACCACTTTGACAATCAGTTTGCATAGGGTTTTATTGAATGCCTCTGCTAAACCATTTGCCTGGGGATTATAAACTGTTGACGTCCTCCAATCTATGTGAAATTTGGCTGCCAACTTGTATATGATTTAATTCTTGAAAGGAGTACCATTGTCTGACATGATACGACTGGGTACCCCGTATCTATAAATGATATGGTGCCGAACAAATCGGGCAACCACTGCTCCTGTTATTTCCTTGGCAGCTATTGCCTCGGCCCATCTGGAAAAGTAATCAGTGGCTATCAGGATGAATTTGAAGCCTCTGGTGGATGGCTTGAAGGGTCCTATTATATCCATACCCCATTCGGCGAATGGCCAAGTAGGAGTAGTCGGATGTAGTTGAGATGGAGGGCGCCTGGGAATGAGGCCAAACGCTTGACATTCAAAACATGCCTTTGCATATTTCTCACAATCAGCAAACATAGAAGGCCAGTAATATCCCTTCAATTTGATCGCAATCTTCATCTTTGGGCCAGATTGGTGTGCTCCACATAGGCCACTATGGACCTCCTTCATCAATTTGTATGCTTCTTGATGAGAGAGACACCTGGCCAGAATGGCTCTTTTCTTTTCAGGCATGAGTCTATAAAGTTCTCCATCTATGATCTGATATGATGCGGCCCTTTTCACCATATGTATTCTCAGGGCACGCTCTTCTGGCATTATCCCATTTTTGACATCAATAATGGGTTGACGCCAATCATCCTTTTCCTGCGGGGGCTGCCTTCTGTCGTATCGAGGGCATCTATCTCCCAATCAGTGAGTCCCTGCTCTTTATTTATCGATGCTGGGAGCAACTTTCTATTTCTGATGACCACATCCATTCTTCCCTCTAGGGGTAGCCTGATGACTGAGGCTAACTAGGCTAGGGCATCTGCCTGCGAGTTTTGCCTCCTCTTGACATGATGGATCTGGAATAAGCAAAATTTATCTGACAGCCTGGAGGCCGCTGCATGATAGACCACCAGTTCTTGTTTTCTCACATCAAATATCCCTAACATTTGTTGGACAACTAACAATGAGTCGCCGAACACTTTTATGCATCGCAACCCCATATCGAGGGCGATTTCAAGTCCTATAATGAGAGCTTCATATTCGGCCTCATTATTGGTGAGGGGTCCCATTAAGGCATATGAGCTATGAAGGACGCCTCCATCTGGACTGAGGAAAACAATACCTGCCCCCGCTCTTGGCCTTATCTTGCCGCCGGGTGTTCTTTCGGTACTGGATGCACCATCAAAATATAACTGCCTGTGGTTGATTTATGTGTGCTGGACTTCATGTTCTTCCCTCAAAGTCTCTTCATCGGGCAATTGAAAATTCAATGGGGAATTATCTGGAATCGGATGGGCGGCCAAGAAGTCAGCCATCCCTTGCCCTTTGATTGCTCTCTGAGGAACATAATTGATGTCAAATTCCATAAGCATTAAGGCCCATTTGCTTAAACGCCCTGTTGGGACAAGTTGCCTCAACATGAATTTGAGAGGGTCAATCCTAGAAATCAGACTGATCTCGTGTGCTAACAGATAATGCCTCAACTTTTTTGCGGCGAAGACCAATGCTAAGCACATTTTTTCCATAGGAGAATATCGGTGTTCCGGGTCTATCAAGCGCCTACTCAAATAGTATAAGGGCTGCTCCTTATTTTCATCATTGACTTGGGCTAGCATGGCGCCCAAAGATGTATCCAAGGCTGTGATGTATAAGATTAGGGGCCGACCTCTAACAGGTGCCCCCAGCACTGGAGGATTCAACAGATATTGTTTAAGTCCGTCCAATGCAGCCTGACAGTCCTTATCCCATCTAAAGACTGCTCCTTTCTTGGCCAATTTTGAGAAAGGCTGACATCTGCCTGACAAATTGGAAATGAAGCGTCTGATATAAGCCAGCTTCCCCGGGAGAGACCTCAGCTGATGTATATTGCGAGGTGGTGGTAAATCTCTGACCGCCCTGATCTTTTCGGGGTCTATCTCAATTCCTCGGTATCTGACTATATATCCCAGGAATTTGCCACTAGCGACCCCGAAGGCACACTTCATTGGGTTCATTTTGAGCTTGTATGATCGGAGGCGTTCGAAGACCTTCCTTAGATCGTATATGTGATCATCCCGGTTGACGGTCTTCACTACCAAATCATCAATGTAGCATTCGACGAAGTCAATGTATCATTTCATCGAAAATCTTTGTCATGGCTCTCTGGTATGTGGCACCCGCATTTTTGAGCCCAAAAGGCATACGCCTATAGTTGAAGATGCCTTTGGGAGTGCGAAATGCCGTGGAGTTCTTATCATCTTCTGACATCAGAATTTAGTTATATCCCGAAGAACCATCCATGAATGACAATGTGCCATGCCCAGTGGTCTCATCAACCATATTTTCTGGTATTGGCAAAGGAAAGTCATCTGTCATCTTTTGGGCAAGCCCGATTCAAATCTCTATAATCGATACAAACACGGATCTGCCCATTTTTCTTCTGAACTGGCACTATATTAGCCAACCAGACCGGGTAATTGCATGGCTCAATAAAATGTACCTCCCGCAATCTATCAACCTTAGCATTTACTTTAAGCTCCAACTCGGCTCTCATTCGCCTTTGTCCTTGCTTAACCGGTTTAGCGGATGGAAGTATTGCTAACCGGTGTACTGCTACTTCGGGTGCTAAACCAGGCATTTCATGATATGACCAGGCGAAGCAATCTTGATATTCCAGAAGTAGGTCCCTGTACATCTTTCTCTCTTCTTTATTTAAGAGAGCACTTATGAATGTGGGCCTGGAATTCTCATTATTGCCCAAGTTGATCTCTATCAAGTCATCCACTGTGGCTTGGCCACCATCTTCAAATTCTTCAGGTGTGGGCTCCAAGTCAATGAGCTCTTCTGATTCTTCTATTTCCTCTGACATTGATGGCTGTATGGGACTGCCGTTATCATGGGTCATTTGCTCTTCATGGTTCTCCTCTGCCTGTGTATGTTCAGTCTGCTGCATATGCATGGCAATGCTTTCCTCACCTTCGTCCTCATCATCTGACATGTTGTGAGTGGAAAATGCCTCAGAAGACTTATTAGCTGGTTGAATACTGACCATGTTCACCGCATAATATACTGAGGACTGCCGTCCGGGCTCATATCCCAACCCGGGGTATCTATTTTGGGCAGTAGGTTGGTTAGAAGAATCCCATAGTTTCCGAAACATATCAGCCCTGTATTGGGGTTGTTCATGTGGGATTTTCAGCTTGGAGGCCATCTGTCGAATGGAAGGTGAAATATCAATCATCTCTTCCACAGGGACCATCATGGAAGCTGGATCATCCGTCCATCCAAAATTATCATCATCTACTGGAAGATGCGCACCTCCTTCTGAATAATAGACAAGGCGCCGTCCACCAGGAAATGTTACTTCAAAAGTTCTCAGGCTTTCAACCGTCGAACCATCTTGCCTTTCTAAGCTCCATAACGTCTCATGAGGCATGCTGACACCATATTCAAGGGCCTTCATCACTGTATTTGCAGTGTATCTGGTTGAACGCTTGTTCCCACGAGGGATTGAATTTTGTATCTTGCTCGCATTCGACATCCGTCGGTGTATCTCTGCCTTGGTCTCATTAACCTTCAGATCATCATCCAGATCAACGGCTTGGAAGACTTCTTTCCCCTTCTCAGCTCTCGGAATTCTGCCTCCCAGATATAACTCAGCATCGGCCAAATGACATTCGGCCACTTCGAAAGGAGCGGGGTCGGCATCGACTCTATGCTGCTTTCCTTCTTTGTTGTATTTGATGCATTGGTGTAATGTCGAGGGCACTATCCAGTTCTTATGTAACCATGGCCTCCCCAACAATGCTTTATAGGTGGTGTCACTATCAATGATATAGAATGTGACTTCTGTCTTGGAATCTCCCATTGTTAATTCCACTTCCACCTTTCCCAATGCATCCTCAAAATTCTGATTGAATCCTGAGATCCTGACTCCCGATGCTTTCTGTATATGTGGCATAAGGTATAATGCCCTGAAAGTTTTTAGAGGGAGGATGTTGACTGCAGCCCCGACATCTATCAGAATTCTATTAACCTCATGCCCATTAATCAGACCCTTCATATACAAAGGTCGATTGTGGAATAGGTCGGGGATCAACATATCTTCCTCGCCAAAGGAGACTGATGCTGCATAAGCGTCATAACTTGTCTCCATTACATGAGCTTCATATGTTTCTGGCTCGCGTAATACTGAAATCAGTGTCTCTCTCAGTTCTTTGCTTAGGGACAACATCTCCCAAACACTGAAAGTGACGGGCATTCTCTTTATGCGGTTCAAAACCTTTTCATCCATCCTCTTTTTGACCTTGGCCGAGGAAGGGAGACTGCTAGATGTTGGAATGACTTCCACTACCTCTTCTGGTTCACATATGGGTTGACCTGACTGTGGTGGTGGAACTACTTCATCAATCTCGGGATCATCTATTTGTTTATCATTTCCCTTGATTGTCTTGTCGATTCCACTGCTTTTCCCTATCTCTGAACCGGCTTCAATGCCCCCTGTCTCTTCCTCGGATATGAGAGGAAGACTGACAGTCTTCTTCGGCAGCTGCCTGATCATAGGTGGCGCTATTGGCCTGCGCTGCTCTCCTCGAAAGTATATGACTTTATCATGTGCCATTGACTGTCCTGCATTCCTGCCTTTTATGTTGGGCTGGTTCCGCCACTGGTATGTCAGTGGACGGTGGGAAGGTTGTTTTTGGGTTCCATTGTTGTTCATATACAACTTCCTCGGCGGTGGTATGCTCACCATATTGCATGTGAGGTCACGGAACTGAGTTACAACCTCACTTATATCTTCCTCATCAGACCAGAAATCTGATGTTCTTTTATTGATCATTTCCTGCTGCAGCTTGGCCAGCTTCTTTTTGATCTGAATTTTCCTTGACCATGATTCCTAGGGGATATAAGCCCCGAGAGGAGCTAGTCCTGCAGGTTGCTTGGGCTCATATTCTTCCAACTGGTCTATGACCTGTTGTAGTCTCTGCACAGGGGTGAGGACTTTAGGAGCTTCCATTGCCAGCCGCTGTTCCTCCTGTCGCTTGGCCTTTCTTTTGAGTGCCTTCTTCCAATTTTTTATCTGCTTGCGACGGATGATTGGAGGAACAGGTCTCCTATGACGGACCGATTGCTGTTCATTATTTGCCCTTATGGGTGCTTCGGCGGCTTCCTCCTCAGCCTTCTTTCTTGCCTTTTCCTTTCTGGCTTCATATTTTTCCTGGCGGGTGGGGACTTTTATCCAGGGTGCCTCCACCATATCTATCTGAGAACTTGCCGTTTCTCCAACATTGACTGCCTGACTATGGGGGAGTTGTTCATTGAGCCTGACACTTCTCTCTATTATATTGGATGGAAGTGTCTGATATGCGGCAAACACACGAGGCCGGCTATTCCCCTGTATCCGGGTCCTATCTTCCCGCTCCCCGAGCGCACTATTGGCTAGAATGGCATGGATCACATTGACAGCAAAATTCTGGGGAACAAACCTGTCATGTGATTGAGGAGGATGAACTTTGTGTCTGCCCAGCTGTATGATGTCTCTTCTTATCAGATGCTCGACCATATTCTTCACTCCCCTACAATTTCCCAAAATATGCAAATTCGTCTGATGGTATATGCATCCTTCAGACAGGGTTCTAGGGGAACCAACATCATATTGTGCCAAATGGGGAGCTTGTATGAGCCCCTGTTGAATGCAAAAATCCAGAATCCTACATGTCATCCCTACCGGGAAGGAATATGCATCATATTGGGGCCGAATTATATGCTGTTCGACGGAGAAGGTGACTGATTCTTCTCCTTCAACATGACCCTTTTCCCGAGACTGCACCTCTGAGACGTCTGATATATGACTGCCCGAAGATACTGACTCTGAGAGTGATTCATCTGGAGCCAGCTGTGGTACCTCAGGATCAGGTGCCATATCTTCCATCACTATACGCCCGGCCAATATAGCGGGCAAGTTGCGCATGGCGAACCCTATTTCTCGGACACGCGCCTCAGTCCTCCATTGTAACCTCTGAAGCAAAGGCAAGGCTCTCATGGCATACATATATGCCTTCTCTCCTGGGGGCTGCATTCCCTCAGGGGCTTCTCCATGCTCCGTTGCTACTTAGGGTGGTGCCTGATGAATAACATTGACAGCCACATTCTGCTTTTGAGGTGGCTTCGGATGTGGCTTGGGTGGATTTACCAATTGCTTACCAAGGGTAATTGTGCTATCTTGGATCAACTTTTCCACCAAATCCTTGAAAGGATAACATTCTTCAATTGTATGCCCCAACACTGTGATATAGGCAGAAGTTGGGCTCACTTGACTTGTTGGCATCCCCAGGTCTTTTGGATGGAGGAAGGGTGATCAAATCATCTTTGACACATAAGTCAAAGAGCCTCCGGGTAATTCCAATATCGAAGGAGTACGGCTTGCTCATACGCTCCTCCAGGGTTGGCCTAGGAATGGGGGTGGGTTGATTCCTGACTATTTGTCGAGGTGGGGGAAATGACAAGGTATGGGTTGTCTTTCTTTCCCCATTGCCACCATTCACTTGTGGAGCTGTCTCTATAGTGTGCACATCCCGGCTGGCGACCTGCTTATCCTTCATCATCTTCGGCCTTGCTATAGGTGGAACAGGGTTGTCTGCATAGAACATCTCTATGTCCGTGATGAACTTGTTCAAATCATCAAAAGTTCGCACTTAGCTGTCAGCAGCCTTTCATGGAAGTCTGCTCGCAGCCCTCTCTTGCACAATCCAACCGCGTCTTCATTAACCGGAGGATTGGGACATCTCATGCTGAAATTCCGCCAACGTTTGATATAGTCGGCGGCAGCCTCATCTCTTCTCTGCCTCAATGACGTCAGTTCCACGAGTGAAACTGGTCTTTCCGTCATCCTGAAACGCTCAATAAAGCGCCTTTGCATATCTTCCCACCTAGCCACAGATCCTGGCTTCAACTTTGAATACCACTCGAAGGCTGATTCTGTGAGAGTGGTAGGGAAAAATCTAAGGAGGTATGCATCCTCCAGAGCTAATTCTCCCATGTGAGTCATGTACATGGCCAGATGTTCATTCGGGGACCCTCTCCCATCATATTTAGAGCATTTAGGGACCTTCATCACGTCTGGTGGCAATTTCTTGAACTGGTACTGGATCGGATATGGGACCCGGTACAAGTCCACAGTGGCTAACCCCTCCTCATGTCGGGTCAGCGTGGCTTGAACAATATTTTCAATCATTGCCCTCTGAGACAGGGCTGATAAGTCTTGCAGTGACTGAAACCTCTGTGAATTATGCTGGATTTCCTCCTCTGCTTGCCCCCTCTGTATCATCTGGGGGATATTTGGCTGAGCCACAACCTGCCGGATATGGGGCTGGTTGTGTTGTATAGCCGGGGGTTCATTCGAAACTTCCGCTACCCTATGGGGTTGCGGCACCTGCATAGCTAGCAAGCTCTTGATCAACACCTTCAATTCCTGATTTTCCTTCATAATATCTGCGATGTCAACGCGCTCAGGCAGAGGCTCTTAATCATCGGTGCGTGCAGCCTCATCTATCTCCTCCTGCCTGGGCGGTTCTTGCTGGGGTGGGGTGGTCTGGGCAACTCCTGCTGAGGTGGTTCCATCGTCAGCGGTGTGGCTCTCAGGTCCTGGCTTCGTGTAACTGGCCCAAGACGAGTGTGGGGACGAGAAAGTTCCCCGATCTCATCTGGCCGGTTAGTGCTTGATGTTGTATAACAGTTGAAGACGTATTTGTCATCTCCTGCCGCCTTATTCGTCATCCTTCTCGGGGCTGCCCCCGGATATATGAGCTGGGTGGATATTGATTCCCGCTCGACCCCTTCCCTGCTTAGAACCGGTTCTGCCTCGTAACCGAAACCAACCACCAATTTCCGGGTGGGTGGGGCAAACTTGACAGTAGGTTGTTGAGAGTGAGAGGATGTGTTATGGATCCTCTCGTCATTCTACTGGGGAAATGATGCCCCCATCTTCTTAGACTTGGCAAACTCCTTATTTCTTGCCATCCAGTTGTATTGCTGGGCAAATTGTCTTGTCGACTTGCTCGCATATGAGCGTATGCCCCCTGCCGAACCGGTAACCCTATCTCGGTTCCTTCTGGCAATGCACTGAGATATTTCATGAGGGATGTCATATCCCTCCTGTTTCTGAGACTGGTACCATATGTCCTCCCGGATTTTGAAGTAGGTATATTTTCCTACCTTCTTAATAATGAACATAGGTCGACTCCTTGATTGGTTGGTTCGACCATTCCTTGGAGAGCTGCCAGCCTGAATCGTTGCTCGATCATTCTTCTCAATTTTGCGGGCCTGGGTTATCTTCCTGGCCCCATGTTTGATGGTTGGATTGTATTGCATTCTTTTCTGCCTGTTTTCACTATCCAGTCGGGCCAAAGTGTCGAACCGATTGAATAGAGGAATCATAGTAATCTTGGGAACATATCTTCTTGGCTCGTCCCTGCCCCATATGGGCGTGGCCGGACGGCCGTTCCAGTAGATTCTCATTGCGCTGACCAGGAAAGATCGGCGTGAGGAGAATGATGTAGATGTTCTCCCCACCCGGAATTTCTTCATCTGCGGTCCCTGCTGAGAACCCGACACTTGATTAATAGTGAACGTCACATGATCTGCCACCGGCTCCTCCTGAACCGTGGTTTTCGTCTGTGCCTCGACAACTAGCATGATTTGTTCGATCGGGGATATGGCATCATCATCCGCGATCGGTTCAGCGAGTCTGACTCCCAAGCATTGAGCAGTCTGGACCACTGGTGGAAATGCTCCGAAAGACACTGGTTGTGACAGGAATCCTATCACGCAGTATTCCACGTAGCCCTCGGAAAACGTGACCTTTGATTCCATTGCTTAACTCCCTGCAAAAAGAAGAAAAGTCTTGCTATTAAATGTAGAGAGTTTTATTTAAAATAATATAGGATGAATATTCTTTCAATGAATGCTACGACAGAGAGATGAAGGGAAAGAGAGGTCCCACTGGGCGTGCCAATTTGTGAAGCCTCGAATGAAATATTAAAAATATATAAAAATATGTGGTATTGAAGATATGGTTTGAAAGTTCATTTAACTTTCATTTATTCTGAAAAATGAACTCTCGATATCCTATCTTTGGCTACTATGAAAATACATGATATTTTATAGAAAATATTAGCCAAAATATATGATATGCATATAAAATATATGTCGAGGTTAGGGTTCATAAAATTTGTCTTTGGACCTCTCTCCATCGGAAGTTGCGAATTTCCGATGTTAATTACATCGAGACTCTCGAACACCCTTGATTAACTGTCGTAGCAACTCGTATATGAAAGAAAACATTCATCCACAAAATATCAGCGTATGGGGATTATGACCCATAAAATCAATGGGATGCAGACTTAACATTTAAATCGACGACAGCATAGCGACCATATAAGGTCAAATGACAATGCAAAAACTTAGTATCTAAGCTTAAGGGTATGGACAAGGATTCCAACAATACCTTGCAATAGATTAGTCTCCCAACTCAGTGTCTTATATCAAGACATAGGTTGAATTATTAAAGCTAATCAAAATCTGAGTATATTCAAATCGAAATCTATGTTAATTTCATATATATATATATATGAAATCTAGTCCCACATATGGACTCATCAAAGTCTATCTCCTTACATTACGGATGAAGACAAATATATGCTTGGATTTAGGAAAGGGTCATGGTCTTTAATTTTAAGTCTTGATATCTTAGACTTAGTAAAATTAATAAAATGGTATATGTGCCTGGTTCAAGAGGTTCTCGGCGGCATCCTAAAACCAATCACCTTACTATTAGCGCCTGGTTCAAGAGGTTCTCGGCGGCATCCTAAAACCAATCACCTTACTATTAAAAGCCCCTAGTCTTTATGCACATAAGACCGGGCCTAGGATTTGACATGTTATGGAGCAAATATATTACTCCCTCTCCCTCTAAGCTCTATCTTAACCCAGCCGGAGATGGATCCTGATGGGGATATTGCCATTAAATTCCAAGCATAACAAGAGATATGTTCCCCGGATACCTCATGCATGTGTCTACCATATCAGACCCTGCACTGTCAAGTCCGGACCTTTGTCAAATAGAAAATATTACATGGCTCTCACTGCTAGAATTCTCATGAAATAGGTCCCAAAACTTGATATGTTATGAGGTTGGATTATCCAAACTCTTGGGTGAGGAGGTTTCTAGCCCGCTTATAAGCACTCCTAGCCTTCAAAAGGTGCTTAGGAAAAGATGACCAGACCATGCTCCATTTCATATGGGATGTTGGGCTTGGTCAGATTTATTTGAGCCTGATCCCTAGGCATGTTCATGGTTAAGTTCATTAGATTGATCTTATGTGTATCTTAGGATCAAATGCTTTGTATCGATCTCTCCCTCTCTAGACTCTACTCAAACCCAACCAAGAATAGGTCCATTAGGGGTGTCGATATCAGATTTCAAGGATCCGGGTGTCCATCATACTGCCTTATTATGAATCTTGATAAAACTGACCTCGGATTTAACAGAAATCAACACTCGGGTTCTGAGTTTTGAATTTAAGTTCTCAACTCATATTTCCCTTAGACCTCCGGTCTTAATCAGATCTGGAACATTCATAGGTATGTTTCAAGATCTCTTTCCTCTTAAGCTTAGGATTCATCAACATTCAAAATTTGGTTTAGGTCCGGCCTTACCCATATATGGGTCCGGAATTTCTCCTCTTATCTTTATGGATAAGGATCTCAATTGCAATTATATGATTGATATGAATACCAACCTAAGCCTAGCTATCTAGCCCCTGAGTGCCGCTAGACTTTAGGCCTATGATCGACCATGGACCTGATCCTAAAGTGATCAAAATGCCAAGTAAAATGAGGCTTATATAAGCCTGAAATATACATCACCCGAATTTCCCATATTGGAATCTGCCTTAAGTGCTGATTGAAGCCCGAAATGTAAGTAAAACTGGCTTACATGAACCTGAAATACATGTTACTTAAATGTTCTGGAACCTGCCATGAGAGGTCTCCCTCCGGACCCGATTACACCCAGATTTGTGGTGCCACTGAGACTAGGATCCAAACCTCCAAAATGGGGAGAAAAGTTGATCCTACCATTGACCTTGGACAAGCCATTATCCGGTACTGAGCCATGTATTAGAATTTTCCCTATGATTGGTGTTAAACCATATGAGAATCCAGGCCTATATAAGCCCGAGATATATGTCACTTGAGACACTTATGCTTGGCTACCCAACCTGCTATCCCAGTCCCTTACCTATGTGGAAGGGTATTTATACAAGCCCCTCCATTGTGTTTGGAAAAACTTGCCTTATGACAGATGCTAAATGAGGCCCAAAATCCTATGCAAAATCAGGCTTATATGCACCTGAAATTGAGACAACTGAGTCTGGTTATAAGCCTGTCATATAAGACTTATATAGGTTATAAGATACCCCTCTCGGCCCTCTACACAATCCAGGTCAAAGGCCAGACAGTATCCCTCCTACAGCCGAGAGGTTCAACAGGAATTTGTTTAGGCTGGGTCCTGTTTAGGTATAAATTCAGGATCTTGGCTATCATCTAAGATACTCCAAGGGGAAGATCTTATTTGACTTGGGATTTATGCAATTGAATTCAAAATTCAATGGTTTAGACCTAAGTATTGGAACTTTGACCCTGGAATCATCAAAAATTTGTATTGAAACCATGTATTGAAATTTATCTAATGACAAGTACTAGCTCTACTTCGGATGAAGCCTGAAATACCCTGTAAACTTAGGCTTGTATAAGCCTAGAGTCTCTATCACTTGAGCCTCTCAAGCTCAGTTGTAGGTCTGCTATATAAGTCCTTTATCCAGGCTGTGGAATATTTCTACTGATCTGATTTTGTTCAGATTCGAGGTCAGCTGAAAATTCTCCAATAAACCAGGTGGCCTATGGCCGGGAGGCACATGGGGAGGCCCTACTGCTAAATTTGGGAATCTTTAGCTCAAAAATCCCTCGGATATGACCTTACAACTTTCCTTATAACAGAAAATCAGGGGGGGGGGCATTATCAAGTCTGGGTAATTTCAAAGCGGAGTACATAGAAGGGCCCTGAATTAGATTCCTCCATTTCTATATGTTTGGTGAGGACTATATCAAATAAGGCTAGGCTCGGTCAGACTGTCTGAAATGGGTATTTGAATTCTTTATGATTTCAAAGCCTATGACCGGGGATTACACTTCAATAAACACCCTGGCTCACTCCATGAACAAATAAGTTCCACAGCCGACCTATGGGTACTTGGAGATGGCAGACTCTGCCTGTACATCCGGTCATATATATGATGATACATGATCATCAATCCAACACATTTCACTTGTGCCATGTGGTGCAGAACACACCCTTATATGGTGAAGTTCAAATTTATCATATCGGGGTTACCTTGTCCCCTCTTGAAGGTACAGATATGAGAACCACCCTCCCCTCTCGGCAATTAAGCTTATTAGCTCACTCTCTATTATGGGATGGACCGAAAGGATGAATATGTGGCTTCGGCTATTATCCAGAACATGTGGACACAGCCTCGCTAATCAATTGGATACCATATATATTCCCAATTGTGATGGTATGAACTGCCTTCTATTAACATAGAGGTTCGGTCCATGATTGACCCCCTCTTTACATGAAATTTTTGTCCCAACAATGAGCCGAGCTCATGTGCTCTCTTCATTATGGAATGAATTAAAAGGAATGGGCATATTGCCCCACTTTCTGTCCGAGACAGGTGGGTTGAGTTATGCTTCATCCCACTATGCTCCGGATTAGAAATCACCTTCCATAGGGCTTCCCGGCCTTGATCCAATATTTCAAAGTCCCATTTGCCCAACTATGTCCGGGCTCTGTAATTCTGTTTCATCTTGACAGATTAGTGCTCAGTCTAATTTATAATTAGACTTCAAACTTTTACTTCCTTCTCACTTTCGGAATCAACTCCTCCAACCAAATTCTTATAAATCATATGTATATATATATATATGAGATGGTCCATGATCACTATCAGATGCATATCAGCATATATTTGATTGAAACCATGGGGTATGTAACACATTCTTGTGTCGATGGAGTTGAACTCCAATTCCATCCAATTGAGGTCATCTTCCCCTCTTGGAAATACATGTCTTCATACACAAGAAGAACCAACCTCCTAGGGGTTTGGCCTGCAATTGGCTCTCCTTTACCATAGGGCGGATCCAGGGGACTGTGCACATAAATTCAATCCCACCCGGAACACATATATTGAACCAGGCCCGATATCAAACCTGTTATGGGCATAAATTCTATATCACATATGGTTCTTATAACCAGTATATATATATGTATGCAATAGTCTTTGCTCATCTTTATAAGTATCAATATTTGGTTCAATCATGCCATATGGCATATTACATATCCTCATATGGTGGGATGTACATATGTCCATAGCCTCATTATATCAAGGCTTCTTCACCCCTCTAGGGAATACATAGAGATGAAGTCTGCCCCGCACTATGTCTTTTCCATTATAAGACAGACCAAAAGGACCATATATATATTTGATCCTGTCCGGGACATGTTCATGGAACTATGCCCAATATTGGGCTCCAATTTGTCCCTTGGCACCCTCTGCCTCCTGATCTTATAATCAGAAGGTAATTATATGTTTCCATGGTCGGATGTCATGGCTTTTTCAAGGCCCGGTTGGCCATCTTCTTCCCATTCTTTTACTTTATCTAAGGCTACCCGGGGAATCTTTGGTCCATCATTTGGGCCCCAAAGAGGCCGGGTATAACCTCCATCCTTGCTTGATAACCTGAAACCTCATTGTATTGCTGCTGGAGTAGTTGAACTTTGAGGGATATTCTTCATAATTTCAAGGCCGGGAAGGACTGTTAGAAGAGATATGAGGGAGAAAGGGCAGGCCTATTCAAGGGGAAAAGGTCTATAAAGGTGATATGAGGGTGTATCCGGGGAGCGATATGGGCTCAATTATGGGGCTAATGAAGGTTTATTATAGGCATAAGCTCCTGATGTAGCTCATACACATATAAGGATCAATTTCAGGTCTAAGGTGATCAAAGGGGTCTGCGGAATCCTAGTATATGTCTAGGACTTTCAGGTTCAAGCAGGGAGATATCCTGCTAATATAGGAGAGGAATCAAGGGGATTGAGCTCATGATGGTTATAGCATCTAGAGGAGGGGACGGCTTAGGTAATGGCCATGATATCTTACCTTAGATCCCTCAAGACTTGCCCTTGATTCTCTTGCAGAACCCCTTCACCCACTGCCTCTTCTTTGAGCTGCGGGTATCCCCTTGGTAGAATTTCTGCAGAGCCTCTTTCTTTCTTTTTCTGTCTCCTCTCCCGACCCCCTCTCATGTGCGGGGGCTGTCCTATTTCAGGTTCAAGCAGGGAGATATCCTGCTAATATAGGAGAGGAATCAAGGGGATTGAGCTCATGATGGTTATAGCATCTAGAGGAGGGGACGGCTTAGGTAATGGCCATGATATCTTACCTTAGATCCCTCAAGACTTGCCCTTGATTCTCTTGCAGAACCCCTTCACCCACTGCCTCTTCTTTGAGCTGCGGGTATCCCCTTGGTAGAATTTCTGCAGAGCCTCTTTCTTTCTTTTTCTGTCTCCTCTCCCGACCCCCTCTCATGTGCGGGGGCTGTCCTATTTATAAGCCACTGGATGGGTGCTGTTCACCCGAGAGAGAGAGAGGTCGTGCAGTGTATGCATGAGGAGAGTGGGGCCACTTCTCCCTGAACGTGGGGAGAGTGGGACTTGACCAAGTCAGGGCCGTGAGGTGGAGGAATCCTGGCCTTCGGTTGCTCCCTGATCTGTAGTGGGTCCATCTCACACTAAGTATAAATTCTGGCCCTTGATTAAATGCCCCGTATCCTTTCTTGATAGCTTAATCCAAGCCCTCCTTTGATCAGTCTTGTAGATGACAGATTATATGTCATCTAAAGCTTAGTTGGAGCTAGGCCTTGTTGCCTACGTGAAGGGAATTATCCCATGTAATCAAATATTCCATTAAGGATGGATCCAGTGGGTATTATCTTGTTAAGGATCCAATTTGGCCATCTCAACATACCGGACTGTATTGGGCATATATATCCCACCCGGTCGATGGGTATTCCATCCAATCTCAGCCATCCATCTTCTTAATGGATATTAACTTTGTTAAGGATCCAAGAAGGCCTTGACATCCGGTAATCAATATCACTTATAATTTGTCCATCGGATATCCCATTATGGTGGATCCATTGGATCTTATCCCATTAAGGATCCAATAGGGTCACTTCAGTGGACCGGAGAGGATCCATGCTTCAAATAATTTGTTGATTGACCAATCCTGTCCATTGGATGGTCCCGGATCCTTTTGAATTGCGTAACCTGTTCTTTCTTTCCTCCTTCCCCCGCGGATCCTCCTCCTATCTGTTTTCTTGTTAAGTCTCCTAGTTGGAGACAAACTCTCCACCCGCGAGGCCTTCTTTTAGCTGGCCTTCCACCTTCCTCTGTCGCACCATTCAGGCTCTGCTGCAGCTTGCATATTGCCAAGGGAGATCATTGATCCTGCTGACTGGAGCTCTCGGGTGCCCTTTTCTTCTTCTTGGGGTCAAGCCGAGGAGGTGAACATCCTCCTAGCTATTCCCGGGTGAGCATACTTAATTGATTTCTTTTTTTTAGCTTTATATGATGTACATGTATGAAATTTTATTTTCTCTTCTCCAGTCTCCTGTCGGCAGCATCTCAATTGCCCCATATCATGTTTGCATTTTGCATATAGATAAGTGGCCGGTTATGTTGGGATGTCCCTATATGTCCATCTCCCTGATTTATATGCAAAATCCGGCTTTTTCATGCATCATCTTTGTTTGGGGCCTTCATCAATTATCCTTCTTCCCCCTCCTCTTTGGCTAGACAGGACATATGTCCTACAAATATATGTATGAAGTTGAGGACCCGGCTCTTCAATGTGCTGGATTGGGTTCCCTTGAGTAGGTCTATTAACTGCCATCTCTCTATGTTGAGCTGAGCATGTCCGAGGCCTTGAAGCAGGAGCCTAATTGGCTTCTGCAGATTACTCCCGGCCTTCCCTCCTTTTGGCTAGACAGGAGACATGTTCAACAAGTAAATGTATGAATTTGAGGACCCGGCTCTTCAATATGCTGGATTGGGTCCTTTTGAGTGGGATCCATTGGCTGCCCTCTCTCTTTTCATATATATCCGGCTGTGAGCCTCCTGTTGACAGCATATCACCCAAGTGATCATAACCGGATCTATTAAACAGAAGTCAATTTGGCCTTCTGTTTGTTATTTCCGGCTCTCCCTTCTTCAGATTTTTGTTGTGAGCATGTCTTCACATCACTAACAAGTATATGTCTAGCTGGATATATATATATCCGAGGCCTTCAAAGAAGAGCCAATTTGGCTTTTTGCATATTATCTCCGGCCCTCCCCCCTTTCAAATGTCCATCGGCAGCATGCCTCCTGCCTTAGGTCATGTATTTTACATCCATATGCATGGTAGGTTACATTGGGAGGTCCTGATTTAAGGGGGCATATTCATCATATATAGGAGGCTCAACTTCTTCATATGCTACCTTTGGCCGGCCTTGGATATATGACCTTGGGCCCTTCCTTGATCCACATGGTAAGCTATATGCTCACAATCCTTTGCCCTTTTGTTTGAACGGATATGTGCCAAACTGACCGGGCATAGAGCCTTATTTCCTTTGTGATTTCCTGATCTTCTATTTTCTAGGTTCCTTCAAATTCTGCCCATATATGTGCTGAATTTCATTCTTTATAGGTCCCCCTTCACCTAGTCTGCTTCATATAATGGTGTTGGGGTGGAGGGAATTAAGCATTTCTAACTCCCCATTTTTTTATGCCTATGTAAAAATTCTGAGTGCCAACAGTTATATGCAAGGACTTGTAGTTGTGATTAAGGGCTCTCTAGTATCCTGAGGTTTTTCACAGTGTGTTGGGTTTTTTTTTTCCGGCAAAGTATGGTTGAAGTACTTAACTAGTTTATCAAGATTGGCAGATATAGAAACCCCAGTAATTACCTTTTTTCATGCTTGAATTAATTTTAAGGTTTGCGTATTTGGTAATAGGACACACGTTATAAAGCTATTTTCGCTAATAATTAACTTCACTCGTCCTTGTAGAGGTTGGCAGCTATGCAAGCTGAAGTTACTAATTTTTGTTTTTTTCTGCATCCATGAGTTAGGTGCACGGATTGCTTTTGGTGATGGGATGCTTATAATTGTTGCAAAGAATCGAAGTGTCATGGAGAATGCTCAAGATAAGGTATGGACTATGGACCTTAGCCCTCAATCATTTATTTTGTTTGGTATACGGATGTGATTTCTTGATTTATGTAATGCGATTCTCTTGGATAATGAATGATCTGTTTTGATTCTTACCACGGGTTCTATATATTTTTCTCTTTATGTATATGCATTTAAAGGGTCCCTAGGGATTTAGTTCAGGAGGGAGACATTCTTGAAAGTTGAAATTCGCATTCTGGGCACCGGGCGGTAGTCCCTTCGTTCCATTCCATTCGCTATTGTCTGTGCGCCCTTCACATTCAAAAGATGTGCTAGTCAATTTCAGGCATCTGGCTTTAGTTTTTGTTTTATAATAGGATTTAAAGCAACTCAAACGGTTGATACTTGCTACTTTTGCTGTGTTTTTATTCCGGCAACATTCTAGTTTTTTCGTTGACAAGCTGGCAATTGTCGAACAATATGGTTCCGAGCTTGATGCTCGCAAACTTGTGGTCAAGCATCCATGCTCATTTTATAATCTTTGCCATTCTTTCTTGCAAAGTACACATATTCTTCAGAAATCTAATTTTTTACCTTTCAATTTGCAGGTTAATGATGTTATCCGCCAGATAATTTAGTTTGTAGGATCTACAAAGGCGTTGTAGATCATCTTGCGTGCCGAGATCCGATTGTTATTAGTATTCTTGAAATTCTTATCGTGACAAGAGAGCAGATCATCTTGCGTACAGGTTATTGTTAGAATGAAACGGTCAATTTATTGCAAGTTTTCCGGGTGCAGTTGTTTTATTTATGGTTGGCATAGACGCAATCACGGTCGCCCCGCATGGGGATTGGGAGGAGCCCCGCGTATCTGTGGCGGTGGACCTTTCGTCTTTTCCATGGGCTAACTACAGCTGTCCGACGTGTAAGCATCTTCGGATCCTAACCAAATCAAACAGAGATCCTCAAAATGGTTGGCACTACTCCCCAACTCCGTCGGAGGAAGGAGACGGCGGACGACAGCCTCTCGCAGCTGTGGCGGTTGACCGTACGCTTTTTCCGTTGACTAATTACAGCTTTGCGATATGTACACATTTTCAAATCTAACCAAGCCAAACAGAGACCCTCAAAATATAGGCAGTACTCCCAACTTCGTCGGACGACGGATGACAGCCTCTCCTGCCGGCGACTTTTGAAGCCTATATATTATTATTAAATGCTCGCTTCGCTTAGGGAAAGAGGGCTCTCCTCTATCCGTTAATTGCCTCGCTAATGGAGGAATAAAGAGGGTTCTCGTCCTCTGTTCTTTTCGGCATTTAATGGTGCTCCCCTGTTTCTTTGGCTGAGGCACGTCAACAAGCATATATAATTATCTTCCTGAGCACACGATCAAAAGCTCGTCATCAACGTGTTCTTGCTCGTTCGACTGTTTCCCTTTTGACAACAAACTTGCAGATGGATCGGGTGTTGCAATTATAGATAGACCATGCCCTTCTCATCAATCAATTAACTAGTTGAATTAATTCTCATAATCTAGCTAGCTAGTTAGATACTTATCAGCCAATATCTTCCTTTTTCACTTAATTTTCATGTGCATGGCTGGGTTTGAAGGATCAAACAATCCACAAAGAGAGATCGAGAGAGATGGGGATTTTGGGCAATATTTCTTTTTGGGGCTCCGGCAATAGACGCAATCGCTTGTGTTCAACTCTTCAGAGAGAGAGTCTCAATATTGAGGTCTTCTGTCACAACTCTTCTGCCTCAAAAAAGTGACCGTCTCTTATTTCTTCGGACGGTACTATTGGGTGCTGTGTGCGAACTAAATACACTGTTTTGATGGTCACGTTCCAATAGGGTTGACCCCTTCCTTGGGTGGCATCATAATCTATCTCTCCACCCCTTTGCATCTTTTGTCTGAACTATTCATTCTCTCCTTTTGACTACAATCTCTGCGGACAATGAGCTAAACTTAGACTTCTCTCGTGAGGTAACAATGGAAGAGAAGCTAATGGGGTGTTTGGATACGTGTTTGGTTGTTTCTTTTAACACCTCTTCTTTTTTAAAAAATGAGGTAACCTTCTCTTACAAGCTCCCTTGAAAACAAAATAGAGGAACCGTTGTTTTTTTTCACGAGAGATCCGGGTGATCTCTCGACTATTCATTCTCTCCTTTTGACTACAATCTCTGCGGACAATGAGCTAAACTTAGACTTCTCTCGTGAGGTAACAATGGAAGAGAAGCTAATGGGGTGTTTGGATACGTTTTTTTACCTTTCTTTTACCTATTTTTTAAAAATGGTGAAACAACCGTGTTTGGTTGTTTCTTTTAACACCTCTTCTTTTTTAAAAAATGAGGTAACCTTCTCTTACTAGCTCCCTTGAAAACAAAATAGAGGAACCGTTGTTTTTTTTTACGAGAGATCCGGGTGATCTCTCGACGCTGCCGCCGCGTACTCCTCTCCTTCTCTCATACGGCTTCCTCTCCGGAAACCCCCGCGTACTCCTCTCCTTCTCTCATACGGCTTCCTCTCCGGAAACCCACGCGCTCGTCTATCTCGGTCTCACCAAGGCCCTGCGTCGTCTCCATCCCCTGCTTCGACGTCTGTCGCTCGTCTCTCTCTCTATCGGCTAGCAGCGTTGTCTCCCTCCTTCGGTTGGACACTACATCCCCTGGTTCGTCGTCCCGCACTTGTCCTTCGGTTGGATGTCGTCTCCAGCTTGCTGTTCAAGGACTGATTGCTACCTCCCAGGATTTGCGACGGACGATTGGCGGTTCACCGGCTGCTTGGTATCTTCCAGTTCTCCTGCACTGCACTTCAACTCACGGAGGTCGATTGGCAGAAGGTACTCGCTTCTACCCCATATAGGTTGCTTATCGTTGTGCTTTGGATCAAGTAATCTACGTTGGCACATTTTTCACATATTTATGGGGGTGTAAGATTGCCTGATAAATTGACTTTTTACTATGATAATTTATTTTCTTAACAAAATTTGTTCACAGAGATGTTTGACCGGCGTTATGAGTTTAAGTTCTTAAAAGATTTTTTTTTTCTTCTTGAAAAAGAAATAGAATTTTGTTTCTGCACAGACACTTTGATCAGGATCCGACGGCAACACCCCCTATCCTGCCCCTCCTTTTCTCTACGTTCCCAACCCCCTTGTCAGCCTGGAAATTTAGTTACCAGCAATACGTAGTTAGATTGCATAATAAATTATGTATAGAATACATTCAGCATACGTGTATATTACATTTAATTATTCCCTACCATGGATGCATAATAAATTTTACCTTAGTTAGGTTGCATATTACATTTTAAATATTTTGTGATACATGCGTGCGTACGTTGAGGTTAACGTATATGTTTATGTACATTTGTTGGTACATTAAAGTCAGAGATGGACGAAACACAAACAACTTCGGCGAGCGGAAATAGTGATAGGATCAAGTGAGATCAAACACGTTCGGCATTCCTGACTAAAATGTTGGTAGAACATCATAGAAATGGAAAAAGAGCATCGTCAAGTTGGAAGCCAGAAGCGTGGGAAGCCATGAGATTGGAGTTTAGTAAACGATTTGGACTTAACGTTACAAGTAAACAGCTTAAAGCGCGTGTTCAAGTAATGAAGAATGATTTTGTCATTATAAGGACTTTATTTAATCAAAGTGGATTTGGATTCAATCCAAATTTGAATACATTTACGACAACTGATGAAGTCTGGGATGCTTATATTCAGGTGACTCAATAACCTATTTGACTTTATAGGTGTCGTTAACTATAATACAACGTCTTATGTAACTATGCATATTGTAGAAACATCCAGAAGCTAAAACATGGAGGGGAGTTACGATTCCACTATACAATGAGTGGTACGAAATTTTTGAAGGTAATTGACTTCAATATTTTTAGTTCATAGACAAGCTTTTGTGTTAGTTTATGTTGACAAGTAATAAATATTGCAGGTGCCAAGGTTTCTCGTAGTCGAGCTCAAAATACTCTTCCTCCACAACGAAGTCCAATAGTTGATTATTCATATAACACACCTGATAATGAGCATGCTGTGGACCTGACCAAAGATGGTAGTTCTACCTCAAGTCCAGAGTTCAAGTTAGCGACAAGGTCAAGAAAAGATAACAAAAGAGCTTCAATCACTTCTGAGGATAAGTCAAAGGGGAAAAGACAAAAAGAAACAAATTTGGTTGAAGCAATGTTGAAAGCAACCGATGAGTATAAGAAGTCAACGATACCAACTTCATTTGAGATGATTCAAGAGTGTGTGGAGATCATAATGAAGATGGAATTGAGCCCACTAAATAAAGCAAAAGCGGCAGACATAGTTAGGAGTGGGAATGCATATCTTGTTTTCCTCAAATTTGATGAGGAGACTCGTTTAGAATGGTTGAAGATGCACTTGAAAAATAGTTATGAAGTGATGATGGTCGTTTGCAGTATATGTTATTCTACTGTTTACTTGAATTTTCTTTTGTTAACGAAATTTTCTTATTCGATTAGTTTATAGGTGTTAATGTTAGTTAATATGTAATGAGTGAATATGTTCTTCATTAAGTTTGTAGTGTTCAAGCCATATTCAATTATACTTTATGTTATATGTCAATTGTGATTGTTACATTTCTTGCAGTGTTATGGAAACTTTTGAAAATGATGAAAACTTGGAGGTTCAAATGGAAAACGAAGAAGAAATATTTATGAATCGTCGCCATACATTTTTTCGTACTATGATTGCAATTGTATATGAAGCATACAAGTCTTCTACATCACAAAAGAAACGTGTGCAAGATTCTTTACTTAGCGGGAAGGAGTATAAATTAGAACTATGTTCAGGAGCTCCAACAAGATTTCGTGAGGTTTATAGAATGAACAAAGCTGCTTTTACGACTTTATGTAATCAAATAAAGGCTACAGGTGCAATAAAAGAAAGTGTACGAGTAGATATAGAAGAGATGGTGTTAACAGCATTATACATATTAGCAAATGGTGTAAGTAATCGTTGTGCTCAAGAAAGATTTCAGCATTCAGGTGAAACTATAAGTAGGCGATTCAATCAAGTTGTTGAGGTTCTTCATTTGTTAGCACCAGATCTGATTTCCTTACCTTCACTAAGGACTCCACAGTACATTGCTGATAGGCAACACTTCAGATTTTTTAAGGTAAAAAAATGTCCTTTTATGTAATTACTTATATATGCCCGCCTTATTTTCTCAACTTTTTTGCAGGATTGTATAGGAGCTATTGATGGAACACATATAATGGCTGAAGTTCCAGCAGATGATAGAATACGTTATCGCAATCGAAAGGGACATGTATCACAAAATGTGATGGCTGCATGTTCGTTTGATATGACTTTTCTTTATGTTCATGTTGGGTATGAAGGATCAGCTGCTGATGCGACAGTTCTGGAAAATGCATTGAGCTCGGGATTTTATGTACCTGAAGGTAATATATGTGAATTAAGATTTTAATTAATATGTCATAATTTGAAATTTTTTGATCAGGGAAATATTATCTTGTGGATGCTAGATATGCAAACACACCTAACTTTCTTGCACCATATAGAGGAGTGAGGTACCATCTTAAAGAGTTTGGTCCAAGTCATTCAGCTCCAAGAGATTAGAAAGAACTTTATAATTTGCGGCATGCTTCTCTGAGAAATGTGATAGAGCGAATGTTCGGCGTTCTTAAAGAACGTTTCCGAATATTTTTAAGGCCATTAGAGTATCCCATTGAGGTTCAAAGCAAGATTATTATAGCAACATGTTCACTTCACAATTTCATACGAAATGTTCAATGTGGTAAAGATGAGACATGGGTTGAAATTGAAAGGGACTGCGGCAGAACAATAGATGGAGAAGTGGATCATAGAAGAAGAGATAGAGTTCGACGCGAGGCAAATCATATTGGAAGATCATCGGAGAAACGCAGACTTGGAAAAGAGTTACGTAACAAAATAGCATTGGAAATGTGGGAAGATTATGTTAGTAGATGAAATTGATGTATAGGATTCATTATTCAATCATGTTACTTGACATTGTATACAATATGGAGGTTGTGATATTTTATGTTGTATTGACATGTACTTTGTGTCGTAGAAGTTCTTTTGATTTTAAAGCCATAACCAAACACTACTATCTAATTTTTAAAAATTATGACAGTTTTGCCAAACACAAAAAATTGGACTGGTTTGATTTTAAAAACAAAACTGAGAAGTCTTTCAATCTTAATTTCAAAACTGAGGTTGTCTTAAATTTAAAAGCGCTACCAAACACCCTATAAAGAAACTACCTTGATTCGCAAGCTTTCACCCTGCAGCAGGGTGCTTAACTTTTAACGGCACATCTGCCTAACGTAAGATTTTACTCGTAATGTACATGAATTACTTACGAAACTTCAATAATCATGGAGTGGTAAATCGTTTGAATCTGTTTCCCACTGTCAGAATTGCAGGACAAGACAAGAAAATTGTCCTTCTGTGAAATTCCAAAAACGCACGTGTGCTGAGGAGACCCAGGTCCAGGCTATGATAAAGGTATTGGACTATCCTCCGGTTGCCAATATGGGATAAAACTCTTCAACACTCTCCCTCTCGGCCAGTCACCACCGTCAGAGCCACGATAGGAATACACGGGGCAGGGCCGAGCGAAAATAGGAGTAAATCCACCGGAGGACAGAGCTTACAGCCTGACCAGCTCTGATACCATGTGAAATTCCAAAAACGCACGTGCGCTGAGATTATACTCTTCAACACCTTCGGTTCTCATCCTCTTCTTCAGGCTCTTTTTCCGGTTAAGCAAGCGGCAGAAAAGAAGAACAAAGCAATGAACTGCCCTCCTCTATATCTTTGCTGCTCTATTGCCGATCGATCACCAAGAGGACATCAAGGCAGTTGCTACAAGAAAGGAGGAACTTTGAGTTTGGAGTTGGGGGGAATCCCGTCAGTACTACAAATCCAACCAATTGCCGGAACAAAAGGAAGGAAGCAATAAAAGCGGCATCATGAATAACCTATGGGTAGGGCTGTAAACGGAGCGGTTACGGAGCGGATATAATGTTTTTGTATCCGCTCTGTTTAGCTATTCAAATAATCTGTATCTGGTCTGAATCGGATACGAATACGGATTGGATATTATAAGTCGGATAATCTTCGGATTCGGAGCGGATACAGATAATATCCGCTTCAAAATGTTAATTAAATATTATTTAATTAAAATATTTAATAATATACAAATACATAAAAAATAAAAGTATAAAATATAAAATTTATCATATATTTATTAACATTAACTTTGTATATTAATATATAATAGAGAATATTTAATCATATTTGTAAATATAATGATTTTAAATATATAATATATATTATGCATATATTATCAAAGATAGATTTGGAGCGGATCTTAAACGGAGCGGAGCGGGCATTTTCGTATCCGCTCCAATTAACATTCGGATAATATTCGTGTCCGGATATCCGCTCCGACGGATATCTAAAATCAGATATTATCCACCTAAACGAATACAAATTCGGAGCGAATTCGGATTTTATCCGTATCCGTTTACAGCCCTACCTATGGGGTAGTAGAAAAGCATTATAATCACTCTAATTGAAGATGTATAATTAGTTTAAACTCTATATATTATAATCTGATTTTTTTGGCTTATTTATTTAATATCAATAGGTTTTCACTAGCATAGAAGGATAGTTCAGGTGTAAGTCCTACTGAGTCTTTGGTGACTCACTCCTTCTTGTTGCTAATATTGTTTAGCTGATTTCGAGGAGCCTCTCCCTGATGAGGATTTGGAGAGGAGTATGAGGAGGATGTTGGTGTGGATCTTAAGCCACTTGAGGATCTATAAGACGAGGAGTTTGGTGACGGGTGATCATTGTATATTTAGGTTGTTTGAGTTTCCCTTTTGTTGTTGGTTTGATATTTGCTTGGTCCGACTTTATGATTTGTTGTTTGGACTATGTGTTGAGTCCGATTAGATGTTTGGTTTGACTATGTGGTGGTTTATTGACTCGGTGTCAAGTCTTATTATCGATTGGTTGTGATTTCCCGTTAGTATGTTGTGGGTATTGAGTTGATTGAGTTATTACATGTTGTTTTGTTTTATTCCGGATTGATGATGTGGAATTAATGTGTTCTCCCAAATTGTCCCAATTTTGCGGATCAATTTCCACTGCGTATTTGTATATTTCGGGTCGTGACAATGTACTCCAAGCCCTGATGGGGTTTCTTACAATATTGGGTCTGATTAAAAAAAAAGAATCAACAGATTCCCTTTAGAAAAGAAAAAGAGTTCGGATCACCTCAGTCTTTAAGAGAAGTGAATCATCTCAGCCCCCAATCAGAAATGGCCACTAGGACTGTTCACTGTTCGGTTCAACCCGAAAAACCAAACCAATACTTTGGTTTGAACGACCAATCGGTTTGGTTTGGTTTCTAGGACCCTTCAAACCAAACCAAACCAGTAAACCGAATAACCCAAATTAGATTAAATATTTTAGTTTAAGTTATATATAAGATAATATTTATGTATCTTTTCTTATAAAAATAAATTTGTTTTAAGAGTTTTTAAGATAAAATTAATGTAATCTATAAACATATACACAAGATTTTAATAGAATATGATTTAAAACGAACAAAATAAAATTATATATTGATATATCTACTATACTTTAATAAAATATGGTTTGAACCAAACCAAACCAAACCGAATTAATTTGGTTCGATTTGGTTTGGTTTGGGAGATAGTTTGGTTTGGTTTGGTATGAGAAAAAATACTCAAAAACCAAACCAAACCAAACCGTGAACACGCCTGATGGCCACGACTCCAGATCACTTAACTGACAGTTCAATAATGCTAAGGGTTGAACTGTTACCGTCGGTAATGAGTTGTATTAAGGTCGATAGTGAGTTCAACTTATCTCAAACATGACGGGTGATCGCTGTCTCTTTCGGAGATGACCCCGGTAGGCACCATCATCGAAGTCGGCTGAGAGGTGATTGAGGTGACCCTCCCCTTCTTCCATGGATGGCTTAAGCGCTTCACTCTTCTTGCACTAACAAGAAAGAAGACATTTCTTCGATGAGGGGTTATCTAACTGGTAACGTTTCTGCACTGTTAATCTTGTGCCAAGAGTTTCACCATGATTTGCTTTAAAATATCCAAAAGAAATAACCCAAAATCAACTATAGTGGAAAAAGAGAATCTTCCAGTAAATAATTTGAGGTTGAGGTGGGGGGATCATGATGGTCTATCCCATGAGATATGGAAATTGACGGGTGTCTAGTAAGTAAAAAAATATTATTCAAAAAGGGCTTAAGGATTGACTCTCCCATAGCCATGGGGAGGAGAATAGAAATACAGGCGGCCCACGGAACCTTGTTGGCATCAAAATTTTCAAAGAAAACAAAACGCTAGCGAATTCAGACATCTAAAGGGAGGATGAGAGAGAAAATGATGGTGGGCCCACCTTAGTGGCCTAATGGGCTAGCTGGGCTCAATAAGCCTTAATGAGTCCGATATGTCCAATGATGGCCAACAAAGATTTAAACAACATCTTTCATCCCACTCGACTCAAATTTGAGCAAAACCGAAGTCGGTTCGAAAATCCAGCTCGAATTCAATAAAATAAAGATAAATCAATGTAAATGGGCTTTGAAAAGGATTTTGGAAAAGATTAATGGGCCCAAATGGCCAATGAAATGGGTTCACTAGGAAGTGCTAGTCATACTCTTCGCAATGGTGCCCAAAACGTGAAATTCAGACATCAGAGTGCAAAAATGACCATTTTGCCCCTATCACATCGAAATAGATCATGGCATGAGCGGGAAAATTCGATTTCATCACAATGTCCATCTAGGATTAAGCCATACAATGCTTGAGATGGATTGGGAATCCAATCAATGGTCGGACAGTTATTCAAGAAAATTCGAATTTGGACGGGAGTCCGTGCCTTGCCAACTCAGGGGTAAAATGGTTCAATTAGCCTTCAAGTTGGTCCACAGGCTGAATATTTCAATTTCTCGGCTGAAGTCTTTGGTCTCGAGGATATTGATGTGATAAAATTAAAATTCGTCCACGAGAAGAGCTAATTGCATTCTATTTGCAATTTTTGGAATTTTAAACGGCCAAGATCGCATCAATCGAGAAGATTGGTAAAATCAGAAATTTTGGTGCAACTTGGAGCATCCCGGCCACACGTATTGATAGAACACGAGATACCGAGCAAATTTGGAGGTTATTTAAGTAATTCCGGTCGGAATAAATGTGAACCGGTCAGATCAAGAGCATCCTGATGGGAATTAGGTTGGATTCGGTTTGAAAATACCAGCTACCGCCGTTCCCTCCCCCTACCAGTGCGCCAGACCTCTTCCCCCGGTTTTCTTCAATGATTTAGGAGAAAATCTAGGAGATATTAAAGAGAAATATCATCTTATTGATTAAGGCATTGAAGAAAATAAGAGAAGAGAGAGAAAAAGGGGATCGTGGCCACCATCAGGGCAAGACCATGTCGGCCGAGCATGGCTCAGTTGGCAACACCCTGCTCCACGTGGGAGCAGGGCCTGGTTCGCCTCCCGGCGGCTACAAGCCGGGTGCCCCAAGGGGGGCGACTTCTGGGGATCAAGAGGGCTCGATCCCTCGCCACCCGCTTACGCGGCGGGTCTCTGGCCGCTGGGTCATCCGTGTCCAAAAAAATATCAGGGCAAGACCACGCACATCAAGAGATCTCCTAGCGCTTTCTCATTCTTTATCTCCTGGAATCAAAGGGATATTAAGAGGAGATATTGCAGCAATTAAAGAAAAAAAAAAGAGGGGGAATGAAGGAGATCGCGACCAGCAGAACCTACCAAAAGCAGGACGCGCGAGACCTCCCGGGAGAATCTCCCTGGCGGCTGGTTCCCCGTGCACCAGTCCTCGTGCTGGCCAGCCCCACTTCTCTCGTTGCGATGTCACCTTCCGTCTTTGGAGCCTAAAAAGGAGAAAGGAAGAGATTGCGGCAAAGGGCCCAGAAGGAAAGCCTGCTGTCGACTCCTCATTTTGGAGAGGCTGCAATCACAGAATAAAAAAGGGGAGAGCGAGAAGTCGTGCGAAAAATGATCATGGGGAGAGGATTCCTCCAGAGATAGCATAGCCAAGCAACAGAAGGACGAGTACCCGGGAAGCAGGAAGGAGAGCGACAACAAAGGTAAGAGGGACGCATAGTTCTCCCCTGGGTCTTCTCTGTGCTTGGTCGTGGTCGCAGTGATAGTATCAATGGCAAATCGATGTCAATACGCTCCCTGGATGTTATTTACGAGACCCGCAGCCCGTGTTAGGCGTCGATAACGCCCCAATAGCGTCGATGACGTCGTATACAGCAACGGAGTTGCCGTCTTTCCTCCTCGCTGGTCTTGGCAACGACAGAGGAAGGAGAGCTCGCCCGACGACGACTTGGCCTCCCATCTCCGCGTGTCGTCGGCAGCACCAGGTCCATTGATGGCCTCATCAACAGCTCCCCCCGGAGGCAGCGGCGTCTCACACCCATGGTGAGTTCACTCCGCGCCCCTTCTTCCTCGTGCCCATCATCCGGGAGCAAGCATGAACCGATGAACCGAACCTATTCGGTTCATTTTCGGTTTGACCTTTAAACAAACCGGTTCAGTTCGATTCAAGTGATCTTTTTGGTTCGATTTGAAAAAATTCAATCTTGGACCGAACCGAACTCAACCGTGAACAGTCCTACATGTACGTTTCTCTGCACTGATTCTTGGTAATAAGGATGTTCGACAATCATGAAAAATAGGTTTTTAAAAGGAAATGCTGTTCTTGGATAAAAAAAAGAGAAGAAAGAGAGCTGTAGTGCCCAAGACTAAGGAACAGTTATAGTCCTCAATTAAAAATAGTCATGATCTTAGGTCACTTAGGTGACGATTCAATAACAGGTAGTGAATCAATACTGAAAAAGAGTTGAACTGCTATCCACAACTTACTAACTTGCTTTCAGTCAGTTTGTATTAAGTTTAGTAGCGAGTTAATAAAGCATTGATAACAGTTCACTACCTTGCTAACTCATTACCGATAAGGACTAAACCACTATCAACGTCTTACTAACTACATACCACCACTTAAGTAATTTGGGGTTGAGACTGTTTCTGATTGGAGACTTAGACTATTCCTTCTATTAAGAATTAAGGTTATCCGAACTCGAAAAAAGAAAGGAGATAAGACATTGAGACAACTCTCTCCTTCTCTCATTCCCAACCTCTTTTTAGTTATATATATATATATAAATATATCCATGGTCCCACCAGATAACATGTTTTTTCCCCAACAAACACGATGTATAATTTCTTGTTTTTAACTATCTTATAATTTTATCTCCTAAACGTACAAAAAAAATTCACAACCAAAAGTCAGAATTTTATAGATACCGTCATGAGTGAGTGCTAGCAAGTGTTTTTTTCCTTGAAAGTAACCCATACCAAGACACATTGCCTTCAGTCTACCCTTGATTCCCTAAAGCAAAAAAATTTGGTGCTCGACACAGCAAAGATCAAGATACTCATGATATGATCCCTGTTTTTGATACTCTAATAAATATCAATCTATTTATTAGTTCTTTTTAATTGTATTTTATTTTTACTAATTTAAATATAATACAAAATATAAGATTGGCTCCGACGTTTCTTCTCAATCGTCCTCAACCGTATCAGCATCTACAATGTCAAGAGAATCAGTCAGAACTTGTTTACCTTTCTTCTACTTTATGTACCTCGACTAGATCATTATCTAGTCCTCTGTCTTTTTGCTAGGGAGGGAGGAATCTGGAATTCTTCGGCGAGAGAGACATCATCGAGAACTCCTTTTGCCCATTCTCAGTTTTCCATGTTGAACTCCAGTTATTCCATCCCTTCTCGATCGTTGACCCAAGCTTCCAAGGAGTTCTTCTCATAAAATATTTGATCTAAATCAATGTCCTCCTCTTCATTTGTTGGCTCCTTGATCTGTCGTCCTGAAGTCTCTGATATCTACTTTTTTTCCATCTGTTTCTGCTTCATTCTCTCTAAATTCTTCAGCTTTAGCCTCATATTGTAATTGTTGGGAATCGGTCGAATCAGATTGGCGCAGCGGAAACTATCCGATTCCACATATATCATTGTCTTGGTCTCGATCGAAACCGAACAACGTCGTCAAAACCGATATTCGAAACAACTTTAAACACGTACCTTTGTGGGATTCAAATAAGGAAAAATTAATTATAGACCCAATTATTAAAATAATTTTAATAAAAAACCCATTGACAAAATTAGGTTCATTAAAAACCCAGTCAACCTAATTTACATCACGAAAAACCCTTTCTGTTAACTCTACCGTGAAGCCACCATCCCCTTTTTACATAATTCCATTTCTACCCTCCACTCCCCTTACGTACTCTCCCGAAGCGATGCCTTGTTACGATTGTCGTCTCCTATTTAATCCGCGCGAACCCATTTAAACCTTGTTACGAATGCCATCTCCCGTATAATATATAATGTTTTATTTTTATTTTTTGAGATTTTTTAACATCAAACAGTTTTTTTCAAACCGTAAAATTATTTTTTTAATTTTTACAATTTTACAATTTTTTACGATTATAAATAAACTGTTATCATCTATCGTATTTTTATATATTTTTTAAATTTAAAAACGATCCTAACTTCCATAACAGGTAATACAACGTCATTGCTTGCTAACGTCATAAATTTTTATATATTTTACAATTTTTCTATTCTTTTTTAAGTTTTACCACATTAACATCAAAGATCTACCAGATGGGCAAAAGAGTCTTTTTCCTACCCTCATTAACTGTAACCATCCATAGTGGGGCGGAAGTTTTAACTATTTCCCAAATAGGGTTTTTTATTACAATAATTTGAGCACTGGGTCTTCCGTTAAAGTGAGATTTGTAAACTGGGCCTCCTATTAAATACTCCTTCAAATAATCCCTAAAGACTGGAGAAGATCGAGCGTTCTCACGCTCGTTCAGCCACTCAAGTGTGCGGCCTCTAGTCGTATCCACACGAGCTGCCTCCATAGTCGGGTTCTCCTTCGCGTCGGACCTTCCGACTCGCCCTGGATGAAGTCCCATCGACTCTCGACGGCCTCCAACATGGGAAAACAAGAAGGAGAGGTAGGGACGAATTTTGCAGCCCTTGGCTTGTGGGACTCATGCTCAATTCGCTAATATATAGAGAATTTGGAGTTTTTCACAAAAACCTCTGCTTTCTCTATATTTACACCATTGCCCCCAAACTTATGGATTAGCCCTTATGTGTGTGACCTACTGGGCCCAATAGCTCATATGGTTGAGGCCTAATTAAAAGAACAACTTCTTTTAAATTAAATCTATTATCACATAATAGATTTAACGGCCTACCGATCATGAAGAGTACAAGGCACATTCTATGATCCCAAACGGCTTTGGGGATAAACTCCTCTCCAAAGAGCCTTTTCATCATCGGTTACCACACGGATATAAATCTTCGTCCATCCAATGTCCTGGTCGGATAGGAGTACGGCATTGACTGTCAACTCCTAAATATACCGACACTATGGAATCTTGTACTCATAATTGGATCAATTGGAAAACTCTTTTCTAATTATCCTATCTACCTTGGCCAAGGATTTAGAGTAATATCCATAGGACATTCTCTCTCTCCTACCGAGAGTGGACGATCCCCTATTGTCCACTCAATTGCCTCCACCGGGTTTCTCATATACCCAATCCAATAATTATACAGGACCACAATACTAAGTGATCTAAAAGTCAATAGCCAAAGTACATGATACGTCCGGCAAGACATCTTTGGCGACTCAGGTCAAAGATCCAACCGTGCAACCGTGATGATACAATACCTTGATCGACAGTTCGGTAAGATACCATTCAGGGATTCTATATTGGTCAGTTCAGTGAACTCATTCCTTTAATGAGCAACTGTACATGTATCTCAGTGTCCCCACACTGATGACCAATGAGATCGGTTATTCTCATCATATGAGAAGATATCATATACACTAGTCTTACCGGATCCTTGATGTCCCGTCTCGAGGATCCTACGACTAGGAACATTTAGAGTACATACTTCTAGATGATTGATCTCATTATCATGATCTCATCATGATTAAATCATCATTGCATACAACCTAGGACTTGATTACGATAGACGCATCTAGATAGTGCAAGTAATGAATATTATGCCATTTATACTGAATAAGATATTACAAGAAATGTAAAATCATATCATATATGATTGGCTTGTATGACATACATTTATATCAATCTCACACTTGCACTAAAGCCAATCACTCATATGTTTGATCTCCATCAACCCAAGGTGACTCTCAAACACACTTTGAGTCAAGGCCTTAGTTAGTGGATCTGCAATGTTTATAGTTTAAGATACTCTATCTTTAATTATATCTCCTTGTGTTGCAACCACTTTGATCAAGTAGTATTGCCACAGAAGTGTTTAAACTTCTGATGAGACAAAGGCTCCACTACAAAGTAATGATCCATCATTTTCATAAAATAATGGTACATTATCAGAGATATTAGAGACAACTCCCTAATATAAGATGAACTCCTTTATCTAGACTACTTCATAAGTAGTTGGCAGCAATTATGATTTGTAAAATCTACAGTGTCTATATGCTACATGTATCGGTTGATGTAACGTACATTCCCATCGACGATCAATGATGTCCCACCACTTGGCACATTTTCGAGATCTCTTCCTTCGCTCTCTCAATTGCATCATATAAGTATCCCATGTCTACTTTATTGCCTCCGTCAACTATCCTAAGTACCTTCACTATTGGTTGTACGATGTTTAAGGTTTTCTTTACAACCTTCCAACAATCCTCACTTTCTATTGTCTCTTCAACTTTTCTCTCTTTTCTCTTATCTGAAGGAGTACATCTAGCTATCCAAGAACCCTAACCCGGTGAGATTACCACCTGAGTTAGAGCTCTCCTATGAGTCAACAAGCTCTCTAAGGAAATGTAGTGGGATGCGAAATGGGTCGCACAGTGCCTTAGTAACTCTCGGCCCTTAGTATGCTCTCTCATAAGGTTAAGGATGATGTTATGGTTATAAATAAAGGAGGAAATAAACTAGGCTATCTTGACTACCCTATTTATTTGAGGATTCTTGCATATATCCTTCAACATCAAGTCTAAAGAGTGGGTGGAACAAGGTGTCCAATACAACTTTCTTCTTTTCACCATTAGCATTTGTCCGACTGATTTATATGCAGCCGCATTGTCTGTGACTACTTGGACTACCCAATCCTCTTCTATCTCTTCGATAACTCCATCGATCAACTCGTAAAGGTACTCGACATTTTTTACCTATCTTGATGCGTCAACCGACTTCCAAAAGACCATGCTAGCTTGATAATACACTAGGAAATTGATCATCATCCTTTTAGTTATACTTGTTAAGAATGAGACACTAAGTAAGTTATACTAAAAAAATATTTATAAATGTACTACTATAAACAATTTTACTTACCAGTCTATTCGTCGGTCATTAATGTGCAACCTCTTTCATCCCAAATTCTTTCAAAAGAAGTCACATACTTATATCTTGTACCTCCATAGGGAGATATTAATTGTATATCTCTTTTAGGGTTGGCCTAGGCACTCCTCTCCCGATATTTGCGATTGTGTCAATCATATTCTCATAGAACGGTCCTCTTGCAGCATTTACCGATATGTTGTGGTGGAAGAACCATCTTGATGTTGCTCGGCCAATTCTTTCCTTACACAACTTGAGATTCTTCATTGTCATTGTGATCGTGCTTTGACGTTATTGTGGTTTGGTGATAACGGGATCCACTACTGGGTCATCGTCTTGTGTGAGATCATGAATCTCATTTTCTGGTTGGTTGTTGGACCCTCTGCCACTTCCTCGACCACTCCCACTTCCCGAGCCTTGACCCATCATTTGGCCGGTGCGTCGATACAAGTCTTCGTCGTCGAAAAATCTTCGATTTGCTTCCATTGCTCGGAAGAGGTCGTCTATTTAAATTTATTTAAGTAATTAATGATAAATAAAATAAGAGAATGAACTACTTTTACGAGTAATACAAGCATACCATCATCGACGAATATCCGGTTGATCTTGTCTGGTCCCGTAAATGTGTATTGAATGTCTCGCCAGTTGTGACAATTCTTCCCTGACAGTCTCCTTATGTCACTTTGAGCTTCCCTTTGCTTGTTCCATTACTTATAGATGCCTATGAAATTGGACTCTTATCTCCGGTAAAGTCCATATGCAAGGTGCAAGATTACCCTTCATGCTAGCAAGATGAAATTTCAATCGATAAATATCACCAAGTATATAATTTTATCACAATACTTACATTGCACTTTTATCTCTGCCACGGAGATCAAGTTATAAAGTGCCCAAGACGGATCATTCTAGGTCGTACCAGTAGTTTGGGTTGTGTGACTTGGAGAAGACATCTTTAATTAACTAAAAAGTATGTAATTAAAACTAAGTAAGTCACTGACGAAGTAATTAAGTCACTAATTAAGTAACTTAAGAATGATTTTGAATATCTATTTAACTAACAAACTATTAACGAAGCTGAGTATTGACTAATTATCTTAGTAAAACTAATAAAATAATGTAATTACTAATTACGTAACTAATGAAGTAATTATCAAACTAATTAAATGATGTGATGAAGAACTTAATAAACTACTTGAATATATAATTTTCTAACTAACTATTTTATTTACTAACTAATCTACTAACTAACTAAAACAACTAATAAAGGAATGAAACACTTATTGAACTAATTAAGTAACTAAACAAGGAAGAGAACATGAAATTGAGAGCAAAAACTTGAGAGCAAGAGAAATGTGAGAGGCAAGAGAACACTTCGGGGTCTAAAATAGGCCCCCAAGGGTGTAACCCTCCCCCCACTTGGCACCGACAACGGTCAACACTTGGCAATGCCAGGCGGGTCGCGCGACCCGGCGACCTACACAACCCGGCGCTCCGGGTCGCCCTGACCGGGTCGCAACTGGGCTGGTCACACCCAATTCCTGATAGAAATGTATGCCCTACAAGCCAATCATATGTGATATGATTTTACATTTCTCGTAATATCTTATTCAGTATAAATGGCATAATCTTCATTACTTGCACTATCTAGATGCGTCTATCGTAATGAAGTCCTAGGTTGCATGCAATGATTATTGAATCATGATGAGATCATGATAATGAGATCAATCATCTAGAAGCATATACTCTAAATGTTCCTAGTCGTAGGATCCTCGAGATGGGACATCAAGGATCCGGTAAGACTAGTGTATATGATATCTTCTCATATGATGAGAATGACCGATCTCATTGGTCATCACTGTGGGGACACTGAGATACATGTACAGGTGCTCATTAGAGGAATGAGTTCACCGAATCGACCAGTATAGAATCCCCGAATGGTATCTTACCGAACTGTCGATCAGGGAATTCTATCATCACGGTTGCACGGTTGGATCTTTGACCTGAGTCGCCAAAGATGTCTTGTCGTGCGTACCATGTACTTTGACTATTGACTTTTGGATCACTTAGTATTGTGGTCCTGTATAGTTAATGGATTGGGTATATGGGAAACCCGGTGGAGGCAATTGAGCGGACAATAGGGGATCGTCCACTCTCGGTAGGAGAGAGAGAATGTCCTATGGATAGTACTGTAAATCCTTGGCCAAGGTAGATAGGATAATTGGAAAAGGGTTTTCTAATTGATCCAATTACGAGTACAAGATTCCATAGTGTCGGTATATTTAGAAGTTGACATTCAATGCCGTACTCCTATCCGACCGGGACATTGGATGGATGAAGTTTTATATCCGTGTGGTAACCGATGATGAAAAGGCTCTTTGGAGAGGAGTTCATCTCCGAAGCCGTTTGGGATCATAGGATGCGACTTGTACCCTTCATGATCGGAATGCCGTTAAATCTATTATGAGATAATAGATTTAATTTAAAAGAAGTTGTTCTTTTAATTAGGCCTTAACCAAATGATCTATTGGGCCAAGTAGGTCACACACATGAGGGCTAATCCATAAGTTTGGGGGCAAGGGTGTAAATATAGAGAAAGCAGAGGTTTTTGTGAAAAACTACAAATTCTCTATATATTAGCGAATTGAGCATGAGCCCCACAAGTCAAGGGCTGCAAAATTCGTCCCTACCTCTCTCCTTCATGTTTTCCCATGTTGGAGGCCGTCGAGAGTCGATGGAACTTCATCCGAGGCGAGTCGGAAGGTCCGACACGAAGGAGAACCCGACCATGGAGGCGGCTCGTGTGGATACGACTAGAGGCCGCACACTTGAGTGGCTGAACGAGCGTGAGAACACTCGATTTTCTCCGGTCTTTAGGGATTATTTGAATCCCACAAAGGTACGTGTTCGAAATTGTTTCGAATACCGGTTTTGACAACGTCGTTCGGTTTCGATCGAGACCAAGACAATGATATACGGGGAATCGGATTTTTTCGCTGTGCCAATATGATTGGACCAATTCCCAATAGTGGTATTCCGACGTCATTTCGACGTCGTATAATATATTTTATGTTTTCCCGAATCTGTACAAACGTCCATTTTGACGGAGTAACCATAAATCATATGGGATACATTTTGGATATTGGTTGCTTCTGGATGAATCTCGTGATAAAGGGCTTTCCAACGCCGCAAACTGTTCGAATTTTGGACCACCGGAGAGTCCGGTAGAGGGTCTGAAAGATGGTGATTTCGTTTTACGGAATTCACCGGTTCGATTTGGGGATTTCTTGAGATCTTCCATGGAAACATTTGATGTCTAATAGATGGCTTAGAAGATAGTTAATGTGATTACCAAGAGTTTCCCATTATTCTTTGACTTCGAATGGCCCGTCGGAGGTCGATTGAACATTTTTTCCGGCGAGGAAAAGTTCTAGGGCCGGCGGAGCTTCTTTCCTATTTTCCCGTTGATTGGAGTTTTTTCATGGAACGAAAATGGTATCTTTGGATTCCTTGTTCGATTTGGAATCAGATCATTATTTTTGACTATTTTTCCGAGACTGGAAAGTCCAGAATTTGGAAGGTCTTGTCGTTCTCTCCATTGGCACCGTTTCTCAGCTTATCGGGCGGGGAAGACGACCGTCGGACCCGATAGCCGGATCCAAACGCCGCTCAACCACGTGGTTCAATGCGTGCGCGCGGCTCGTAGGCGCACGTGCGCGCGACGCATAGGATGACCCGGCCCAGAGGAACGGTGGTGCAATGCGCCTAATCCAGTTTTATTTGATTTAAAATTGTTTTAAATCAAAAGAAAATCTGAAAAATGCCCAAAAAATTCCAGAAAATTTGTGAAAACTTCTGGAATATCATATAATAGATTATCAAAGTGTTTGATGATCTTTTATGTAATTTTGAGCTCCATTGTCATAGATTCATTCATTGTTAAGTTTTTAAAGTTGTTTTAATGACTTAACTTGAGAAATTAATGTCTAAATTAATTCTGTAAAATATGATTTTTCAGAATTATGATTAGGAAATTGATTTGGCACTTTGTATAGTTTTGGAAATACATATATTATCCAAATTGTTTGGAGATGTTTGTTTATGTCATATAAATTGTTTATATGTTATTTCATGTTATTTACTTCATGAATAATTCGACCAGCATGAAATTGAGAATTTCAAAACATATGATGTATATTTTTATGATATAATAGTTATATCATATTGTTACCACGTATTCGCACTATGTTCATGTGATGATATGTATGCGTGAATGCTTGGATGATCATGGACTTAGAATGTATGTCATGTGATAATGTTTATTTTTATGTTGGCATGTAATTAAGGGCCCGCGTGCCTAATCTTCTCTCTTATCAATTCAGATTGTATTTCTACCTCCCTCCATGAAATGTACTCCTTTTGATTAATAAGATCAAGGTTTCTTATTTGATTAATGTACCTTTATGGGTCTGCGTACCCTTAATACTCTTGTAATGACAAGAAGACCGATCGAGGTGGAGAAGAGAGAGGAATGCAAGGAGAAGAGTTCTTCAAGGCATGATAATGGCTTGTCAACACCGACATAGGATGCTGAATCCTTTAATGCATACCGATCTGGCTCCGGTCATGCATTAATGTGATGAAAGTCCATGATCATCTATTTAAACTTTGCATATTTGATATGTATGCGTGTACTAGATGTTGGGAATCGGTCCAATTAGATCGGCGCAGCGAAAAATATCCGATTCCTCATATATCATTGTCTTGGTCTCGATCGGAACCGAACGACGTCTCCAAAACAGGTATTCTAAACGATTTCGAACACATACCTCTGTGGGATTCAAATAATCCCTAAAGACCGGAGAAGATCGAGCGTTCTCATGCTCTCCAAGCAACTCAAGTGTGCGGCCTCTAGTCGTATCCACACGGACCACCTCCGAAGTCGGGTTCTCCTTCGCGCCGGCGTTGACCACCCGTCCCGAGCGGAACTCCACCATCGAATGGCGGCTGCTGGGGTGGGAGACGGCGAAGGAGGGTGGCTAGGGCGCAGAGAGCTTCCTTGGCTTGATAGGGTTTCTGCTCTCATTGCTATTATTTATAAAACTCGGAGTTTTTCACAAAAACCCCTCCTTATTTTATAAATTAACCCAAGCTCCCAAACTTACAGATTGGTCCTTATGTGTGTGACCTCATAGGCCCAAGAGCCCATTTGCTTGAAGCCTAATTAAAAGAACAATTTCTTTTAAATTAAATCTATTATCTCATAATAGATTTAACGGCCTACCGATCATAAAGGGTACAAGCCACATCTTATGATCCCAAACGGCTTCGGGGATGAACTCCTTTCCAAAGAGCCTTTCCATCATCGGTTACCACACGGAAATAAAACTTCGTCCATCCAATGTCCCGGTCGGATAAGAGTACGGCATTGACTGTCAACTCCTAAATATACCGACACTATGGAATCTTATACTCGTAATTGGATCAATTGGAAAACTCTTTTCCAATTATCCTATCTACTTTGGCCAAGGATTTACAGTACTATCCATAGGACATTCTCTCTCTCCTACCGAGAGTGGACGATCCCCTATTGTCCGCTCAATTGCCTCCACCGGGTTTCCCATATACCCAATCCATTAACTATACAGGACCACAATACTAAGTGATCCAAAAGTCAATAGTCAAAGTACATGGTACGCACGACAAGACATCTTTGGCGACTCAGGTCAAAGATCCAACCGTGCAACCGTGATGATAGAATTCCCTGATCGACAGTTCGGTAAGATACCATTCGGGGATTCTATACTGGTCAGTTCAGTGAACTCATTCCTCTAATGAGCACCTGTACATGTATCTCAGTGTCCACACAGTGATGACCAATGAGATCGGTCATTCTCATCATATGAGAAGATATCATATACACTAGTCTTACCGGATCCTTGATGTCCCATCTCGAGGATCCTACGACTAGGAACATTTAGAGTACATGCTTCTAGATGATTGATCTCATTATCATGATCTCATCATGATTCAATAATCATTGCATGCAACCTAGGACTTCATTACGATAGACGCATCTAGATAGTGCAAGTAATGAAGATTATGCCATTTATACTGAATAAGATATTACGAGAAATGTAAAATCATATCACATATGATTGGCTTGTAGGGCATACATTTCTATCAATCTCCCACTTGCACTAAAGCCAATCACCCACATGTCTGATCTCCATCAGCCCAAGGTGACTCTCAAACACACTTTGAGTCGAGGCCTTAGTTAGTGGATCTGCAATGTTTATAGTTTAAGATACTATATCTTTAATCATATCTCCTTAAGTTGCAGCCACTCAGATCATGTAGTATACTGCCACAGAAGTGTTTAAACTTCTGATGAGACAAAGGCTCCACTACAAAAGTAATGATCCATCATTTTCATAAAATAATGGTACATTATCAGAGATATTAGAGACAACTCTCTAATATAAGATGAACTCCTTCATCTAGACTACTTCATAAGCAGTCGGCAGCAATTAAGATTTGTAAAATCTACAATGTTTATAGCATGGAACTTTTTCAGCAAACTGCACCACCATCCAGGTAAACATGTACCCTAGCTACCAGTCATATGTAACTAGAAGTTTAAGTCTAACTCAAACTTTCAGTCTTATCCTCCATAGTCGAAATGCATCCTTAGTACTTTACAAGTACTTAAGGATATACTTCTCAACTATCCAGTGACTCTCACTTGGATTTGCCTGATGATTACTCATAACACTTAGAGTACTCATCACATTATGCTATGCACATAGTATACATGATAGACCCTATGACTAGGGCATAAGAGACTATATTCATGTATTATATCTCTATTTAAAAGAGATAAACTCTATATCTTAGAGGCAAGACATCTATATAGGAGTTTCCATGTCAAACCCTTTGACAATAGTGTCTATGTACAATAAATGGGTCAAGCCAAGCATCCCTATTAGATCTATCTCCATAGACCTAAATTTTTAGGAAGCTTCTCCCATAATAATTATGGAGGATTCATTTTTATAGTTAGGGTTCATGGATAATAACATACCTACATCATTCATAATGAGTAGTATGCCATCAATATAAAATGTTTAGAATACAATAGCACTCCCACTAGCATTTTTATGCACACAAGGTTCTTCTTCATTCCAAATGAAGTCATAAGATTCAATATTATCAAATCTTATATTCCAAGGTTGAGAATATTGTTGTAGTCCATGAATGGACATTACCAACGTGTACACATTCTTTGGATGTTTTGGGACTCACATCCCTCAAGTTGTATCATATACAACAGAGGTTGTATCATATACACCTCCCCTTAAATTTCACCATTGGAGAAATATTATCTTAACATCCTAATTGACATATCACATAGTCATAATGTGTACCAATAAAATCTAAATGGATTGAATTATGGCAATGGTTAAAAGATATCATCATAGTCAACTCCTTAACTTAGATGATGCCTTTTTAATTATCCATTCCTTGAAGGTCTCACCTTCAAATTCACTCCTATCCATCTTATCATTTTCCTTTACGCGTAATGGGTACTTTACCCTCAGGTGGATTTACCAAGTTCCGAACTTGGCTAAAATAGATAGATATTATTATAGATTTTATTGTCTTCTCCTATTTTAGAATCAATATCTCATATTTTCATAGGTCTTTGGATCAGTATCCTCATTTTATTGTGCCTATATTCTTCCATCAAAGATATGTCTCACATATCTACAAGATTGAATTAGCACAATTAATGGCCTAAGATGCGTGCAATTATTAATCAGTACCTTAATAGAAGTGTCTTTGGGTTGCACGTTTGGAACACTTTTCAGAAATTCCTTGCGCCCACTGTTTTCCTCAAAGAGGAACTCTTCCTCTAGGAATACAGTAACTTGTGAAACACATACCCTTTATCTCATAAAGTGGTATATTTAAATATCCTTAAGTTTCCTTAGGATATTCCACAAGTCTACACTTCTATCTTATATTGTAATTATTATGGGTTACACGTCTTCATCATTGTCGGACATTCCGAAATCTTAACTAGCTTAAGATCAAGAGATAACCTCTTTTCCATATCATATATGAAATAATCAGAATAAATTAAAAGGTACCAACACAAAGTGGTTATATTGAGTGCTTAGCCCTAAATGGACAAGGAAGATATTGCAAAGGTTGTCATTAGTTGTGTCATGCCACACATGACACAATCACCCTTATTTCTACTACTCAAGTAAGTTAAAGGTTATAGGGAGATGTCTATTAAGATAAAGTTGTATTATCCTTCAAAGGATGTGTGAATCTAGAATTTGAGTATTTCACTCCTTGATCTAATCAAAAAGCTCTAATACTCTTTCAATTTATTCTTTACTTCATTTATAACCTTAAACAATTTCTCAAAGTCTCATATTTGCACTTCACAAGCACACATATCTATGCCCAGAGAAATTATCTATTAAGGATGAAGTAAGAATGTCCATCTTTAGCCTTAATAGACACAGACAAATACACATTCAAATGTATGAGTTCTATTAACTTGTTAGTCCACCCTCCATTTCTAGTAAATAGAGAGATAGTCATTTTTCAATGAGATAAGACTCACATTTGGTTAATGATTCAAAATCATTTGCCTTCATGTTTTCATCTATATGTAACTTCTTAAGTCTTTTCTCATTGATGTGACCATGTCTATATTAAGCTAAAGAAATAGATTGATCTATATCAACTCATTTCCTCCTAAGAGATAGATTGATCTATATTAAGCTAAAGAAATAGACCTCATCCTGATGTTGCAAGCATCTCAAGAAGCCATTCTCGGAGTTCATCCAGCACCGAGAATATTTCAGGAGTCAAACAACTTGACCCTATTTTCAAAGAGCTTACCACGGAAGCTCCCCAACAAAACAACTCCGGGGGCAGGTGGTCATGGATTCTGTCACCATCAACCCTCAAAGAAGTCAAAGAGGCGTCAAACATGCCGTCTCAAGACCCATGCAACTAAATACCAAAGTCGGTTTTTCATACCTGATCAAGACAAGAGGAAGACAACGCCAAAGCAAAGTCCAACTCCTCCACCTCCAACAAGCGCAAAGCACCGGGGAAACTACAACAAGACGATGTCGAAGTTTGACATCAAATAAAAAATGTTGCCGGCCAACCGGCGGAGAGATCTCCCAGACTCAAGCTGGCAACAATGTCATTCAGCAGGGAATAAATCCCTAAGTTCAAATGAACTCTATCAACCAAATGGGGGCAAGGAATAAATTCTTCGCCCAAAAGTCATATCTGGTCAAGCAATGGCCATGCCAAAGACATATTCTCAACTCATGAGATCACCATTGCTGGCCAATCGGTGGAGAAATCTCTTAAATTCAAGATAGTGATGTCGTCATTCGGCAGGGAATAAATCTTTAAATCTTGATGAACTTCATCAATCAAATGGGGGCAAAGAACAAATCCTTCGCCCAAAAGTTATATCTGGTCAAGTAATGGCCATGCCAAATGACATGTTAAGAAGAAATCAGTCCTTAACTCATGAAACTGTCATGGCCCTCAGTCCAAGGATGGCAGGCCGATTAACGATCCACGAAGTTATTGATCAACTAAGGGGGTTAAGCGCTTCAGCTCGATACTCCAACAAGTCATGTTGACTAACAGCTTGGTTAATTCATGCTTTCATTAAAGCAAGAAATCAATCCTTTGTTTGCTCATATGTCGTGGTCAACTAATTCTCAGCTGAGCCCAAGAAAACTTTTGGGCAAAGTAGAAATCAGGTGCCCATGCTGCAGCCAACTCGATGGAAAGCTCGTCAAACTCAACATGAACAACAAAAGCAACTCGGAATTTTATAACTCCATGACAGTATGGACCAGAGACCAGCCTCATGCCCAACATGTTACCGAAAGATCGAGGGCGAAGCGATCCTCTGCCCAAGAGGAGGAACCAGTGCAGGTTCAAGCACATTTCCCTGTCAGCCATGTCACAATTACCGAAGAGGCTCCTAAAACCACCAAAGCCACAAGTTGGAAGGACCCCCCACTCCACGCTCTCCATACTGCTCATTTATAGTGGGCTCTATGAGGATCCACTTGAAGGGATGTTCTGCTGTCCCAATATATATACTCAAGCTGAGCTAGGACGAATGAAGTCGGAGCTCATCATTTTACCTCTCGCTAACCGTTATGTCATTCTGGCTCGGTTGAAGGAAAAAGGATAAGGCTGCTCCGTAGCCTTTCACCAACACTGCTGCAAGGCCCACTCGGGGAAAGAAGAAATGTTTCACCCGTCAAGTTATTCAGGGCCAGTCAGCAGCCCCAATTACTACTGGAGAGAAGGAGCAGGCCTTTTTTCCCAAAGATCGACAATTCTGGCCGATCAACGGCCCACCAAGCTATTGTTCGGGTGAGAGATCAACCCTCAGCCTATAATTTAAAACGGGGCTAACCGATTAACAGTGCCGTCCCCACATGCTACCTTCAAGTGAGGGATTAACCCTCGACTCGTCAGTTCAAGCAGGACAACTGATCAATGGTTCCGTCCACCAAGACAACTCGACGAGCTAGGAATCAATCCTATGCTCGCCAGATTGCAGGAATGCTGCCCGGTTATCGGTGCAATTTCAAAGTACTCCTTGGTCCTGGAACAAATCCTATGACCGCAGCAAAATGACCCAGATGTGGTGCCTTTTTCATGCTCGGGTTCGGAATCAATCCGTCACTCGGTATACATCAAGTGTTGGGAGGTTCGCTGGTCAACCCACAGCTTCACCCATCTAAGTGGGGGCAAGCCTCCAAGCCACTCCAATACAATTCAGGCTATGGATCAACCGGACGCCCATTATACCAGTAAAGAGCAAAGAAGAAATCCTTTGCATATGAAAAGAATGCATTCAACCGAAGTGACCGATCCTTTGGCCACCGAGTAAGGAAGCAATCCTCCATACTTCAACAAGTTTGGCCAATAAAGGGTCAAAAACATGGCTTTCAGCGAAGCAAAGGATCAACCCTACATTCTTCAGTTAGAAGGAGCCAGTCGATCAACGGCCTATGATGCTACAGAGAGATCAGCCTTTTGCCCGTTCTCTCAACCAATATGACCAACCAATGGTCCGATCTTATAATTCTGACATGCAAGTGGGGAATCAATCCTCTATCTGGTGAATGGATGCAACTGTCATGATAGCACTTGGGCTCAGAGCAAATCTTATGCCCTCACCGAATGATGTTTATATGGCATCGCCTGATAAGGTTCTGCTTGGGAGAGAAAGTAATTCTTGGCCCATTATGCATCAAAAATCAGGTAGTTTCTTGAGCGGTCCTCTAGGAACTACTCATCCGACCAGGGGCATGCCCCTAGGCTATGTCATATCAAACAGGTGTGAGGGAGAACTCTCCACCTAAAAAGGTAACAGGGGGCAAGAGGACCGACCTCTACCAGTAAAGCCCCAGAAAATCGCCAATCTGCGCTAACTATAAAGGGAGACAAAGAAGAAATCATTGTCTCAACAGGAGACTACATGAAGTCAATCATGTTATCAGGATGAGGGAGCAACCCTCCACCTTTCAAGTTAGCATATCAGGCTGGACAACGGCCCCTAAGGCTACAATTCAGTGGGGGACCAACCCTCAACTTAACATTTCAAATCAGCCTTGCTGGTCAACAGCTCGACCCAATTATGCCTTTTGACAAGCATGTCAACATGCCATGGCCAGCCACTAGTCCACTACAAAGCACAAAACTTGGGCAAGGAAGAAATCCGACACCCGCCACAAAATTGAGATAGGGGAATGAAGAGTCCATACGACAGCCCTCCACAAACCCTCAATTTAAATCCAAAACAAGCCATCCCCAAGACCCCCCAATATTCCTATGACCCGCTATACACAGTTTCCCTGTGTGGACTCCAAAGGAATTTCAAAAAAAAAGAGAAAAAAAAGAAAAAAGAAAGGCTGAATGAAGGAGATACTCCCAATTCAAGCAATGAGAGAAATGAATTCTCAAATTGACACTACACAACTCTCATAAGAGAATAAATCTCTAAATTGAGCTAGGCATGCAATCTCAGGCAACTATTTGTTGATCAAGAAAAGGAAGTCTCTGAGGAGGTTAACATGGGAACAATTTGCCCTCACTGGTACCACCCCGAAGAAGACAAAATATACTGAGGACATAAGGCAACATGTTCGTTTGTGCTTGTCAAGCCTCAAATTTCAACAATCAGAGAAAGTGCACGAGGAGATCAAGAGCCTAAGGTGCCAATCCTGTGTCACCTCTCCATATATTTCTCCATCAACACGTTATGCATCCACATTGATGGTGGAATAATGACTAGGTGGAACATGACCAAAGTTCTTATGGCTCGAGGAAAGCCTGAATTCTCTTATGAAAAAAAAAACAACAAAAAAAACAAACAAAAAGAGAGGAAATGAAATGTCTTGACGGACTTGGACAGTCACATCTTGGATTGGTCAAGGGCAAAATATGTCAAGAAAAGGAAAATCCGGCTGAGGTGATGAGAGCACCCCAGGCAAAAATGGATCACCCTGCTGAATGAAAACCCTGCAAAAGGGCATACAGGCAAAAGAAAGGAGGGGACTAGCTTGGGTGAAAACCTTGCAAAAGGCAGTCAAGCTAGTTTGGAAGAAAAAGAAAAAAAAGAAGAAGAAAGAAAAAAAAAGAAGAAAGAAAAGAAAAAGAGAGAAACTCTAGAAATTCAAAGTTCAAAAAGAGAGGGGACTCACCCCTTCTCTAAACATGTCAAATTTCATGCCATCGTGACCTCAAGTCTACGTAGCTTCACCCATTCATGTCATCATGACTCTATTGTCTATATGACTATCAAATTTCATACCATTATGACCCTCTCGGTCTATATGGTTTGCTAACAAGTCTCCAGACTATTATGGTCATTTTGGCCTATATAGCCTACAACCTTTCATACCATTGTGACCCTCATTGTCTGTATGGTTTCAAAAATCATATGCCATTATGACTTGCATGTCCACATGGCTTCAAACAGTTTCATACCATTATGACCAGTCAAGTCTATATGGTTTTCAAATTTTCATACCATCATGGCCCTTCAGGTCTATATGGTTTTCATAAATCCCATACCATCATGGTCTTTTGGTCTAAATGTTGTTTGGATCCTATGCCACCAAGGCTGGACATGGAACCATTCTCATATCTCAAACCCCACCGGCAACATTTGAGCCTTGAGCCTTTAAGCTCGGGTTTTACCCTAAATTCATATTTTACGGGCCAAGTATGATCATTTCATATTTGCATGTCCCACAACCCTACAGGCGGCAGCAAGTCATCCCATATTTCATCTTTTGGACCGAATGCGACTCCTTCGCATTCATAAGTCTTTAAATGCAGTGGCATTAAGCCATCTTGTCACTTTTCGGCATCAAGCCACCACATTCGGCATTAAGCCATCACCTCCTCTTTGGCATCAAGCCATAATATTCTTTTTGGCACCAAGCCATCATACCTCTCTTGGCACCAAGCCACTACATTCGGCATCAAGCTGTCATGTCCTTTTGGCATCAAGCCATGATATTGCTTTGGCAATAAGCTATATCTTTCGGCATCAAGCCACCAAAAACATTTTGGCATGAAGTCACCATACCCTGTCACGGCATCAAGCTGTCTACTTCTTTTGGCGTCAAGCCACAACACTCTATGCTCTGGCATTAAGCCACCATAACCAAGTTGGCGTCAAGCCATCATCCCATCTTTTCGGCGTCAAGCCATCATAAAACATTTTGCATCAAACCACCACAAACCATCTTCATCTTGGCATCAAGTCAACATATTCCTTCGGCATCAAGCCACCATACTTTTTTGGCATCAAGCCACACATTCATACCCAAGAGGCCGAGTGTGACTTCTTCACGCTCACATGTCTTATGGGTCCATCTTGGCATCAAGCCGCAATATCTCGGCATCAAGCCACAAAAACTTATACCCAATAGGCCGAGTATGACTTCCTTGTGCTCATATGTCCTACGGGTTCATCTTGGCATCAAGCCACAAAACGCATACCCAGTAGGCCGAGTATGACTTCCTCATACTCACAAGTCTACGGTTCCACCGGCATAAAGCCACCAAACCCTATGGCTCATGGGAAGCCTTAATTCCTCACCGCTCAAAACAATTTCATGGCTCGAGGGAAGCCTTAATTCCCCACAAAAAAAGGAGAAAAAAAGAGGGAAAAAAGAAAAGAGAGTGGGCTAAAAATGCAGATGCCCGACGGACTCAGCTGATCTCATCTCATTGATCGGTTGAGGGTAAAAATGTCAAAAAAAACCTGGCTAGAGTGAAAACCTGAAAGGGCGCTCTAGGCAAAATTAGGTAACCCTGCTACGTGAAAACCTCTCTTGGGGCATGTAGGCAAAAAGCAAAGGGGGCTGGTCTGGGTGAAAACTCGAAAAAGGGCAGTCGGATCAGTAAAAAAAAAACAAAAAAAACAAAAAACAAAACAAACAAAACAAACAACAAAAGCAAACGAAACAAAAAAAAGAGAAGTTCTGACCAGACCCCGAGAGTCACCTGACTGGGAGTCTTGTATAAATATATCAAAGGATGATTCACAGTTGAGCTCCCTCAGAAGCACCGGAATGGCATGCAAGCCTGGTGTGTAAAATGCGTTGAAAGGGCAGGCAAAAGAAAAAATTCTTTCATGGGCCGTCACATCTAAAAGCCAACAAGAGGGCCCAAGCCCTTCTCAGCCCCAAAGATGCACAATCAACAAAAGAACAATGCAAAAGAGCAATATGTCCCAGTACCAAGGCAAAACAGGGCAGTGCGAAAAACAACAGACCTCACAAGATTGGTTGATCAGATTGAGGATGAAAACAAGCACACCATGAAGGAGAAACAAGGAACATGGGGAAAGAACAACCTCTTATATAATTTCATACAAAAAGGGTTCAATATACACTTGTAGTCTTGACAAGAAATGAATGATATCATCATATTGCACTATCATTTTCTATACACAGAGTACAATGTGCCTGAACAACCCTCGAGGCCCAGGTTTGCTTGGAGCAGGCTAAGTTGTTCCAAAGGTATCCTCTTCTATTCATAGACCTCTTGCTCAGGACACTACTAGCATCAACACCACACCGAGGAGCACGAGCACGAGGGACTACTTTCTGGGTCATAATGCATTTGTCTGTTGACATCAAGACAATGCAGTTAGATGACAACAAATACAACATGAAACAAAGGAAGTAGTTCAGCTATATTTGCAACAAGCAATTCAAGAATTTCTAATCAAACAACAAGCAAACGACAGAAAAGGGATGACAAGTATATTTGCACAAACAATTCAAGAATTTCTAGTCATATAGCAACAAGCAAGTGACAGAAAGAAAAGCATTCAGATATATTTGCATGGTCAAATTCCAAGGTTCAGCAGGACGATTAAAGAAAAAAAAATGGCACGACTATCTTTGCACGGGCAATTCCCCAACGACTCTCGTCTTTGAGGAATCACCCGTGGGGGGCATTTGTGGACACCGAAAATTTTCAAATTAAGATTAAATCAAGTCAAATCTCCAATGATCTATATGGTTCAACTTTCAAATATACCATTTAGTTTGGTTCACTTTGGCTGCCATTTCATGGATGAAATAGCCCAAGATTAAGGCCAATCTGCCTAACCCATCAAGGGTTGATCTAAATCCAGCTCAATGCACCCGTTACACATGTTTGGTGGGCTAATTGTAGTCCTAAAATAGGCCCATTACGATGGCCTTTTTCTGTTGGTCTCCATGATGCAGCTTTGACAGGGACATCTTGGAGAAATCCACGTCAGCCTATATGGACACCCGCGGGAGGCCGGCGGGACTTGCCTCAACATGCCCGCGAGGTCCTATGGAGGCAAGCCCTTCCGCCGGAGGATCTGTTGATCCCGCAATCAACGCGGACGGACGGGGATGGCGCCGCCTTCTATTTCTTGGCGGAGGACCCCCGACGATAAAAAGGGGAGGCCGGAGAGGCCACAGAAAGAAGGAGGGGGGGGGAAGACAGAGAGAAGACCAAAGAAACGGGAGAGAGGAATGAGAGGTCGTAGGTGATCGGGGCCGCCGGAGCTTATCCCTTCTTCCGCCAGAACCGCCGGGCCTTCGCCAGCTACCGTCAAGGCCCTAAGCCGCTGTCGCCACCGTCAAGGCCCTAAGCCGCTGTCGCCACCACCGGAGAAGCCTTCTTCCTCCTCCCCTAGGGCCGACGGCCCCTCCGTCCTCCTCTGCCGGTGCTATCGTCGTCGATCGAGAGCAGGAGCCGCCGGAGATGGCTCGCGCTGCCGTCGGGCGCCGGAAGCCGTCGGGGGATCTACTGTAGCCCGGGGAAATATGTCCCCGGGACTTATGTCCACGGTGGAATTCCCGTGGGGCCCACCTGAAGAAAAGAACGCAAAAAAAAAGAGAACCGACCGGGCGAAGCCGGCCGGTCCCGCGCAGAAACAGCCGCCGGTCCAGAACAGTGCAGGGTCTTCTCTCGGCTGAAGCAGTCCTGCGCATGCAGTGCAGGGCCCTTCAACAAAAAATAAAAAAAAATATAAATTAAAAGGATCTTCACCCTTGGACCGTGGCATGGCCATGCGCTAAACCATATGTCAATGAGGTGACATCCTTGGGAGGTCCTCCACAAGTCCTTACGGACCGGAGCTACTTTCTCTTAAAATTTTAATAATAATTGTGGGGTTAGTTTCTAACACCCCAAAATCCATTCTTTTTTTTAAATCTCTCAACACCTATAAAAGGCCATATGAGGTTTAATTTTCTTTGTGGGGTCGATTTTCGATACCCAAAATTCATTTGAGTAAATTTCTTGATGCTCATAAAGAGTTATGAGAAATTTAATCTTAAAAAAAAAGGAGAGTTATTATGCAAGTCAATTTTATTCTTTTATGCCCATGCAGGGCTATGAAAAAATTAGCTCGGAATTAAGTTTTGTGAAATATCTCCGTACAGGCAGGGTATTCATGTGCTCCTTTTTTTTTTCTTTCACATCCCAAAATTCAATTTAATTTAAATAAATTCAAAGGGATTCCAAATTAAATAAATTCAATTTAAACCAAATCAAGTTAAATCACAACACATGTAAATCAATTGATTAAAATAACAACCCATAAATAAAACTCAACTTCTCAAAAATAAACCAAATCAAATTCCCAAACAAATTTTAATAAACAAACCAAATCCAAAGACAAGTCAAGCAAATTTAAATCAAACTTCTTAAATTAAAATTAAAACACCAATCAAATTCAATTCAAATCCAACTCTTAAATTAAACTCGAGACAATCAAACAAAATTAAACCAAGCAAACTTCATTTCAAGCCGAATCTGACTTGAACACATTTAAATCAATCCAAATCTTTTTTTAATCAAACCTTAAAACAAGTTAACTTTAACCAAACAAACTGAAATTAAATCAATCCATAAACAACTTTTAACTCAAATCAATTCTAACCAAATAAACCCAAATCAAAATCAGCAACCAAAAATCTGAAAACCTGGGAGATACTTAACTCTTAAGAATCTGAAAGCCTAAGTCTGGGATCTGAAACTAAGCTTGAAAATCTGAAACCTTTAAAATCTGAGATTTGGATTTAAAGCATACAATTCTGAAAATCCAAAATCTGCAAGTTTGAACTTCACATTTAAAATGAGAGAGCCGAAACCTGTAAATTGCAGAATCCATAATCTGGACAAATTTAAGAATCTGCAGAATTTGAAATCTAAACTCTGTCAAGTCTGAAATCAGATCACTTAAATCTGAAACTTGAAATCTGAAATCCCAACCTGTTCAAATTAAACTCAGTAAAAACAAACAAATCTGCCCAAATCAATTTGAATCAAACCATAATTGAATTCCGAACCTGAAGTCCTAACAGCAAAATTAAGTCTGAAATATAACACCAAATTTTAATCCTAATCAACCCAACTCTAAGCACACAGAAGCTCTCAAACAGAATTCAACCGGAAGATCACATAAATAAATCACCTGAACTAAATTTAATTTGTGAACCCGTAAAAAAAATCAACACAGTTTAAGAATCTGTAATTTAATCCAACTCACAATAATCACCTAAAATATGTAACCCAAATTCTAGATTAATAAAAACACACTTAAGCAGAACACAAACTCAAGTAAAAAAAAAAACAGAATCTGAGCTGAGTCATAAAACAGATCACAAATTCAATAAATCTCAAAACAGAATGTGAATCAATCTTAACTAAACCAAACTTGAATTTAACATAACCCAAATTTCCCAAAGTCAAATCCATTCCAGCAAACCATAATCCAAAATAAACCAAATTCAAATCAATAAACGGCTGTCTCAAATTCCAACCAAACTTAAATCAATTAATCAAATTCAAACCCAAACCCAAATCAGTTTATAAATCTGAAATTTGCATAAAACCACAGAACGTCAAATTCACCCAAAACAAATTCAACTCAAACCAATTTTGACCAAAATCAAACTGAAATTTAAATAAAGCAATTCCAACAAAATCCATTTCAAACAAAATCAAATCAACTCCAACCCAAATCAAAAGCAATCAACAAATTAAACTAAACCCAAACTAAAAGCAATTCAACCAATTAAATCCAACTCAAACTAAATTCAAACGGATTCAAATTAATCAAACTAATCAAAATTCAAGCCAACAAATTTAATCCAACCAATTCAATTCAAACCAAATTCAAACAAATTGAGTACTTGCATTCCATCAATTTTATGAGATTGTCTTCTCCTATGTCCATATGTGTGAATGTTTATTGTGGATGCATGTTTTCTATTTCCATGGATTGCTATGACGTTTAATCAAGGGTATTCGAGTTATCTCGATGTAATTAACGTCGGATCTTCGCACCATCCGATGGGGAGAGGTCAAAACAAATTTCAAAGAACCTAACAACCTCAACATATAATTTTGACCCTAGCTAGTACTTTTATGGAATACTATCTATTTTCCTAAAGAAGTCAATGCTAAGGTCTAACCAAATCAAATTCAAATCCAAAAGGAAAATGAATTTCCAAAACAAAAGAAACTAAATCTTTTTAGAACTTTGAGGTTACATCAAGGACATATGACACAGGGAGCAAGGCGCAAGACGCTCATTTATACCTGCTATGTTAATTCAACAGTAAGTCAACCTTAACCACTACCACCAAGGTTGGTAGTCAAGGTTGGTAGGCCGATCAACGGTCTATGGTGTCATTGGTCAAGCGAGGAGTCAACCCAACACTCCGACAAGTCATGCCGACCAACGGCTTGGTTAACTCATGCTTCCTCTCAAGCAAAGAATTAATCATTTGTCCATTTACGTGCCTTGATCGACCGATTCTTGGTCTAGCAAAAGAAGAATACATAGCATTTGGACAAATAAGAAATCTGGCGCCCGTCCTACAATTGGCTCGTTGGAAGGCTCGTCAAACTCAACATGCACAACAAAAACAATTCAGACTTTTATACTTGGCTGGGGGCAACCGCCCAACCACACCATAACAGTATGGGTCAAAGACAAGCCTCATGCCCAATATGTTACCGAAAGATCAAGGGCGAAGCAATCCTCTGCCCAAGAGGAGGAATCAGTGCAAGTTCAAGCACCTTTCCCTGTCAACCATGTCACAATTACTGAGGAGGCTCTTAAAACCACCAAAGCCACAAAGGTTCAAGTTGGAAGGACCCCCATTCCACGCTCTTCATACTGCTTATTTATAGTGGGCTCTATGAGGATCTACTAGAAGGGACGTTCTGTTGTCCCAATATATATACTCAAGCTGAGCTAAGACGAATGAAGTCGAAGCTCATCATTTTACCTCTCGCTAACCATTATGCCATTCTTGCTCGGTTGGAGGAAAAAGGACAAGACTGCTCCCCAGCCTTTCACCAACACTGCTGCAAGGCCCACTCGGGGAAAGAAAAAATCTTTCGCCCGTCAAGTTATTCATGGCCAATCAGTGGTCCCAATTACTACTAGAGAGAAACAACATGCCTCTTTTCCTAAAGATCAATAATTTCGGCTGATAAATGGTCCACCGAGCTATGGTTCAGGTGAGGGATCAACCCTCGGCTTATAATTCAAACGGGGCCAACCGATCAACGGTGCCATCCCCACATACTACCTTCAACTTGCCAGTTCAACAGGGATGACTGATCAACGGTCCTATCCCCCAATACTGCTTGATGGGTGTGTGAACCTCATTTTTTATGCGTCTGTTCTTTTAGAAAGAAAGACATTTTTTCGATATCACGGACTAATCTAAGAAAATAGATGATACCTAAAATATTAGGTAGTCCGGTGATAGTTTAAAAAAATATAAGAACCGAGGTTCGGGTTTTTTGAAAGTTTGATTTTTGACCCTTCTCCGCCGAATGGTGCGAGTATCCGGCGTTAGCTTACATCGAGCAACGGCTCGAATGCTTTTGATTAACCGTCGCGACAACCTATTTTTGGAGACATGCACATCCACATAAAATAAAGAACACAAAAGGGCAGCGGCCTTTTGGGTCCGATGAGATGCAAACCGATTTGTTCGGGTTGATTTCATTTGTTTGTTGGTTGATTTTTGGATCGACTTGAAAGTCGGTTTTGAGTTTTGGGGTTTGGATCAATTTGTTTGATTTGTTGTTTTGGTTTGGTTTTGATTTGTTTTGAATTGGGTTTGACCAATTTGGGTTGTTTTGAACCCGTTTTGGTTTTTGATTTTGATGTGTTTGAAGTGTCCTTAAAAAAATTGTGGGGTTTAGTTTGATTGAATTTTTTTTAACTTGACCAATTCAAGTCATTTTTTATTTCAATTTGGATATGCTTAGAAGGTTTTAAACATTTTTTGAGATTTTTGATTCGGTTGGTTTTTAAGTTTTCTGAATTTTCAGGTTCTGAATCTTCTGTTTTTTTATTTTTGGCTTTGATCCATTTTGGATATTCAAAGTGTTGTTTGTTTGGTTTCTTTTGGGATGAAGTTCGGTGGATTTCCAGATTTTTTGTCAAACCAGATTTCTTGGATGTAAATCAGTGGGAATCTGTTTTTTGGGCAGATTGTTTAAATCTGATTTTTGTTTTGACAGATTTCTATTGTAATCTGTTTTTTTTTTGCAGTTAACAGATTTTATTGAAATCTGATTTTTGATGTTCAGTGTGGTTCAGAACCTGATTTTTGTTGTTAAAAGTCTGGTTTAAAATCGGTTCCTTCTTCTTAAAGGTCGGTTTTTGTTGAACCGGAGCGAGTTTGAGGTTTAAATTTCAGAATCTGTTTTTAATTCTGTTTTTGGTTGAGTTCACAGATTTATCAGATCTGGCTTTTTGTGTTTTCGGTTTGGTAAAAAAAATATGATTTTCTGGTGGTTGACAGATTTTGAAATCTGATTTTTATATGTGTTTTGGGTTTGATCAAAATCTGATTCTTTTGATTTGATTCAGAACCGGTTCACTCCTTTGTTGAAGTTCGGTTGTTTGGTTGAACCGGGGTGAGTTTCAGATTCTATTTTTGATTCTGTTTTTTTTTTGGTTTGACGGTTTGCATCACCTCCGATCCAGCGGGCTGCCATTGGGTGCCCGGTTTCATGCATTCCAAATTGACATCAAACTTCATTTCATTGAAAGATGGGGTGAAGTACATCGGTGTACAATATGATTGATCCTCCCCCCAATATAGGTTTCTTTTCACTACTTTGAAAAAATTTTGGCATTACGATGGAATGCCGGCTATTTTTCTAACTTAGTGAAATTTACCCATCCAAAATAGCCAGCCTTAGCTTAGCCATATTGGGGGAAGGATCGCCGGCTACGGGATTCATGCCCGCGCCTCCGTCCGGGTTGCTGGCTACGGGGACATGCCCGCGCCTTCGCCCAAGGTAGAGTTCCCCGCTAGGGGTGAATCTCCTTATTTTAATGTTGCTTTCGCATTTCTGATTATTTATTTATTTATTATTTTTTTGAAGGCCACTTCGGGCCGGTCCATTCCTTCGGCGTTCAAAGCCGGGCTTCAATCTCTGCTTGAGTTTGGAAGGACAGCTTCTAGGAGGGAAAGCTGGACCCGTGAAAGGGCCGTTGAGGCTCACTCCTCCTTTGTTGTGTTGAGGGGAGAACCGGACCCGTGGAAGGGCCATTGAGGTTCATCCCTCACTTTGCCGGTACAAGCCACAATGGGGCTGCACTGTCTTCATCTTTTGTTTTCTGCTGCAAGGGAGCTGCTGTTGAGCTTCTTGGGAAGCGGATTGGACCCGTGAAAGGGCCTTTTGGTTGGACCATGAAGGGGCTGGAATCTGACTGCAAGGGTGCTGGAAATGACCCTGTTTTGACACCCTGGATGGGCCGCAAATGGGCTGCTCTGCAGGCTATTTTAGGGACTGGCTGCGGGTCTACGCAGGGACCTGTTTTGGTGTGCAGAACTGGGCCTGGTTTGGGCTTGATTAGGGGTCTGCTCAGGTGGTTTCAGGTGGGCTGGAACTGGGTCACAAGGGGACTGTTTTGGGGCCTGAACATGGGCCTGCGTGATGGGGCATCTCAGGGCTTGATTGGGTCATTAGGGAATTGAGGAGAGAAAGAAGAAGAGGTGAAGGAGATGCCTTTAGAGGGCTACATATCTATATAATTATTCTCACCCACTTGTTTTTTTTCTCTTCTTCTCCTTCTCTTCTCTTGGCCGCAAGTGACCTCCTGCAGCAGGCGCACAGCAGAGGACAGCAGAGAGGGGGGGGGGACAGCAGCAGTAGGTGTGCAGGCTCCAGCTGAGGGAGAGATGGCCTGTTCCTTCTTCTTCTCCTTCCCTTCTTCTTCTCCTTAGTCGCAGGCAGCAGCAGCAGATGGCAGCAGCAGCAGCGGCGGCAGATGGCAGCAGCAGCAGAGGGGCAGCAGCAGCAGCAGCAGCAGGGCACAATCCGGCAGCCTCCCGGCGTCTGAAGCCGCTCCTCAGATGCTGGTACGTCCCCTCCTCTTTATAGATGCTGGGGGGCAGATGAAGGGACAGCCAGGTGTGTACGTAGATGGCTGTTGGCTTCTTCAAGGCAACTACTCCATTTAATTTCAGATTAATGGACTGGCTGGCTCTTGGCCTTCCCTCTCCTTGACCTGACCGTTGGGCTGGGGCTGAGGTGGCAGCATGGTGCGGCTGGACATGTTGAGGTGGCAGGCAGGCCAGTGTGGCATGTTCACATGGCCTGGTCTGAGTTTGACCGATGCCCAGCCTTCTTTCCCTGGGCTGTGCGCAATTGGGCCTGAGGTGGCAGACTTGCCGATGTGGCAGGGGAGGTGTGGGCTGTCCACACTGGGCCCAGTTTGGGGTCTGATTTCTGGGGCGCGGCCTGGCCAGATGGGCTGGCGGACTGAGCATGGCCGAATTGGGCCTGCACTGGGCAATTCGGCCCAGTCAGGACTTGTTCCTGTTGGGCTGTGCGCAGGCCTCTTGGGTGGGCCAAATTTCTTGACTACGGGCTGGAAATGGGCTATCAATTGGGTCCAAAATAGGCTGAATTGTGGGCCTTCTGGCCTGCTCTTACTGGCCCATTCATTTCTTCTTCTTTTTTTTCAAAAAAAAAAAATGTATGCCAACAATGGGCTAGGAATCAATCCTAGGCTCACTAATTGAAAAATGCTACCCAGTTATCAATGCAACTGCAAGATATCCTTTGGTCTTGGAACAAATCCGATGACCACATCAAAACTTGCCCGGATGTGGCTTCTTTCTATTATGCTGAGACAGATGAAGTTGAAGCTCACCATCCAACATTTAGCCAACTGTTTTGCCACTCTGGCCTGGTTGGATTAAAGAAACAAGGTTGTTGTCCAGCCTTTTACTAACATTGCTGCACCTACACGGGGAAAGAAGAAATCTTTCACCTGTCATTTTATTTCTGACCAATTAGCGGTCCTAACTGCTAATGGAGAGAGGGATCAGTCCTCTTGTCTGAAAATCAACAAATCTAGCCGATCAATGGTTAGCCGTGCTATTTCTTGGGTAAGGGACCAACCCTTGGCCTGTTACTTCAATCGGGGCAACCGATCAACGATTTTTCCCCGAATGCCATCTTTCGGGTAAGGGAGCAACCCTCGACTCGTCATTTCAAGCAAGATAACCGATCAACGGTTCTATCCTCAAATGTTACCTTCAAGGTAAGGGGCCAGCCCTCGACTTGTTAGTTTAACAGGGATGACCGATCAACGGTCCTATTCCTCAATGCTGCTTGATGGATTGGGAATCAATCCTATGCACGCCAAATTGCAAGAATGCTGCCCGATTATCGGTGCAACTCTGAAATATCCCTTAGTCTTGGAATAAATCCAATGACCACATCAAAGATGGCCCAGATGTGGCGCCTTCTTCATGCTTGGGTTCGGGATCAATCCGTCACTCGGTATACACCGGATGTTGGTCGGTTTGCTGGTCAACCCATGACTACATCTATCCTACTGGGGGCAAGCCTCTGAGTCACTTCAGTACGGCTCGAGCTAAGGATCAACCGGACGCCCATCATACTGGTAAAGAGCAAGGAAGAAGTCATTTACATATGAAAGGAATACATCCAACCATAGTGACCAGTCCTCTAGTCACTAAGTGAGGAAGCAAATCCTCCATACTTCAACAAAGTGTGGCCAATCAATGGTCGAAAACATGGCTTTCGGTGAAGCAAGGGATCAACCCTATATTCTTCAGTCCAAAGAAGCCAGCCAATCAACGGCCTATGATGCTACAGAAAGATCAGCCTTTCGCCCTTTCTCTCAACCAACCAATGGTCCGATCTTCTAATTCTTGCCTGCAAGTGAGGAGTCAATCCTTTATTTGGTGAATGGATGCAGATGTCTTGATAGCAATTATTGGTAGTCATATGTCAATTGGGCTCGAAACAAATGTTATGCCCTCACTGAATGATGTTTATATGACATCACTTGATAAGGTTCTACTTGGGAGAGAAAGCAATTCTCGGCCCATTATGCATCAAAACCCAATTAGATGAACGGTCTTCTGGGAACTACTCATCCGTCTAGGGGCATGCCCCTAAGCCATGTCATATCAAGCAAGTGTGAGGGTGAACTCTCCACTTAAAAAGGTAACAGGGGGGCAAGAGGACCAACCTCTACCAATAAAGCCCCAGAAAATCATCAGTCTACACTAACTACAAAGGGGCACAAGGAAGAAATCATTGTCTCAACAAGAGACTACATGAAGTAAGTCCTGTTGTCTAGGTAAGGGAGCAACTCTCCATCCTCCAGGCCGACCAATGGCCCCCGATGCTGCAATTCAAGCGGGAGACCAACTCTCAACTTGACATTTCAAATCAGTCTTGCTGGTCAACAGCTCGACCTAATTATGCCTTTTGGCAAACAAGGAATCTATCCCTGCATGTCAACATGCCAGGGTCAACCATCAATCCACTGCAAAGCATAAAGCTCAGACAGAGAAGAAATTTGGCACCTGTCACAAATTGAGCTGTTTGCATCCCGGTTAAGTCTTGTTCTAGCAAGGAAGTAATATCTAGTTCAATATGCTCATTGATGTCAGCCGATTTGACAAATGGTCTGAGAAGGTTGTGCAAGGCCAGGGACAGGTCCTTAAGCCCCGTTGTGACAACAGGGCTAAGTTTGCCTCAAACAGCATCGGGAGCAAATACTATGGGTTTCATCTTTCTAAGATTGACCCATTTTCAAATAATCCCTAGAAACCCCGACATCTAGGCCACAAAGAATCCTCAAACCAGTCTCTCAAGAAGAGAGTGCCAAGGGCTGGATCTTCTTCTATCTTTTTGCTTAGGGAATGAAGAGTCCATAGGGCAGCCCTCCACAGCCCTTCAATTCAATCCCAAAGTAGGCCATCAACCTACCCCCAAATATACCCAAAACAATTGCTCATACATGCCCACAAAAGAAGAAGTCTACAAGTAATCTATTTCCATGGATTGCTATGACGCTTAATCAAGGGTATTTGAGTAATCTCGATGTAATTAACGTTGGATCTTCGCACCATCCGACGGGTAGAGGTCAAAATTAATTTCAAAGAACCTAACAACCTCAAATTATAATTTTATATATATTATTGACCCTAGTTAGTACTTTTATGAAATATCATCTATTTTCTTATAAAATCAATACTAAGGTCAAGTCAAATCAAAATTCAAACAGGAAAACGAATTTCCAAAACCAAAATCTTTAAATTTGGAGATTGTTGAGGTTACATCAGGGGTGCATCTACAGATATTGTAATCCAGAAGAGGCTAAGCAAATCTGGTTTTGTCAATTGATTGGATCTCAAGGTTCCCAGAAGAAGAAAATAGAAGAAGAAACAGGTACTAGGCTACTAGCCTTTTGTGGTTGTTTCATTGTACATACCGCATAGTTTGATTTATCAACTCAAAGCTACTAATTAAAGAGAATTCTCTATGTGAGTTGTTGCTGTTGAAATTGTCCAGTTGCAGTTTGCTATACAGAGCTATTACCAATTTGGTTTTCTTTATTTTGGTTTCTCTGTTTCGACTAAATCCAACTGTCTATCTAAATTGATGTAGGTATTTTATGAGCACTTTTACTAGTATATTCTGTCTCCCTCAAGAATAATTTTTTGGCTATAAGTTATATGCAATTAGTCAAGTTTACTGTTAAAATTGATCAACAAAATGCTATGTAGAAATAGGGGCATAGCAGGTCAACTGAGGCTTTTGAACAAAAGCTAGGTTGACATCTTTCTGGCAGGTGGTTGGTGATGTAACCTCAATATTTAAACATCTGCCTTCTTTCTCCTTCTTTTTTGGAAGAAGAATTTGGTTTTGATTTGAATTTGATTTGAACAACTAGGAAAATAGATGGTATTCCATAGGAGTATAGCTAACTCGGTGATATATATAAAAATATACCGAGGTTCTGGGTTATTTGAAAAATGTTTTATTTTGACCTCTCCCCATTGGACTTGCAAGGTACCGATGTTACTTACATTGAACAACTGTTCGGGCACCTTTAATTAGCTGCCATAGCAATTCATGAATAGAATACATACATCCACAAAAAACAAACACACGGTAGCAACGGCCTCATGAACTTGATAGAATGCAAACACTTGGTGTTTTAAATCTGGTTTGATTTGATTTGAGTTTGTTTGGAATGGGTTTGTTTTAAGGTTTGATGTAGTATCTTTTATCTGTGAAAATTGCATTTGGATTTAGTGGGTTAATTAAAGTTTATTGGTTATTCATTAAAACTTGATGTCTCTTGATTTGAGAACTCGGTTTGAGTTTGATTGGAATCTTTAGATCTTTTTTTGAAACTTACATATTTTTGATTTGTTTGAATTGTGTGGATTAATTGTTCGTTTGTTATTAGGATCTATCATCTTGATGTTTTTTTTTTGATTGGGGGTTGGGTTTGATTGAGATTTGATTAAGACTTAATGTCTTTTTGGCTTGAATATTTGTTTTAGATTGATTGATTGATGATCCTGTATTTGGCTTGTTATCTTGGATTTGACTGGATTACAGAATGGTCTCTTTATTTTGAGAATTTGTTTCGAGTTTGATGAGATCCTTATTTGAAATGTATTTTTACTTGGGTTTAATCTGATCAACGTTGGGTGTATTTTATCTTTGGAATGCGTTTTAATTTTAGTTTGAATTGATTAAGGGTCACAGTTACTTCATTTTAATCGTTGCACTTCTGTTAAAACTTGATTTTGTTCTAATCATGTCTTGGCACCTTTTTTAAATTGAATGGACCTTACAGTTTTGAGGTTCCTGTTTCCTGTTGGTTTGATTTGGTGATTATTATGATTATCATTTCAATTTAACTCCGTTGAGATTTATGTTTACTTCTTTTTTTTCGTATGGACTGACTATAGTCAAGGGGTGAAGTTTATCAAGATTTAGTGTCTTTTACATGAAGGTTTAATTTAAGTTTGATTAAGGTTCATTTTTTTGAGGTTTGTGGGTTGTTTCAGTTCAAATTTGAGAATAGGTGAATTTTAGACTTAGTGATCTTAATGTGCATGATTGATTAGATTGAAGATTCTCTTAAATCTGGAACCTTGACTTTGGATTTTCAGATTCCAGGTTTAACGATTTAAATTTAACTTTCAAGTTTTCTGGTTTGAGATTTTGGATTTTGGAGATTTACCTATGGTTTTTGAGTTTGAAATGTCATTATAGCACTTCTCGTTTTTTGCTTCAGTTTTGACTTAAGATCTTTGAGTTTCAGATTTTAGATTTGCAAAATTTGGGGGCCTTGTTTTAATATTTCAGATTTGGATTGTCTGAGATTTATTAAAGCCTGGATTGTATTGATTGGGTTTGGCAAGTAGGGGTGTCAAATGAACGGGCTGAGCCCGTTGGCCCGTCAGAAAACCCATCGCGGGCTGGGCTCAGAGCCCTTGAAAAAATGAAATGGGCTTAACTAAAAATCCAGTTCTCATTTTTCATTTATTGGCTGGCCCGTCGATCTTGGCCCGTCTAAAGCCCGCCACTCCAACAGCGCCTCAGCGGCGCCCGCGACCCCAGCGCGACAGCACCCGGCACCCCCAATCTTCCACGTTTGCTGCTCAATGGCGGAGTAGGGTTTCGGCGACCGTCGGAGTAGAGCTGCGATTGGAGCTGCGGAGGAGCTCCACCGGCCATCCACCACTGTCCAACCTCCCTCCCATTCGTCGGCTTCCTCCCGTTCGTCCGGTTGAGGTCCACCTCCCCGATGGCCGCCGGATCGAAGCCTAGGTTCAAGGCTTTCTCGAGGAGGTGCTGGATGATCTTCTGGTCCGTGGGATGGAATCGGAAGCCGGGGGGCAAGCCCAGGCAGCCCCTTTCCATCGTCTCCGGTGTGGCAGCATGCCCTCCGTTGCTTCGCCCATGGCTTGCTCCGGCAGATATTGATCTGGATCGAGAATGCACACAAGGCTGACGGAATTAGAGCGCATCGAAGGAGATCCCGCCGGGCCAGCTAGCTGCCAAAGGGACTGCGTGCAACCGGCAAGAGGTGCTGGATGATCTCCCAGTCCGTGGGATGGAATCGGAAGCTGGGGGGCAAGTCCAGGCAGCCCCTTTCCGTCGTCTCCGGTGGCAGTGGCGGCATGCCCTCCGTTGCTGCGCCCATGGCTTACTCCAGCAGACGTCGATCTGGATCTAGAATGCGCACAAGGTCGACAGAATCAGAGTGCATCGAAGGAGATCCCGCCGAGCTAGCTAGCTGCCAAAGGGACTGCACGCGGCCGGCAGACAGAAAGAAGAGGGTAAGTAATAGCTAGCTCTATATGGAGCAAATCAACACATGACGGGCTTAGAAAGAAATTCTACGAAGGCAAGCGACGGGAGAGCTAGCCGAGGTGTTCAAAGACCCATGATGCTCAAGGCACCGCCGAGAGTCCGCCACCGCCTTCACCGCCGGCCAGGGCCGACAAAATGCGGTATTCTTTTTAATTTATTGTGCCGCCGGGATTGCACCAACATCTCACGCTTGGTTCCCAAGCTGTTGCCGGATCATCCCTCTCTTACCTTGGCAAAGATTTTCTAGGTATCCGCTGCCATTCAGATAGAAGAACTCGTCGAAAATCGAAACTATTTCATTTTGTAATTGATGTGTAAACTGATCTGTAATGAACCAGATATTTGATATTTATATTAAATACATTTAAGGTTGGTCTTTATTAGATTTTCCTTTTCGGCTATTTTTTCTAGTCTGTGGATTATACATATTTGATATATCATCATTTTTTTATTTCAGCGTACAACGGTTCACAGATTCATAAATATATTTTTTCTGATTTTTTTATAGATTCTATATTTTATAATATTATAGAATTTATAAATTTTATCACTTTTTTTATTTCTGTGAGTTTTTTTTACGTAACTAAAACCCGTTGGGCTAACGGGCTACGATGGGTTTTGGAGGGTTAAAGCCCATTTACATAGCTCAAACCGGTTGGATTTTATACATGGGCTTGGGCTTGGGTTTCAAATATATGGGCTGAAGTGGGCTTGGGCCGGGCCAGCCCAAGCCCGGCCCATTGACACTCCTATTGGCAAGTCGAGGCTTTATTCACCTGATTCCAGATCTTGTAATCTCTCGTGATTCTTCTTTTCTTTAAATTTTTTGTTTGGGGCTTATCTGATTTGAATATAGTTCGGAGTTAAACTTCAAGCTTCAGATCTGTACAACCGTGGGCCTGTCAGAATAGCATTTCAGTTTGGATCTTCGGCAGGTTGAGGAACATTTAATCAAGGGTTGGTCTCCCAGATTGCCTGTTCTGACTTGGTAATCTTTCTCTTCTTCCTTTTTTTATTTCAATCTTTTCCAGACTTTCCACATACTTCCGAATTTCTGAAAACTGTCAGTACTACCCAGTTCAGGTCTTCCCTTCTTTTTGTTTGTTTTTTAATCACGACAACTTGCAGATTTTATTAAATTTTCGCAAGAAGGATCTTGTTTCTTGCATTTTATCAAGCTCATGGAACTATTATGCGTCGTTTGGTATCGGGATAAAATTAATGGGGATATGGATAAACCAATCCTCGTTATTAACCCTATCCTCATTACGTTTGGTTTAACTTAGGATAAATTTAAGGATAATCCTATCCTATGTTTGGTATGTTAACAATAAATTCGAGGATAACTTAAATTTTTAAATTTTTATCTTTATTTTTTATATTATTTTATTTTATTACTCATAATATATTCACAATATTTATATAATAAATTTAAAATATAATTTAGATATATAAATAAAAATACACTTAAAAATATAAATAAAAACACAATTGCTCCCCGGGGGGCGCTCCCCCCCGCCCCCCGGCGGACGGCCCAGCCCCCTCGGACGTATCCCCAAAATGCCATTTCAGGATCAACCTAGCCCAAGTATTAGGTGGGATGATTTATCCTCACACTTATCCCTAATTTTGGGGATAATCTGAATTAACTTAATGCAGCTTAAACTCATTTTTAAGTATGTACCAAACAGGAGATTGGGGATAAACCAGGTCTATCCTAAATTATCCCCATACCAAACAGGGCATTAATTCTCCATTCAATACGACTAACATTTTCATTGCTTGCTCAATTAAAGTACACATGGCTGGAAGGCATGTAAGCCATAACTCCCATGAATTTGTATGAATTAGGATTAAATTTGTTTTAACCTTTGATATGCATTAAGAAATTTATGCCGATGAGTTAAGAAAGAATGTGCCAGGGCCTTTGATAGGCATATGTTTGTTCTTCTTATTCATTGATGCATCTCATTAATCCTCGGTTTGACATGCTAGTATGTTAAACATACACAACTTCTCTATGGCTTAATGGATGTTTTGCTCCTTGTCGGGGCGTGATAAGACATTGGGGTCTTTTTAAGACCTTTGTATGTCTACCTTAAAAGGTCAATGGGTGGGCATAAAATTGGCCATGTGTTTGCCCATATTTTAAAATTCTTTTAAGTTAAGCCAAGACCATGAGGCATGCACAAGACTGGCTTGATGCTCGTCTTGGTTTGTTTAATTAAATTAATAGATTTTTATTTAATTTCTTGTTGATTGTTTATTTTAAATTTTTTATGACCGTCAGACCTGTTTAAACACTTGTGAAACGTGGAAAATTTATATTTCAAATTAAAAATCGAAATTTAAGATTGAAAATTTGAATTTTCAAACGTAGAGGTGTGTGTTTGGAATTTTGAAAATTTTTAAATAACATTTTAGGTATTTTGAAAATGTCAAAGTTCAAATTTGTTTTGGATTTAACTTCGAAAAATATTTTGAAAATTTTTTAACCGTGTAAAAGGACTCTTTTCGAAAATCTTTTCCAAAACTTATTCGTCAAAGTTTGTTTTACAATTAGGAAAATATCGGTCTTTCATAAGCGTATAACTAATTTGACGATACGTATAAATATAATTTCGAGGTTGGGTTCTTCGAAATTTGTTTTGACATCTATCCATCGGGTGGTGCAAAGACCCGATGTTAATTGTATCGAGAACGCTCGAATACCCTTGATTCGCTGCCATAGCAATTTAGAAAGGATAACATACATCCATAAATGAAATGAATACAGTAGGAGCAACGGTTTCATAAATTTGATGGAATGCAAACAATTTGATTAAAATTTGATTTGATTTGATTTGATTTGTTATTATTATTGTTGTTGTTTTAAATTGGTTTTGTGACTTAATGTCTTTTACATTTTAATTTGTTTGACTTAAAATTTGATTGAAGGTTTGGATTAAGATTTAATTAAGTTTAGTCTTTTATTATTTTTTAGTCTGACTGTTTGATTGATTTAATCTTTGTTAGACTTATTTAATTCAAATGCTATTTAATTTAATTTAACCAATTTGATGTGCTGTTTGGTTTTTGTTTGATTAACTGTGTGATTTTTTTGTTGTCTGTTATTATTATTATTACAATTATTTTATTATTAGATTCATTAATTGATTAATTGATATTTGTCTTAAAAATTTTCATTTTTTAACATTTTGTTTATCTGAAAAATTAATTCTAAAGTTGTAAAATTAGTGTTATTTTGACTAAATCAGATTTGTTATATATATGTATTTAAGTTATTTGATTTATTTACTCTTTAATTGGTGGTATACATTAGAGAAATTTGTTTTAAGTTTTATAGGGTGTTTGGTTGTATTATAATTTTTTGTACACTTTCGTGATAAAAATTGTATTAAAATAAAAAGTGAACCAACTCATGACATAAAATTATCATGTTTGGAGGGATGTGATTACAAAAAAGAGTAACTACCACACATGACCAAATAAAGTGGGGGACCACAAGAAAAAAGAAAGAGGTGAGACCCTCTTCTTTTGTTTAAGAAGAAAATCTCTTTTAAAACATAAAATTGTCATGGTTACCAAACACCTCTTTTAACAAGTTTTCTTACAATTTTTAAAAATTAAAATAAAAACCTTCATTATCATGCAACCAAACACCCCATTAAAATTATCTTTAAGTTTTAAAATTATCTTAAAATTAAGTTATAAAAATCATGTTTAATTGTTTTTTTATCTTTGTTTAATTAATTAAATTTCTTTCTCTTTTTTTTGCTTAGTATTTTGATATAGTTTTAAATTGATGATTGTTCATTTTGCATTCCATACAAATTTATGGAGCTATTTTTAGCTCTCATTAACATCAAAGAAATATGCAACATATAATATCCATTGATTGGAAAAAAATGGATACAATTATAAATGTGGGAGACATGAAATGTCATATCCCTATGAAATAAATCATTTTTTGATTTTAAATCCATTGAGCCTTTGATAGGCATATAGGCATTATGGAATTGAATCAATTGATCATATCGATATAGGATATAGCACGACGACCTTGGCTAAGGTTTATGTGTGCGTTCCCATCGATATAATTTGGTTTACCACATTAATCTTATGATTTGGCATGCATGCATGTATATGCATTTAGCCATTGCATAAATTGATAGGTTAATGAGACAAATGGTATAGCATTGGGGTTATTTTTAGACCTTTGTATGCCAACCGATTATTTTATTTTTTGATTCTTTTAAGTTATGCCAAAGCGAAGAACGTGCCCTGTCGAACTAGCCCTCATTAGCCTCGATTGTTTGATTAATTCTCCAAAGACGTAGAGCACACCTTGTCGGGTTGGCCCCCATTAATCGTGGAACGTTTTTATTATTTAAGTTTAAACTTGAAATGTAGACTGCACCCTGTTGGCTGGCCCCTAATTAGTCTCAAATTGGGTTGATTGTACATTTTTATTTTATTAACACCAATATTAACTTGAACATCATGCTGTCCGTCGACACCCGCTGTCTCTCTTCGTTCTGTTGGTTTTTTTAGAAAAGGTGATGAAAACGAGGGCAAGTGGCTGATTGGCTAGCTACGATCGAAGTTGACTCAAGGGAAGATCGATCAGTTGGGTTTTGCGGGGTGGGTTCGACCGGCTGGTGTTTGAACTGATTTGAGAAGGGGTTGCAACCAGCTGAGCCACAATTGAAGAGGGCTTGGCCGGACAAGGCTCGCGTGCAACCAGAAAGGGAGGTAGCGAAGCATTTGCGGCAGAGGGGCCGAGGCTTGTTAGCGCGCAGATGGGAAGAAAGAAGAATGGCAAGGGGCTCGTGCGGCAGTGTTCTCGTATGGCGACGAGGCTCACGGTCTCGGCCAAGAAAGGAGGCAGCGAGGTGTTTCGGCAGAGGGGTGAGGGTGACTGACAGTTACAGCAAAAGGGCCGAGGGAGTGCGGCTTGAGGCTGCTGCGGGTCTCACACACACTCAGGAGGAGGCGATGACGAATAGAGAAGGGCCAAGGGGCTCTGCGCAGGCAATAAACAGGCGACAGTGAGAGACGTTGAGGGCGTCCGGCTGTAGTGGGTGACTAAGGCTGTAGAAGGGGCTCGCGGTGGTGAGGCTTGCTGCGGGTCTCGCATGCGGCGAAGAGAGGAGGCGGCGAGGGCGTGTAAACGACGAGGGCATTCAGGAGGTTACTGGCCTGCGCGGTTGGCTTGGAGGCCACAACCGGCACTTTGGGGATACAGAAGAAGGCTTCGCAGCAGTAGAATTGCAGAAGGGGCGACAGCGTGGGCAGCTGGAGGGAGATGGGCTCACGGCGAAACAAGGAGAGGCGAGGACGAGTAAACGATGACTCAACGGAAGGTGATAAGGGCGAATAGACGACGAACGACCGAAGATGATGCCAATCGGAGAGGTCTGCCTTACCTTCTTTTCTTCCCTTCTTTTCCTCTGTCTCCGCAGCACTCAATCTTTTCTCTCTTCCCCTTCTGGTGTCGATTGAGGCTTTATTGTTGTGGCTGCCGTTGGCCATCCGAGAAACTTGCCTGCTTTCGCTGTTACTCAGATGGTAATGTGCGTATGGTGTGGTCTTTGTATCTCTTTGGAGGCGTTGCGCTGGAGATAGGGTAGGCATCGACATCGGCGTCATGGCGCGATGAGCTACGTCTGGCTCTTGATGAAGCCATTAACGTCATCAATGGCGTTGCTCCTAAAGGAGTCTTCGACTAGTCTAAATTGATGGAAAACGTTCTTTCGTAGACATTTAAATATATTTATTTTCCCCCATTGTTTTTTAGGCATCAACAATTCCCTCCCATGGGTGTTTTTTCAAAGGCGGGAGCCGTCGGAGAATCACCCGTGTGACATCAAATCCGACATTGCATTTTCTTTTCTTCGTTTTTCCGTTAAGAATGCTTCATCATCATTTCATTTTTCTTCTTCTTTTTGAATCCCTACAGGTGTTACATGGCTCGACAAAGAGCTCCTCTAAGGGATATTGACGTTCAGAATATGGTGAATGAGATGTCTTTATCTGAAGAAGAAGGAAACTTCACAGCGTCATACATGCTGGCTCCAAGTAGGCTGATTCAGACCAGATTCGGGCATCATGACTATCACTTGGCTACCCGGGAACACATGGGTTTGATGGTTGGTGCTGGAGATGTCGACATTTCATTGATTCAACATGGACATGGTTCTTTTTCATATATCCGACCAGCATATTACCCTCTCCATTACCCTTCAGAAGAAACTTTATTGGAGTTTATTCAGCGCCCTTTTCCTTTAAGGAATGCTGATGTTTGTTCTATGTCATTAGAAGAAAGAAATCGGCTTGAATGCACCATATTGCGAGGCAGGGATATCATGTAGGGTACCTTTGTTTATGCATACCCATCATTCCCGTTGGGTTTGTCTCACTTCAAGTGTAACCCACCATGTCATTCTATGGGCTTGTTGAATAAATTCCAAGGCGAACATTTCACTTCATATGACTTTCGGCCAGCTATATGGAAGTTGGACAAGGCATGTTCTTCAGATGCATTCAGGCACCGCAGTGGATCGTTTTCGCAGCTCAGCAGTCCTAGCTTCACTATGGAAAACTTTGACAGCCGTTGTATGCTTAATGGTATCTTGGCACATAGCACAAATAGTTGGTATGGCTGGTTTTCTGTGAGACGTTCTCATCGCCCGAGAGATTGAGTATGTGAATGGCTGAAATATATTCTAGCCAACTTCAGTGCTCATTTGGAGCAAATTCGCTTGAAGTCTATTGTGGGTGCCGCCTTATATGATTATCCTTGTTATGAAAACTATATTCAGGTTTTGGCAGAGCGATTCAATAGAAGGTGGATCACCTTTGTCACTTCTAAAGGGGAGACTTCTCTTGATTTATGGGCCCTTCTATTGATTTCTGGTTTACCGGTTCATGGGGAACCCTATGAAGAGGTCGTGCGGGATGACCTTCATAGATGTCAGACATATGAACACGGTAATTATCGGTTGTCTTATTGCCACAGGTACTTGGTGAAAGTGTGGCGTGATCTAGCTATGATCAGCAATGACCACTCCTCTGATGATAGATATCGAGTGAATTGTGACCTCTGGCTGCCCTTTTTCTATGGTGGCCCTTATTGCTACAAGCATGGTTTTGCCAAACTTGGGAAGAAACGGACCGAGCTAGTACGTCGTAAAAAAACCATGTCCAGATAGAAGGTTTGTTGGCTTAGAGGCTTGTGTTGAGACTGAGGATCTCTGGGGACTTGGAGAGATCACGCATTTTGCTGCATTTCTGGCTTAATGGTTGGTTACTTTTGCGATTCCTTTTGAGGACGTAAATGTGATTAGACCAGAGGTTTTCTATTCGGCTTGTAGACTTGCTTGTGGCACCACTTTGGCTATTGTTAGTGCCGCCCTCGCTACGTTTTATCATTCCTTTGGGGCTATTGCATCCCATTCTTCACCACAGGACTGTGATATTATGATGGCTACTCATGATGTGAGCACCTGGGCAGCCTCTCTTTTTGTTGGTCTACCCTCACTGGGAGAAGAGTTGGACCCTCATTGTGCCTTGATTTATAGGTTTATTGGCAATCCTCGCTCACAACAGCAGTAGGAGCTTACTACAAGGCGGAGGTTGCTGTTTACTCTGCCGCTAGATGGCAGCAATGGCTTGATGTTTGCTCATTGTTCGGTGGGTCACCATCCACATGCTACTATACAACATGCTGGTGGTTTTCAGTGGGTGGATCCTTTGTCAAAGTAGTACTGTGTATGGGCTGTGTGGGATTGGTATTTGTGTACTCGCATGTATGTCTTGGTATTTCGACATGGTTGGCGCACCATTTTGGAGCCATACTATCTGCACCGGTTTGGCAAAAACTTTGGTTATGACCAGAGGCTTCCTCCGAATGCTGATTTTAGCATCTCTTGTGTTTATGGTCAGTTGGACAACCATTTTGTTGCAACAGAGTGGTAGTATTTCTTTTGCCGAGAGGTGAAAGATCATGTTAGAGATCCCTCCGTTGGGGGTTACCGGCGAATTTGACATGATCTATGGCAATTGGTGGTCTCATCGTAGTCAATACTACAGGATGTTGCCACATTTGATAGTTGTAGCCGAAGAGGCCCAGTTGTATATAAAAGATTGCGCTCCTCCAGATATTAGCGCATCTTTTCGTTGGCGCCATTACAGGTCTCGGAGAGATAGGTTATTAGCCAGATATAAATCTTGGGAAAAGCGGGCACAAACGAATAGGGAACCCTGCCGTCGAGCCACCGCCACTGTCGATGCTGCTCGAGATTGAAGAGGAGAAGAGGAGGCAAACAGGTGGTGGAGCCTGCCCTTCCTAGAACCCCAGCAGGCACAGTCGTCGCAGTAGCCGCCATGCAAGATTGTTGTTGCTACTGCTCGTCCACCTTGCGGAGCCGGTGTTGCGCCGCAGCAGAATCGAGGACTGCAGGAAAGGGGAAGAAGCCCTAAAATTAGGGCATGCCAAACCATAATCAAGACCCGATGGTGATGATTCGGGTTTCATGTACCTGACCCGAGAGGTGAAAATCGGATTTCATTTACAATAGATGCACTTGAATCCTTCTCAAAAATGTTTCAGGGCAAGCAGCGAAATGTTCATACCTGATTTTGATTTTCAATCTGGGTCGGATCATCAGATCTGTAAGATTGATTTACACGTATAGGCACAGGCATGCACTTGTTAGGTTCATGCAGGCCGAGGAGTATTATCTTTATATGGTGGACCATCTGCATAACAAGGAAGATCAGTTGGAGATTATAGTGAAGGCTGAGAGCAGATCACTGACAAGAGATTCTGGGAGAAGATTGTCTACTACTTGGCAATCATAGAGTCACTGGTAGTTGTGCTGAGATTGGTAAACTCCGATGACAGGAACCAAATGGACACACTTTATGATGCAATGGACCGGGCCAAATTGAAAATAAAATAGAAGAATCTCAGAGGTTTCAAGAAATGGTGGAAGATCATAGATGACCGTTGGGACATGACTTTGCATCATGATATACATGTTGTAGGTTAGTTATTAAGTGAATAATTTTTTTGTGTTTATTTTATGTACTTTATTTGTCAAAAATTATCTTGTACATAATGTAATATTGATAAATGAGTGCAGGATATTTTTTGAACCACTGCATCTCATATGTAGGACAGGAGGTAAACGACAATGAGGTGATGCAGAATACACATAGTTATTAGTGCATCTGTCGATCTGAGCAAGATAGGGTAAAAGTTGAGTTAGAAGTAAGTTGAAGTTACATTGAGAATTTGGAGCCAATAATTATTTGACAACTAATCAATTTTTATTTATTATTTTGCAGGTGCAGAGGTATAAGATGAGGGTTGGGGTATACTCAGATGCTAATTTGAGACATTCTTGCGACAAAGTGTCTCCTGATATAGTTATTTAAGATAATGTTTTGATTTCTTTATCTTATAAGTTATAAGTCCACTGATTCATGTCAAAGAGAGCTGATTGGTTATTTCTTTTTTTGCAGCTGAGTGGTGGGTTCAGGTGAACACTAGGAGTGGATGGAATCTACTAGTTGCTATTGGTAGCAGGATACTGAGCCAGAGCACTAGTTCCACTCATTGTGAGTGAAACTGGAGTACATTTAACCTGATATATACAAAGAGGAGGAGCAGGTTGACCTCAAACAGGCTGAAGAAGCTAGTCTTTTGTCATTACAACATAAGACTACGTATCAAGAACATTAAAGATCGACAAAAGATTTTAAAGGAGAGATTTGCACGGTTCGCAGGTGGTTCTTATGAGCAAAGGCATAGATCAATATTACACCACCTGAGAAGGTTGACATGGATTAGATATTCCAAGAGGAGCATGCACTTGCTACCTAGATAGAGGAGAGAGCAGCCATGAATCATGTAGCTGAGTTTGATCCCAATGACCGTGCATAGGCAGCATGTAGGTTCTTACTCACTCCTTAGTTGATGATGATGGGGAGTGTATACTTGCCACCCAGCTAGCAGGAGCGGGAGTGGTGTCTATGGCTGATGCAGGTGCAGGAGCTCCAGATCCAGACTCACCTACTTCACAGCGGCCAAGGCCGTATTACACTCTGGACGAGCATGAGCCACAGTCACATTAAATGAAGCCGCCTTATCACTCATTTTTTGATCCGCGACAATTGTGGTATTCTCCACCTCATTGATTGCAGAATCGCCGGAATCGGATCGGAATCGGGCCGATTCCAGAATTGGATCGGAGTCTATGCGGAAGGGCCGATTCCAACAGGAATTCCATGGAATCGGTCGGAATCGGTCAAAATCGATCTGATTCCGGCGATTTTGTCTGGAATCGGTCGATCCTGACCGATTCCACGGAAGACCGGTCTGGCCGGTCCGGTTCGATTCCCGGTTCGATTCTGGACCGGGAATCAAACCAATTCGGGCCCTTTTAGGGACGGAATCGACCGTTGTGGTCGATTCCGGCAATCCAGCAGCTTGGCGAGCTCCTTCCGGCGATCTAGCAACGATTTCAACCCTCGGAATCGAGGATTCCGGCGATTCCGAGGTCGATCCCAGTTCTCTGCGCCGATTCCGGTGCGATTCTAGCGATTCCGTCGGCGATTCCAGCGATTCCGGGCTATTTCTTCAGGGGATTTCGCCGATCCAAGCTCCGATTGGCCTCGATTTAACCTCTTCTTCGATCCTTAGAAGATTATTGGCATGATTTCTTCGCCAAAAACTCCATACGCCCATTCTTACGTGTTTTCGATGACTCCGAGCGTGGTTAAACTTGGTGATTTTCAACCGAACAAGTCCGTTTAAGTTCTAAACACATCGATTGGATGTTCTTTGCACGGGAAAATTCTAGATATCCCGTACGCCTATTTTACGTGTTTTCGACTACTCTGAGCATGGTTAAACTCGGTGATTTTTGATCAAACAACTCAATTCAAGTTGTAAGAACATCGATTGGATGTTCTTTGTACGGGAAAAATTTTGGATACCCCGTATACGACTATTTCCGACAAATACGCAACCCTTTAAACGTATCGAATAGTGTGTTTGATGGGATGTCTGCTTCCCGAACAATGCCTAAAGTAATTTTTATGTTGCCTAATAAATTTTAATGCATTGTTTACAATTTTTGCAGGATTAAGCAATGGCCGATCAAGATGATGCAGCACCAGCACGTCCTTCTGACGTGGGTTGGGAACACGGGCATATGGTAGACCTAGTTAGAAAGAGAGTGCAATGCAAATGGTGTGGGAACGAGATGAACGGGGGGGGGGGGGTGTTCCGGCTGAAACAGCATTTTGCCGGAACAGGTGGAAATGTAAAAAAATGTGATAAGCTGAGGGAGAAGAGTGAGAAGATGAGAGGCTACATGATAGGTAGAGCCTCTCAACGGGCTGTTAGGATCGAGCAGAGGGAGGAGTTGCACAATGAGCTACTCCAGAGGAGGAGGGACCGAGATTTGCCTACTTGGAAAGGAAAAGGCAAGGGGAAGGCACCAGCTGAGCGGGAGCCAGAGAGTGAGGATGACTCCACGGACTCCGAGGTTAGACATACTACGCACGTTAGCATGCGTGCATTTGCTGAGGAGGAGGACAGGAGGAGGGGAGCAGGAGGGTCAGGGTCCAGAGCTGACCCAGCTTTTGGCCGATCAACATTGGCTCACCCTACCCGGGATCGAGAGACTGAGGGATCGAGACACGAGCCATACCGCCGTTCTACTTCTACCAGTACTTGATTTACGTTGAGTGATGAGTATTTATTTAGGAAACAGAGTGCTGGGCAGATGGGGATTAAACAAATTATTAAAGGGGTGAAGACAACAGGAACTACTGCAAAGAGAGCTGTTTGCCACATTGCGAAGTGACTTTTGCATGCAGGTATCACTTTTAAATTAACATTTACGTGTGTTTTATTTACTTAAACTTAATTTTTGCCTGATCCAAATTTTTTTTAACTTGATGTAGGCATCCCAGCACATTCAGCCACCAGCCCCTACTTCCAGACGATGGTGGATGCCGTGGGTGAGGCTGGACCGGGTTTGCAAGCCCCGGGCAGCAGACATATCTAAGAAATCGTTCATAAATTTTGATGCAGCGGAAGCGACGATTCCTATGGGTTCCTTTAGAATATGTCTCAATCAGAACCGAACGAAAAAAATCGAAAATCGATCAAATCGGGTTCGAATATACCTGATAGGGATTCATATAATCCCATGGAGAGGAAGGAGATGAGCTTCTTAAGCTCTACAAACCGTTCAAGCGTCCGGTCTCCAGCAGTATCCACACGAACTTCATCCACAGCAGGTTCTCCCTTTGCGCCGGCCTCGAGAACTCTTCCCGAACGGAGCTCCATCTACCATGGACACCTTCTTGAGAGAGGAGGAGGTAGGGAGGAGGCTTGGGACGTGGTTTTCACCCTTGGCTTGATGGGGTTTGGCTGAAACCATTAGTATTTATAGAGAATTATGGATTTTTTTCATAAAAACCCAAAATCTCTATAAATTATGCCCTTGCCCCTGTACTTGTGGATAAGTCCTTTTGTGTGTGACCCACTAGGCTAAATAACCTATTTGGTTGAGGCCTAAATAAAATAGAACAATTCTATTTAATTTTAATTAAATACGTTATTCGATAACAGATTAATCGGCCTACCGATCATGAAGGGTACAAGCCACATCCCATGATCCTAAATGGCTATGGGGATAATCTCATCTCCATTGAGCATTTCCATCATCAGTTACCGCATGGATATAAACCCTCATCCATCCAATGTCCCGGTCGGAAAGGAGTACGGCATCGACTGTCAACTCCTTAGTGTACCGACTCTATAGGATCATGTACTCGGAACTGGATCAATTGGAAAACTCCTTTTCCAATTATCCTATCTACCATGGCCAGGGATTTAGAGTACTATCGCATAGGACATTCACTCTCACTTACCGAGAGTGGACGATCCCTTGTTATCCGCTCAATTGCCTCCATCGGATTTTCCTTGTACCCGATCCATTGTTATATAGGACCATCTTAATTGTGATCCATAAGTCAATGGTCAAAGAACAAGTTTCACCCAACAAGGCATCTTTGGCGACTCAGGTCAAAGGTCCAACCATGCAACCGTGATGATAGAAAACCCTGATAGACAGTTTGGTAAGATACCATTCAGGGTTTCTAATTCGGTCAGTTCAGTGAACTCATTCAACTAATGAGCACCTGTATGTGTATCTCAGTGTCTCCACACTAATGACCAATGAGATCGGTCGTCCTCATCACATGAGAAGATATCACATACACTAGTCTATCCGGATCCTTGATGTCCCGTCTCAAGTATCCTATGACTAGGAACATTTAGATCAAATATCTCTAGATGATCAATCTCATTATCATGATCTTATCATGATTTAATCATCATTGTATTTGATAAAGGACTTCATTATGATATTCGCATCTAATAAGAGCTTTTAATGAAGATTTGCCTAATTAATTGAATAAGATATATATAGAAATGTCAAATCATATTATATATGATTGGCTTGTAGGGCATACATTTCTATCAATCTCCCACTTGCACTAAAGCCAATCACCCATCTGGCTGATCTATATCAGCTCGAGATGAAGCTCAAACACTCTTTGAGTAACTGCTTCAGTTAGTGGATCTGCAATGTTATTAACGGTAGATACTTTATCTTTAAATATATCTCTATAATTTGCAATCTCTCTGATTGTATGGTATCGCTACAGAAGTTCTAAACTTCTGATGAGACATCGGCTCTACTCCATTGTTTTCTCAAAACAATGATACACTTTCAGAGAAAATTGAGACAATCCCATATCAAATATGTAGATGAAAAACTTCATCTAGACTACTTCTCAAGTAGTGTGCAACCACTATGTAAACTTGTTTGCATATGTTGTAGAACTTACAGTGTTCTATCACATAGAACTCTTTCAACTCACTGCACCACCATTATTCTGACTTAATATCAAACTTATTTGATTAGAAGCTTGTGTTTGTAAAATTACAAGACTTCAAGTCTTATCCTCTAGTGTATAGAGATAGATTCTTAGTGTTTCTCAAGTACCAAATGATATATCTCTAAACTATCCAGTGACTCTCACCTGGATCTTCCTGATGAATGCTCATAACACTTAGAGCATTAATCACATCATGTACGTAGCATCATATAAATGATAGACCCTATGACAAAGGCATAAGGACTCTATTTATGTGATCTCTTTATCTTTCAAGAAGTCTACAAAGACAACACTTTACAGAGATCAACTCCACACCACATAGGTATGAAACCTATCTTGGAGTTTATCATGTCAAACCCTTTGACTATGGTGACTACATACATTAACTGGGCATTGATTTTAGATCTATCTCCATAGGTCTCAAAACCCAAATTGTGTTTGGAGGATCAATTTGATAGCTAGGTTCACTTATGATAACACACCTACTTCATTCTCAATGAGTAGTATGTCATCAACATAAAATGTCAAGAAAGTAACAGCACTCCCACTTATCTTGTTGAATACACAAGGCTCCTCTTCGTTCTTAACGAAGTCATAAGATTTAATCTCATTAAACCTTATATATGATCTATGGGAAGTTTTACTTCAATCCATAAATGAACTTATAGTTGTATCATATACACCTATTCCTCAAAATACTTTAGATGAACACTATCTTAACATCCAATTAGCTTATCTCATAATCATTGAGTGTAACAATCAAAATCCGAATGGATTAATCCATGGAATAGGTAAAAGATTTCATCATAGTCAACCATTTGACTTCAATGATATCATTTTCAACTATTCTCACCTTTGAAGGTATCTACCTTCTAATCCACTCCAATCTATTTTTTAGTGATCTATTTATTTCTTATGGATACTATATCCTTAGGTGGATCTATCAAGTTCTAAACTTGATTAGAATAGATACAGTTTATATCGGATTTTATTGTCTTTTCCCATTAATGAATCAATATCTCATATTGGTTCTATATAGATCCTAGGACCAATATCCTTATTATCTTATGCCTCATTTCATCTATCAGAGATATGTCTCACATATCTCTTAGGTAGAATGGACACAAGTAAAGACCTATGATTTTTCCTTGTGTAATTATTAACTAGCATCTTAATAGAAGTGTTATTGGGTTGTGGGACTGGAACATCTTCCATATATACTTTGCTCCCACTATCTTTCTTAAGAAGGAACTTTTACTTTAGAAATATAGTGAGCTGAGCAACACATACCCTTATACATAAGGGTCGTATATTTAATATCCAAAAGTTTCCTTTGGATATCCCACAAGCCAACACTTCATAGTCTTATATTCCAACTTGTTAGAGTTATACTTCTTCACCAGGTCGGACATTCCGAAACCTTAACTTGCTTAAGGTCAAGTTTTAACTCATTTTCCATATCCTATATGGAATAATCAGAACAGACTTAGAAGGTACTTATTAAGATCAAGTGGTTATAACGAGTACTTAACCAAAAATAGACAAAGAGGAAATTTTCAAAACTTGTCATTGTTCATATTATGTCTTACATAATATGACTTCTCATTTTAACTACTCAATTAAGCTAAAATGTGTAAAGAGGTGTTCATTAGATTCTATTATTCTTCAATTATATGTGAATTATGTACTTAAGTATTTCTCTCTTTGATCTCATCAAAGATTTCTAATACTTGTTCCATTAGTATCTCTACTTCATTCTTAATCTCAGATAATTTCTCAAAGGTCTTAGATTTGTACTTCATAAAGTACATGTATTCATACCTAGAGACATCATCTTTGAAATAATGAAGTAGAAATATTCTTCTTTAGCCTTACTAGATATGGACTAATATACATCTAGATGTACGAGTTCTAATAACTCATTAACCCATTCTCCATGTCTATATAAAACTAAAGCGTAGATTGATCTAAATCAACCCATTTCCTCTTAAAAGGAATATTCACACATAACATGAGAGTTAACGTATCAAATATGATTAAACAATTCATTAAGCTCCCACTGGCAAACACTTTGCCATTCAATCTATTAGAATATCTATCAATTCCATAACTTAGAATAAATCAACATTTATTCAAGTAGGAAATTATATAATGTTCTCGTAGAAGGATATAATAGCAATATTAATTATTAAGACATCTCCATAAGGCTATTAAAGAATTGCACCTCCCACTAATAATGATACAACTTTTGCACTATTTCATATGTAGGTCAACATTTTCTTTATTAAGCCTTCATTTACTTGTCATCATCTACAACTCCTTGTAGATATAAGATGCATATCTGGTATCTCATACCAAGGAAGGATAACTCGGGGGTCGGCCGCGGGTCGGCCGGCCCCCAACCCGGCCCGGTCGGGCCAGGTCGCCGACCGGGTCGGTTTTATTAAATTTTTTTGAAAAAAAACAAAAAAAACATGAAAAAATCATAAAAAATACCCAAAAATTAGGAAAAAATCAGAAAAAATACCCAATTTTTTTTAAGAATAAGAGATGTGATTTAACAAGATTCATTCAACATTCATTCAAATATTACATTAAATTGTTCTTCTACATAATGTATGTACTCTGCCCATGACATTGAGGAAGAGTACGACGCATTAAACATATAGACAAACTGATTATACTCTTCACTGCCTCGTACAATTGTCCTACGATAATTGGAAAATGAACCACCATAACTATCATATGAATACGTACTAGAACTATCTAATGAAGGCTGCATCATCCCATAATCCTGTCCTTGATAAGATGGGCACCAAAAACCCTGTGATGGTTCTAACTCTTCACCATACCCATGTTGTCTTGTCCCGTGGTCATAATCTTGTGTTGCGTGGGTAAACTGCTCCTCTTCCGTAAAATGCGGCTGTTGCTGTGAAGGGGGTGTCTGTGGATTGGTTCTCCCTTGTCCAGAAGTGGTGCCGGCGGTGCTTCCTCCGCCTCGCTCGTACGTGTTGTCATCTCCGTCACTACTACTTTTTGACGTTGAATCATCCGACGTCCGATATTGCACTCGGATGTTAGGCTCCGGTGTATCTTCCCTTGTCTCGTCAATTGTGTCCGGATCGCAATATCAAGAGGGTTAGTTGCAACATGTTTACCTTTGCCCTTTGATTGCCTACTTTGACGAGAAGATTGTCCAGCTTTTTGCCTTTTCGCCACGAGAAGGAGGGATTCGAAATTCCTCGGAAAGAGGAGCATTGTCAAGTTCCCCGAGCCCATTCCCGATCATCGGGGTTGAACTCGGTTCACCCAACCCCTCACGTTCGTTGACCTGTGCTTAGAGGAAGCCTCCGTTGAAATATCTCATGTAAGTCAATCTCCGGTTCTTGTACAGTGGGCACCTCAATTCGTCTTCCACTTGCTTGTTGTACCCACCTTTGCTCGTCCTTCTGGTTCTCTCTTATCTTCTCCAAATTTCTTAGCTTCAACCTCATGTTATAGTGACAGAGACTAGTCGCTCAAGTCTTTGTGATGTTAGCTTATTCCTTTGCTTGGTATGAATAAGGCTAAACGTTGACCAATTTCTTTCACAAATAGGAAGCGTACGTAGTTTGGCTTAGTACTCGGATTGCAACACTAGCCAAGTCTTCATATCCCGGTGCCCTTCCATGATCCATCCACCAGTCAGCTGCACATTATCATTATGTCTTAGTACATAATGCTATTAATAAGTTAATTGCTTAATTAAAAAGTTGACTTAATTTAACTATACATACTGGACTAAGAAGCATAATCGCTCGTTGCACCCTTGTCGTCCCGAAATGAAATAATCTCTTCCTATAATCTTGTATCTTCTTTGTTGCAATAATTGAACGATCATCGTCCCCAACCATTCTCCGAACGACTTCCTTTACGCTGTCCAATATTTCATTGATAGGCTTGAAGATCGGATCGTAGCAATATCTTGGGTTGAAAAAATGACTAGGTAATTGACCATGGAAAAGTTTGCTAGATGCATCGACCAAAAAGGTAACAATTTGATTAAACATATAGACATTTGATTAAGTTGTAAAAAACATACCAACTGCATGTATAGGATGGTACAATGTTCTCTCCCACCGACGGTCAATGATATCCCACCACATGCTAAAATCTGACACCCTTTTCGAAATTTCTTCTTTTGCCCGCTCAAGTGCATCGTAAAGGTATCCATTGTCCGCCTTCTTATCTCCATCGACTATGCGAAGGACTTTGACTAATGGACCAACAATATCCATTATCTTCTTTACTAGCCGCCAAAAGTCTCCACTCTCTAATGTTTGTTCCACCTTCCTTCCCTTTCGTTTGTCTGATGGATTGGCTCTAGCAATCCAGTTAGCCCACCCTAGAGAAATTATCATTTGGGTTAGGCAACGCCTATGTTCAAATAGGCTCTCCAAAGTTATGTAGTGTGATGCAAACAGTGTAGCGCCGGGTCGTAAGAGTTCTCGACCCTTTGTGTGCTCCCTCATTAGGTTCATAATGAAATTATGGTTATAGATGAAGGATGCAATATATTGTCCGGCCTTAACAACCCGATCAATTTGAGGATCTTTGCAAATATCCTCTAGCATTAAATCTATGGAATGGGCGGAGCATGGTGCCCAATATAACTTCGTCTCTTGGCCATCAACATTTGGCCGGCGGCTTTGTAGGCAAATTGCGTTGTCCGTCACCACTTGGACAACTCGATCCTCACCAATCTCCTCGATAATACCATCAATTAAATCAAACAAGTATGTTGCATTTTTTACCTGTCCAGATGCATCCACCGACTTCCAAAAGACGGTCCCAGCTTGACAGTAAACGAGAAAGTTGATCATTGTCTTCCTGGTAATACCTATTAAGAGGATAAAATGATATATCTAAGCTTAAAATTCATAAAGATTTGTTTGACAACTTTATGCTCAAAAGGACTAACCTGTCCAACCATCGGTCATCAATGTGCAGCCACGTTCGTCCCAGATACGTTCGAACGTCTTGACATATTCTCTAATGTCAGCTACCTCCAATGGAAGATATGTGTTGTATATCTCCTTTGGAGTTGGTCCCGGCACCCCCTACCAACGTCTACTATTGTGTCAATCATGGACTCATAATAAGGCCCCTTTGCAGCGTTAGCTGGTATACTACTATGAAAGAACCATCTGGAAGTTGCCCGCCCGATCTTCTCCTTGCACAATTTCAAGTTCTTTAATGCTGTGTTGATGATTGCTTGCCTTTGACGCGGTCGTGTGATGACCGGATCTTTAGGGCGAACTGTCGGGACGTCATCCCGGGTGAGATCGTGCACTTGTTGTTCAGGGTCCGGATTTGATCCTCTCCCGCTTTCACTTCCACGTCCACTCCCACTGCCAGAACCTTGACCCATAAACCGCCCGGTACGTCGATACATGTCTTCGTCGGCGAATGACCTTCGGCTTGCATCCATGGCTCTTACTAAGTCATCTGTTTGCTATGTTAGATACGTATATTTTTTTAAAATATCAAATATTAATTATTACATACCTTCGTCAATATCTTGGTATTCACTTCTTTCTGGTCTCTCTTGTCCGGTGCCGTATATGTGTAGCGAACGTCTTGCGGGTTCCGCAATTTCTTCACGCACAGTGTCCTGATGCCTCTTTGAAGCTCCTTTGGATCTTTCTAAGGATTGAAGATGCTGTCTAAATTGGGCTCTTACCTCAGGCGGAGTCCGTGTGCACGGTGCAACATCTCCCTTGATACCGGCTAGATGATGCTTTAGCCGGTAAGTTCCACCGTATAGAACTTTGTCGCAATACTTGCATTTTACTTTCCTTTGCTCCATTGACACGACCGTGCAATGGAGCCAAGCTGGGTCATTCCGGGTGGAGCGGGAAGTCTCACGGCTTGGGGAAGACATGTTAGAAAAATAATCCACACAATAAATAACACGAAATAAAATTTAGAATGACAAAGAAACCGCTTTGACAAAGGTCAAAAATAACGCTTTAAGGGTGTGAACGACACTAGGTGGAGCGGAAACTATCCGAGCGAGGGGTGAGAACTGAGTGGAGGGACGAGCCGTTGACCGGTGATGACTGAAAGAGTGATCAGTGAGAAGGGGGGAGACCGAAAAAGTGATCAGTAGGAGAGGAAGAAGACCGAAAGAGCGATCAACCAGGGCTGGGGAGGAGGTGAGGTGTGAGTTGAACCCTCCCCCTTGGGGGCTATTTATAGCCCCCCAAGGGGGGGGGGGCAAATTGGTAAATGGTGAGGGTTAGTGGGGGGAAAAGTCCCCCCCACTAACTCTCTTAAGTGGGGGGGGGGAAGCCCCCCCTACTAACCCCCCCACTAACAGGTTAGTGGGGGGGGCGGCGGTCAAAAAGGACCGCGCGACCCGGTCGGCCGGGTCGCCGACCGGGTGCGACCCCCTGCCGGGCCGGCTTGGAGTCGGCCCGGCAGGGTCGATTCCGGGCCGGTCGGCCCGGAATCCGGCCGGGTCGGGCGACCCGGGCGACCGGGTCGCCGACCCGGCATACCATGTCTCATACCATTAGATGCATCCATAGTATTTAATATTATGATATACACATATAGTATCTAATACTATTAAGTGTATATTTAAAACAAGTAAGTGACAATGACTTGGATACATGAAGCTTCTCAAGCTCCACCTTTACATTATATACAAAACACTTTGTACTTCCTCTTCCACTAATCATCATCATGACAGTGTAAGAATCCTGTCTTATTCTGGCTTTATTATCTTGACCACTTTCTCTTACTATTAACTCTCTCCTATTTCTATCTAATGATTTTACTTCTTACTATTGGTCTCACCAACAAGAAGTAATTAAGATGTATTGTTGTTCTAACTTGCCCTTTAGTTAACTCATCAATATGAGGCATGATAGATCTCATATCCATCTATCCATGTTGTCTCTACAATTTATATCTCATAGAGACTAACATCTAATTTAAGGTAAACAATGCATCTTGTCTATAAGATAAGATCTTATCTTTCTTACACATCATTAGATAATTTAGGAGACACTTACTTCTCAAGTAGAATAGTTAATTGGTCAACTATGAGAACAATTCTCTTAGTTTTAAACCAGTTTAAGAAGTGTGAGCCATTAAGCTATTTGACATCTAGTATGCCATACTAATGGTAGTTTATTATCGTATTCTACAACTGAGATATAATTTTATCAATATAACATTGCAGATATTCATGAAATTAAGATATGATCTTTTATCCTAATTTATGCTCCCACTAATTATCGACGAATTTGCATAACCCTTATTATGCAAAGACGAGATATCACGATGAAATCCTAGTGGGGACTAAGACCCTATTAACCTTATGGTGATCACCTTGTGGTAGCACAACAAATCACCCCACACTTAATAGGTAGGCAACTATTGCCAGTTGTAACTCTTGCAACTCTTAGTCATTTAGACTCTAGAGTTATGACTTTGTGGTAGCACAACAAGTCATATACTCTAGTTAGGTCAAACCCGCTTGTTATGTTATGAGAATGGATTCTTCACACAGCCCTTGTGGTAGCACAACAAAGCCATGCAAATGATCCACCCCAAGGTTCGACAAATGCCTTAGCCATGATCACCAATCCCTTGCTGAATGAGTCTTGTGGTAGCACAACAAACCCATCCAATCTAAGATTGGCTCATCAAGACCATAACAACGGAAGGCTACGTGAGTCATTCTTAATGTCACACGTTTATCAACCTAATTTTGACAAGGAGGGATTTTATTTTAGTCTCATCAATAATATGTGCTAAGTTTATATAATACCTTTGGAATATCATATATCTAAGGTATAACTTGTAGCACACATCCACATATCAAATATGCACAAAATCCGATCATGGACTTAACCCTAAGCATGCACCTAAGGCACCCCTATAGGTGCAAATCCTTACTTCAGATGCTTGAGTTGGCATGCTCCCACTTCAGAAGGGTGCTTCTCCAAGTGGTCCCACTCTCCAACCTTCCACGAACCTGCTTCTAACTCTTACAAGCGACTTAAGGGTATGCAGACCCACAAATGTACATAACTCAATAAGAAACCTTGGTTTTAACCAAGGGGAGTACATTAATAGAGGGAGGTAGAATGTACAATCAGATTGTATAGAGAGAGAGGAGGCACACGCAGGCCCCATTTAAATAACATAACCAACACAATTAAAAGTAATCACAAGCCAAGCACAATTAAGTCCATAATCACCTCTATACACACTAACATTCATCACATGAACATAGAGCGTATACGTGATAATTATATGAGATATATCATATATATCAACATAAAATTATATATAATTTATTTTGAAATTCTTAATTTCATGCATGTCGAATTTTCATGAAATAAATAACATGAAAATAACATGACAACAACATATAAACAATTTATATGAAATGAACATACAAAACTAAACTATTTAGAACATTCATGCATTCCCAATACTGTGCAAGGTCATAAATTAATGTCCCAATTTATATTCTGTAAAATCTCATTTTACAGAATTATTTAAGACACTAATAATTTAAGTTAAACCTTTAAAACAATTTTAAAATTTAACCATGAGTGAATCTATGTAAATAGAACTAAACATCATCTAACATGTCATTAAACACTTTAAAACATGTTAAATAATGTTATAGAATTTTTCAGATTTTTTCTGGAATTTTCTGGCAATTTTTCGGAATTTTCTATGATTTTAAACACTTTGAAATCATAAAAAATGGTGTCTGGCGCAATGCGCCGCGTTGTTCGGCGCATTGTGCCACGCTCGCGTGCGCCCGCGTGCGCCACTGGGTGCGCCGGTATCAAAAGGCACGTGCGCCAACCGCCATGCGCCGGCGCGTGTGCCGATCGCCTCCCCCCCAACAGACTGTTCATCCGAAAGAAAGTTAATCACATTAACACGGACATATCTCCTTCAGGAGTCCGAAATATCTGGAAAAATATGCGTTGGAATCCTTATCGAATGAGGAATCCAAAAAATTCGGTCCGGAAAAATCTCAATCGACCGTAAAATGAGGAAGAAGAGGCGGCGGTCACCGAGATTCCGTAGCAGAAATCTCTATTTTGTAACTAGGATAACTCCTTATCCAGGAAACCAAATATTCTCCAAAAATACAATTTAGAATACTCATCAAATGACGTTTCCAAATATGTATATATCCCTTCAGAGAAAAATTCTCTATCAACGGGAAATCAGGAAGAAACAAGTCGGCGCCGCCAGACTCCGCAGAACCCTAGTTCGTCGGAAAACTCAAAATTTCTCTCTTTCCGCCGTCGTTCAAAGCTGGATATCAAATGTAAAGGTTAGGTAATCATATTACTCGTCTCCTAAACCTTTTCCAAGTCTCAATTTCTTCTGTGGACGGAGATTTTACAAAATCCCCAAATCCAGGTGTCGGTTCGGGCATGATAGAAACACTAATTTTTGACGCTTCTCCCGAACACTACAGAGATCCAAACTTCAAACGGTTTGCGGCGTTGGAAAGACCTATATCACGAGATTCTACCAAAGCCAACTAATCTTTTATCTGAGTCATACACAGAATATGGTGGCCTCGTCAAAACAGACGTTTGCACAGATTCGGGAACACTAAAAACATAAAATAATGTCGATTTGACGTCGGTTTCGACCGAGACTTGAACCTGGATCTGATACCACTGTAAGAAATCGTCCATAAAATTCTGGTGCAGTGGAAGCGACGATTCCTATGGGTTCCTTTAGAATTCATCTCAATCAGAACCGAACGACAAAAATCGAAAATCGATCAAATCGGGTTCGAATATACCTGATAGGGATTCATATAATCCCATGGAGAGGAAGGAGATGAGCTTCTTAAGCTCTACAAACCGTTCAAGCGTCCGGTCTCCAGCAGTATCCACACGAACTTCATCCACAGCAGGTTCTCCCTTTGCGTCGGTCTCGAGAACTCTTCCTGAACGGAGCTCCATCTACCATGGACACCTTCTTGAGAGAGGAGGAGGTAGGGAGGAGGCTTGGGACGTGGTTTTCACCCTTGGCTTGATGGGGTTTGGCTGAAACCATTAGTATTTATAGAGAATTATGGATTTTTTCATAAAAACCCAAAATCTCTATAAATTATGCCCTTGCCCCTGTACTTGTGGATAAGTCCTTTTGTGTGTGACCCACTAGGCTAAATAACCTATTTGGTTGAGGCCTAAATAAAATAGAGCAATTCTATTTAATTTTAATTAAATACGTTATTCGATAACAGATTAATCGGCCTACCGATCATGAAGGGTACAAGCCACATCCCATGATCCCAAATGGCTATGGGGATAATCTCATCTCCATTGAGCCTTTCCATCATCAGTTACCGCTTGGATATAAACCCTCATCCATCCAATGTCCCGGTCGGAAAGGAGTATGGCATCGACTGTCAACTCCTTAGTGTACCGACTCTATAGGATCATGTACTCGGAACTGGATCAATTGGAAAACTCCTTTTCCAATTATCCTATCTACCCTGGCCAGGGATTTAGAGTACTATCCCATAGGACATTCACTCTCACTTACCGAGAGTGGATGATCCCTTGTTATCCACTCAATTGCCTCCATCGGATTTTCCTTGTACCCGATCCATCGTTATATAGGACCATCTTAATTGTGATCCATAAGTCAATGGTCAAAGCACAGGTTTCACCCAACAAGGCATCTTTGGCGACTCAGGTCAAAGGTCCAACCATGCAACCGTGATGATAGAAAACCCTGATAGACAGTTCGGTAAGATACCATTCAGGGTTTCTAATTCGGTCAGTTCAGTGAACTCATTCAACTAATGAGCACCTGTATGTGTATCTCAGTGTCTCCACACTAATGACCAATGAGATCGGTCGTCCTCATCACATGAGAAGATATCACATACACTAGTCTATCCGGATCCTTGATGTCCCGTCTCAAGTATCCTATGACTAGGAACATTTAGATCAAATACCTCTAGATGATCAATATCATTATCATGATCTCATCATGATTTAATTATCATTGTATTTGATAAAGGACTTCATTATGATATTCGCATCTAATAAGAGCTTATAATGAAGATTTGCCTAATTAATTGAATAAGATATATCTAGAAATGTCAAATCATATCATATATGATTGGCTTGTAGGGCATACATTTCTATCAACATATATACGGTGTTGGGATGGATGAGGAGGTGCAGGAGTTGAGGGAGTGGATAGATGGATTCAAATTGGTGTGGAAGGAGAGGGGTTGCACTATTATGTGTGACTGGTGGACTGATATCACCAAGAGGAGTATGATAAACTTCTTGGGGTATTGTTCTGAGGGGACCACGTTCTTGAAGTCGGTGGATGCTTCTGGGAAGATTAAAAATGCCGACTTTATTTTTTCTTTGATGGATGCGGTGGTAGAGGTGATTGGGGAGGACAATGTGGTTCAGGTTGTCACTGACAACAAACCTGCACATAAGGCGGTTGGAAAAAGCTGATGGAGAAGAGAAAACACATGTTTTGAGTGCTCTGTGCGGCACATTCTATTGATATCATTTTAGAGGATATAGGCAAGGAGGAGAGTGTATCCACCCTTGTCAGGCAGGCACATACGATCACTTCTTTTATTTATTTGCATTCCCGTCTGCTACATATTATGAGATCACACGCAGGAGAGCATGATCTTGTTAGGCCTGGTCCGACTCATTTTGCTACGAATTTCATTGCATTGGTTAGGTTCACACAGTCCGAGGAATATTATAATTATATGGTGGACAACCTCCACGACAAGAAACATCAGCTGGAAATTCTTGTCAGGTCTGAGAAGCAATTCACTGACAAGAGATTTTGGGAGAGAATTGCCTACTACTTGGCAATCATTGAACCATTGGTAGTTGTCTTGAGGTTGGTAGACTCAGATGACAGGAACTAGATGGGCACGTTGTACGATGTCATAGACCGGGCAAAGTTGAAAATAATAGAGAAAAATTCCAGAGGTTACAAAAAGTGGTGGAAGATCATAGATGACCAATGGGACAAGATTTTGCACCACGATGTCCATGTTGTAGGTTAGTAAGTTCAAAAAATATTTGTACTTACCTTACCTACTTTAAGTTTATTCAATAATTATCTTATTCATAATGTTAACTATTAAATTCTTGCAGGATATTTTTTGAACCCCCGCATCCAATATGGAGGACAGGTAGTGAACAACAGCGAGGTGATGCGGGGTACGCTAGTAGTTATTCAGCATCTCTGCCGATCTCAGCAGGGCAGGATAGAGGCTGAGATAGAAGTAAGTTGGAGTTTATTCATTACTTTGGAGTAGCTAATTATTAGACAACTAATGATTATTTTTTTTCAAATTTTTTCAGATGCAGAAATATAAGATGAGGGTCGGCGTATACTCAGATACTGATCTGAGATATTCGTGCGACAAAGTGTCACCTGATATATTAATTTATGATGCAGATTTTATTTTCTTTTCATACAAGTTATGGAAGATGATGGGCTAATTGTTTACCTTTTCTCTTTTTTTTTCTTGCAGCTGAGTGGTGGGTTCAGGTGAACACCAGGAGTGGATGGAATCCACTTGCTGCTATCGGTATTATGATACTCAGTTTGAGCACCAGTTCCTCTCACTGTGAGAGGAACTATGAGAGGAAATAGAGTACATTCAACCTGATACATACAAAAAGGAGGAACAGGTTGACCTCAGACCGGCTGGAGAAGCTGGTTTTCTGTCATTACAATATGAGGTTGCGCATCAAGAATATCAATAATCGGCAGAAGATCAGTGAGGAGCAATTTGCACGATTTGTAGGTGGTCCATACCATGGTTTGTTGGGTCGCTCGACCCGGTCGCTTTTTGGGCCAACCGACCTCGACCCCCCGACCCAGTTATTATTTTAAAATGAAAATTTTTTATTATTTTTTTGACCCCGACCCTACCCTGACCCGACCCGGGTCGCGACCCCAACCGACCGAGGTCGGTTTTGGGGCCGACCCCCTTCTATTCCTTCCTTGGTCCATACAAGCACAGACATACCTCCGCCACACCATCACCTGAGAAGGTGGACATGGATCATATATTTCAAGAGGAGCATGCACTTGCCTCCTGGATAGAGGAGAGGGCAGCCAGGGATCATGTGGCTGAGTTTGATCCCGATGACCGTGCATGGGCTGAAAGAGAGTTGGATAGTGTTGAAGCCAAGGAGGATGCTCCAGCTCCACCTCCACCTACTTCTCAGGCTCAGGCAGGCCCTTCTTCTGCCCCAGCAGCTATGGAGCAGCCACCTCCAGCTTTAGCCCCAGCTCCAGTCCCATCCGCCGCTACCCAACCCATTCGTGTCCAAGGAAAACGAAAACAAAAGTGACTGCACGAAAAATGGGCGGCTTTGCAAAGCTAAAAAAATCTTTAGGTTCTAGTACTTCAGAGATGGTTGAAGAGGTGAAGAGAAGGAAGCTAGAGATCAGGCATCATGTGAGCCCAGATGACAGCACGCAGGCTCCTTCTCACTCCTCAGTTGATGATGACGAGGAGTGCATACCAGCGACGCAGCCATCAGCTGTAGCCTAGTCACCTAATTCACGGCGGCCAAAGCCGTATTCCACGCTGGATGAGTAGATATCACAGCATTATTTTATAGAACCACAGTATCCAACATTTGGTGAGGCTCAACAACAATGGATTTCTTCACCACCACCATTAGCTCCACTAGAGTCTGCCTACGTCTCGGTCGTCCCGCAGTCCGATGCCTATGACCTTGATAGCATGGCATCAACATATTTTCATATGGATATGGTCTCGGACAATATACAAGACTGAGCACAACTCAGGAGCGTCGAGAGCAGCAGGAAGAGGAGGAAGGTCAATATCTATATCCTAGATATTGGTATTAGATTGATATCATGTAAATTCTTATTTTTTATATTTTCATGATGTATCAATTAATTAGTTTTTGAATCAATGAAATATGTACTTAACTTCATTTCATATTCATTAGTAATTATTCGATGTGATTCCGTGGATGAACGCTAATCTTATTTTCAAAATTTTTTCTAACTCATTTTCTATTTTTAGGATTTTTTCTGAATTTTTTGAATTTTTTTGATGAAAAAAATTTAAAAAAAAATCGATCTAGGCTAATTCTTGGATTGATTCCCTTCCCAGGAATCGGCCGATTCCCGATTCTGATTCCGATTCCGCGATCCCTGCTCCAGCTACACCTTGGCCTATGTACGTGGCACACTCTGATCCTTATGATTTGAGTGAGATGGGGAATGTTTTATTTTGCCTATGGATATGGATCAGCATATACAAGGACAACTCAGCCGTGGCAAGAAGAGCAGAAGGAGCCTGAGAATGAAGGCCAATATTAGGGATATTGGTGATTATGCAATGTATATTTTCCAACTTAGTGTTACGGAAATCGGTCGATTCCGATCCGATTCAGTCAATTCTGTCATCCATGACATGTAGATGCATGGTAAATGTTACATTTGTTTTTTTTACAAATTTTTCTAAGCCATTTCTTATTTGTTTGGATTTTTCTGAATTTTTGGGATTTTTTTAAAGAAACCAAAAAAAAGATCTGGATCGATTTTGCTTCCCAGGAAGGCAAGAATCGGCCGATTCCGACCACTTCTTGGGAATCAGAATCGATCGGTCCCAACAGATTCTGGAATCCTTGGAGGTATGTTTTGAACTCCGTCATTCCTTATTTGCTCATCTATTATGCACCGGTTGCCATATCGATTGTGAGAAATGTTCGATTCAATTTTGCGCTGCCAAGTTATGTGAGTTACCTCTTTTGATTCGCTAGAACATTAACATTGATAGTTGAGTGTCTTAACTCGGTAGCATCCTTACATTTGTTAGCCCTTTCACTTCGAGGGATCATTCCCAGGGCGCTTCTGTTGGTATGTTGTCATTAAAAGGGAATATACTTGACTTGTTTAGCTTATGTTGTATAGATATTGCTGTTCATTGTTAGTTATACTTTGGCACCCGGTTGGTTCCGCATCAGATTAATCCCGTATCATTCCATAAAGCTGATGCAGAGTTTTGAAGCTTAACTCACGTGATATTACAACTTTGTTCAATCAATTTGACTTTTTAAGGTTAACAAACAACACAAATTATCTTCCTTCTTAGAAGCTTGATGAAGAAATTTATAAATGTGCCAATGATCTCCATGTGGTGCTCATCGATTTAGAAATTGACCTATTGGTAGAATTCTAAGAGATGCTTGTGATGGGTATTCGACACAGAGCTGATCTCAATCCACACTGTACCGAAGCGCAGAGAAAAATGGGAATTAAGAATATGACAATTGTCGGGTGCTAGCAGGGGTCCGGGCCATGATGTTTTTCACAGGGAGTTGTTTTTTTGGCAAGGGTAAAAGTACAAGTAGTTTATCAAGATTAGCAGATCTAGAAATCCCAGTAATTACTTTTTCTCATGGTTGAATTAATTGTAAGGTTTGCGTATTTAGTGATAGGGCACGTGTTATAAAGCTATATCCACTAATAATTAACTTCACTCGTCCTTGTAGAGGTCGGCAGCTATGCAAGCTGAAGAGCTGAAGTTATTAATTTTTGTTTCTTCTACATCCCATGATTTAGGTGCACGGGTTTTTTTGGTCTAAATGGAATCTTACAATTGTTGCAAAAAAGAAGGAAGGGAGTCCCGTTAGTACCATAAATCCAACCAATTGCCAAAACAAAAGGAAGGAAAGAATAAAAACGGCATCATGGATTTGACCCCCATAGGCCTTCTCCTCCCTTCCCTCCCCTTCCCTACAAAATAAATAAATAAATAAACTTGCCGGCCATTGAAGCCAGAAGTAATATTGAAACATCTGTCCCCGATTTCTTTGGGGTTTTGCTTTTCCCCATCTTATGGCACCACCCACCTCAATAGGAATGCAGTGGTGTAAAACAACCGCCGTGAAATCCCACCCGGTGAGCAACCTGTCCAATATGAGGTAGTATAACTTTCCTCATATCGACTGACTCGACTCGCAACAGGCCTAAAAGGCCTTGACAAACAAAATAAACTTAAATAAAAATTGAAAATATGAAATGCCAAATTAAATAAAGGGTGAGCTCAAAATTTAAGCGCCGTAGAACGGCTATTCCTTGTACGTCCCGAGTATGCGCTCCTGAACGTAGGCACGGGCATGCTTCCGTTGCACACGGTTCCATTTCCCGGTGCAACAAGTCAAAAAAGGCTTAATCACACATTGGAGGCGATCTCACTCGTCTGAGGATCGGTTGGCATGCTGTCGAAATGTTGAATTTTCTCCGATCTTGTGAGAATGTGCGCCGGGGGGAGAAAAGTCCAAACCTTGGACTTTAGCACCGACATGATGCAATCCGACTTGAAATGAAATGAAGTGGTTCAAGTGTCAATATGAATGTTCAAACCGGGCACTGAACGTTAGCCCAATGGATAGGATGGGATGCGGACCCAAATTAAATGAATAAGATAAAATTTAACTCAAAAGATGCTTCATTAAATCTGAAAATGCACAAAAATTAGATTTTAAGCAATTCAAAAATCATTCTAAAATATACTTAATCCATGGAATTAAATTTCTCAATCCAGTGGTAATTCAACGACTCCAAAGAAAATTAAATAAGCAATCTCCAAGGTATTGAAAATTCACAAGGATACTCATGAAAATCGATTGCAAAACTAAAAATGAAATTCAATGAACAAACAAATAAAATAGCATATTTAAACAACCTAATCAAAATCTTAAGTTAATTAAAATACATTAAACATACTTAACCTAATATCTCAATATAAGCAACATAAGAAAAATTAAATAATCTTAACAAAAATATTAATCAATAAATCTCAAATTATAAGATGCCTAATTCATCTAACCAAACCTTAAGCCCAAAACAAAATCATAACCAAATTGAAACTCAACGAATCCAACCAATCAAACTCAACCCATTAAAACAAAACATTAAGGAAAAAAATCAAATTAAAACAAACAACTTGAAGAAATCAAATTCAAGTCAAAGTATAAAAATATGAAAATTACATTGCAACCAAATCAACATTAATCAAACATAAGCAACCAGTTCGCATGTCATCTGGTCCGCATGGTTATGACCCTCATGTTTGTTGTTTTATGTGGATGTGCACTCTCTAGGGGTGTAAACAAAATCTGATATTCCGATTTGATTTCGATAAAAATTAACGGGTTCAAAAATTGTTTTTGTATCCTATAAGCTATCGGAATCGGATATTCTTGTAGTTTATTGAAATCGGAATCGGAAACAACTGATTCTGTTTTTGTTAATCCAATTTCAATTAAAATAAATATATAAAAATAAATTAAATAAAATAAAGTTAAATAAATTATAATATATAATATATAAAATGATAAAATGGTAAAAATACAGTTTTAAAGAGATTATATTAAATTTTATAAATTATATGTAAATTATTAACTTATTTTTAAATACAAATTAATATTTAATATGTATTTCGAAAATTATCGGATTCGAAATTGGATCGAAATCGGAACATAGTGATTCCGAAATTATCAGAATTAGAACCTCTTAACCCTTATCGGAATCGGAATTGAATTCTAGTGATTCCGCTACCGAATCCGACCTGTTTATAGCCCTAGCACTCTCTACAAAATGGATTGCTATGACGGTTAATCAAGGGCGTTCAAGCTGTTGCTCGATGTAAGTTAACACCAGATATTCGTACCATCCGGCAAAGAGGGGTCAAAATTAAATTTTCAAAGAACTCGAACCTTGGTCTAATAATTTTAAATGTATCGTCGGACTAGTTAGTATTTTTAAAGGTTTATCACCTATTTTCCTAAGCAGTCTAAAGGAGATACTGAAAAAATCTTTTGAAACGAATTTAAAAACGAGATTCTCACGAGCCTATATCCCACGTAATTAAGGATTGAATTGAGGCAACCTTCGATGAAACTGTTCCATCCTCCTTGACCGGGACGACGTTGGTCCCGTTTGCTCAACCCAGACAATCCAATGGAAATAAATAAGTGAGGATTCAGGAATCCCTATGTTTCAACTGTGTCAAGATCGAGAGAGATCGAGAAAGAATTAGGACTTCACAAACTTCAACTTTCTCCCCGCGGGTGACCATGCAAATGAGATTCGTTCGGTTACTTGTGAATTTTCTTAAATTCACTACAAATATCATGTCATACTTAATGGGGTGTTTGGTTGCACAATAATTTTTCGTACATTTTCATGATAAAAAATTGTATTAAAATAAAATATGAACTAACCAATGACATAAAATTATCATGTTTGGAGGACAAACAAGAGTAACTACTATATATGACCAAACAAAGTGAGGGACAACAAGATAAGAAAAAAGAGGTGAGACCCTCTTTTTTGTCTAAGAAGCAGATCACTTTCAAAATATAAAACTGTCATGGTTGCCAAACACCTCTTTTAACAAGCGTTTTAAATTTTTAAAAATTAAAATAAAAACCTCTATTATCATGCAACCAAACACACCATAAAAGTGATTTTTTTTTTTGGAAAATAAAACACTGCAGGTTCTCATGGCATGATTGCATCTAAGTTAAGCGTAATGGGGTGTTTGGTTGCATGATAATTTTTTGTATATTTTTATGATAAAAAATGATATTAAAATAAAAAGTGAACCAACTCATGACATAAAATTATCATGTTTGGAGGGATGTGATTACAAAAAAGAGTAACTACCATACATGACCAAACAGCGGGGGACCACAAGAAAGAAGAAAGAGGTGAGATCCTCTTTTTTTGTTTAAGAAGAAAATCACTTTTAAAACATAAAATTGTCATGGTTACCAAACACCTCTTTTAACCAGTTTTCTTATAATTTTTAAAAATTAAAATAAAAACCTTCATTATCATGCAACCAAACGCCCCATAAGCCTCAAGTTTTGTTTGGTCACTCGTGTCCTCATCTCACTCCCGGCGAGATTTATCAACCACAACCAAGATTAATATATCTGTATACAACAAAACTATATCTTGGAGATTACTCCTAATCTAATCACCATTGCTTCTGAAGTACAGCAGCAAGTTGTGGAGAGATTCTTCAAATAAAACTTTCCATACCATAATTTATGTACACATCCTAAATAAAGTTCCTTCGAATAACAAGTTGACCGTATAAATTTGGGAGCAGAGATAGTAGCTACAGGGGCATTGGGTGAGCTAATCATAACGAATCTTGTTTTTTTATGTACCAAATGCCTATCTTCAACAATCCAAGTAAAAATAAAAATCAACCAGGAAGACATGTATACTTTTTTCTCTTGAAAAAATAAAAATGAACCAGGAAGACATGCATACTTTTTTCTCTTGAAATAACCAAGTGCACGGTGTTTTCCCTCTTTTCCTTTGTTCCCCCCTTCGTTTTCTTCTATCATCTAAACGGACATAATGTCGTGCCCCGGATTTCTTAACCTGTGCATCGGAATAAATCCGGGTACGGGACCGGGAAATTAACCCCTAAACTACGTCGGTTTGGGAAATTAAAGACTAACAGGTCCCAGTTTATCAAAATAAATGATTCAACCAAAAATAAATCATACCTTGATTCAATATAAACAAGTCATAAACCACTTTTCTAATCTTCTTTACACTAATCTGATCCACTACGCTTCTGCTGCGTTAAACCTGATTACCTGAAAAATGTTAAAAGATTTGAATGAGTCACACGGACTCAGTAGGACGTATACCCAACTTTCCTATTATACTAATCAATATAAATGATAGCAATAAATGATAAAATCAGCACAAATCAGATTATATTATAATCATTAAACTAATTATTAAGATTATATTACTTAATTGGGTCTTTTCCAAAATCGATTAACCAATGAGCTGGACTCTACATGAACCAAGCTAACTATAACTTAACTAACTAGACTATTCTATATGTCCATGCAACCTGGACTTACATGCACTTATTTTTTTTTCCATCTGTCTGAGTAGATCATATGCTCCACTTGGCAGAACTCCACTCCAGCTCTAAATATATATAGAAGTACCATATAGTAAGCTAAATCCTTAGTACACCTAGGCAGGGCGTACTTAGGATAAACCGCGGTATCCGGGATCGAAGGATGCACTGGATCAATTTAAGTCATCTGCTGCCCCAGGACCACTAAAGTAGGCCAGAGGAGTAAATATTATATCACGTGCATCATAGCATCAATAATATTTCACAAGTAAAAGCCATATAATTACTCAGACATTATAAATTCAACAGAACAAATAACCAGAATTACTGAATCACACTTGCCATTTCACTGAACCAGATATACATAATTTCAAGTCATGCAGAACGGTTCCTCAATTCACATTTCCAATGCAATAACCCAATCCAGAACAATATGCAAGCATACACATAATTCAATTATACTCAAATTCATGCAATTGACCCAATCAAGAACAATATGCATCATAAATGGTCAAGCTGACTTTAATTAGACATAGTTTAATATCAATTCATCAAATAATGCATATTACAACTTTAAGCCACTAAGAATATAAGTTAATTAATTATGCTAAAGAATTATCATATCAATTCATCTTCCAATTCAATTTATCTATTAATAATTTTCAAGGTCAATTATAACAAAGATCGGATATAAATATGATCATAAAAGAATTGTAATTCTATTTTCATAATTTAATATAATCAATACATTTAATCATGATCACATCTAACTAACTTCTGATAATTACTAACACAAGATCAAATATAGTTACCACTACCTAATGCATGCCATGAAAATAGCTAAAACTATACATGGATGACATGAATGACATTTAAATGAATCCATACAAATAATCAAATAATTAAACTACCACTTAATCATTAATTTCTAACTATTTATCTAATAAACACATTTTAACATTTTAATTAAAATATCGAGATGCTATGGAAAGTTGGGATGCCTACCTCGAGGAGAACGATATATTCTCGAGTCCAGGAAGCCTACACCGTTTTAATCGCGGGACGACCGAGGCGAGGGTGAAACTGGACTATCCTCCACTCCTACGATATAAAAAAAACGATAACCTGATCAATCAAACCACTTAATTTAAATAATTATATAATTAAGAGGAGGGGGGTTAAACTGTTAAAAGGAAAGAGAGAATGAGAGGGAGAGAGAACGCACGGGAGAGAAGTGAGGCATGATCAAGCAACTATTAATATTAATTAACCACATTCCATAGTTATCATGCCATCAACTTCCATTCCAATATAATTACTATTGATTTAAGATCAATCTAAGCATGAATCGGATATAATTATAATCATGCAGGTCATAAATCATTTTCCATATATCAATACATGTCATTTACTTTAATCAATCACAATATATCTAATTTAATAATTACTAATCAAAATTAACTAAAATTTACATCCGACTAATGCCAATCATGTAAATAAACACAACTATACATGTGTGGCATGACTAACATCTAATTAAGCACATGTAGACAATCAAATAACTAAATCATCATTTATTCACTAATTTCTATCATTTTATCTAATAAACATGTTTTAACACATTAATTATAATATCATGTGCTAAGGATAAGTTGGGATGCCTACCTCAAGGAGATCGGTAAATTCTCGAGTCCAGGAAGCCCAAGCCGGTTTAATTGCGAGGCGACCGAGGCAATTGAGGTACCGGGCTATCCTCCAATCCTATTGGCATTAAAAACGGTAAAATGGTTAATTAACCCACTCAATTAAATTAATAAAATAACTAGGAGGAGAGAGAGTGAGAGAGAGAGAGCACTGGCGGGGAGAGAGAGAGAGCGGCAGGAGAGAGAGCATGGGGAGGAGAGAGAAATAGGGATTAGATAATCATTGTTTATAAACCTACAATGAGATATCTTCATATTTTGTGGATCTCGTTACTTAGAGTAATGGTGATTGGGTATATCAATCCATATATAAGAAATTGGATGGATTAATTGAATTTTTGATATTAGATCATAGTTATTAGATTAGTACTTAGATAATTAGACTATGTTGTTGATAGCATTAAGTAGGTATGTTGTGGAATTAGATCTTGAGATCTAGTATATTTGAAAATTTTAGGTAAATAAAGATCGAGTTGTCAAGTTTGGACGAGATTATTAGATTTGATCTATGTGGAGACTTTGGGATTATTAAATACCATTGAAGAGGAAAATTGATCTATATTGCATTGAACTACAAAATGTTTAAATATAGAATGTTAGTAATTTGGATTACTGATCATATCATGAGATTATATACTTGTAAGGTAAAAATGATATATAAGTAAGTTGGATTGCCAAGATATGTGGATAAAGAGATAAGTTAATCGATATCTAGAGTTAGTCTCATAGTTGAATTTTGGAAAGATTCTACGATAGATATGAAGATAATTAGAGCAGTTCGTCTAGCCTACGTGAGAATAATGGAATTTGATGACATATGTGATTCTAGAAAGTTGTTTATATGATATGAAAGATTTTCTCAGATCGTGAATGATATGAAATTGGATCTTATTAATGTGTCGTGATTGGATGATCAATCTGAATAGGAGAAGTTATTGTTAAACAACAAAGATTACAAAAAGGGATGATATCGGTGGATGAGGAATACTAGTGTTTTCGAAGTGATATTTTGACATTTTGAGGACGAAATTTTTTTTGACGAGGGAAGAATGTAATAACCGGTCTTTTTTTTTTAAAAAAAAACCTTACCTGGCCACGTACCCCCGCCTCCATCGCCTCTCTGTCACCGCGAACCGCCTTTCCCCGTTCCGTTTATCTCCTCCCCGTTCGGTCTCGAACCTTCCCACCGTCGCTCGAATCGCCATCGTCTTCCGAGTCGCTACCGTCTTCCCAAGCCATTGTCGCATCCGCCTCGCCGCTGTCTCTCTCTCTCTATTTTCCCCCACTGGAGCGAGGTCGTCGCCGCGACCATCTCCCCTCCCTCTCTTCCACTCCTCTTCTTCTTCTTCTTCTGCCGTCACCGCTGCTACGGTCGCCGCTGCGGGCGCTGCCGTCGCCACCACTCCCTCCTCCCGCCATCGCCGACGCCTTCGTTGACGCTGATGCCTCCGTTGCCGATGCCCTTCTCCCTCTTCTTCTTCTCCTTCTTCTTTCCTCGTCGCGGCCGGCGCCGCTCTTCTCTCTCCCGCTCGCACCCCCTCTGCCGCGCTCTCCCCCTCTCTCTCTCTCTCTTTCCTCCCCCGCTCTCGGGCTTTCTCTCTCCTTTCTCTCTTTCCCCCCTCCTTTCTCGGGTTTAAGCCGCACACGCGCAGCTTCGTGCGCGTGCCCGTGGGGGCGGGCAGCCGATGCGCCGTTGGCGCATGCGGCTGCGCCGCGAGGGGGCGGGGCAGCGCTTTGCGCCGCCCTCCTGCTTCTCTCTCCTCCCCCACGCGCTCTCTCTCTCCGATACCCTCCTCTCATTTTCTCTCCCCTCACTTCTCTCTCGTGCGCTCTCTCTCCCTCTCATTCTCTCTCTCTCTCCTGTTTAACAGTTTAACCCCCTCCTCTTAATTATATAATTATTTAAATTAAGTGGTTTGATTGAGCAAGTTATCATTTTTTTTATATCGTAGGAGTGGAGGATAGTCCGGTTTCACCCTCGCCTCGGTCGTCCCGCGATTAAAACGGTGTAGGCTTCCTGGACTCGAGAATATATCATTCTCCTCGAGGTAGGCATCCCAACTTTCCATAGCATCTCGATATTTTAATTAAAATGTTAAAATGTGTTTATTAGATAAATAGTTATAAATTAATGATTAAGTGGTAGTTTAATTATTTGATTGTTTGTATGGATTCATTTAAATATCATTCATGTCATCCATGTATAGTTTTAGCTATTTTCACGGCATGCATTAGGTAGTGGTAATTATATTTGATCTTGTGTTAGTAATTATCAGAAGTTAGTTAGATGTGATCATGATTAAATGTATTGATTATATTAAATTATGAAAATAGAATTACAATTCTTTTATGATCATATTTATATCCGATCTTTGTTATAATTGTTCTTGAAAATTATTAATAGATAAATTGAATTGGAAGATGAATTGATATGATAATTATTTAGCATAATTAATTAACTTATATTCTTAGTGGCTTAAAGTTGTAATATGCATTATTTGATGAATTGATATTAAATTATGTCTAATTAAAGTCAGCTTGACCATTTATGATGCATATTATTCTTGATTGGGACAATTGCATGAATTTGAGTATAATTGAATTATGTGTATGCTTGCATATTGTTCTGGATTGGGTTATTGCATTGGAAATGTGAATTGAGGAACCGTTCTGCATGACTTGAAATTATGTATATCTGGTTCAGTGAAATGGCAAGTGTGATTCAGTAATTCTGGTTATTTATTCTGTTGAATTTATAATGTCTGAGTTATTATATGGCTTTTACTTGTGAAATATTATTGATGCTATAATGCACGTGATATAATATTTACTCCTCTGGCCTACTTTAGTGGTCCTGAGGCAGCAGATGACTTAGATTGATCTGGTGCATCATTCGATCCTGGATACCGCGGTTTATCCTAAGTACGTCCTGCCTAGGTGTACTATGGATTTAGCTTACTATATGGTACTTCTATATATATTTAGAGCTGGAGTGGAGTTCTACCAAGTGGAGCATATGATCTACTCAGACAGATGGAAAAGAAATAAGTGCATGTAGGTACAGGTTGCATGGACATGTAGAATAGTCTAGTTAGTTAAGTTATAGTTAGCTTGGTTCATGTAGAGTCCACCTCATTGGTTAATCAATTTTGGAAAGACCCAATTAAGTAATATAATCTTAATAATTAGTTTAGTGATTATAATATAATATGATTTGTGCTGATTTTATCATTTATTGCTATCATTTATATTGATTAGTATAATAGGAAAGTTGGGTATAAGTCTTACTGAGTCATATTCGACTCACCCCTTCCTTATATGTTGTTTTATAGTTGATTTTGAGCACCCATCATCTGAAGTGGTGCTTGTTGGAGATCTGATTTCTACTCCAGGTTTGGGCGAGGTGTAATTTTCTTATCCAGGTTAGTACAATCTTTTGTACCCGATATAGTTGAATCGGGTTAATCCGTATGAAGCGGATTTTTGGATGGTTGTGTTAGCCAATTTTGTGGATATAATGTACCGGTTTTTCTGTTGTGCTATGTACTCGGATTTGTGAACCGGTTTTCGGTTACCAGCTACAAAGTTTGTGTTGAAAAGGAAATCAGGTTGTTTTCCGATTATGGGTTTATTAATCTAAACCCAACTGTCGCGTTTCCGGAATTACCGTGCTTATTATGGTGTTAAATCCAGGGCGTGGCACCTAAAATTACCGGGCATTATCTATGTTATCTGAGGCCCTCTTGTCTCGTGCCTAGTCGTTGAAACGAGACAAGGAAAAGGCAAAGTCACCTCGTTTTGCCCACCTCACCGAGCTTTTTTGTTTTTTATGTTTTTCACAAATTTTACTGTTATATATAAATATATATCATCAATATATTAAAAAATATACATGATATGAGGCGACCCTCCTCTCGCCTCGTGCCTCACATAACATAGGGCTTTATTTGTGGGAGGATATCTTCCTTATTGAGCCATGAAGACTCCGATGTTAACATATCTACCCAACAGTTGAATTCTCATTGTCTACAATGCAATGCAAACAATTTGACTATTTGAAAGCTTTGGAAACCCCTCATTTACGCTCACATGCAAATTGCACATTGTTGAAACTCATTACTTTAACATAAATAAAATATGTAATAAAAGTACGTGTTTTGGTTTATATATATTTTTATTCTTGTACAGACATTTTTGACGATGATTGTGACGGTATCTTCGACCTTATTTTTTGATATTAATTAAAAAAGATGCGGCAATATTACAGTGTGAGTTCTTCAGATGTGGTCAGCCCCTGTCCACCAATCAACAAATGAATTTGACATCAATGATGTCGAGCCATGACTCAATAACTCTTGATTGGAAGTCATGGCAACATGCAAGAAAGAATTATATTCAAGAAATAATTTTTATTTAATTAAAAGAAAAAATAAACATAAGTCATTGGCATTCTTCATCCTTTTGTATCTTTTTGTTACATTACAATTTCTTTCTAAGAATGTGTTCGGATACTGGAAATCAGTATTCTTCTTGGGTCTGACCTGATGGGCCTTTTTCCAATTTTTTTCTTTTTTTACATCTATCAAGTGGCATTTCTCTGATCAAGGTTTGACCAACTTCATGAGATTTTAATCATCCATCAAGCGAAATATCCCCAAATGGAGCTTGACCAACCTAATGGGGCTCGGTCATTTTTCATTCATTACCTAGTGTTTTCCACCTAAGACTTGACGGAGTTAATAGGTCTTCAATGTTTTTGGTGTTTAATTACTTCTATTTCATTCACTAAGCAGCATTTGTCACATTGGACTTAACTGGCTTAATGAGTATTCATCGATCTTTCCATCCATTAATCGACATTTCTTGCTTAGGGTTTGACCAGATTAATAGGCTTTAAATGATTTTGGTTTCGATGATATTCTCCTTCGTTCATTAACCGGTATTTCTCGAACGAGGCTTGACCGAGTGAATGAGTCTTCATTAGTTTGAATGTTTCTCTTTCATTCACTAATCGATATGTTCTCGATTGGGGCTTGACCGGGTTGGTGGGTCATCATTGATTTAAATGTTTCTCTTCCAACTACTAATCAGTATTTCATTGATCAGAACTTGATCGAGTTAGCAGACATTCATTGATTTGGATATTTTTTTATACACTAATCGGTATTTCTCTGATCAAGACTTAACCGGGTTAGTGAGCCTTTATTTATTTGGATGTTTTCTTTTCATCCACTAATCATTATTTCCTCGATTGGGTCTTAGCCGAGTTAGTGAGCTTTCATTGATGTTTCTTCTACTAATTGGTATTTCCCCGATCCAGACTTTGATAGAAATATGTCTTACAAACTAATCATATATAATATGATTCGGTATTTCTAAAAATATCCCAAAATGTTATCCTAAAATAACCTATTTACTTATTTTCTTGCCATAATTTATAGAATTAATATTTTAAACATGCAAAAAAATATTTAAAGATCAATTTGAACCAAATCACACCAAACTAAAATAACTCAATTCGGTTTGAATTAACTCAATCAATTCAATTTGGGCTGGAAAAATTTTTTGCCAACCAACAAGGAGGGTACAGAAAAGCTCTTACGGGGGTGTTTGATTGCACAAATAAAATAAAATCTAATGGCCCGTTTGGTTAGAGTTTCAAATTTGATATTATATCAATATTGATATTGATAATTTTAGAGGTTGGAGTATCAATATCAAAATTGATAAAGTTGACATTTGAATTACATAATGTGCTTTGTTTTCACTACCAATTTCAAAATTGATACTATTAACCAAACACTTCTTAGTGATTATTAGAAATATCAATTTTAAAATTGATAGTGATAGATGTGTCAAATAGTGTTACCAAACAGAGCCTAAGATATTGTAAGACAAAATAATTATGTTTGAGGAGACATGATAACAAAGAGAGTGGGGGTCTTGTATAACTAGGATAGACTAAAAAACAGGTCTCAAGTCTCAACCTCTTTCTTTGTCCAAGAACAAATCCCATGTAAAAACATATTTTGTAATGTTCATCAAACACCCTTTTTTAACAAGATTTGGTACAGAAAAACATATTTTCGAAACAAGAATCACAGTTTATCATGCAACCAAGCACCCATTACCGTTTTCAGTTTCTCATAGTAATGATACCAACCCCACCTTACTAGTTCGTGTTGAGCTCAAGAATAACAGTTGGAGTAGCTGATTTATTCCTCCGAAGTTGCTCATATTTCAGCAAAGGACCTTATTGTTGGGAAGCCATGGTTATCCAGAAGTGGCCCGTTTCCAGGCGTGACGGAGATTACCACCTCCACACCTACAATGGCACAAGACATGACAGTATTAAGAGAGCATCCAGAGAGGTGGAAAAATAACAGGTTAGGAACACCGAAAGCAGACAAGATCACCTGCCGCCTTTGCCGCCACAGCCTCCTCGTAGACATCCATCACAAAAAGGATTTGTGATGATTTATCCACCCCAACAGACTGCAAGATCTCAAAATAGCTGCGCGCTTCTCCTTTGTTTCTGCAAGCAGAAATCAATCAGCGAGCTAACGAGTCATACCAACCAAGCAAATAATTTATGCAGTGGTCCATTAATGACGTAGGAAGCCTACCCAACCGTGGTATCAAAAAACCCACAAAGCTACTTCCTTATATCTACTGCCGCCAGAGTAGATATAAACTTGTAACAAAATGCCCCACTACATCCAATGATGAAATTTTCCTTCATGGATAGGACAAGATTCACAAGGTTAATGCTGAAGCAATTGTTAAAGAAAGGATAAGGGTAATTTTCGAAACAATAGAAAGCCCAACTTAGTTGACCAATAAAAAAAGAAAACCCAATAGGAGCCCTACGGAAGGAGATGATAAAAAGGTACGGAGATGAAGCTAATGGGGTGTTTGGTTGCACGATAATTTTTTGTACACTTTCATGATATAAAATTATATTAAAATAAAAAGTGAGCCAACTCATGACATAAAATTATCATGTTTGGAGGGATGTGATAACAAAAAAGAGTTACTATCATTCATGATCAAACAAAGTGGGGGACCACAAGAAAAAAGAAAGAGGTGAGACCAACTTTTTTTGTTTAAGAAGAAAATCACTTTCAAAATATAAAATTATCAAGGTTGCCAAACACCTCTTTTAACAAGTTTTCTTACAATTTTTAAAAATTTAAAAAAAAACCTCCATTATCACGCAACCAAACACCCCATAAATTGCAGAAGCATGACAACTGAGTAAATGGATTTGAATCACATCTTCAAAGTCGATGAAAGATCACACCTCTACATGCTGGGTTAGTGAAAATGCGGACAACTGTCACATGGTTTACCAAGATGATCACAACTTTAATGCCACTTTTCAAGTGCTTCTGGTACATCATCAAACACAGCTTCTTGTAATTCCTTGCTCTCGAAACCAGTTTTCCAAATATGACCCTATATCCATCAAGAACAATAAAGGCATAAGATATTTGACTAGGTGGCGCTCATTTCTTTTTGTTGCAGGGTTAGCATGACGTTCTTTCGGGAACACTGATCTCAGCAATTCACCTGTTAGGACTTAAAAGGTTGCCTGCACATTTTTGGTTAGTACCCAATAGACGAAATTGTCATATGAAGCATATTGTTTCCGAAATGAACAACTGAAGTTTTTTTACTATTAAAACCATCATTTGGAGGTCAAACAATGTTTTTGATGATGATTTCTTTAGCAAAACTGTCATTCTCAACATTTTGAACACTTTTTTATTTTTTAAGATTTTTTCTGAATTTTTCAAATTTTTTGGTCCATGTGCCCTAGGGTAGGGCACTTGGCCATGCGCCCTGGGGTGGGGCACCTGGCCATGTGCCCCCAGATGAGGGCACATGCGCCCTGAGGCAAATTTTTTTTTTTTTTTGCAAAAATGTACTTGATGGCCCTTCTCTTTTGCTTCTTCAGCTCCTGAAAACACTTAGCAAAGATGATTAAATTTTCATTATGACTCATCCCTTTGCCTGTATATCATTTGCCTTGATTTTGAGTTAAAGGGAGGAGCCTTCTTAACAAGGTAGAATAAAATAAATGACTTAAATAAAATGGGGTTGAGGGTTAAGAGAACTTACATGTCGTGGTGAGAATCCTCTCCTCTTCTACATTGAAATGCCTGAAACACTTGATAGAAGGGGATTAGATCTTCACCACGACTCATCCCTTTGCCTATTACAGTCAACTTTGACTTAAGTCAAAGGGAAAAGCCTTCTTAACAAGGTAATTAAAGCAAAAATGGATATGCAATGCAGGAATGGAAATATGCATAACAGAAAAATAAACATGGATGCAACTGAGGCAATGATCATGACTGTGCTAATGATGTTTTTTTTTTATTTTCTTGAAAACAATCATATTTATTGGATTTTCAAAATATTCGATTTTTTTTGGATTTTTAAAATATTCAATTTTTTTGGATTTTTGAAATATTCATTTTTTGTGGAGAAAATGCTGGTATTTGAGACAGTTCATCGGTCTTTGGGGCTTGTTAAGATTCAAGTGGTAGATACCATGTGTAAAAATAAAGTTCCCTACATAGAATCCTTCTAACCTTCTTCCTTTGATCGGCTTGGGTTCCACCTGGATTCGGTCGATTTACCCTACCCTAGGGATTTTAAGGAGGAAGATCATAGAGGAAGTCCTTGATAGGGTTTGGAGATGTTGAGAGGGATTTCTCTACTCACACTCAAATTGCCCATTGGGGTTTGGCCTCTTGGGTCTTTCCTATGTTTTGCTCTTTTCTATGTGGCACATATTTAGACAGATTTTTGACCCATGGGGACATTGCCCATCTTTTAGTGCCTTTTGCCTTGACTATCATTCTGGGTACTCATTCAGACAGGTTGATCATTTTTATTTTTCTAATCTGAGGGGTTAATTGCCCATCTTTTGGCACCCTTTTGCACCCTCCAAGACGGCCTCCTACTAGGGTGGCGAGTGTTTTCGATACTACCACTGTCTAATCTTCTCTCCCTATCTTGGACCAAGTAGAAGAGAATAGGGTAAGAGTACTCCTTCCGTTTCTAGATTTATGCCTTGCCTTTCGCTAGTGTCAGGTTGTCTGGATTCTAGGATCGGGAAGTGTTGTGTGTATAGGATGGTACCTACCATTGACTTCTCACGAACAACCTAGGATCGATGACTTGAGATTATACCAGTGGTTTCTCCATTTTTATGGAAAGTACTTTTTAAGGTGAACTCCATTACAAGGATGATTCAATTTTTCTCCATCTACATTAGTCAATTCATATGCATTTCCTGGATACTTTTCAGTGATTACAAAAGGCCCTTCCCAACTAGGTTGCAATTTGGAGCGGGGACCCCCCGGCTTAACGAATATTCTTTTGACTACCATCTCACCGATTTCGAACTTTCTCTCAACCACCCTCTTTTGATAAAACCTTTTAAGTCTATTTTGATAAGTCCGAGCATGCTCGGCAGTAGCTAGCCTTCTTTAATCCGAGAGTTCAAGCCGTGCAAGGAGAAATTCTCGTCTCTCATCAACAGGAATATCCCTGTCAAGCTGAACTCAGAGAGATGGAAGTAATACTTCGTAGGGGACCACTGCTTCCATCCCATATGCCAAAGCATACGGGGTTTGTCTAGTGGGAGTCCTTACAGAAGTACGATAAACCCATAGAGCATCTACAAGCTTATTAGGCCAGTCGACAAACTTGCTAGTCTTACAAGATTTCTTGATGCTTTTGATTAAGGTTTTGTTGGTGGCTTCTGCTTGACCATTGCCTTAAGGATAATATGATGATGAATAATGCAATGAAATGCGATACCTGTTGCAAAGATCACACATATCTTGAGAGAGAAATTGTGACCCATTATCAGTGATGATGTCGCTAGGGATCCCAAACCTTATAATGATGCTGCGCTTGATGAAAGAGCAGACTGTTGACGCTTTAATCTCCACGAACACTTCCGCTTCAGCCCACTTTGTGAAGTACTCTGTTGCCATCAGAATCAATGATTTTGAGCGCATTTCGGAGTTGAGGTCACTCAAGGGGCCAATGATATCAAAAGCCCACATGGCAAAAGGCCATGGGGCATGAATTGGATGAAGGAAAGATGCGAGAGAGTGAATCTTGTCGGCATGGAGTTGACATGAATGACAGTGCCGGACAAAGATGGAGCAGTCTTCTTCTAGAGTTGGTCAATAATACCCTTGTCGGATGATTTTCTTAGCAAGGGCTTGGGCATTCACATGACCACCACAAACTCCAGAATGTGCTTCCTTCAGCACCAACTCGGCTTCTTCTTCATCAAGACACGTAAGCAAGATTCCACTTAGGCTTCTTTTGTAAAGCACTCCTCCTAGGATTGTATACCTCTGGGATACTCTTCTAATTGCCTTCTTTTCCTTGGTGGTTGATCCAAGTGGGAATGACTGATCTTGGCAATACCTCGCAATCTCGTCATACCAAGGTCTCTCACCTTCTTCTAATTCTTCCAACTCAATTAAGGAGATTTCTTCTTTGTGTTCCAAGTATTCCTTTCTGTTGAATCTCTCCTTAACCTTCAGAAAACGTCTATCCTCAATTGCTGGAATTGACCCCTTACAAATGTGGGTAGTTGCACTTGCCTGCCTAGCGGGACAGATAGAGATGAAGCTAGTGAAGCTAAGGCATTGGCGAGGATATTCTGAGAACGGGGGACATAGACAAATGTGAGTTTGAAGAATAGCTTGTTGTAGCAGGTGGTGAGCTCCTGGTAGGGTTTGAGGTTTGGATGGGAAGTTCGGTATTTGGATAGGACTTGGCGTAGGATTAATTGACTATTACCAATCACCCTCAGTTCAGTGGCACCATGGAAATGAGTGGCCTTCAGCCCTACCAGCAAGGCTTCATACACAGCTATGTTGTTGGTTACTGAAAAGTTGAGCTGAAAAGCCTGTGGAATGGTGACACCTTCAGGTGACAGGAGGACAATACCTATCCCTCTACCATGAGAGTTCAAAGCCCCGTCAAAATATAATGTCCAAAGATTGGAAGATCGGACTAACATTAGTTTGTCATCCGGGAACTCTGACCAGACTGGGTCAAAGATGGGTATGGGATGATAGGTAAGGTGTTCAGCAATAGCATAGCTCTTGATTGCCTTCTGTGGAACATAGGTGATATCAAATTGGGATAAGAAACTCTGCCATCGCCCTAACCGATCAGTCAAAACTATCTTCTCTAACATAAACTTAATGTGATTGATACGAGCAATGAGCTTGACATGGTGAGCAAGAAAATAGTGCTTGAGTTTCTGAACCACCCAAACATGAGCAACACATGTCTTTTCTACCACAGTGTACTTCAGCTCACAAGCATCAAACATTTTAGACAAGTAGTAAGTAGCTCGTTCTTTCCCTTCTTCATCAACTTGTGCAAGGACTACCCCAAGAGAGTTCTCAAGAACTGAAATGTAGAGGACCAAGGGCTTGTCGGGAATTGGTGGTCTAAGTACAGGGGGACTTGCCAGGTATGTTTTCAACCCATTAAATGCCTCCTAGCACTTCGAATCCCATTTAAACTTGGCCCCCGCCTTGGTTAACTCATAGAAAGGTTTACACCTTTAGGAATGTTGTGAGATAAACCGGCGGACAATAGCATGATGGGATAATATAGAATGATGGGAAAGATTATGGTGGGACTAATATAGAATGATGGGAAAGAAAAAACAATAGCATGACATGGTGGGATAAAATAAAAGACAATGGGATAAAATATAAGACAGTGGGATAAAAGAATAAAACGTGGTGGGATAAAAGAAAAGACACCGGTGGGATATAAGAAAAGACACGGTGGGATAAAAAAATAAAAGACATGGTAAGACAACATTGGTAATGATCAAAGAATGAAAAGAGATGGATATGAAAACATGTAAAAATATGTAGAAAATAGTTGAAGATATAGATTGTCTATTGGAGGTCAAGACACCTAATTATGAATCATCGTCCCTCCAATGTTCAATTTTGGCTTATCCGTGAGTGTGAAGAAATGACCAAGCCGTCGTAGATTTTGTTGAAGGGGATCTCAGGCCCAGTCATCTTCACCCTCAAGGTCTTCAACATCAATGAATATAATACATATTAAATGGACCTAACATAACTAAGTGACAAATGGTAAGAGTGATGTGAAGTGCAAAATGAAATGATGGTGATGATGTGAGATTGATGAGAATGTGGATTTGAATGAAGTCATCAGGCGTGGTCCATCAACTTGCATCGATTGCCTGATTCATCAGCATCTCTGATACATCCTTGTCTTGTCTTTTGACAGAATACAGCACCACGATGATGTTCAGCTGGGTGGCGCTTCCTCCCTTTTTGCCTCAAGGTTGACATGACATTCCTATGGGAACATCAATCTCACCAATTCACCGGTTGAGACTTAAAAGGTTGCCTACACATTTCTGGTTAGTACCCAATAGATGAAATTGTTATATGAAGCATATTGTTACTGAAATAGACAACTGAAGATTTTACCATTAAAATCATCATTTGCAAGTCAAAAAAATGTTTTTGATGATGGTTTCTTTAGCAAAAATGTCATTCTCAACATTATGGACAATTTCTGATTTTTTGAGATTTTTATGAATTCTTTGAAATTTTTTTGGTCTATGTGCCCCGGGGTAGGGGTGGGCACGGTTCGGTTTGGTCCGATTTGGACCATTTTTTTTCCAAACCGAACCAAACCGAATCACCCTCTCAAATCGAACCGAACCAAACTGAATCAATTCGGTTTGGTTCGGTTTAAACCGAAAATAAATAAATATATTTAAATTAATTATTTTTACATATTTATACTAATTTTTAAGTTAAAAATAATGAAAATAAATATTAATTTATTATAAAATTTATAATATCATTTTTATTAATACTATAATAATTTTTTATATTTTTTTGATTAAATCAGTTTGGTTTGGTTTAAATCGGTTTGGAGATTTTCCAAACCGAACCAAACCGAAAGGGAGTCCAAACCGAACCAAACCGAACCGAATGGACTGGTTCGGTTTGGTTTTTCGGTTTGAACCGTTTTGTGCCCACCCCTACCCTGGGGTAGGGCACCTGGCCATGCGCCCTGGGGTGGGGCACCTGGCCATGTGCCCCCAGATGAGGGCACATGCGCCTTGAGGCCTTTTTTTTTTTTTTTTGCAAAAAATGTACCTGATGGCCCTTCTCTTTCACTTCTTCAGCTCCTGAAAATACTTAGCAAAGATGGTTAAATTTTCATTATGACTCATCCTTTTGTCTGTATACCGTTTGCCTTGATTTTGAGTCAAAGGGAGGAGCCTTCTTAACAAGATGGAATAAAATAAATGACTTAAATGAAATGGGGTATGGGTTGAGAGAACTTACCTGCCATGGTGAGAATCCTCTCCTCTTACCTTAAAGTCCCTGAAACACTTAATAGAAGGGGATTAGATTTTCACAGGGACTCATCCCTTTGCCTATTAGGGCCAACTTTTGACTTAGGTCAAAGGAAAGAGCCTTCTAAATAAGGTAATTAAAACCAAAATGAACATGCGATGCAGGAATAGAAATATGCATGACAGAAAAATAAACATGGATGCGACTAAGGCAATGATTAAGACTAAGCTTAAAATGCTGCAACATTTTTTTTAAGTTTTATTGGAAATATTCAAATTTTTTTTTTAGATTTTTTTGAACTTTTCAATTTTTTTGGATTTGTGAAATATGCAATTTTTTTTGAATTTTCGAAATATGCAATTTTTTTGGATTTTTGAAATATGCAATTTTGTGTGGAGAAAATGATGGTATTTAAGACAATTCATCAATCTTTGGGGTTTGTCAAGACTCAAGTGGTAGATATCACGTGCAAAGAAAAGTTCCCTACCTAGAATCTTTCTAACCTTCTTCCTTTGATCGGCTTGGGTTCCACCTGGATTCGGTCGACTTACCCTACCCTAAGGGTTTAAGGAGGAAGAGTATAGAGAAAGTCCTTGGTAGGGTTTGGAAATGTTGAGAGGGATTTCTCTACTCACACTCAAATTGCCCATTGGGGTTCAGCCTCTTCGGGTCTTTCCTAATTTTTTGCTCTTCTATGTGGCATATATTTGGACAGGTTTTTGACCCGTGGGGACATTGCCCATTTTTTGGTGCCTTTTGCCTTGACTATTATTCTGAGTACTCATTTAGACAGGTTGATCGTTTTCTTTCTAACCTAAAGGTTTCTCTACTCATGCCCAAATTGCTCGTTGGTGTAGACACGCCAAATTAGCCTAATTCAGAGCATAAAACTTATGTTTTATAGGGTAACATGTATGATTGACCTTAGAATGATGCCGGGTCTTTAAAAGTTGATTTGGAGCTTCGCCAAGAGAAATCGGATGTTTTCCGGAGTTTTCCGCAAAAAGCCGTAATTTCCGAGCGAAAGCCACACGTAAATCGTGTAAACACGGAAATTAGCTGAATGACCAATGCCTAATGATCATGCATTGAAGGTTATGGTCATATTCACACCCCGGACAAGTTTTGTTGCATGCCATGCCTTTCCGGTTTGCCGTCGGAGTCATTTTGGCCTGTATCGGATCTTCTGTTCACTGCCCTAACTTCCGGACAAAATTCTAAAGTTTTGGAGGGTGTGATGGCTGATCCGATGCTATAGAAAGCTTCTTCGGCCTGTTATCTTTCCAACGCAACAAACGGCGTCGAATTCAGAGTTCGGGAGTGTTCGCAATGGCTTCAGGAAGAAGTGTAAGGAATCAATACATATAGCGGAAAAAATATTTGATTCCATAAAACCATGATCTTTGCCTTGATCGATGCCGAACGAGTAAAACCGGGAACTGATACCACTGTAAGGAATCAATAAATGATAGCGGAAAATTTTTTTGATTCCATAAAACCATGATCTTTGCCTTGACCATGGGAGATCGCCTTATAGAGGAGAGAGGAGGGAGAGAGGAGGCTTGGGACGTGCTCCAGCCCTATGGCTTTTTAGGGTATGGCTTCATAAGCCATTTATATATAGAAGATAGAATTTTTCACAAAAACCCAAAACTTCTATAAAATTGCGTCCATGCCCTCATCTCATTGATCAGATCTATTGTGTGTGACCCACTAGGCCCAATAGTCAATTTGGTTGAAGCCTTAATTAATTTAAAAGAACAATTCCTTTAAATTAAATCAAAACCGTTATCTGATAACAGTTTTTACGGCTTTTTGATCATAAAGGGTACAAGCCACATCCTATGATCCCAAATGACTTTGGGGAGTTAAATAACATCCATTGAGCCTTTCCACCATCAATTACCACACGGATTTAAATCCTCGTTCATACAATGTCCCGGTCGGTCAGGGGTTCGGCACTGACTGTCAACCCCTTTAATAGTCCGACTCTATGAAATCTTGTACTCAGGAATGGATCAACTGGAAAACTCCTTTTCCAATTATCCTATCTACCTTGGCCAAGGATTTAGAGTACTATCCATAGGACATTCTCTCTCTCCTACCGAGAGTGAACGATCCCCTATTGTCCGCTCAATTGCCTCCACTAGGTTTCCCCATATACCCAATCCATTAACTATATAGGACCACAATACTAAGTGATCCATCAGTCAATAGTCAAAGTACATAGTACGACTGGCAAGACATCTTTGGCGACTCAGGTCAAAGATCCAACCGTGCTATTGAGATGTAAGAATAACCTGATAGACAGTTCGGTAAGATACCGATCAGGTTTTCCTAAATTGGTCAGTTCAGTGAACTCATTCCACTAATGAGCACCTGTGTGTGTATCTCAGTGTCCCCACACTGATGACCAATGAGATCGGTCATTCTCATCATATGAGAAGACATCACACACACTAGTCTATCCGGATTCTTGATGTCCCGTCTCAAGGATCCTATGACTAGGAACATTTAGATCACATACCTCTAGATGATCGATCTCATTATCATGATCTCATCATGATTCAATCATCATTGCATGTGATTAAGGACTTCATTACGATATACACTTCTAATAAAAGCTAGTAACGAAGTTTTACCTATTTAATTGAATGAGATATTTCTAGAAATGTCGAATCATATCATATATGATTGGCTTGTAGGGCATACATTTCTATCAATCTCCCACTTGCACTGAAGCCAATCACCCATCTGGCTGATCTCTATCAGCTCAAGGTGAAACTCAAACACTCTTTGAGTATTTGCTTCAGTTAGTGGATCTGTAATGTTATTAACGGAAGATACTCTATCTTTAATTATATCTCTATTAACTGCATTCTCTCTGATTCTATGGTATTGCCATAGAAGTTTGAAACTTCTAATGAGACTTTGGCTCTACCCCATTGTTTTCTCAAAACAATACACTTTCAGAGAAAGTTGGGACAATCCCATAAGTTAGATGAACAACTTCATCTACACAGCTACTCAAGCAATATACAGTCATTATTCAATCTACGTTAGATTAGTTGTAGAACTAGCAGTGTTCTCTTGCATGGAACTCTTCCAGCTCACTGCACCACCATTATATTGACTTATTATCAGACTTATCTGATTAGAAGCTTGTGTTTATAAAACTACGAGACTTCAAGTCTTATCCTCCATATATTAGAAATATATCCATAGTGCTTCTCAAGTACTCAAGGGCACATCTCTAAATTATCCTGTGAGAATTTTTCTGGAATTTTCTGGCAATTTTTTGGATCAAAAATGAATTTTAAACAATTTAAAAAAAAACATTTTTGAATTATTTAACTGGCGGCACATTGCGCCGGCCAGTCGGCGCGGCCACGTACCCCTTCGGCTTGCGCCGAAGGGTCGTCGGCCGCGCGCCGCATGCCATGCGCCGCTGCGCGCCCCCGGGCTCACGCGGCGCGGCCGCGTACCCCAGCCCGGGGCGGCTGCCAGTCCTCCACGTACCCCCCGCGCGCAATTGAGTCCGGATCCAATCCGGACTCGTCTTCTCCGCCCGGTAAGGGTGGGGCGACACTGTAGCACCCGAAAACCCTAGAAAAGCGCCGACTTTCGGGCCTTATTTGGGGGGTCAAACGGAGTCCAAAAAATCTAAAAAAATATGCGTTAGAATTTATTTAATGAGTTATTAAAGTGTTTAATGACTTATTAAATAGAGTTTTACTATTTTGTCATTGAATTCTACTATTTTGATTTTAAAATTGTTTTAAGATCAAAATTAATGAAATTAATGATTATATAAGTTCTGAGAAATTATTTAATAGGTTTGTAAAATGTTTATGAACTTGTTAAATAGTTTTGGACTTTGGTTGCCATAGAATCACTTTATAAATGATTTTAAAATTGTTTTAAAATCTTTATTGATTAAATTAGTGTTCAAATGAATTCTGAAAAATATGATTTTGAAGAATTATGATTTGGAAATTAATTTAATGCTCTGAGAATTTTTGGAAAAGCATGAATCATCTGAATATTTTATATTGCTTGTCTTATGCATGTAAATTGTTTATATGTGCATTTCATGTTATTTGTTTTATGAAAATTCGACAAGTATGAAATTTGGAATTTCCAAATTACAGTATATAATTTTATGATGGTATATATGATATATCTCATATAATTATCACGTATGCGCTCTATGTTCATGTGATGAATGTTGGTGTGTGTATGGAGGTGATCATGGACTTAAATATGCTTTGCTTTTGATTGCTTGGTTAATTAAGTTGGTTATGCTATTAAATGGGGCCTGCGTGTGCATCCTCTCTCTCTATACAATCTGATTGTACATTCTACCTCCCCCCATTTGTGTACTCCCCTTGGTTAAAACCAAGGTTTCTTATTATGAGTTGTACATTTGTGGGTCTATGTACCCTTTAGCTGCTTGTAATGGTTAGAAGCCGGCTCGTGATAGAATGGAGAGCGGGACCACTTGGAGAAGCACCCTCTGAAGTGGGAGCATGCCAACTCAAGCTTCTGAAGCAAGGATTTGCATCTATAGGGGTGCCTTAGGTGTATGCTTAGGGTTAAGTCCATGATCACCTATGTTTTAATGCATATTTGATATGTGGTGTGTGCTACAGTTTATACCTTAAATATATGATATTCCAAAGGTATATTAATATTTATATGTAGCACCTATGTTGATGAGACTAAAATAAAATCCCTCATCGTTCTAATTAGGTCGATAAACGTGAGACATTAAGAATGACTCATGTAGCCTTCCGTTGTTATGGTCTTGATGAGCCAATCTTAGATTGGATAGGTTTGTTGTGCTACCACAAGGCCTATTCAGCAAGGGATTGGAGATCATGGCCAAGGCATTAGCCGAACTTTGGGGTGGACCATTTGCATGGCTTTGTTGTGCTACCACAAGGGCTGTGTGAAGAATCCATTCTCATAACGTAACAAGCGGGTTTGACCTAACTAGAGTATATGATTTGTTGTGCTACCACAAGATCATAACTCTAGAAGCTAAATGACTAAGAGTTGCAAGAGTTGCAACTGGCAATAGTTGCCTACCTATTAAGTATGGGATGATTTGTTGTGCTACCACAAGGTCATCACCATAAAGTTAGTAGGGTCTTGGTCCCCACTAGGATGTTATCTTGATATCCCGTCTTTGCATAATGAGGGTTATGCAAATTCGTCGAAAGTTAGTGGGAGTATAAATTAGGATGAAAGACCATATCTTAATTTTAATGAATGTCTGTAATGTTAATACATTTATATCTCTGTTGTAGAATATTATAAACCACCATTAATCTAGCATGCTAGATGCTAAGTATTCTAATGGCTCACACTTCTTATATAGGTTTAGAACTAAGAGAATAGTTCTCATAGTTGACCTATTTACTATCCTACTTGAGAAGTAAGTATCTCCTACACTATCTAATGAAGTGAGAGAAGATAAGATCTTATCTCATTGAAAAGATGTATTAATTGTCGTATATCAGATGTTAGCCTCTATCAGATAAAATTAGTAGTGGCAACATGGATAGATGGATTTGATATCCATCATGGCTCATGGTGATGAGCTAATTAAAGGCGATGAAGAATAATACATCTTGAATACTTCTTATTGGTAAGACCAATAGAAAGAAGTAAGATCATTAGATAGAAATAGATGATGATAGTTAAAAGTCAAAGAAGTGAGTCAAGATATTATAACCCAAATTTGACATAGTATTCCTCTACTATCATGATGATGGTAAGTGGAAGAAGAAGTGCAAAGTGTATTGCACATAATGCAAAGGTGGAACTTGAGAAGCTCCATGTAACTATGTCATTAATATTTACTTGTCTTATATACACATTTGATAGTATAAGATACTATGTATGTGTATTCTAGTATAAGATACTAGGGGTGCATATAATAGTATGAGATACCAGAGATGCATCATATATCTACAATGAGTTGTAGATAATAGCAAGTAAATGAAGGTTTAAAGAAGATTGTTGACCTACATATGAAATGGTACAAAATGTTGCATCATTACTAGTGGGAGATACAAATTTTCTATAGCCTTCTAGAGTTGTCTTAATTATCCTTCCATAAGAATATTGTTTTCATTTCCTAGTTGAATAAATGATGATTTATTCTATGGTATGAAAATGATAACAGGTAAAGTGTTTACCAATAGGAGCATAATAAAGAGTTTATTCATATCAGATATGTATGCTCTTATAATATGTGTGAAAAATCCTCATTAGGCGAAGTAGATTGATATTGATCAATCTATTGTTTAGTAGTATGGTCATATTTATAAGAGAAGACTTAAGGAGTACTATTCGGATAGTAACATATAGGTAAATGATTTAGAATCATTAACTATATGTAAGTCTTATCTTATTAAGCAAAATGACCAACTCTTCATTTGTTAGACATGGAGAGAGGGCTAAAGAGTTTATAGAACTCATGCATCTAGATGCATGTTAGCCCATATCTATTAATGATAGAGGATAATATTTCAACTTCATTAATTTTCAAAGATGACTTCTCTAGGTATGGACATATGTACTTTATGAAGTACAAATCCAAAACCTTTGAGAAATTATTTGAGATTAAGAATGAAGAGGAAATATCAATGAAAAGAGTATTAGAACTCTTTGATGAGATCAAAGAGGGGATACTTAAGTAATAATTCACACATAAAGGAAGGATAGTATAATCTAATTTTGATGGACACCTCTTATACATTTTAGCTTAATTGAGCAACTAAAATGAGAAGCCATATTGTGTAGGACATAATATGGACATTGACAACCTTTGCAAAGTTCTTCTTTGTCTGTTTAGGGGTTAGCACTCAATATAGACATTTAAATTGGTACCTTTCAAGTCTATTCCAATTATTCCATATTAGATATGGAAATGGATTAAAGCTTGACCTTAAGCAAGTTAAGGTTTCAGAATGTCTGGCTTGGTAAAGAAGTATAACCCTATCAAGTTGGAATATAAGACTACAAAGTGTTGGCTTGTGGGATATCCTAAGGAAACTTAAGGATATTAATGCCTCCTTTAAGGAGAAGGGTATGAGTTGCTCATCTCTCCATATTTCTAGAGGAAGAGTCCCTCATTTAGAAAGACAGTGGGAGCAAGGCATAAATGGAAGGTGTTCCAATCCCACAATCCATGGACACTTTTATTAAGGTACTAATTTATATTTACACAAGGGCAAATCATAGATCTTTTCTTATGTCCAATCAACCTAAGAGATATGTGAGACATATCTTTGATGGAAGAAATGAGACATAAGATAAAAGGATGATGATCCTAGGATTTATATTGAAGCAATATGAGATATTGATTCAAAATGGGAAGAAACAATAAAATCCGATATAAACTCTATCTATTCTAATCAAGTTCAGAACTTGATTGATCCACCTAAGGATTTAGTATCTATAGGGTATAAATGGATCACTAAAGAATAGATTGAAGTCTATTAGAAGGTAGAGACACTGTAAGGAATCAATACATATAGCGGAAAAAATATTTGATTCCATAAAACCATGATCTTTGCCTTGATCGATGCCGAACGAGTAAAACCGGGAACTGATACCACTGTAAGGAATCAATAAATGATAGCGGAAAATTTTTTTGATTCCATAAAACCATGATCTTTGCCTTGACCATGGGAGATCGCCTTATAGAGGAGAGAGGAGGGAGAGAGGAGGCTTGGGACGTGCTCCAGCCCTATGGCTTTTTAGGGTATGGCTTCATAAGCCATTTATATATAGAAGATAGAATTTTTCACAAAAACCCAAAACTTCTATAAAATTGCATCCATGCCCTCATCTTATTGATCAGATCTATTGTGTGTGACCCACTAGGCCCAATAGTCAATTTGGTTGAAGCCTTAATTAATTTAAAAGAACAATTCCTTTAAATTAAATCAAAACCGTTATCTGATAACAGTTTTTACGGCTTTTTGATCATAAAGGGTACAAGCCACATCCTATGATCCCAAATGACTTTGGGGAGTTAAATAACATCCATTGAGCCTTTCCACCATCAATTACCACACGGATTTAAATCCTCGTTCATACAATGTCCCGGTCGGTCAGGGGTTCGGCACTGACTGTCAACCCCTTTAATAATCCGACTCTATGAAATCTTGTACTCAGGAATGGATCAACTGGAAAACTCATTTTCCAATTATCCTATCTACCTTGGCCAAGGATTTAGAGTACTATCCATAGGACATTCTCTCTCTCCTACCGAGAGTGAACGATCCCCTATTGTCCGCTCAATTGCCTCCACCAGGTTTCCCATATACCCAATCCATTAACTATATAGGACCACAATACTAAGTGATCCATCAGTCAATAGTCAAAGTACATAGTACGACTGGCAAGACATCTTTGGCGACTCAGGTCAAAGATCCAACCGTGCTATTGAGATGTAAGAATAACCTGATAGACAGTTCGGTAAGATACCGATCAGGTTTTCCTAAATTGGTCAGTTCAGTGAACTCATTCCACTAATGAGCACCTGTGTGTGTATCTCAGTGTCCCCACACTGATGACCAATGAGATCGGTCATTCTCATCATATGAGAAGACATCACACACACTAGTCTATCCGGATTCTTGATGTCCATCTCAAGGATCCTATGACTAGGAACATTTAGATCACATACCTCTAGATGATCGATCTCATTATCATGATCTCATCATGATTCAATCATCATTGCATGTGATTAAGGACTTCATTACGATATACACTTCTAATAAAAGCTAGTAACGAAGTTTTACCTATTTAATTGAATGAGATATTTCTAGAAATGTCGAATTATATCATATATGATTGGCTTGTAGGGCATACATTTCTATCAAGAAGGACGCGCAAAAACAGTCTCATGCGCCCGGGTTCCTGGTCACATGCGCCCGGGACCCAGGGCACGTGCCCATGCGCCCTACCAGTGAGGCACGTGACCTCGTGCCCTCACTTGAGGGCACATGGGCCCCACCCTTGAGGCACGAAGGACCTAGTTTTTCACCGGTACTCTACCACTGAACTGAACGACCGGATAAGGTCGAAATTTTCGGGAACAGTGCCATGCGCCCCCATTGGGGGGCACATGCGCCCCTCAGTGGGGCGCAAAGACCCGTATTTTTTAGTCTTGATGAGACCGTTTGTTCTCCTATAAATGGACTCTGATTCTAGTCGTTCCAAAGGGATGAGCACAACTCCCCAGGCATCTCAAGACGTCCAATCTCCCTCCTGCATTGATTTTGTGATTTTTAGAGAGAGAATTTCGAGTTTTTAGAGAGAGAAAAGTCAGTTCAAGAGAGAGGAAGGTTGTTCTGCAGGTGATCTGCCAGGTCTCTCTTCTTCGTCCTCTACAGCAGCGTGTGGACGTCTGCTGCCCAAGCTCGGGTCAACTCGGGATGACTTAAAATGATGACCGAACAAGTCTGGTACGATCGGAAAATCCGAAGTCATCGAAAAATCTAAGATTATCTCGGTAAACGTGAATCGAAAGCCGTAAAAGCCGCGAAACCCTAAAATTGACCGAACCGGACATATGGCCATGATTGATGAAAATATTCGGCTAGAATCGACCCGGATGACCTTAAAAGACCCAGTGATGACCGGAAAGGCCTAACATGTGGTCCGGGATAGCCGTGTCAGCACAGATCGAAAAAGTCATAATGAAAGCCGTCATTGACCGATGTCTACCGAAATGACTTCTCGGAAACCCTGAATGTTACGGAACACATGCAGGACTCCCGAGACCTTCAATTATGGACCATTCAAGGTCGGTCATCGAGCAGGCTTCGTGTTTTCACAGTTCACGTGCGGCTCTTGCTTGGTCACGACAAGATTCCGAAAATCATTGGTCCATTCTCAACTTGCGAGGGGCTCCACCAAAGTCCTTAGCTCATCTCCACGAGATAATCCGGATCAGATAATGGTCAAATAAAGGATATCGCCCATGGAATAAGAGTCTGGGGCTCCGAATCAGGCCAATTTGGCGTGTCTACAAATGCATGGTGACTCCTCTATTGGTGATTATCATACTATGTTGTTATGTATGCATATCCTCATCTATTCTTTCTTCTCCTTTTCTTTTGAGTGGGCATATTGGCTATATCTATGCACGGTCCTCACTTCTATCTGGCGCACATGATCACCCTTTTGTTTTGTGCCATAGATATGCTTATGGCTCTAGCTCCTTCCCTCTATTTTCAGTCGACAGCCCATTGATTATCCCATGCCTTGCATGTTGCAAGCATACATGTGGCTAGTTGTATTGGGATATTCCCATTTAAAAGGACATGTTTAATCTCCTGTCTGCCATCCTATTCAGGGGGGCCGGCTTCTCCATACATCCTCCTTGGTCGGGGCCTTTATCATATCCCCCTCTTTCTTTTGTTAGACCAGATATATGTCTAAGCATATGTACATATGAATGTGTTTGAGGACCCGACTTCTTCATGTGCTAGACTGGGTCTTCTCCCATCTTTTGGGCCACTGTCCTCGTTCTATTTCTGAATTTGTGCCCAACCTTCATTCATATCTGGCTGTAGGCAATCTGTTGGCGGCATTCTTTCTATCTCTTATAAGTGTATGTATGGCTAAATATATATCCGGAACCTTTAAACAGGAGCCAGTTTGGCTTCTGTAGATTATTTCCGGCCTTCCTTCTTCCAATTTCCTATTGGCAACATACCTCCCGTCTCCTGTTTTTTTCCCCTTGATCTATATGCAAGGGTCTAGCCTCTTCATGGGCCATCATTGACCAGGTTTTTATCAAAACCTTTGGAGGACTTTTGCTGTTTGAACAGGAGTCTATCAACTCCTCGGTAGGTGAATTCCTTCAATGTATATGATAATCCGGAGGTGTGGGATGTAAGACACTCCCGGCCTCCCTCATTCCCCTTTCCATTCCCTTGCTCTGGGGTCACCTATTGGTCCCTTTTTTGGTCGGCAGGGGCAGGAATACACAAAAGAGCTTCCTTCTTTTTGTTTCCTTGGTGTATGCCTAATTGGATTGGGCTTTGAGTCCCCCTTGTATATCCACATCCAGTTATGCATATCCGGCCTTAGATGTATGAACTTGACCCCTTCTTTGATTCATATACCGATGGTAGGCCATAGGGAATTAAGTATTTTTATTCCCCATTGCCTCATTTTCTTTCTTCCATCCTCTGATCTCATGGTGCCTAAGAGTGCACACAAGTTTCTTCTTTTATTTCTGTCATGTGCCTAATCCGATTGGGCCTTCAACCTCTCTTCCTATCATATCCAATTATGTATGGGTCTGGGAGGGGTATATCTTCTCTAATACATGACTAGCCTTGAGCATATATGCTAGATTTTAATTAGATCCCCTCCCTCCTTTCTTTTTCCCTTTTGAGAACTTTCTTCCATCTTGATGCTATATCAAATATCCATTGATAGAATTTTAGGTGCCAACAATGATGAACCTTGAATGTGAAATTTATGGAATAATCAGAGAAACGTGAATGGTCTACCATGACCTCTTGATTTCGACCATCAAGAGGACGTTTTTTGGTTCTATGCTTCTCTGAGGGGCAGCCGGGCAGGTAAAATGGAACGTGTTCATATGAAGCCATGAAATAGCCATTCTCCTCCTAGACTTCAATCCTTGATTCTACCATATTTAGTTTTGTGTACTATCTCCATACCAGAAGCTGGGAATTAGTAATAAGCTGGAGATACATGATACTATTCAACTTTGCCTTCTTCAAGAATTGAAATTGTTCTAAAGAGACAAGGAGTGTACCTCTTCGTATAAGGATCTTTTCTACAACATAACAATCTTAGGGCAGTAAAGTAGGTAATTTAGAGAAAAACATGGTCCTTAATCTCAGTTTTGAAATGATGCACATCACCTAAACGAACATTCTGTGTGGAGAACAATTATGATCACTTGCATGCAATGCACCGAAGACCCTTGCCTCAAGAAAATTGCTACATACCACACCAGGTCATTGATTCAGTCCTTAACGCATCACATAAGCAATCTATGCATTATTTTTGAAGGGATGGAGAAATGGATAACTGATACATAAAAGAAGGATGTTGAAAATCTCAACCAATCTAAACAAGTCAAAGAACACAAAGAAGTTGATGATGAGCATAGGCATTATTATAATCGCATTCATTCACTCGTATGCCTGTTAAAGCATTAAATTTCCACCGAGATACAGCCTAGGTAGCCACTGTAAACTCATCATAGGCATCTTCTACTGGAAGTTGAAGAAGATGGGGGGGTGCAAGACCAGTGACTCTATCCATTTTCACTGCATACATACCCATAGTTTTGAAATGTGGATACTTTTATTGTGCCCCCCTATTTCTCCTCACGAAAAGAAAGCTCTTGTCCACACATACTTATGCATTGATTTTCCAAATCATTTTTGAGTTTGTCGCTGTCCACATCTCATTTAATCTAAACCACGTAACTACTTCTCTATCCCATTACAAAATTGGACTAAAAAGTGTATCAAAGATGTCTTGATGTGAACCTGGATAGACCCAGATCCACCCCTTTTTTCATCACTGTAGAAAGTTCAACTGCAGGGAACCCAATCCATCTCCTTATTGTTATGCATGAAAAAATGTTCTTACTCATGTTCTTCAAAAGCAACGCACATGCACATGCACATGCTATGATAGGAACAGGAACAAGGGACAGCATCAAATCAGCTGCACATATCTGTGCCCTAAGCGCTTTGCATGTGCAGCTCAGAGCCCCCCTCGGGTAGTGGAACATGGCGATTAAAGAACATTATCATGCTGGGAGAATGAAATTTTAAATCACCACCTCGTTTACCTAGTCTTTTGTCGTCTAACCTTTTCAATGACATAGTATGCCCTCTAAGCATCTTCCCCTTATCCAGATAGGCTATCAAGGATATTTTTTGTCGAGAAACAATTCGGGTAAATACGATTCCTCTATAGCTACTCATGTCATGTAAAAAAATAAAAACATTTATCTTGTTCCAAATCCGGCAATTTTACACCCGTTCTTTTAATGGTCTTTCGGTCTTAACAGAACAGTAAAGAATCTATTCAGGAAGCCCTACAAGTGCTCTCTAAGAAAATGGGAAATTTTACACCAAATCCAACGCAGGCTCTCTTACGACGCACTAGCTGCACAATATCGAACAATCACTAGAGGAGAGTCCATGGATAACCTTGGCGCGAGGAAGAAGGGGACGGGCTCCTTGGTGAAGGTCGGGTGAGGGATTCCCGGCAAGTTGCAGCTGACGCTGATGTAGACGGGCTTGCTCTCTGTTAACCAACCCAAAACCGCGGTACTGAGTTAGAGAGGCCCAGGCTTATAAGCATAGGTATCTCCCCTACCTAGCCAATATGACACTATTCTAACTCGCCCCCTCACGTGCAAGCTCTTCCGGCTTTGACACATGTACACTGTTTACGGGTGACGGTTGACGGAGGGGGGTCCACAGCCCTTGGCTCTGATACCATGTTAAATAACCCAAAACCGATGCAGAGAAGAGAGGAGCCTGCGCATAAAGCAGTGCATTCTCCCCTACCTAGCCAATATGGCACTATTCTAACTCTCTCCTTCAGGGCCGTGGATATCGCCGTGTCGATGAGCTCGTGCGCATCGTAAAGGTTGTTCACCAAAGCGTGAGGGATAAAACACGAAATCAGAAGAAATGCGAAGGATTAGGGTTTCAAGAGCGCGATGGCAGCTTCGAGGTAGCAAATTAGGGGTGAAGAGTGGGAGATTGCCTGGAAGCAGGTGACGGTCTGGAAGCAGCGCGTCTCCTGGGAGAAGTCGGGAAGGCCTATTGTGTGGTGGAGGATGCGGTTGGTGCCGTAGTCGTTGGAATTGGGGCCGCCGACGATGCATATCACGGGGAGGTTCTCGCTGTAGGCGCCGGCGATCGCGTTGATCACAGTGAGGCCGCCCACGGTGAAGGTCACCACGCAGGCCCCTACCCCGCGTGCTCGGGCGTAGCCGTCGGCAGCGTAGCCGGCGTTGAGCTCGTTGCAGCAGCCGACGAGGTTGATCTCCGGCTCGGCGATCAGGTGGTCGAGCAGGGTCAGGTTGAAGTCGCCGGGCACGGAGAAGACGTCCGTCGCCCCTATCTGGACCAGCCGCCGCGCTAGGTGCCGCCCCAGCGTCCCCGCGCGCTGCTGCATCCCCCAAACGCTACGGCCGCCGTCCTCCATCTCCGCTGAGCGCACAGGCCGCGGCGTTCGCGACGGTCAAGGTGGCGATGCGCACTGTGCACTGCTGTTCCGCCTCTCCTGCCCGTGGGTCGCAGCAGCTCGCGTCTCCGATTCGCTCCCGGCGGGTGCTATATCTTTCCTTCCGTTGGGAGTTTTACGGTCAGACCCTCCGGAAAGTGCACAATGAAGTAGCTATATAACCTCGGCTGCAGAAGAATACGCACAAGTGCCCTTCTCAATTTCATCGAACGTGAGACCCACCACCACGCGCATTTGGACCGTGCTGACGCCGCCCGAAAAGACATGCAGCCGGTATTGGGGGTAGGGGTGTTCATGATTTAGTTTGGTTTAGTTTTTGAGTATTTTTTCTCGAATCAAATCAAACCAAACTATCTCCCAAATCAAACCAAATAGAATCAAATTAATTCGGTTTGGTTTGGTTCGGTTCGGTTCAAACCATATTTTATTAAGGTATAGTAAATATATCAATATATAATTTTATTTTGTTCGTTTTAAATCATATTCTATTAAAATCTTGTGTATATGTTTATAGATTACATTAATTTTACCTTAAAAATTCTTAAAAATTTATTTTTATAAGAAAAGATACATAAATACTATCTTATATATAATTTAAATTAAAATATTTAATCTAATTCGGGTTATTTGGTTTACCGGTTTGGTTTGGTTTGAAGGGTCCTAGAAACCAAACCAAACCGATCGGTAGTTCAAACCAAACCAAACCGAACCAAAGTACTGGTTTGGTTTGGCTTTTCGGGTTGAACCGAATAGTGAACAGCCCTAATTGGGAGGCATATACCGTGGGCGGACGGAATGGCGAAAGCGTTATGGAGTTTCCCTTTCCAGAAACCGTTGAGGATGACGAAGCGGATGACGTCACCAAACGGACAAGATTCCGGTTTCAAACGCGGCGGCGGTTCGCGCCCAGAAAGAAATTCATTTGTATTTCACCCCTGTACGAATATATTGTGAGAGAGCGAATCACTTCAGTTCTCTGGGAGTACTCTCAATTTTTAATGAAAATGACTGAATCATTATCGATGTCTAACTAATTTCCTACCAATCGGTAATAAGTTCTCAGTAACAAATTTGTAAGATGTCAATTTAAGATTTAGGGTTAAGTAACGATTTACTAACTTATTAATCTACTATTGACGGGAGTTGAACCGTTACTGACACCTTACTAACTCACTACCCATCACTTAAATGACTAGTACCGTGAACTTTTTTTATTAGGGATTGAGAGCACTCCCTCTACTAGAGGATTGAGGTGATCTGCTCTCATCTCATGTATCGTATAAGTATGGACGTACAAGAGTGGGCTACCTGGATAGAATAACTTATTTGTGAATACCCTTTGATTTACTGGCATGAGAAAGAGATAATGTTCATCGTATACATATTCTTATTCTTAAATTAAGAAAGAGCATATATACATACATATACATATTTCCGTGTGCACAAGGGGGTTACCTTAGAATATAACAAGTGAAATAGCACCGAGGGTACAAACAAATGTGCACTTCATTCCGACGCTGATATACATGCAAAAGTTGTAATACTTCGATTTAGGAGGAATACGTCAAGAGATTAAATCAATAGACTATCAATAACATCGATTAATTATTTTTGGAAGATTGAGTTGAAATAATTTTGAAGTTAAACGTGTTCTGTTGGAAGTATATCAGGAATGGGTGATCTCTTGAAAAGACTCTTAATTAACACTGTTGTTGGACCAGTTAACCAATTTAATCGGTCATTATATATGGTATCGAAGCACGACTCAGTCAGAAAGTCCGACGTGACTCGTCTAGGCATGTGATGTGTTATGTGTGATCATGACGAGAACGTTAGGTCTTTAAGAAGGTAGATTGTAATACTCGATTTGTGAATGTGTTGAGAGGCTAAATCAGTGGACTGCCAGTAAAATTGGTGAACTATTTTTTGAAAGTTGAGTCGAAAGAATTTCAAAATTAAACATATTCTATTAAGAGTACACTGAGGATGGATGATCTCCTGAGAAGGTTCATAACCAACATTGTCGTTAGATTTAGTCGGTCCTTACCAAAGCAAAGGAGAAAATAATCATTTGTGTGTTAAAGAAAAGAGGCAAAATTAGGCATTGGATTAAATACCTTGTGAAATGGTTTTCGCCCGGTCGCCCGATTATCATCTGCACCCGGTCCGCTGCCCCGCGGCGCAACGAGTATATGTCGGTCGTACGGCGATCGGCGTACAGATCCGCGTGTCCGAGCCGTCGTCCTCATCCGTAGAGGACGACCGGCGACCACGTCCTCCTTTTGAAGGCCCGCTGTTTTAGACCGCCTTCGAAACGGCCAGCCGAGCTGTCGTTCGTCTATTGGCTGAGAGCACCCACGTGGATCGTTTACGACGGCTCTCGTTGAGGTCAGAGTCGAGGGGGTGCAACACGAAACTTGGCTTTGGTCATAATTAAAAATTCAAGATTTTTTATATTATACATATTGATCCCGAGACAAAAAGAGTATGCATTTTAAAAACTAACACAAAATAACACTTAAAAGAGATAATTAAACATTTTAAAAACATTAAATAACATTTCTATTATTGTTAACAGAATGGATGTTTTAAAATTTATCGAATCATTTGCGTTCCGGGAGCAAAATCGGAATCAAAGCATGATATTATAATAGCTAATTATATATAAGGAGAGTAATTAAATAAGAACAGCAATAAATTTATCGTCAAGTGCCCTCGAACGTCGAGAAGAATGAAATTTGGATTGGATCGATGCAGCCACAATCACCTATATAAATATAAATATAAATAAATATATATATCCTGCCATGTCACGCCCCGGATTTTTAACTTGCACAGCGGAATAATCCGACGACGCGACCGGGGAAAATTAACCCCGTAAAAACATCGGTTTGGGAAAAATGAAGACAACTAGGTCCCAGTTTATACATCCACAGAATCAAATTAAATATATTGCTATGCTATAATCTAAACAAATCTAATTACCATCTAAATTACAAGAATCATCCAATTTGCTTTCTTAGGAATCAATCCACCACGCTTCTGCTGCGCCAAACCTGATTACCTGAAAATTGATAAGAGGATTGGGATGAGTACGACGACTCAGTAGACACCCCATCATCCGCCAAATCGGATAGCCAAAAGGCCCTATATGATAATTAAATAGGTACCCAGACCTACACCAATTATATAAAAATATAGGCTAGTCAATATATTAGATATATGACTTAATCCATGTGTTTTACACCACCAACCAAAGCCTATAATCACACCAACCAGCACATATATGCATCATAACATGACCTAGAAAGATGGTATGAACACATGCATAGACACCTACTATATGCTCCATATGCTGATATACTACAAATGAGACACAACATACATACACCATGCAACATATCCTGATACTTGACAAAGTAAAATACATCACTAGACCACCTATACCATACCATGCAAATTGCATCTATCCTCTAACAAGAATCACATTCACACATATGCACCTATCCTCTAATAGATGCACATATCTTGTACCACGATTTCCATTAGCAAGGAATGCGTCGTCTTGCCATCTCGACCAACTACCACCGGATCTATCATATATAAATACCATATACTAATCGAAATCCCATAGTGCACCTAGGCGGTGGTGGCACTTAGGATGCCCGCGGGATACGGGATCGAAGGATGCACCAGGACGGTTCTAACCCCTCGCCGCCCTCGAGTCACGACTAACTGGTACGGTGTAGCTCGATTTTCCATTCACGGTTTCGATGCATCATGCATCCACCTCAATCATGCCATGCCATGATCACCAATATGCAAGATATTGCCATGCTATTGCCATGCTAGATATATACTCGGCTATTGCCATGCTAGACAACCATGCTAGAAATGAACCAAAAATGAGACGATATGAACATATAACTAACTAAACATGATTGAATATGAATGTAACTAAATGCTGGAAATATTAATCACCACACCAACTAATCTTGTTAACCTATCACAATTAACTTAGCAAGATTAACATAATCTAAATATGTTAAAAGTAGTAGGATGACAAGCTAAAAGAAAACATATTATACTATTAACTAAACATGATCTCATATTCACAAAAATAGAGACATAAACATATATCACATGATACTACGCACCTCTATCTAATTACCTAACTCACAAATTACGCAAAAACATAACTACACACATCCCTTTAATTAAAGGTCAATTATATGGATCATGAAGAATTAAATATGAATTTTTAATGATAGTAGCCACGTCAAGGATGCCTACCGGAATCGACGCTGGAGAAATCGGGAACCGGCGACCGAAAAGGATATTGAACGTGACGATGCGGTGCACAAATCAAATCATCCAAACATGAGATCTCCTCCTCTAAAAACTGCTGGGAAAGACATATAGAGTGAGAGGGTTAAGCTATCGGATCAAGGGGAAATAGAGAGAGGATTAAGGAGAAAATAATATAATGAATAATATGAGAGAGGGAAGAATAATATAGGAGAGAGAGAGAGGTTACAGTGGTGGATAGGGGGGGTGCACCGGCGGGCGCACGGCGGCCAGGGGGGGGCGCACGGGGCGCACGCGCGGACCACCCGCGGAGGGAGGGGGCGGCGGCGGCGGGCGCCGGCGGGGGCTGTCGCCGGGCGGTGCGGCGGTGGCGGTGGCGCGCGGCGGCGGCGGGCTGGAGCCACGGCAGGGGGGGTCAAGGCGGCGGCGGCGCGGCGGTGATCGCCGGAGGGAGGGCGGACAAGGCCGAGGGCGGCCGGCGGAGAGCGCGGGGCGGCGACGGGGTTGGGTGTGGCCGGCGACGGCGGAGGGCGTTGGTGGGCGCCGGCGGGCTGGTGCCGGGTGGGCGGCGTCGGGCGACGGCGACGCGCGCGGTGGCCGTGGACGGCGGCGATGGCACGGGGGGCGGCTGGCCGCGCGCTGCAGCAGGCGACGACGGCGGAGGGAACGCCGGACGGCGGCGCGAGGAAGGTCCGGACGACGTGGAGAGGCTGGCCGGCGGCGGAGAGAGTGCGGCGGCGGTCGCGGCAGGGGAGGGCCGGCGGCGAGCGCGGTGAGGTGGCGCCGGCGATCGGGTGGCGTGGAGGGAGGTGGCGCGCGGTGTGGCGGGCGCCGGCGGGCCGCGACGGCTGGGGGGGGGGTCGACGGAGGGCGTCGCGCGGGTGGGCGGCGGCGACGGGCGCGTTGGTGGGCAACGGCACGCGGTGGGCGAGGCGGCGAGGAGGCGGGACGGCGATGGCGGCCGGGCGGGAGGCTTCGCACACGGCGACCGGCGAGGGGTGGCGTGGGCTCGCGCGGGCGGGTGGACGACGCGCACGGCCGCGCCGGCATGCACGCGGATGGGCGAGGCGGCACCACACGGGAGGCGTGCGGCGGGGGAGGAGGCCGCGCGGAGCGCGGTCGCGCGATGGAGAGAGAGAGAGAGAGAGAGAGAGAGAGAGAGAGAGAGATCCGGGGGGAAGAGAGGGAGAAAAATAAGGAAACGGTGGGAGATTAAGAAACGGAAAGAGAGGAGACGACAAACAAGGTAATGGAAGGGATAAGGATGAGAAGAGAGTAAATAGAGAGAGAGAAAAAAGATTAAAGAAATATAAAATAAATAATGAACACCTGTTATGATTAACAAATAAGTATCAACTATAAACGATCCACTAAACTAATAAGACATAATATAAATAAAATATAACAATCTATAAAGCTAATAAGACACAATATAAATAAAAAAATATTTACGTATCTATATATAAACGTCTTAAAAATAATTTAAGCGCCTTACGGAAAATAATTAAAAAAAATACGATAACAATCTAAATAATTCTACAAAAATCCGGAATATTACATTCTACCCTCCTTAAAATAAATTTCGACCCGAAATTTCGAATCAAGGCTTACCGAACTGAAGAAGATGATGGTGTCTACATACTCCAATCCAATGATATACCTATCATTCTATCTATCTAACTATTCCTCTCGTTCTAATCTATCTATCCATCTACTACTCTTTCTAAACATATCTACCTCTACCGATCTATCTATCTAACTTTCTATCTATCAAACTATCATTCTATCTATCTATCTATACTACTTCCTCTAAACATATCTATCTATCTAACTATATATCAAACTACTCTATCTATCTATCTACCTATTTATCTATCTTTATAACTACACTTCCAACAATCAACTTAGCTATTATTTATCCACCTATCTCAACATTCTTCCATCAATCTACCTACCTGATATCTCCATCTATCTCCTTCTAATCTATCTAATATATCAATCTAATATTAAGGTCACCTAACAATTAGAAGATTCCAACCTCAATGTGTAGTTCTAATTGTCACTCAGGCCTAAGTCCAATAATTCAAGATGATCGACTCTAATTCATCCAAACCGATATCATAAACCCGGGCTGGTCAAAATAGACCTTAAGGCCGAGTTAAGGCTACGATACCAATTTGTCACGCCCCGGATTTTTAACTTGCAAAGCCACGGCGGAATAATCCGACGACGCGATCGGGGGAAAATTAACCCCGTAAAAACATCGGTTTGGGAAAAATGAAGACAACTAGGTCCCAGTTTATACATCCACAGAATCAAATTAAATACATTGCTATGCTATAATCTAAACAAATCTAATTACCATCTAAATTACAAGAATCATCCAATTTGCTTTCTTAGGAATCAATCCACCACGCTTCTGCTGCGCCAAACCTGATTACCTGAAAATTGATAAGAGGATTGGGATGAGTACGACGACTCAGTAGACACCCCATCATCCGCCAAATCGGATAGCCAAAAGGCCCTATATGATAATTAAATAGGTACCCGAGACCTACACCAATTATAAAAATATAGGCTAGTCAATATATTAGATATATGACTTAATCCATGTGTTTTACACCACCAACCAAAGCCTATAATCACACCAACCAGCACATATATGCATCATAACATGACCTAGAAAGATGGTATGAACACATGCATAGACACCTACTATATGCTCCATATGCTGATATACTACAAATGAGACACAACATACATACACCATGCAACATATCCTGATACTTGACAAAGTAAAATACATCACTAGACCACCTATACCATACCATGCAAATTGCATCTATCCTCTAACAAGAATCACATTCACACATATGCACCTATCCTCTAATAGATGCACATATCTTGTACCATGATTTCCATTAGCAAGGAATGCGTCGTCTTGCCATCTCAACCGACTACCACCCCGGATCTATCATATATAAATACCATATACTAATCGAAATCCCATAGTGCACCTAGGCGGTGGCACTTAGGATGCCCGCGGGATACGGGATCGAAGGATGCACCGGACGGTTCTAACCCCTCGTCGCCCTCGAGTCACGACTAACTAGTACCGGTGTAGCTCGAGTTTTCCATTCACGGTTTCGATGCATCATGCATCCACCTCAATCATGCCATGCCATGATCACCAATATGCAAGATATTGCCATGCTATTGCCATGCTAGATATATACTCGGCTATTGCCATGCTAGACAACCATGCTAGAAATGAACCAAAAATGAGACGATATGAACATATAACTAACTAAACATGATTGAATATGAATGTAACTAAATGCTGGAAATATTAATCACCACACCAACTAATCTTGTTAACCTATCACAATTAACTTAGCAAGATTAACATAATCTAAATATGTTAAAAGTAGTAGGATGACAAGCTAAAAGAAAGCATATTATACTATTAACTAAACATGATCTCATATTCACAAAATAGAGACATAAACATATATCACATGATACTACGCACCTCTATCTAATTACCCCTGCTAACTAAAATTACGCAAAAAAAACATAACTACACACATCCCTTTAATTAAAGGTCAATTATATGGATCATGAAGAATTAAATATGAAATTTTAATGATAGTAGCCACGTCAAGGATGCCTACGGAATCGACGTTTGGAGAAATCGGGAACCGGCGACCGAAAAGGATATTGAACGTGACGATGCGGTGCACAAATCAAATCATCCAAACATGAGATCTCCTCCTCACAAAACTACGGGAAAGACATATAGAGTGAGAGGGTTAAGCTATCGGATCAAGGGGAAATAGAGAGAGGATTAAGGAGAAAATAATATAATGAATAATATGAGAGAGGGAAGAATAATATAGGAGAGAGAGAGAGGTTACGAGTGGTGGATAGGGGGTGCACCGGCGGGCGCACGGCGGCCGGGGGCGCACGGGGCGCACGCGCGGACCACCCGCGGAGGGAGGGGGGCAGCGCTGGCGGGCGCCGGCGGGGCGTCGCCGGGCGGTGCGGCGGTGGCGGTGGCGCGGCGGCGGCGGGCGGGCTACGGCGGGGGGGGTCAAGGCGGCGGCGGCGGGCGGCGGTGATCGCTGGAGGGAGGGCGGCGGACAAGGCCGAGGGCGGCCGGCGGCGGAGAGAGCGCGAGGCGGCGACGGGGTTGGGTGTGGCCGGCGACGGCGGAGGGCGTTGGTGGCGCCGGCGGGCTGGTGCCGGGCGGGCGGCGCCGGGCGGCGGCGACGAGCGCGTGGCCGTGGACGGCGGCGACGGCACGAGGAGGCGCTGCGCGGCAGCGCTGCAACCGGGCGACGACCGGCGGAGGGAACGCCGGACGGCGGCAGCGCGGGGGGGAAGGTCCGGACGACGTGAGAGAGGCTGGCCGGCGGCGGAGAGGTGCGAGGGCGGCGGTCGCGGCGAGGGGAGGGCCGGCGGCGGCGCGGGTGAGGGCGCCGGCGATCGGGTGGCGTGGAGGAGGTGGCGCGCGGTGTGGCGGGCGCCGGCGGGCCGCGACGGCCGGGGGGGGGTCGACGGAGGGCGTCGCGCGGGTGGGCGGCGACGACGGGCGCGTTGGTGGGCAACGGCACGCGGTGGGCGAGGCGGCGAGGAGGCGGGACGGCGATGGCGGCCGGGCGGGAGGGCTTCACACGGCGACCGGCGAGGGGTGGCGTGGGCTCGCGCGGGCGGGGTGGACGACGCGCACGGCCGCGCCGCGGCATGCACGCGGATGGGCGAGGCGGCACCACACGGGAGGCGTGCGGCGGGGAGGAGGCCGCGCGGAGGCGCGGTCGCGCGATGGAGCGAGAGAGAGAGAGAGAGAGAGAGAGAGAGAGAGATCCGGGGGAAGAGAGGGAGAAAAATAAGGAAACGGTGGGAGATTAAGAAACGGAAAAGAGAGGAGACGACAAACAAGGTAATGGAAGGGATAAGGATGAGAAGAGAGTAAATAGAGAGAGAGAAAAAAGATTAAAGAAATATAAAATAAATAATGAACACCTGTTATGATTAACAAATAAGTATCAACTATAAACGATCCACTAAACTAATAAGACATAATATAAATAAAATATAACAATCTATAAAGCTAATAAGACACAATATAAATAAAAAAATATTTACGTATCTATATATAAACGTCTTAAAAATAATTTAAGCGCCTTACGGAAAATAATTAAAAAAAATACGATAACAATCTAAATAATTCTACAAAAATCCGGAATATTACATGCCAGCTGCCACCCTATTTGAACTTGCAACAGGTACAGCAATATTCTACTAGTCTATGACATATATATTTATCTCCAGAGTCATGCATCATCCTATTCTCAATCTTGTCCGTGGATATATAGTTGCATGCATGCTTCAATTAGATAATTTCTTATAAGAACAAAAATATATTATTGTAACAAAAACTACTAAAATATCTCTGGTAGTTGTTAAACTATATATTTTGCAACAATAATTACTCACCATTGGAGAGGTGAGATTTTCTTTATTCTTTTTTTTTTCTAACGGTTCTCCACAGTTATTATTATTGTTGTATGTGGTCCTCACTGTTTAATTTGGTTGTCATTTCTTACACAAACACGATAATTTATGCCTCTAGTCACCTTAGATTTAAATTTTAATATAAAGGGTTCGGAAAGAGCTAGCATATAAAAAAATATTATGTAACCCAAAAATGGCCGGGATTTGGGTGTCTCTTATCTAGCTAGGCAGCGGAAGAGAACAAGGCCATACAACAGTGCCTCGACTTATTGCTTTCAGATTACAAGAACCCCAAGAAATGCTTCCAACATTTTAAAACTGCTTCATTAATCAGACAGATTTTGCTTCCAGATTTTGCCGTTTTAATCATAGGTACACGGTATGGTGTTTACCTATGATCAGAGAGAAAGAGGGGGCTAAAATTACACTGGTGTGGTTGAAACTTAAGGTTAAGAATCTATGCCATCTTACGAACTCTAAAATCAAGATGTTAAATAAAGTTGAAGGGTTCATAATAATTGAACCTTGTTCGATCTAGCCGTCAACATGCATGCCCTATTCCCACTATTCCAACGCTATACTCTCCTTTATATATATAAATATATATATATATATGTATGTATATACACACACGTATGCCCTAATAAAGTGCAGGGTATGTAGATTTTCAGCTCAAGAGCTTTCTACTAGGGGCGTCAGTGGGTCGGGCTGGCCCGCGGGCCCTCGGGCCGGGCCAGCCTTGGATTAATTTTCGGGCTACAAAAATTGGCCCGCGGGCCTAACATGGTAATCGCTCGGGCTCATAGTGAAGCCCGATGGTCCGTTGAAATTATTTGACTGCAATAAATGAAAAGGTAAAAATACATGAGACATGATTTGTTAGATATTTTGTTGCTTGGTGATTTTTTGGAGCGAAACTTTAGTATTTCATATCCTGTCGCAGACAATTTTGATTAATATATTTAGTATTATAAAATTATATTAAAATAAAATTTAAAATATCAAAATTATGATATATTTATTTTTCTTATGTTAGTATATTTACGTAAAGAGTGGACAAATTTTAATTTTGATTCTCATTAAACCTTTTTTCTTCGGAATGGCAGAGCGTTTGATTACGATTAAATAAAATATATAATTTTATAATTTTATTTTAACTTTTATTTAGACAAACAAAATAGGATAGTTTTTGAAATATTAATTACATATTATATATATGTTAAATTATACGTAAAAAATATACATAGTTAATCTAATAAATTTAAAATTTTATTTCTTTTTAATTTTCTCATTCCATATGTCATAAATTTCATGCTTTGTCTGTTTTTATTTTCTTATTATATTACTTTTTTATATACTTATATTATATTATATTTTAAATTTTAAAAAATGAAAACAAAAATATCTTATTTTAATTATGATTTATTAACATATCATGCATTTATTAATTTTTATGTAAATAAAATCAATATTTATTATATCTCTAGTCACTCAGTTGTTGTAATAATTAAATAATTGAATTAATTTTACCATTTTTATTGGTAATATTTTTTATCACAAATATGGATACTACCATTAATAAGACACATCATTATTAAGACAACTAGAAGTTATTAAATTCTTCTAGTTTGATGTTTAAGAAATTAAAAACTTATGATATATACCTTATAATATGTTAAAAATATCGAGCCGGGCCGGGCCAAATTTATAATTTTTTTAGGCCGGGCCGGGTCGGGCCGAAACGTAATACGGGCTAGGCCGGGCCGGCCCATTATGTTTTAGACCGGGCTTTGATCGGGCTGAATTTAAACCCAGCCCGGCCCATTGACACCCCTATCTCTATCTGGAAAGGCAGCAGCTACTAGCTAATATTATTATCAGCCAAAAAAAAATCTAGCTCTTTGTCTGATCGATCTATAGTAGGACCGTTAGTGGGGCGGGCTAGCCCGCGGGCCCTCGGGTTGGGCTAATATTGGATCAATTTTCGGGCCAACATAAAAGGCCTGCGGGCTTGACAGGGCTGCCGATCGGGCTGGGGTGAAGCCCTACTAGAACATCTGGTCATTTTGGTCAACGTTCAAATTCTGTGTCCCATGACTCTCAGATGCCGTTGACAGAGAAACAGACGAAATATATAAATGCGTATTAGCCCATGCAGTTGTAAATTTGCAATGAAAAAGAATAAAATAAATATACAATGATGAATATACCAGCGGGCTCAACATGACGCTGTTCCATGCTTCACTGTTAAACGTGAAATATTTAACGTATTTCATATAATATCTTAATTTTATATAGATTAGATAATACACTGGGCAATGTTTGATTAATATATTTAATATTATAAAAGTATGTAAAATTAAAATATAAAAATAAAAATTATGATATATTTATTTCCTTATATTAATTTATTATTTGACAAGTTTTTATTTTAATTTTCATTAATTGTTTTTGTTAAAATGTCATCATATGATATTATAACTTTTTTAAACTTCTATTTAGACCAAAGAATAAGATAGTTTTTTAAATACTAATTATATATATTAAATTATATAAAACTAATTATAACTATTAATAGTTGATCTAATAAATTTAGAATTTTATTTCTATCCTATTTTATCATTCCATATGTCATGTTTTTTATGATTTGTCTATTTTTATTTTATTATTATATTTATTTTTGTATACTTATATTTTATTTTATTTTAAATTTAAAAATAAAAAAATTTATCTAATTTTGATTCTGATTTATTAATAGATCAAAAATTTATTAATTTATTAATTATCTAATTTTGATCCTGATTTATTAATAGATCATGTAGTTATTGATTTTTATCTAAATCAAATCAATATTTATATCTCTAGTCACTCGGTTGTTGTAATAATTAAATAATTTATTTAATTTCACATTTTTTAGTTGATATTATTTTTTATCACAAATACAGAGATCACCATTAATAAGACACATGATTGGTAAGATTATAGAAGTTATTAAAGTTTTTTGGTTTGATGTTTAAAAATTTTAAAAAATATAAAATATATCTTATAATATGTTAACAAGAGCGGGTCGGGCCGGGTCGGGCCGGGCCAAACTTATATTTTTTTGGGGTCGGGCCGGGTTGGGCCGAAATGTAATACGGGCCGGGCCGGGCCAGCCCATTATATATTGGAGTGGGCTTTGTTGGGCCGGCTGTGGGCCGGGCCGGGCCCGGCCCATTGACACCCCTACTTTCTACCTTGGATGTGTATCTCAATATTTGTCCAGTTGATCAAGGTCCTCTTCTTCGTCAGTTGCCACGGAAGCTTGCCTCCGTCTTTGTCTCGTCGTCTTGATGATATAAAAAAATATATATATATACGTATGTCTCTCCCATTGCATAAATATATTACATCACTTCAGCTCTCTATGTTGAATAAAAAGGCTCATCACAACGCAAAGCGCCGGTAAACTAAATCAATGACATATATAAAATTGCCTTAAGAATGGGAAGACGTGATAACTGGAAGAGGATTTCACCTCTTTGTTTTTTATTTGATGAAAATCACATCATTATATTCAAAAATATTAACCTGGAAGATCCTTACATAATTGATGCCAAGCCATTAACGGTAGAGGAGAAGGAAATCGATCCACCGTATTAGATTTTAGAGCCCACCCAGCAAGAACATGTGCTAAGTTATTACAAGATTGGCTGGCATAAGATTTGTCCAAGAAAAAAATGACTTTGTAAACATAAATTTGTAATTATTGTTAAGCATTTCCTGTAACAATTTTTATCACAAAAATATAAAATTGTTACGAAAACTTAATTTGTCGGTGTAACCAAACACCCCAAGAATAGATAGTATAATTATCCATGCACACACACGTATGGTTTATCCAGCTATTCTATCTATATATATATATATATGTACGCACGTGCAGAGTAGGTACTTGTGTATATATGAGAATAGGGTATAAATATGTATATATCCTATCATATTTATATGTACAAGGTACTTGCCAATTAGAATAGGGTATATAGATATATGTATCTATCCTATCATATCTATATGTACGTGTAGAGTGAGTACTTGTGTCTGTATGAGAATAGGGTATATATCCAAATGAGCCCGGCTCCCCTCGCATCATAAAAATGTCTATCTATATGTAGATAGGCTAGGTACTTGTACGCATCTATATGTAGCCGGGCTCTATCCTAATCTATCCTGTCATATCTATATGTACGTGTAGGGTAGGTACTTGTACGTATGTATAAGAATAGGGTATATGTTTCTATCCGACCTCTCATAGATATATATATATCATACTCATACGTCGTGGAGAGTAGGTACCCAATTGTGCGTGTACGAGAAAAATAGCCTACGTATATATATCCTACCATCTATCCTATCCATATCTAATGATGGATCATTCTCCGTCAGCAAGAACGAACGAAGAGATGATATTTCTGCGGTGTTTAGGGACTCCGATGGAGAGTGTACAATCGGGAATCCCATTCTCCCAATTATTCCTTGTTTAGAGACGTTTCCACCTACACCTCCGTCCCAACCACAACCGTCTTCGTATACTCCCGAAAATACCCTTTTCGGTTATTCCGGGGAGACGTGACGCTCTCTATTTTCTTGGGATGCTTGGCCACGTACACCATACACTAACATCTCCCACTTGGCCATTCATACCAAGTAATTCATGATCATGCACTCACTATTCGTGAGGACATAATCATTTCTATATCATGAGATGTCAAAGTATTCTGTATATACTCTCACTTTCAATGAGATACATACATATTCCTTTGCATTTTCACTGTCCATGAGATGTATATATTTTCATATGCACTCCCACTTTCCGTGAGATACATATATATTCTTATACAACCTCATTATCTGTGAAAATTACAAATGACTCACATATTCCTGAGTCCCATTAAGCCAACATGCTTAATGAAAATTTTCGCCGAAATACCTTTTGTCAAAGAATCGGCAATCATATCACTAGTGGAGATGTAACTCACATTTATTTCCCCTTTCTGCACAATATCACGTATGTAATGATATTGTATTTCTATGTGTTTTCTTCTATAGCTATTTGCTCCACTGTTAATCAGGCTGATGGCGGCCTGATTGTCACAACAGATCTCAATTGGCCCATCAACCAAATTGAGACCTAAATCAATCAGAAATCGTCTAATACAGACGGCATGAGTAGTAGCCATGCTACAGGCAATATACTCAGCTTCCTATGTGTATCTTGCCACACACCCATGTTTCTTGCTACCCCAAGAAACAGCCGCACCACCAAAGATGAACAAGTGTCCCGAAGTGGACTTTCCATCATCTTTATCCCCTCCGAAATCCGCATCGGAGTAACCAAGCACTTAAAGTGTTTCTGCTTGGTATACTAAATTGTGGTGCAATGTACCCTTAAGGTACTTCATAATCCTCTTAACAGCTTCCCAATGTGCTGGTCTAGGATTACTTTGATACCTGCTTACTAAGCTTACTGAAAATGCTATATCAGGCCTGGTACAAAGCATTGCATACATTAAGCTTCCAACAGCTTGAGCATAAGGCATATTAAGGGAGCCTTGACCCTCTTCGGGACTTTGCTCCTTGCTTAACTTCTTTCCATAAACCAGAGGTGTATTTGTCGGATTGCAATTCTGCATCCCAAATCTTCTAAGTACGGACCGTATGTACTTTTCCTGGCTTATGGACAACAATCTAGACTTCCTGTCCCTCTCAATATGGACACCAAGGACGTAGGACGCCTCTCCCATGTCATTCATCTCAAATTTCTCACTGAGCTCAGACTTTATCTTATTCAACTTTTCGATGTCATTTCCGGCGAGCAATATATCATCCACATACAAGGACAATATAATCACCATGCTCCCACTCTTCATGACATACACACAGCTATCCAACTGATTTGGAACAAAACCGAGTTGAATAATTACATCATGAAATTTGAGATACCATTGTCTAGATGATTGCTTTAATCCATACAAGGATTTTCTTAACTTACATACCATATTCTCCTTTCCTTCCACCTGAAACCCTTCAGGTTGTCACATATATATATCTTCCTCCAACTTTCCGTTGAGGAATGCAGTCTTAACATCCAGCTGGTACAATTCTAAATCAAGATATGCGACAATGGCCAATAGCATCTTTATAGATGCAAACTTAGCCACAGGAGAATAAGTTTCTTGAAAATCAATACCTACTTTTTGATTGAACCCCTTGGCAACTAACTAGGCCTTATACTTATCTATAAACCCATTAGCTCGAAGCTTTCTTTTAAATACCCATTTACACCCAATAGCCTTCATATTCTTAGGCAAATCACACAATTCCCACACTCCATTAATTTCCATGGAGCTCATTTCTTCTTTCATTACATCTAGCCATAATTCTGATTCGCGCGATTTCATGGTATCGATGTAATTTATTGGATCTGTGTCACTACAGGAAATTGGGTCATTGGCGACGGGTTATTGGCGACGGCTTTTTAAAGTCGTTGCCAATAATGTTAAAAGCGACGGCTAAATTAACGCCGTCGCTAATAATTGGTAAATAGCGACGGCTAAATATAGCCATCGCAAATTCTTGGTATTGCGACGGTCGAAGCCGTCGCAATACCCAGAAAACGACCCGTGCGGGTTTTTTTCCTCAGAAAAGTGGCGACGGCTTCATACGCCGTCGCTAATAATATTAGTGGCGACGGCTTAACCCGTCGCCAATGTAACTTATCCTGTTATTGGCGACGGCTTCAAAAGCCGTCGCCAATAAGTTTGGCTTAAAAAAACCCTCGACGCCCTCCTTTCTTCCCCCTGCCGCTGACTCCCCCCGCTCTCTCTCTCTCTCTCTCGCACGCTCTGCCGCCGGTGCCGGTCGCCGCCGCCGTGGCTGCCGCTGTCGCCGCCGTCATCGCCGCCGCCGCCAGCATTTCTGCACCCTCCCTGCGCCGTAGGGCACCGTGAGGGGAGAGCTACGAGGAAGCCGCCGTGGGTGTCGCCGGCTCCGCCGCCGCCGCCTCCTCCTTTGTGCCGGATTTAAACCCTACTTAGGGTTAATCGAACCTCCTTTGAGGTATACATCTTCAACAAACGAATTTTTGTTTAATTTTTTTCCTATACATCACAAAGCATATATGCAATAGATATGTGCCAAACATCCCTAACAAATTAATAGGTTAGGACTTACTCAAACCAAATATGTAGCACCTTGATCACTTTAATTATTTAAAAGATAGAACAAAAGTAGATATGTGCATAGAGTTTCAATTAGATTATCACTAAGTTTAATACCGATTTTGCTGAAAAGTTAGATATTAAAAGGAAAACTAAGAGAATTTTTTTATTGGCTTAATGTGAAAATATAAACTTTTAGTTGTCACTTAATTTAACTTAATGCAATATCCTTAGAACTTAATTTTTTTAAATGATTACATTAAATGACCTAAATGACCTAAATGACCTAAAATGACTTAATTTTTTCTTAGATGTTTACATTACATGACATAAATGACATTAAATGACCTAAATGACCTAAATGACATTAAATGACCTAAATGACCTAAAATGACTTAATTTTTTCTTAGTTTTCATGTCTAACTCTTCGTTTGTGATAAAAATATTTAATTGGTATGTATAAACATTTATTGTTCAACAACAAGTCTAATTTTGATCATTTTATCTCTTTTTCAGGAAACTTCAATCGAGATATACACTTGAGAGTTTCTTCTTTCGGTGGAGGTTCGGTTATATATTGATTTATTTATTAAATTAACATTTCTTCATTGTATTTCAATCTTTTAACAAATTAAGATGAGTAACTTAGACAAATCATGGATGCATATTCCTAATAGATTAGATTCTAGATATATTCAAGGGATCGAAGAATTTTTAAACTATTCTTTTCATGATTCTAGAATACAATTTAGACATGGACAACATAACGATCTAATACAATGTCCTTGTAAAAAATGTTGTAATGCATTTATTTTTAAAAGAAATGTTGTCAAAGAACACCTAATATGCAATGGTATATGGTTAAATTATCAAAAATGGATATGCCATGGTGAAATTGAAGTCAATATGATAAATGAGGACATTTCAATTTTAAATGAACCACAAGATAATTATGTAGATGATGAGGTAATGGAAATGTTACAAGATATTCAAAATAATGAATCTTCTATTCGACATAATGAGGAAGAACACAATGAAGATAATTTTCAATATTCCAAATTATTAAAAGATTCCGAAACTCCTCTATATGAAGGTGTTAAAAATGTATCTAAATTAAAATTTATATTAAAGTTGATTCAACTTAAGTCCATTAATGGTCTCACTAGAAAATGTATGGATATGATATTATCTTTATTTAAGGAAGTCTTACCTAATGGGGCATGTGTTCCCGATAATTGGTATGAGCTTAAGAAATTAGTTAAGGATTTGGGACTTACTTATGAGAAAATTCATGCATGTAAAAATGATTGTATTCTATTTTGGAAAGAGAATAAAGATAAAAATGTTTGTCCATATTGTAACACCTCCAGATATAAAAATGATCCTAAAAATCAAAATAAAAAATAGCACAAAAAGTTTTACATTATTTTCCATTAGGAGGTAGGTTGCAGCGTTTATTCATATCATCCAATACGGTTAAGTGGATGACATGGCACAGTCAATCACGATCATATCAATTGAGAGGTGAAATGCGTCATCCTGCCGATTCTCCCGCTTGGAAAAGGGTGGATGAACTTTATCCAGAATTTGCGTTAGAGAAACGCAACATTTGGATTGGATTGGCTTCAGATGGCTTTAATCCATTTGGTCAAATGTCTTCAAAATACAGTGTGTGGCTGTTGTTACAATTGTGTACAACTTACCACCGTGGATGTGTATGAAAGCCACATACACAATGATATCATTATTAATACCCGGTCCGAGAGCTCCCGGAAATGATATTGATGTATTCTTACAACCATTGGTGGAAGAGCTAAAAGGTTTGTGGGAGATTGGATTGAAGACTTATGACGCCGAGAAGAAAGAGATTTTCATAATGAAAGTCATACTTTTTAGTACGATAAATGATTTTCCGGGATATGCAAATTTATCTGGATGGAGTACTAAAGGAAAATTGGCGTGTCCTATATGTAACGAAGAAACACATTCCATTCGACTTACCCATAGTCGAAAACAATGCTACCTTGGTCATCGTCGGTTCTTACCAGTAGCACATCGGTGGAGAAAGAACCAGTATAAGCATCTTTTTGATGGTCGACGAGGTGTGAAGGGAGCACCAAAGATACTTACGGGATATGACCTATGGAGGCAACAAAAGGAGATGGACACTATTAGGTTCGGAAAACCGTTTAAGAAAGATTTAGAGAACTTAAGGAAAAATTTGTCAAAGAATAAAAATTGGAAGAAGAAGAGTATATTTTTTGAGAAACTCCCATATTGGTCATCTCTTATCATTCGGCACCATTTGGATGTCATGCATATTGAGAAGAATGTGTGCGACAATATATTAGAGATGTTTAACTTATCAGGAATTGACAAGGACAATTTGAACTCACGGAAAGATTTAGTAGATTTAAATATTCGTCCCGAGTTACATCCGTACGAGGGTTCATCAAAGTTTCCAGATGCAATTTATAAACTTAGCAACGATCAAAAGTCTAGAATACTTGATTTCATTAAGAATGTTCGAGTGCCGGATGGTTATTCGTCGAATTTTAGTAGATGTGTAGATTTAAGTGTCCAAACAATTAGTGGTTTAAAAAGTCATGATTGTCATGTGATGATGCAAATAATTATTCCTTTGGCATTTCAAGGAAACGTGCCGAAGGATGTACTGAGTCCTATTGTAGAGTTATGCCAGTATTTTAAGATCATCTGCGCTAAGGTTTTGAACAGTAACATTTTGAGAGATTGGGAGACAAAGATTACAGTAACATTGTGCAAGTTGGAACAAATTTTTCCACCATCATTCTTTGATGTAATGATTCACCTAGTTGTGTATTTGGCTTATGAGGCAAGAATGTCTGGACCAGTTCAATACCGATGGATGTATCCAATTGAAAGATATTTAAAGAGGCTCAAAGATTATGTGGGCAACAAGGCGAGAGTTGAAGGTTCTATTGCCCAGGGCTACTTGGTTGAGGAGTGTACGCAGTTTATTTCAACATATATGCGTGATACGAGTGAATATAGTAGAGATCGGAACTATGATGGTGGTTCAGAAGAAGTTGATACGGATGATAGTTTAATATTCAAACCAATTGGTCGCCCTTTGAGATGCAGGCGTGTGCCTAAAATTTTGACGGAAAGAGAACAACAGTTAATACATGCATACGTATTAAATCAAGTTGATGACATCGATTATTTTCGTCAATCTCATAGTGATTCTCTTAAAAATAGATCAACTACGGAAGAAAACTTCTTCGTGTGGTTCAGAACACACATTCAAGAGTTAAGAAATATAGGTTCTTCTAGATATACCAAGGAGCTGGAGATTTTATCACTCAGTCCGTCGAGATTTGCATCGTCATTAAACGGTTATATATGTAATGGATTTAGATTTCGAACATTGGAATCCGATTCAACCAAATCAACTCAACTAAGTGGTGTTATTGTAAATGACCATCTTCAATCTGGTTGTGACGGTTATTATGGACGAATATTAGATATAATTGAGATATCGTTCGATCGGAATAGCCGTTTAACACTTTTTGAATGTGAATGGTGGGATGTACATGATAAGGATCGAGGTTTTAAGGTTAATGAATATGGTTTTATATCATTAAACACACAGAGAAGATTAGGAACGGATGAACCGTTTGCACTAGCAAGCCAAGTGGAACAAGTTTTTTATGTAAATGATAACTCTAATAAGGGATGGGTGTTACCAGTACAATCACTACCTCGTAACTATTACAACATTTCCGGAAATGAGAGTGAAGATGAAAACGAACCGTATCAAGAACAACTTATTAACGTACCTATAACATTTGGAGTAATCGACGAAGATGTACAAGTTCAAGAAACTCAGCCTATACAAATAGAAAGTTAATCTAAAGCTCCAAGTTCCACAATCCGAAGCCGGATTGCACGATCGGAACCCGGAACGGGCCTCGGATTAGGCAATCCGGCCTCGGATTGGCCAAAAAATCTAAGTCCCACAATCCGAAGCCGGATTGCCCGATCGGAACCCGAAACGGGCCTCGGATTGGGCAATCCGGCCTCGGATTGCCCAAAAATCTCCATTTCTCAATCCGAAGCCGGATTGCCCGATCGGAACCCGGAATGGACCTCGGATTAGGCAATCCGGCCTCGGATTGGCCAAAAAATCTAAGTTTCTCAATCCGAAGCCGGATTGCCCGATCGGAACCCGGAACGGGCCTCGGATTGGGCAATCCGGCCTTGGATTGGCCAAAAACTCTAAGTTCCTCAATCCGAAGCCGGATTGCCCGATCGGAACCCGGAACGGGCCTCGGATTGGGCAATCCGGCCTCGGATTGGCCAAAAAATCTAAGTTTCTCAATCCGAAGCCGGAATTCCCGATCGGAACCCGGAACGGGCCTCGGATTGGGCAATCCGGCCTCAGATTGGCCAAAAAATCTAAGTTCCTCAATCCGAAGCCGGATTGCCCGATCGGAACCCGGAACGGGCCTCGGATTGGGCAATCCGGCCTCGGATTGGCCAAAAAATCTCCATTTCTCAATCCGAAGCCGGATTGCCCGATCGGAACCCGGAACGGGCCTCGGATTGGGCAATCCGGCCTCGGATTGGCCAAAAAATCTAAGTTTCTCAATCCGAAGCCGGATTGCCTGATCGGAACCCAGAACGGGCCTCGGATTGGGCAATCTGGCCTCGGATTGGCCAAAAAATCTAAGTTTCTCAATCCGAAGCTGGATTGCCCGATCGGAACCCGAAATGGGCCTCGGATTGGCCAAAATATCTAAGTCCCACAATCCGAAGCCGGATTGCCCGATCGGAACCCGGAACGGGCCTCGGATTGGGCAATCCGGCCTCGGATTGGCCAAAAAATCCCCATTTCTCAATCCGAAGCCGGATTGCCCGATCGGAACCCGGAACGGACCTCGGATTGGGCAATCCGGCCTCGGATTGGCCAAAAAATCTAAGTTTCTCAATTTGAAGCCGGATTGCCCGATCGGAACCGGGAACGGGCCTCGGATTGGGCAATCCGGCCTTGGATTGGCCAAAAACTCTAAGTTCCTCAATCCGAAGCCGGATTGCCCGATCGGAACCCGGAACGGGCCTCGGATTATGCAATCCGGCCTCGGATTGGCCAAAAAATCTAAGTCCCACAATCCGAAGCCGTATTGCCCGATCGGAACCCGGAACGGTCCTCGGATTGGGCAATCCGGCCTCGGATTGGCCAAAAAATCTCCATTTCTTAATCCGAAGCCGAATTGCCCGATCGGAACACGGAATGGGCCTCGGATTGGGCAATCCGGCCTCGGATTGGCCAAAAAATCTAAGTTTCTCAATCCGAAGCCGGATTGCCCGATCGGAACCCGGAACGGGCCTCGGATTGGGCAATCCGGCCTCGGATTGGCCAAAAAATCTAAGTTTCTCAATCCGAAGCCGGATTGCCCGATCGGAACCCGGAACGGGCCTCGGATTGGGCAATCCGGCCTCGGATTGGCCAAAAAACCTAAGTCCGTCAATCCGAAGCCGGATTGCCCGATCGGAACCCGGAACGGGCCTCGGATTGGGCAATCTGGCCTTGGATTGGCCAAAAACTCTAAGTTCCTCAATCCGAAGCCGGATTGCCCGATCGGAACCCGGAACGGGCCTCGGATTGGGCAATCCGGCCTCGGATTGGCCAAAAAATCTAAGTTTCTCAATCCGCAGCCGGATTGCCCGATCGGAACCCGGAACGGGCCTCGGATTGGGCAATCCGGCCTCGGATTGGCCAAAAAATCTAAGTTTCTCAATCTGAAGCCGGATTGCCCGATCGGAACCGGGAACGGGCCTCGGATTGGGCAATCCGGCCTTGGATTGGCCAAAAACTCTAAGTTCCTCAATCCGAAGCCGGATTGCCCGATCGGAACCCGGAACGGGCCTCGGATTGGGCAATCCGACCTCGGATTGGCCAAAAAATCTAAGTTTCTCAATCCGAAGCCGGAATTCCCGATCGGAACCCGGAACGGGCCTCGGATTGGGCAATCCGGCCTCGGATTGGCCAAAAAATCTAAGTTCCTCAATCCGAAGCCGGATTGCCCGATCGGAACCCGGAACGGGCCTCGGATTGGGCAATCCGGCCTCGGATTGGCCAAAAAATCTCCATTTCTCAATCCGAAGCCGGATTGCCCGATTGGAACCCGGAACGGGCCTCGGATTGGGCAATCCGGCATCGGATTTGCCAAAAAATCTAAGTTTTTCAATCCGAAGCCGGATTGCCCGATCGGAACCCGGAACGGGTCTCGGATTGGCCAAAATATCTAAGTCCCACAATCCGAAGCCGGATTGCCCGATCGGAACCCGGAACGGGCCTCGGATTGGGCAATCCGGCCTCGGATTGGCCAAAAAATCTCCATTTCTCAATCCGAAGCCGGATTGCCCGATCGGAACCCGGAACGGGCCTCGGATTGGGCAATCCGGCCTCGGATTGGCCAAAAAATCTAAGTTTCTCAATTTGAAGCCGGATTGCCCGATCGGAACCGGGAACGGGCCTCGGATTGGGCAATCCGGCCTTGGATTGGCCAAAAACTCTAAGTTCCTCAATCCGAAGCCGGATTGCCCGATCGGAACCCGGAACGGGCCTCGGATTGGGCAATCCGGCCTCGGATTGGCCAAAATATCTAAGTCCCACAATCCGAAGCCGGATTGCCCGATCGGAACCCGGAACGGGCCTCGGATTGGGCAATCCGGCCTCGGATTGGGCAATCCGACCTCGGATTCGCTAAAATTTTTTTATTGCACAATTAGAAGCCGGGATTGCTGTCTAATATTTTTTTGTGACAGATGAAGAGAATTTTCAGCAAAAGTCGTAGGACATCTCAGACTTCTACACCATCTGAGGGCGGTGGACCTCGGGGTCAATCTCAGGCATCTTGGGATCGACCTTCCACCTCCAGGGGTGTTGCTTCTGAGCCAGTTAGGTAGGCACCCCATGAGCCTAGTCCATCTCGGACTCGTTCTCACCGGGTTCCGACGACGCCTCCTACAGATGGTAGTAGTCCATCTTCCCATGCTTCAGGTAAATATTTGAATAAATGCAAGTAAAAAGTTTTCTTTAAAAATCTTCGTTGTCTAATTGTAATTTTTAATTTATACTTAACTAGCTACATCAGTTAGACGTGGGAGAGGTCCAGCAAAGGCCATCAGTGTGCGAACACTTGGCCCTGATGAGTCCTACAATGTCGTTCTAGTAGGAGGATCCGGTGTTGGATCACATGGACAGGTGTTTACCTCCTACTTAGGAGTTATGAACAGAGTTCATTGCGATTTGTGGGAGCATAATTACATGGCTCTACCGCAGGAGAAAAAGGATGCCATATTCCGTGATTTAGAGGTAACATTTAAGTAGCTTCATCTTATTTAAATTTTGGTGAACTTTTTAATCATTTTTATATTAATGTAGCAACATTTTACCTTTGAGCGGAATCCACAATCGGATGCACAAATATTAAGGCATATGGGAGATATGCAAAGAAAACAAAGAAATCATTTGAAAAGAAAGGTAAAATATAATTTAGAATGTAATTTCGAGATAACCAATTTTTTGTTAACAATATTTGTGTACAGTATTTTACAGGATGATCAAATGAGGAAGCTCGTGCCAACATTCCTCCACAGTGCAACGAGGAACAATGGCATCATATGTGCCATTTATGGAGTCAAGATGAAGCTAGAGTAACTCAAAATTTTATTTCCTCTTATAATTAGATACTATTCTTTTCATTTGCATTTTTTTAATGTTGTTTCATTTGTATATATATATGTAGGCATTGAGTGAAAAGAATGCCGGTAATAGGCGGCAATTAACAATGCCGTACAGAAGAGGAAGAACAAATATACACCAGTTAGAAAGAGACTTTGTAAGTAGTCAAAACTTAAAATTTCATATTAGTTGATTCTTATTCTGTAATAACCTTTATCTTTTTTTAAATTTTTTGGTAAGGTACGAAAAGAAGGTCGACCTCCAACTCGTCCGGAGGTATTCCAGATGAGTCAAACGCATGAAGAACTCGATGGAGCAGTCATTTGGGATAATGACCAAAGTCGTCTTATGATGGTAATTATTGATTATCATAACCTATTTTTCTTTATAATCCACAATTCATCACGGTAGGATTTTAATTTTTTTTCATATTATTGAATCCTCGGATGCTGGGGTATCGCAGCCTCCACTCACCGCGGAGGAAGCTTTCGTATCCGTGTTTGGTAGAGATCGACCAGGACGGATCCGATGTGGTGGGCGAGGTGAAACTCGCCACACTTGGTATGGTGAGTCAAGCGGAGGTGCTTCTAGCTCGACTCAAGAAGTTCGAGAGCTTAGAGATCAGGTGGCGAGGCAAGGAGAAATCAATGAACGTTATGAAGAACAAATAACTTCATTGAAACAACAATTGGACAACCAACATAAATCATTCCAAGATAATTTCGATCGTCTCAATCTGATCATTGAAGGCTTGACTCAAAGGTTCCCGACTCCCGATGTGCCATCCACATCGGGGCATCCTCCGCCTCAACAAACGAGAGGACGAAATGGTGAGGACGACGAGGACTACGAGGATGCCGAGGAGAGTGAAGATGATGATGAAGATGAAGATGAAGAAGATGAATAGATTAAGATGTATTTTTTACTCTCTATGAATGTTATTCATATGTATCAAAACATTTTGTGTATGAATGTGATTTTGAATATGGTATGTGAATATGAATTTAAATTTGGTGAATTTCAATTTTGGTATGTTAATGTGTGTTGTTTCATCCTAATTCGGTGTCCGTTCCGAGTTTGAAACGAGCAATCCGGCACCGAAATTATTAATATAAATCAATTTTTGGATTGGTAGATCCGATTTTAGATCTTTATGAAAGTTTCAAGAATGATTGATTTTCCGGATTGGATCGTATAATTGATCCAATCTGGCCAATCGAATTATTTTTTTTTTCAGAAATTTATTATTGGCGACGGCTGTTTTTAATATTCGGGACGGCTTTAGCCGTCCCAAATAACTTTATTGGCGACGGCTATAGAAAGCCATTAAAAACAGCCGTCGCAATACCAGAGAAAAAATTCCGGAACCCGCGATGTGGGGTTTCTGCTTGCCATTTGCGACGGCTTACGTGGCCATCGCAACTAAATTTATTGGCGACGGCTGGTTAGCCGTGGCCAATAAGATTATTTGAGACGGCTTAACCTGTCCCAAATAACTTCATCCGCCGTCTAATCCCCTTACCATTTGCGACGGCTTAAGCCGTCGCCAGTAAAGTTATTAGCGACGGCTGTTTAAGCCGTCCCCAATAAATGGTCATTTTGCTAATAACTTATGCGACGGCTTACAAGCCGTCGCCAATAAACGTACTAGCGACGACTTAACAATAGCCGTCGCTAATATTATTGGCGACGGCGTTATTTGCGACGCGTTTGCGACGGCTTTGAAGCCGTCGCTAATGATTATTTGCGACGGCTTTTCGGTTTTTTGAGACGGCTTACAGCCATCCCTAGTAACCTATTTTCTTGTAGTGTGTGATTTTCCTCATCAATGTCTACATTTAGACATGAAAGCTCACATGAGTATAAATAGAAATCATCCATCCAAGCAGGTGGAGTTCTATTTCTCTTGTTGCCAATTGTAGGTATATGAGACGATCCTTCTATCATAGGATTATCCTGATCCTCAACTATTTCTTGTTGAGGTTGTTCTACTATCCTAGGTTCTTCTTCCATTGGCAGATCATTTCTAGAGTCTTCATTGTAATAATCATCATCTATTACAATTAGAGGTTCCTTCTTAATTCCATAAGGTTCCTCTTCCTCTAGATTTTCTAGGAATGTAACATCCCTATATTCAATGATCCCCTTATCCTTATGGAAGAACCTATAGCCATTTGATTTCTCACAATATCCTATGAACTTGCATTTCAATGTTTTGGGTTCCAACTTATTTCTAAGTTGTTCTGGAATGAGAACATGGGCAATGGATCCCCATTTCCTGAGATGACTCAGATTTGGTTTCCTCCCATTCCACAATTCATAAGGTGTGGATTCGATAGACTTGGTGGGTATTCTATTCAGTATATAACTTGCCGTGAGCAATGCTTCTCCCCAAAATTTCTTAGGAAGACCAGAATGGGATAGCATACATCTAACCACATTCATTAAGGTTCTATTATATTTTTTTTTTCAGCCACACCATTCTGTTGTGGCGTATACGGCATTGTTACATGCCGTTTTATTCCATGCTCTTGGCAATATGACTCAAACTCCTTTGAGTTATATTCTCCACCTCTATCAGTTCTTAACACCTTAATATCCCTACCCAATTGCCTTTCCATTTCTGCTCTATATCTTTTAAAACAGTTGAATGCCTCAGACTTAGCAGAAATAAGATACACATAGGCATACCTAGAGTAGTCATCTATAAATGTAATGAAATATTCCTTGTTATCATATGATTTTACACTTAGAGGTCCACAAATATCTGAGTGAATCAATTCTAACAATTCATGTGATCTATGTCCTACTGTGAATGGCTTCTTAGTCATCTTTCCAACTAAGCAATGTTCACAAGGTGACAACTCTATCTTTGACAATGGCAGCATATTCATTCTTGCCATTAATTCCATTTTAGATTTTCCAGGATGACCCAATCTAAAATGGCAAAGATCACATTCGGTCTGATAACACAAAGAATACTCAGAACTATCATCTGAATTATTTCTTTCAGTGTCAATTACAGGAATATAAAACAAATCATGTTATGGGGAAAACTTCCCCGTTGCATATATATCACCATCCTTTCCAATTGACACACCTTCATTCTAGAATCTAACATCGAGGCCCTTCTTCACCAATGCAGGAACAGAGATGAGATTCCATCGGATTTTAGGTGCATAAAACACATCTTTGAGGATCATAATATTATCCCCAAGATCCAGCCTATAAGTACCAACACCTTCCACATCTACATAGGTGTCATTTCCCATCATTAGCCTCTGTTCACCGGCATTTAATTTATTTAGAGACACTAGCCCTTTCTTGATCTTTGCAACGTGTCTAGTAGCTCCTGAATTGATCCACCACTCATCTGAATTTGTCAAACCTGCATCACATTCAGTAACACCGACAAATTCTCTTATTCTAATTCCTTTATCTTCCGGGTGTAGATATTCACCCACATTTTTATGCTTACTTTGATAGTTGGCTTTAAAATGACCAAACTTTCCATAACCATAGCAAGCATATTCAGGAATCTTCTTGTGTTGTCGATATTGAGCAACTAACTTCTTATTTATTGCATTGGCCTCTATTAGATTCACCTCTAGTCCTTTCTTTCTAGCCATTCTAAAAATTTCTGTTGCTAACCTTAAAGGCAACTTAATAACAACTAAAACTGAACTTATGATTCTTAAGATTGTGGCAATTATGTTCAATGAGGATAATTTTCTAATCCGTGAAGTGGTGATAAATAATTTCTTTGAAATCTTACTTCCAAAAATGACTAGATTCTTAGCTCTAACTATCATTTCTTTTTCATGCACTATCACATTTCCTCCTTCTTGCATTCTACAGACAACATACCTATGCAGCAAGAACTGGATTTTAATTTCCGTGATAATAGCATATCTTTCTATGATAGTATGCCATAATTTTCTAGTCTTCTTATCACCAACTATCGATTGCTCACTCATTTTCTTTTCCGCCTCAATGGGAGTTTCATTATGTTCTGGAGTAATGCCCTCAATAAGATTTTCTATATTGTCACAAATTAGATAATATCTAATTTTTCTATGCCACATTTCATAGTTCATTCCGTTCAGTTTATCCAATTTTGCCAATTCTATAGCAACTAGTATACTGGCTATTTGGACTAGAAAGTTTCTAAAATAAATATAATATTGATTAGTAGTAATCTGAACTTGCATGATAACAATCAAAAATAATTTAATCATCCAACGAATCAAAATTAACATGCTGATATATTGCTTGAACTATGACAAGTTTAAGTTAAATCACTAATAAGATGATGACAACTTATTTATATATGATTTAATCAAACTATGTTCAAATTTAAATCAAGATAATATGCATCAGTATGTAAATCAAACAATGTAACACAGACATAGTCACCAAAATTGTAACATGCTCATGAACATTCAAATTCAAAGTTTTATGATGAAAGACTGTTTTGCATAGTTGATAGATGTATGTCACTTTTATCTATATTAGATAAAACGTTGAAAATCAGCCAAAACAATTAAATGCTGGTCAATACGGGAGCTCCTCCAAAATTAATTTGAGGATTCAATGCACAGCGGAGATAAGTCCTCAGTTACCATCATAAATAAATCAAACCTGGGGTGAAGTAAATCGTGCGACTAGCGGAACCAGAAGAGAAAAACCGGGAGGAGGCGGTTGATGACAATGCTGTGAACGACGATGTCCAGCGATGCCGCCGAAGTGGATGCAGTACGAAGATGATGACTTTGCAAGCCCCTGTAGAGAACGGCAGTAGTGTTGGACGACGGCAGCGTGTTGCAGTCGGGGACGGCGCTGAGAGCGCGCAGATGCACGCGGGTGAAGTCACGGCTACGTCCGGCGGTCAGGGAAGGCACGAGGACAGCGGCGGACTGACGGGGACGCAGTGCTGGCGAGCAAACACTACAGCGAGACGGCGGCGGCCACGATCGAGAACGGCGTGCTCAACGCACCGATGAGTCGACGGTGAGGCTCTGATACCAGTGATGAATCATTCTCCGTCAGCAAGAACGAACGAAGAGATGATATTTCTGCGCTGTTTAAGGACTCCGATGGAGAACGTACAATCGGGAATCTCATTCTCCCAATTATTCCTTGTTTAGAGATGTTTCCACCTACACCTCCGTCCCAACAGCAATTACCTCCGTATACTCCCGAAAATACTCTTTTCGATTATTCCGGAGAGACGTGACGCTCTCTATTTTCTTGGGATGCTTGACCACGTACACCGTACACTAACATCTAATCCCTGATATAAGGATATTGAACCTTCATTTTAAAGTTTGAAAGCCTCAACTCTGTTAGGTGGACCAAAAAAAAGACATATATATATACAGATAAATTAATATATAGTAGAGGAGATCTGACCGATGAATACGTACGTGATCATCGAACGGTACACGTGGGAATCAGACCGTGCTATTTCACAGCCTACCGTCGATCCGACGGTAAACCGTTTGATCGATCATATATATGCATACATAAAAATAAATATATGTGCTTTGGGTTAATTAAAAATTTAAAGAAGAGAGAAGCGTATATGTACGTACTGATTCCTATATAAACAAACGTACGTCCCCAAGGCTCTCCCAACGCTGGAGTGCTCGCAGCAGGGCCGCCATTTCTGAGCTTGACGAGGAGAGAGAGGGAGAAAGAAATGGCTTCGTCCTTCAACATCAAGCTCGTCGTCTGCTTCGTTCTGGTTGTTGTGTCGTCCGCAATCGGGAGCTCGGAAGCGGGAAGTCCGGGCCACGGCGGCGGGGCGGGGACGCTGCCAGGAAGGTGGCCGGCGGAGGAGCAAGCTGGCGGCGCAGCGGCGGCGGTGCCATCCACAGCTTCTTCGAGGGGATCGTCGAGACGACGCCGGCGAGCCCAACAGGAAAAGCCCCGGCGGCCCCGACCCTATCCACCACGGCCATGTACCACCGTCGACACTTGCTGGCTCTCCGAACCTCTGAGATCGATCATCGGTTGCTGATTTGCTGCTACATATAATATGTCCGCATGAGTTGATCTAGTGAATAAACAACAGACGGCACCTGCCCGGATCTCTGACAGAGTTGTTTGCTACTAAAGTACTGTCCTTTAAAAACCATATATATATATATGTACGCTACGTACGGAAGGTATCAAAATAAAAAGAGAAAATTACCTTTAGGTCCATTTAAGAAAATGAGTTTATCAAAAAGTCCGTTGACTCAATTTTCATTTCCTCTAGTCCGTTGACACCTCATAAAATTGTCACCCAATCCATTTTTATCTCTCTCAATCCCCAAATCCCATTTTTACCCTTTCCCTCCGTATGTCCACCATGCTCGCCAGCCTCCTCCGCCGCCTCCTTCGTCGCCTCCTCCTCCAGCTTCCGCCGAAGACGCCTCCACCGACTCCTCTGCCTCCGCCGGAGACTCCTCCTCCAGCCTCCGTCGGAGACGCATCCGCTGGCTCCTCCGCCTCCTCCGCCGCCTCCTCCTCCAGCCTCCGCCGGAGACGCCTCCGCCGGCTCCTCTGCCTCCTCCACCGCCGCCTCCTCCAGCCTCCTCCGTCGGCTCCTCCGCCGCCTCCTCCTCCAGCCTCCGCCGAAGACGCCTCCGCCAGCTCCTCCGCCTCCTCCTCCGCCGGGGACGCCTGCCTTCGTCGGAGACTCCTCCGCCGCCTCCTCCAGTCTCCGCCGGCTCCTCTGCCTCCTCCTCCAGCCTCCTCCGTTGGCTCCTCCTTCGCCTCCTCCTCCGGCCTCCACCGGAGACGCCTCCGCCGGCTCCTCCACCTCCTCCTCCGCCGCCTCCTCCAGCCTTCTCCGCCGTCTTCTCTGCCTCCGCCGAAGACTCCAGTCTCCGCCGGCTCCTCCAGCTTCCTCCGCCGCCTCCTCATCCAACCTCCGCCGGAGACGCCACCGCTGGCTCCGCTGCCTCCTCCTCCAGAGGGTAAAAAAGGTATTTTCCAGCTAAAATGGAGTGTGTGTGATGATATTTTGAAAACATGGACCTAGTGATAAAGTGTTTTTGAAAATGGATATATGATAAAAGCACTTGGTCTAAAACGGACCTAGTGTGCATTTCGCCAAATAAAAAACCATGCTTCGTACCAGTGAAAGTGTGCATTGCTGGAGATAAAAATATATGTAACGGAATAGGGCAGCCAAGGCAACAGGGGAGCCATTACAGCCAGCCTCGAGCAGCATCGCAAAGTTTGAATCATTGTTTGTCGGATCAGATCGGAGTAAGAACGGGTCAAAAATATATTGAAGTCAAATTTTGAATGGAAATCAAACGTAAGAAATTTTAGTCCGATATATTAATGGGGTGTTTGGTTGCATTTTATTTTTTTATATGATTTCATGATAAAAAATGATATCACACATTGAAACTTGACAAATTTTAAAATTGAAAACTATAAAAATATAATGTTTGGCAAAAACATTATCATTTTTAGAAATTATGGTAAGGTGTTTGGTGTATAAATGAAAAGTCACTTTATGTAGCACATGGGTTAGGCTTGTGGACCATGTGATGTGGTTGTGCACTTTTGAAAAAAAAAGTGCTCAATAACTCTTTTTTTCTCTATCACGTGGAGGAGAGTGAAAAAACTTTTAAGATAAAAAATTGTAACACATGCCAAACACTTTTAAAATAAACTTTTACTACAATTTTTAAAACTAAAATAAAAATGCTCATTATCATGCAACCAAACACCCCATAAAGTTTTTTTTTTTGATACTGACTTCGGCCGATGTGTCGAGTATAGAAGTCTACGACCATAAAACTGAAATTGCTGAGTTCGGCTCGAATATTTCATGTGGGAGTTTGACCGAAAAAGGTTCCAACTTTAAAATAAGGGAAAATTGATTGCAAATCTTTTAACAGATTCAGTCCGTTGACCAAATCTTCTTTGCAGACAGTTTGTTGGTAAAAAATACTTCAACGCATAGTTCTTTTTGTCAACTTTTGTTATCTTAACGTTACATGCAATTTTATAATGCCAAGATTGCCCTTGTGTAGATTTGAGGGGACATCGTTCTTGTCTTTTCATTTATACCAAAGGCACTAGATGATCTTACATATTATTTATATAAATTAATAAATAATAATTTATTTATTGCATCATTTTTAAAATAATATATGTTTAAAATAAAAATATTGTATCTAATTTATTTAAAAATTAAAATCTCTTAAAAATATTATAAAAAATTAATTTATTAACTATTTATTTAAAAACTAAAATTTAATACAAATGTTGTATCATATAAATTATATTTAACTTATAACTTTAAAATATTATTATGTTTAGAAAGAAAAATATAATGGCTGTGAATTTATTTAAAAATTAAATTTCATTTTCCCAGCTTCAGATTTATGACCGTAAAATATTAATATTAATATGTTTGAAGAAAAGATATTATATGTAATTTATTTCAAGTTTTAAATATAATATAAAACAAATAATATTAACCTGATTATTTCTGCTTTATGATTTATTATATCTATTTTATATTCAAGATTTAAATCTAATATAAATTATTAAATATTAATTTATTTATTATGTCATATTGATTATATCTAATTTAATCACAGATCTTCTAACAATTTTTTATACATTAGAAATATTATCATATTGATAATTTAACCAATGAGTGTTTAAAACCTACGAGGTTAATAAAATCATTTTTACCCCCAACTTTAACATGTCTCTGATAGTTTTCTTTACGAGGTTAATAAAATCATTTTTACCCCCAACTTTAACATGTCTCTGATAGTTTTCTTTCTGTCAATTTTCGAGCGGGCTTCAAAAAATTTATGAAAAATGGACTTGCACGTATGTATTCGATACATAAAATTTTGTTCACGGCGTAACAATGATCCAAAGGATAAATAGATCATTTTATTTTTCAGTTATCCCTTTTTTAACTGGTTCAACTAAAATAGGAGTGGATATTATAAAAGTTTGAAAATTTGGATCGGATGTTACAGAAATCTGGCAAACAGACATGTGTCGAAGTGGAATATGAAAAACAGATCAGAAGTCAATTTGCTCTTTAAATAATGTTTAAGAAAGAAGTCGCGAGTCACGAATGGTTCAAAGTCGAACTCAGCTTTCACCGAAGTGAAGTGTGCCATCGCACTGATTCCAAGCTTTACCCTGCTATGCTCCAGATTTACAAACCAAAGAAACTGGACAACTTCAAAAACAAACTCGTATATTCGGTGCGGCCGGGCGCACAACGAGGAGGAAGGGGGCAACAGTGAATAGGGTGAACGAAAAAGCTATCCTTGTCGGGCAGAGTTGGGGGAGCTCCCCCTCCTTCCTTCCCTGCCAGCCGAGCCGAGCCGAGCCGAGCGCCACTCTTAATTTGATTTTTTCAAAGCGTTCCTTTCATAATTTTTAAAAATTCACATTTTTTTTAAAAAAAACGGCGGATAAGATAATGGTAGAAATAATAACTATGAAAATATGTGTATACATGCGTACATGTAGGTAAAGGGGGCGAGGCTTGAGGCGCTGTCGTCTCCCTACCCTACTGCCTTATTGTTCTGAGGATCTCTGTTTGGCTTGATCTGGTCTGACAAAACGGTGTACATGTCAGAAGGTTGTCACGAGCCAATGGAATCCATTAACATCCGGGGGGGCTGCTCCTCCCAAGTCCCAATCCCGTGATGCAGGGCGTCCGTGATTTGGCTATACAACAAGCACAACAGTCACAACCGTAAAACACACAACAAAAACACGGCTCCACCCGGAAAGCGTTTCATTCCAGCGCACAATGTTTCGGAGTGACGGTGCTGCGCCTCCATGCACAAGGTGATGTTGCCCTCTCCTCTCCTTGGTACGACGAGAAAATTTCGAGAACCCGATAACCAAAAAGGGATCTCGGTACACACGAGATGATCCACGACACCTTTGCAGATCCTACAAAAAAACTTGAATCTTCCGGGCCGACGACAGAATGAACCTGCAAATTGACGGGTAAAAATATTAGATTTCTGGAGAATCTATGCGCCGAATGAAGGAAAAGTAAAGACTAGAAAATTAATGAGCATGGATGTCCAACTACAAGTTTCCCAACATCAGCTCAGAACCATATTGTTTGCCGATTGTCAGATTGTCAAGGGAAAAGCTGTGTTGCCAGCATAGATATATATACACAAGTGGCAAGAGCCAACAATCTGAATTGCTTTAAATCCTATTATAAAACAAAAACTAAAGCCAGATGCTTCAAATTGACTACTAGTCTACTACATCTTTTGAAGGTGAAGAACGCACGGACAACAGCAGATGGAACGGAGGGGCTACCGCCTAGTACCCAGAATGCGAATTTCAAATTTTCAAGTATGTCCCCCCCCTGAACCACAACCCTAGGACCCCTTTACATGCATACGTATAGAGAGAGAAAGAGAAATACACAGAACCTGTAGTAAGTAGGAATCAGAGCTAATCATTCATTACCCAAAACAATCGCATTACATAATTAAATCAGGAGATCCAGAGTCTATAAAAAAATGATCAAGGGGTGAGGTCCAAACATTTATCTTGAGCTGTCTCCATCCCACCTTGATTCTTTGAAACTACTATCAGCATCCCCTCAACAAAAACAATCCGAGAACCTGAATCATGGGGTGCAGAAAAATAATAATTCACAACTTCAGCTTGCATAGCTGCCAACCTCTACAACAGGCAAGTTATTATTAGCGGATATAGCTTTATAACATGTGTCGTATCACTAAATAAGCTAATCTTACCATTAATTCAACCATGATAACAAGTAATTACTGGATTTCTAGATCTGCCCATCTTCATAAACTAGTTATGTACTTCAACCACACTGTGCCAAAAAAACAACTCACCGTAAAAAACCTCGCAGTATACTAGAGAGCTCTTATCACAACCACAAGCCCTTGCCCATAGCCTACTTGCATTTAAAAAGGTTAGCTCTCCAAACCTAATCCACATTTCTAGGTAACAGCAAACTTTGTAGCTGATGCATTTTTCTGGCCAATTTGTTGCATACAAATAGTTGGTGACTTCAAATAGCATGATTATTCAAACTATATTAAGGCCATAACATAGAAAAACAACAAAGAACGACAATCACAAGTTCCAGTACAAAGTTAGCACATCTACTAATTAAATCTGTGAATGAACCAGTTTGAACTGAACGCTATACCTCTTGAGTCCTCATTAAGACCTTTTTTTCCCTCGGCCCCCATAAAGCAACATTTTTGAAACCCATGTCAATGTTCTGGCTCTCACTTTTCATGTTAATCATGTGTAGTTCAGTTTTGGATCCCCATGAACAAATTGAATGTATTTTTACCTCTTCCAAGTTGAATATTTGAATTAATCCATGTAATGTTCTAAAATCATTTACAACTTCTTACCGGGGACTAACAAATTTATCATATTTATTTAAATCACATAAATGGATGATGTAACCTCAAGTTATTTAAGACTTCTTTTACCTATCTGGATGGTTTGAATTTAGCCTTAACAACTAGGCAAATAAGTGGTATTCCATAGAAGTGTAGCTAATTTGTGGTATGCATAAAAACTATGTATTAAGATTCTTGATTTCTGTAAAAATTTTATCTGACCTCTCCCAATCTGATGTTAACTACGTTGAACAACCATTTGAACATTGTTGACTGACTGTCATAGCAATTCGTGACTACATCCACAAAATAATATACTTGGGAGCAACAGTCCCATGAACTTCGCCCGAATGCAAACATTTAGTGTTTTGACTTCGGTTTCATTTGATTTTTTCTATATTTCGTTTAGGTTTGTTTTCGAAGTTTGATTTATCTTGGGTTAAGATTTGGTGTCTTTTACCTTTGAGATTCCCTTCAGACTCAATCTAAGTTAATTGAGTTCGTTAGTTCATTTTATTAAGACTTGATACCTTTTGACATGAAGATTTATTTTGGAACTGAACGATGGTGATTTTTTATGTCTCGGATTTGGTCTCAGTTGGTTTCGATTTTCCTAGAGATAAGTTTTCTTTGGTTTTGACTTAACGTTTTTCAATTTTGAAGTTTATTGTAAGTTTTGATTTGAGCACCTCAAATAACATAGGCAGTACTAGACAACAGCAGTGGTAGAAAGGGTGGACGACGTCCATGGTGGTGCCAGAATGGTAGTTGGCCCCGACAGTGATGGTAGAAGGTGCAAAGAGAGCAAAGAGCCTTGGCATAGCTGGAAGTGAAGAAAAAAATCCTTCGATGGTGCCACAGGCACACAAAGGGCTTTGACGGCAACAAAGGCAGATTGAGGATAGTCTCAGCAAGGGATGGCAACAGACCTGACCGCGATGACACTGGAGGCTAAAAGAGTTGGTGACCATGGCAGAAGATACTTGGGGCCTCGATGTCTAAAGTCGGTAAGGTAGACGCCGATGGTGGCGATGGGAGATGCATACGCTGCCGACGACAATAGAAGAGGGTGAAGATGGTCTCGATGGTGGTAGTGGCTGACAAAAGAAAAAACTTTGATGGTCTCCGCAAGGAAAGCAGGAGAGGGTGCCGATGACTACGATAAATGACGATGCTGGTAGGTGCAACAAAATAGAGAAAAACAGGGGAGGATGCCAGTGATAGCAATGGGAGGCTTCGAGAATCGGGGTAAACAAAATAGGGAGAAATCGACGGCGACTCTCTTCCTCTTTGATCCCTTTCTCTCATTGTTGTCCCCTCTCTCTCATCCCCCCCACAACCACGCGCACTGGGTTTAAATAGGACATAAGACTTGTTCTTATCGGGGAAGGAGTCTTGATGTTGCAGATCTCCTCCAGAGCTATCCACAAAAGTTTCACCAAGCTTCTGGCCTCCTTACTAGGTTTAGATGCCTTACAAGATCTTCCATGCTAAGGGAAGTCCTGGAGGGAGCCAGCCCCATTTTTAGGCTTCACTGGCTTCGTGGCTGCTGTGGGAGCAGCACGATGCCGCTTCGATATCTACCTCAGCCGCCTAGGCAGTTGCCTTGACCGCCTTGAACGTATATACTTTTCCATTTTTGCCTATTTTCAAATTTATTTTGTGGTTTGTTGTTTAATTCAACTTAAGATCATACATTATACATTATATTTTCTTCCTTTTTAAATCAATGAAATAGTAACTTATTGTCACATTCAAAAAAATTTAAGATCAAAAAAAATTTAAGCATTATTGTTCAAGTGTTGTTACTCACATGTTATTTTAGAATTATTGATGTACTTTCATATTTATTTTATAATTATTTTTCAATTATTGTCACTTTAATGCACTTCAATTGATGTTACAAAGTCTGATAACATAAAAAAGGTGCATTTTCTACATTTTAATATATTTTTTATATTTGTTGATATATTTCCTATCTTTTAGATATATTTCTTGCATTTTTAGATACATTTGCTGCTTTTTAAATGTACCTCTTGTATTTTAGAAATATTTCCTACTTTCTTAGAAGTATTTTATACTTTTTTACATGTGTTTCCAATCTTTTGAAGGTATGTCTTGCTTTTTTTTCACTTTCAAATAACCCCAAGGGTATAAAAATATAAAATATATAATAATAATAATAATAAGAAGAAGAAGAAATATTGCCTCAAACACATAAGGCAAGACGAGGCTTCTCTCGCCTCGATCACCTCTCGCCTCTGACTACATAGCACGGCGTTGATTTCCTGTCAACGGGACACAGCTAACTCTGCATGAGTCTCCCTACTTTCAAGGGTCCACGATTGAAAGTGATAGGCTAGCCGTTGTTGGCGACAATCCAATGACCTCCTGAAATCTTAGGCGACGATTCTGTTTAGCCGTTCTCCGCCGAGTCCTCGTATTGCACCCCCCTCCCCTTTTTTTGTCGTTCTCCGCCGACCCGTCGACCGTCCCAGGCAACGCCGGATGACGCCCGAAACGTGGTTTCAACCGCCGGTTCGGCCGTCTCCCTCCCGACCGGCTTAGCATAAGATAATTCAAAATGGTACCGTACCGTCCACAGCAACGGTGCCCGCGCACCTTCTTCCCTTTTCTTTTCTCTTCGACGCGCAATCGTCCTGTTCCGATCATATTTATCTCGTCCCCGCCCGGTCCCACACCGAACCGGTTCCGTGTCGAAAACGGTTTCGCCCCCCTCCGGGCTGCGCGTCACCCACATATCCCATTCCCGCACCACCCTGGCGGGTGCGATCATACCAGCACTAGTGCACCGGATCCCATCAGAACTCCGAAGTTAAGCGTGCTTGGGCGAGAGTAGTACTAGGATGGGTGGCCTCCTGGGGAGTCCTCGTGTTGCACCCCTTCCCCCCTTTTTTTCTTGCCGTTCTGCGGCGAGTCCTCGTATTGCAGCCCCTCCCCTTTTTTTGCCGTTCTCCGCCGACCCGTCGACCGTCCTAGGCATCGCCGGATGACGCCCGAAACGTGGTTTCAACCGCCGGTTCGGCCGTCTCCCTCCCGACCGGCTTAGCATAAGATAATTCAAAATGGTACCGTACCGTCCACAGCAACGGTGCCCGCGCCCCTTCTTCCCTTTTCTTTTCTCTTCGACGCGCAATCGTCCTGTTCCGATCATATTTATCTCGTCCCCGCCCGGTCCCACACCGAACCGGTTCCGTGTCGAAAACGGTCCCCCCCCACTCCGGGCTGCGCGTCACCCACATATCCCATTCCCGCACCACCCTGGCGGGTGCGATCATACCAGCACTAATGCACCGGATCCCATCAGAACTCCGAAGTTAAGCGTGCTTGGGCGAGAGTAGTACTAGGATGGGTGACCTCCTGGGAAGTCCTCGTGTTGCACCCCTTCCCCCCTTTTTTTCTTGCCGTTCTCCGCCGAGTCCTCGTATTGCACCCCCTCCCCTTTTTTGCCGTTCTCCGCCGGCCCGTCGACCGTCCCAGGCCTCGCCGGATGACGCCCGAAACGTGGTTTCAACCGCCGGTTCGGCCGTCTCCCTCCCGCCCGGCTTAGCATAAGATAATTCAAAATGGTACCGCACCGTCCCCAGCAACGCAGCCCGCGCACCTTCTTCCCTTTTCTTTTCTCTTCGACGCGCAATCGTCCTGTTCCGATCATATTTATCTCGTCCCCGCCCGGTCCCACACCGAACCGGTTCCGTGTCGAAAACGGTTTCGCCCCCACTCCGGGCTGCGCGTCACCCACATATCCCATTCCCGCACCACCCCGGCGGGTGCGATCATACCAGCACTAGTGCACCGGATCCCATCGTAACTCCGGTTAAGCGTGCTTGGGCGAGAGCAGCACAAGGATGGGTGACCTCCCGGGAAGTCCTCGTGTTGCACCCCTTCCCCCCTTTTTTTCTTGCCGTGCTCCGCCGAGTCCTCGTATTGCACCCCCTCCCCTTTTTTTGCCGTTCTCCGCCGACCCGTCGACCGTCCTGCATCGCCGGATGACGCCCGAAACGTGGTTTCAACCGCCGGTTCGGCCGTCTCCCTCCCGACCGGCTTAGCATAAGATAATTCAAAATGGTACCGTACCGTCCACGCAACGGTGCCCGCGCACCTTCTTCCCTTTTCTTTTCTCTTCGACGCGCAATCGTCCTGTTCCGATCATATTTATCTCGTCCCCGCCCGGTCCCACACCGAACCGGTTCCGTGTCGAAAACTGTTTCGCCCCCACTCCGGGCTGCGCGTCACCCACATATCCCATTCCCGCACCACCCCGGCGGGTGCGATCATACCGCACTAGTGCACCGGATCCCATCGTAACTCCGGTTAAGCGTGCTTGGGCGAGAGCAGCACAAGGATGGGTGACCTCCCGGGAAGTCCTCGTGTTGCACCCCTTCCCCCCTTTTTTTCTTGCCGTTCTCCGCCGAGTCCTCGTATTGCACCCCCTCCCCTTTTTTTGCCGTTCTCCGCCGACCCGTCGACCGTCCTGTGCATCGCCGGATGACGCCCGAAACGTGGTTTCAACCGCCGGTTCGGCCGTCTCCCTCCCGACCGGCTTAGCATAAGATAATTCAAAATGGTACCGTACCGTCCACAGCAACGGAGCCCGCGCACCTTCTTCCCTTTTCTTTTCTCTTCGACGCGCAATCGTCCTGTTCCGATCATATTTATCTCGTCCCCGCCCGGTCCCACACCGAACCGGTTCCGTGTCGAACACGATTTCGCCCCCCCGCGGGCTGCGCGTCACCCACATATCCCATTCCCGCACCACCCCGGCGGGTGCGATCATACCAGCACTAGTGCACCGGATCCCATCGTAACTCCGGTTAAGCGTGCTTGGGCGAGAGTAGTACTAGGATGGGTGACCTCCGGGAAGTCCTCGTGTTGCACCCCTTCCCCCCTTTTTTCTTGCCGTTCTCCGCCGAGTCCTCGTATTGCACCCCTCCCCTTTTTTGCCGTTCTCCGCCGACCCGTCGACCGTCCTGTGCATCGCCGGATGACGCCCGAAACGTGGTTTCAACCGCCGGTTCGGCCGTCTCCCTCCCGACCGGCTTAGCATAAGATAATTCAAAATGGTACCGTACCGTCCACGCAACGGTGCCCGCGCACCTTCTTCCCTTTTCTTTTCTCTTCGACGCGCAATCGTCCTGTTCCGATCATATTTATCTCGTCCCCGCCCGGTCCCACACCGAACCGGTTCCGTGTCGAAAACGGTTTCGCCCCACTGCGGGCTGCGCGTCACCCACATATCCCATTCCCGCACCACCCTGGCGGGTGCGATCATACCAGCACTAGTGCACCGGATCCCATCAGAACTCCGAAGTTAAGCGTGCTTGGGCGAGAGTAGTACTAGGATGGGTGACCTCTTGGAAAGTCCTCGTGTTGCACCCCTTTCCCCTTTTTTTTCTTGCCGTTCTCCGCCGAGTCCTCGTATTGCACCCCCTCCCCTTTTTTTGCCGTTCTCCGCCGACCCGTCGACCGTCCCAGGCATCGCCGGATGACGCCCGAAACGTGGTTTCAACCGCCGGTTCGGCCGTCTCCCTCCCGACCGGCTTAGCATAAGATAATTCAAAATGCTACCGTACCGTCCACAGCCACGGTGCCCGCGCACCTTCTTCCCTTTTCTTTTCTCTTCGACGCGCAATCGTCCTGTTCCGATCATATTTATCTCGTCCCCGCCCGGTCCCACACCGAACCGGTTCCGTGTCGAAAACGGTTTCGCCCCACTCCGGGCTGCGCGTCACCCACATATCCCATTCCCGCACCACCCCGGCGGGTGCGATCATACCAGCACTAGTGCACCGGATCCCATCACAACTCCCAAGCTAAGCGTGCTTGGGCGAGAGTAGTACTAGGATGGGTGACCTCCGGGAAGTCCTCGTGTTGCACCCCTTCCCCCCTTTTTTTCTTGCCGTTCTCCGCCGAGTCCTCGTATTGCACCCCCTCCCCTTTTTTTGCCGTTCTCCGCCGACCCGTCGACCGTCCTGTGCATCGCCGGATGACGCCCGAAACGTGGTTTCAACCGCCGGTTCGGCCGTCTCCCTCCCGACCGGCTTAGCATAAGATAATTCAAAATGGTACCGTACCGTCCACAGCAACGGTGCCCGCGCACCTTCTTCCCTTTTCTTTTCTCTTCGACGCGCAATCGTCCTGTTCCGATCATATTTATCTCGTCCCCGCCCGGTCCCACACCGAACCGGTTCCGTGTCGAAAACGGTTTCCTCCCACTCCGGGCTGCGCGTCACCCACATATCCCATTCCCGCACCACCCCGGCGGGTGCGATCATACCAGCACTAATGCACCGGATCCCATCAGAACTCCGCAGTTAAGCGTGCTTGGGCGAGAGTAGTACTAGGATGGGTGACCTCCCGGGAAGTCCTCGTGTTGCATCCCTTCCCCCCCCCCCTTTTTTCTTGCCGTTCTCCGCCTCCCCTTTTTTTGCCATTCTCCGCCGACCCGTCGACCGTCCTGTGCATCGCCGGATGACGCCCGAAACGTGGTTTCAACCGCCGGTTCGGCCGTCTCCCTCCCGACCGGCTTAGCATAAGATAATTCAAAATGGTACGGTACCGTCCACAGCAACGGTGCCCGCGCACCTTCTTCCCTTTTCTTTTCTCTTCGACGCGCAATCGTCCTGTTCCGATCATATTTATCTCGTCCCCGCCCGGTCCCACACCGAACCGGTTCCGTGTCGAAAACGGTTTCGCCCCACTCCGGGCTGCGCGTCACCCACATATCCCATTCCCGCACCACCCTGGCGGGTGCGATCATACCAGCACTAATGCACCGGATCCCATCAGAACTCCGAAGTTAAGCGTGCTTGGGCGAGAGTAGTACTAGGATGGGTGACCTCCTGGAAGTCCTCGTGTTGCACCCCTCCCCCCCCTTTTTTTCTTGCCGTTCTCCGCCGAGTCCTCGTATTGCACCCCCTCCCCTTTTTTTGCCGTTCTCCGCCGACCCGTCGACCGTCTCGGCCGTCTCCCTCCCGACCGGCTTAGCATAAGATAATTCAAAATGGTACCGTACCGTCCACAGCAACGGTGCCCGCGCACCTTCTTCCCTTTTCTTTTCTCTTCGACGCGCAATCGTCCTGTTCCGATCATATTTATCTCGTCCCCGCCCGGTCCCACACCGAACCGGTTCCGTGTCGAAAACGGTTTCGCCCCACCGCGGGCTGCGCGTCACCCACATATCCCATTCCCGCACCACCCTGGCGGGTGCGATCATACCAGCACTAGTGCACCGGATCCCATCAGAACTCCGAAGTTAAGCGTGCTTGGGCGAGAGTAGTACTAGGATGGGTGACCTCTTGGGAAGTCCTCGTGGTGCACCCCTTCCCCCCCCTTTTTTCTTGCCGTTCTCCGCCGAGGCCTCGTATTGCACCCCCTCCCCTTTTTTTGCCCTTCTCCGCCGACCCGTCGTCCGTCCCCGGCATCGCCGGATGACGCCCGAAACGTGGTTTCAACCGCCGGTTCGGCCGTCTCCCTCCCGACCGGCTTAGCATAAGATAATTCAAAATGGTACCGTACCGTCCACAGCAACGGTGCCCGCGCACCTTCTTCCCTTTTCTTTTCTCTTCGACGCGCAATCGTCCTGTTCCGATCATATTTATCTCGTCCCCGCCCGGTCCCACACCGAACCGGTTCCGTGTCGAAAACGGTTTCGCCCCACTGCGGGCTGCGCGTCACCCACATATCCCATTCCCGCACCACCCTGGCGGGTGCGATCATACCAGCACTAGTGCACCGGATCCCATCATAACTCCGAAGTTAAGCGTGCTTGGGCGAGAGTAGTACTAGGATGGGTGACCTCCCGGGAAGTCCTCGTGTTGCACCCCTTCCCCCCCTTTTTTTCTTGCCGTTCTCCGCCGAGTCCTCGTATTGCACCCCCTCCCCTTTTTTTGCCGTTCTCCGCCGACCCGTCGACCGTCCCAGGCATCGCCGGATGACGCCCGAAACGGGGTTTCAACCGCCGGTTCGGCCGTCTCCCTCCCGACCGGCTTAGCATAAGATAATTCAAAATGGTACCGTCCCGTCCACAGCAACGGTGCCCGCGCACCTTCTTCCCTTTTCTTTTCTCTTCGACGCGCAATCGTCCTGTTCCGATCATATTTATCTCGTCCCCGCCCGGTCCCACACCGAACCGGTTCCGTGTCGAAAACGGTTTCGCCCCACTCCGGGCTGCGCGTCACCCACATATCCCATTCCCGCACCACCCTGGCGGGTGCGATCATACCAGCACTAGTGCACCGGATCCCATCAGAACTCCCAAGTTAAGCGTGCTTGGGCGAGAGTAGTACTAGGATGGGTGACCTCCGGGAAGTCCTCGTGTTGCACCCCTTCCCCCCTTTTTTCTTGCCGTTCTCCGCCGAGTCCTCGTATTGCACCCCCTCCCCTTTTTTTGCCGTTCTCCCCCGACCCGTCGACCGTCCTGTGCATCGCCGGATGACGCCCGAAACGTGGTTTGAACAGCCGGTTCGGCCGTCTCCCTCCCGACCGGCTTAGCATAAGATAATTCAAAATGTTACCGTACCGTCCACAGCAACGGTGCCCGCGCACCTTCTTCCCTTTTCTTTTCTCTTCGACGCGCAATCGTCCTGTTCCGATCATATTTATCTCGTCCCCGCCCGGTCCCACACCGAACCGGTTCCGTGTCGAAAACGGTTTCGCCCCACTCCGGGCTGCGCGTCACCCACATATCCCATTCCCGCACCACCCTGGCGGGTGCGATCATACCAGCACTAGTGCACCGGATCCCATCAGAACTCCGAAGTTAAGCGTGCTTGGGCGAGAGTAGTACTAGGATGGGTGACCTCCTGGGAAGTCCTCGTGTTGCACCCCTTCCCCCCCTTTTTTTCTTGCCGTTCTCCGCCGAGTCCTCGTATTGCACCCCCTCCCCTTTTTTTGCCGTTCTCCGCCGACCCGTCGACCGTCTCGGCCGTCTCCCTCCCGACCGGCTTAGCATAAGATAATTCAAAATGGTACCGTACCGTCCACAGCAACGGTGCCCGCGCACCTTCTTCCCTTTTCTTTTCTCTTCGACGCGCAATCGTCCTGTTCCGATCATATTTATCTCGTCCCCGCCCGGTCCCACACCGAACCGGTTCCGTGTCGAAAACGGTTTCGCCCCACCGCGGGCTGCGCGGCTCCCCCATATCCCATTCCCGCACCACCCTGGCGGGTGCGCTCATACCAGCACTCGTGCACCGGATCCCATCGTAACTCCGAAGTTAAGCGTGCTTGGGCGAGAGTAGTACTAGGATGGGTGACCTCCGGGAAGTCCTCGTGTTGCACCCCTTCCCCCCTTTTTTTCTTGCCGTTCTCCGCCCAGCCCTCGTATTGCACCCCCTCCCCTTTTTTTGCCGTTCTCCCCCGACCCGCCGACCCTCCCCCGCCTCCCCCCATGGCGCCCCACACGTCGTTTCACCCGCCCGTTCGCCCGTCTCCCCCCCGACCGGCCTAGCCTAAGATAAGTCAAACTGCTACCGTACCCTCCACAGCAACGGTGCCCGCGCACCTTCTTCCCTTTTCTTTTCTCTTCGACGCGCAATCGTCCTGTTCCGATCATATTTATCTCGTCCCCGCCCGGTCCCACACCGAACCGGTTCCGTGTCGAAAACGGTTTCGCCCCACTCCGGGCTGCGCGTCACCCACATATCCCATTCCCGCACCACCCTGGCGGGTGCGATCATACCAGCACTAGTGCACCGGATCCCATCAGAACTCCGAAGTTAAGCGTGCTTGGGCGAGAGTAGTACTAGGATGGGTGACCTCCTGGGAAGTCCTCGTGTTGCCCCCCTTCCCCCCCCCTTTTTTTCTTGCCGTTCTCCGCCGAGTCCTCGTATTGCACCCCCTCCCCTTTTTTTGCCGTTCTCCGCCGACCCGTCGACCGTCCTGTGCATCGCCGGATGACGCCCGAAACGTGGTTTCAACCGCCGGTTCGGCCGTCTCCCTCCCGACCGGCTTAGCATAAGATAATTCAAAATGGTACCGTACCGTCTACAGCAACGGTGCCCGCGCACCTTCTTCCCTTTTCTTTTCTCTTCGACGCGCAATCGTCCTGTTCCGATCATATTTATCTCGTCCCCGCCCGGTCCCACACCGAACCGGTTCCGTGTCGAAAACGGTTTCGCCCCACTCCGGGCTGCGCGTCACCCACATATCCCATTCCCGCACCACCCTGGCGGGTGCGATCATACCAGCACTAGTGCACCGGATCCCATCAAAACTCCGAAGTTAAGCGTGCTTGGGCGAGAGTAGTACTAGGATGGGTGACCTCCGGGAAGTCCTCGTGTTGCACCCCTTCCCCCCTTTTTTCTTGCCGTTCTCCGCCGAGTCCTCGTATTGCACCCCCTCCCCTTTTTTTGCCGTTCTCCGCCGACCCGTCGACCGTCCTGTGCATCGCCGGATGACGCCCGAAACGTGGTTTCAACCGCCGGTTCGGCCGTCTCCCTCCCGACCGGCTTAGCATAAGATAATTCAAAATGGTACCGTACCGTCCACGCAACGGTGCCCGCGCACCTTCTTCCCTTTTCTTTTCTCTTCGACGCGCAATCGTCCTGTTCCGATCATATTTATCTCGTCCCCGCCCGGTCCCACACCGAACCGGTTCCGTGTCGAAAACGGTTTCGCCCCACTCCGGGCTGCGCGTCACCCACATATCCCATTCCCGCACCACCCTGGCGGGTGCGATCATACCAGCACTAATGCACCGGATCCCATCAGAACTCCGAAGTTAAGCGTGCTTGGGCGAGAGTAGTACTAGGATGGGTGACCTCGGGAAGTCCTCGTGTTGCACCCCTTCCCCCCTTTTTTCTTGCCGTTCTCCGCCGAGTCCTCGTATTGCACCCCCTCCCCTTTTTTTGCCGTTCTCCGCCGACCCGTCGACCGTCCTGTGCATCGCCGGATGACGCCCGAAACGTGGTTTCAACCGCCGGTTCGGCCGTCTCCCTCCCGACCGGCTTAGCATAAGATAATTCAAAATGGTACCGTACCCGCCCCCGCAGCGGTGCCCGCGCACCTTCTTCCCTTTTCTTTTCTCTTCGACGCGCAATCGTCCTGTTCCGATCATATTTATCTCGTCCCCGCCCGGTCCCACACCGAACCGGTTCCGTGTCGAAAACGGTTTCGCCCCACTCCGGGCTGCGCGTCACCCACATATCCCATTCCCGCACCACCCTGGCGGGTGCGATCATACCAGCACTAGTGCACCGGATCCCATCGTAACTCCGAAGTTAAGCGTGCTTGGGCGAGAGTAGTACTAGGATGGGTGACCTCGGGAAGTCCTCGTGTTGCACCCCTTCCCCCCTTTTTTCTTGCCGTTCTCCGCCGAGTCCTCGTATTGCACCCCCTCCCCTTTTTTTGCCGTTCTCCGCCGACCCGTCGACCGTCCCACGCATCGCCCGGCGACGCCCGAAACGTGGGTTCAACCGCCGGGTCCGCCCGCTCCCTCCCGACCGGCTTAGCATAAGATAATTCAAAATGGTACCGTACCGTCCACGCAACGGTGCCCGCGCACCTTCTTCCCTTTTCTTTTCTCTTCGACGCGCAATCGTCCTGTTCCGATCATATTTATCTCGTCCCCGCCCGGTCCCACACCGAACCGGTTCCGTGTCGAAAACGGTTTCCCCCCACTCCGGGCTGCGCGTCACCCACATATCCCATTCCCGCACCACCCTGGCGGGTGCGATCATACCAGCACTAGTGCACCGGATCCCATCAGAACTCCGAAGTTAAGCGTGCTTGGGCGAGAGTAGTACTAGGATGGGTGACCTCTTGGGAAGTCCTCGTGTTGCACCCCTTCCCCCCCTTTTTTTCTTGCCGTTCTCCGCCGAGTCCTCGTATTGCACCCCCTCCCCTTTTTTTGCCGTTCTCCGCCGACCCGTCGACCGTCTCGGCCGTCTCCCTCCCGACCGGCTTAGCATAAGATAATTCAAAATGGTACCGTACCGTCCACAGCAACGGTGCCCGCGCACCTTCTTCCCTTTTCTTTTCTCTTCGACGCGCAATCGTCCTGTTCCGATCATATTTATCTCGTCCCCGCCCGGTCCCACACCGAACCGGTTCCGTGTCGAAAACGGTTTCGCCCCACTCCGGGCTGCGCGTCACCCACATATCCCATTCCCGCACCACCCTGGCGGGTGCGATCATACCAGCACTAGTGCACCGGATCCCATCATAACTCCGAAGTTAAGCGTGCTTGGGCGAGAGTAGTACTAGGATGGGTGACCTCGGGAAGTCCTCGTGTTGCACCCCTTCCCCCCTTTTTTTCTTGCCGTTCTCCGCCGAGTCCTCGTATTGCACCCCCTCCCCTTTTTTGCCGTTCTCCGCCGACCCGTCGACCGTCCTGTGCATCGCCGGATGACGCCCGAAACGTGGTTTCAACCGCCGGTTCGGCCGTCCCCCTCCCGACCGGCTTAGCATAAGATAATTCAAAATGGTACCGTACCGTCCACGCAACGGTGCCCGCGCACCTTCTTCCCTTTTCTTTTCTCTTCGACGCGCAATCGTCCTGTTCCGATCATATTTATCTCGTCCCCGCCCGGTCCCACACCGAACCGGTTCCGTGTCGAAAACGGTTTCGCCCCACTCCGGGCTGCGCGTCACCCACATATCCCATTCCCGCACCACCCTGGCGGGTGCGATCATACCAGCACTAGTGCACCGGATCCCATCAGAACTCCGAAGTTAAGCGTGCTTGGGCGAGAGTAGTACTAGGATGGGTGACCTCCTGGGGACGTCCTCGTGTTGCACCCCTTCCCCCCCTTTTTTTCTTGCCGTTCTCCGCCGAGTCCTCGTATTGCACCCCCTCCCCTTTTTTTGCCGTTCTCCGCCGACCCGTCGACCGTCCCCGGCATCGCCGGATGACGCCCGAAACGTGGTTTCAACCGCCGGTTCGGCCGTCTCCCTCCCGACCGCCTTAGCATAAGATAATTCAAAACGGTACCGTACCGTCCACAGCAACGGTGCCCGCGCACCTTCTTCCCTTTTCTTTTCTCTTCGACGCGCAATCGTCCTGTTCCGATCATATTTATCTCGTCCCCGCCCGGTCCCACACCGAACCGGTTCCGTGTCGAAAACGGTTTCGCCCCACTCCGGGCTGCGCGTCACCCACATATCCCATTCCCGCACCACCCTGGCGGGTGCGATCATACCAGCACTAGTGCACCGGATCCCATCAGAACTCCGAAGTTAAGCGTGCTTGGGCGAGAGTAGTACTAGGATGGGTGACCTCCGGGAAGTCCTCGTGTTGCACCCCTTCCCCCCTTTTTTTCTTGCCGTTCTCCGCCGAGTCCTCGTATTGCACCCCCTCCCCTTTTTTTGCCGTTCTCCGCCGACCCGTCGACCGTCCTGTGCATCGCCGGATGACGCCCGAAACGTGGTTTCAACCGCCGGTTCGGCCGTCTCCCTCCCGACCGGCTTAGCATAAGATAATTCAAAATGGTACCGTACCGTCCACGCAACGGTGCCCGCGCACCTTCTTCCCTTTTCTTTTCTCTTCGACGCGCAATCGTCCTGTTCCGATCATATTTATCTCGTCCCCGCCCGGTCCCACACCGAACCGGTTCCGTGTCGAAAACGGTTTCGCCCCACTCCGGGCTGCGCGTCACCCACATATCCCATTCCCGCACCACCCTGGCGGGTGCGATCATACCAGCACTAATGCACCGGATCCCATCAGGGAAGTCCTCGTGTTGCACCCCTTCCCCCCCCTTTTTTTCTTGCCGTTCTCCGCCGAGTCCTCGTATTGCACCCCCTCCCCTTTTTCTGCCGTTCGCCGCCGACCCGTCGACCTTCCCAGGCGCCGCCGGATCACCCCCGAAACGTGGATTCACCCGCCGGTTCGGCCGTCACCCTCCCGACCGGCTTAGCCTAAGATAATTCAAAATGGTACCGTACCGTCCACAGCACCGGTGCCCGCGCACCTTCTTCCCTTTTCTTTTCTCTTCGACGCGCAATCGTCCTGTTCCGATCATATTTATCTCGTCCCCGCCCGGTCCCACACCGAACCGGTTCCGTGTCGAAAACGGTTTCGCCCCACTCCGGGCTGCGCGTCACCCACATATCCCATTCCCGCACCACCCTGGCGGGTGCGATCATACCAGCACTAGTGCACCGGATCCCATCAGAACTCCGAAGTTAAGCGTGCTTGGGCGAGAGTAGTACTAGGATGGGTGACCTCCGGGGAAGTCCTCGTGTTGCACCCCTTCCCCCCTTTTTTTCTTGCCGTTCTCCGCCGAGTCCTCGTATTGCACCCCCTCCCCTTTTTTTGCCGTTCTCCGCCGACCCGTCGACCGTCCCAGGCATCGCCGGATGACGCCCGAAACGTGGTTTCAACCGCCGGTTCGGCCGTCTCCCTCCCGACCGGCTTAGCATAAGATAATTCAAAATGGTACCGTACCGTCCACAGCAACGGTGCCCGCGCACCTTCTTCCCTTTTCTTTTCTCTTCGACGCGCAATCGTCCTGTTCCGATCATATTTATCTCGTCCCCGCCCGGTCCCACACCGAACCGGTTCCGTGTCGAAAACGGTTTCGCCCCACTCCGGGCTGCGCGTCACCCACATATCCCATTCCCGCACCACCCTGGCGGGTGCGATCATACCAGCACTAATGCACCGGATCCCATCATAACTCCGAAGTTAAGCGTGCTTGGGCGAGAGTAGTACTAGGATGGGTGACCTCCGGGAAGTCCTCGTGTTGCACCCCTTCCCCCCTTTTTTCTTGCCGTTCTCCGCCGAGTCCTCGTATTGCACCCCCTCCCCTTTTTTTGCCGTTCTCCGCCGACCCGTCGACCGTCCTGTGCATCGCCGGATGACGCCCGAAACGTGGTTTCAACCGCCGGTTCGGCCGTCTCCCTCCCGACCGGCTTAGCATAAGATAATTCAAAATGGTACCGTACCGTCCACGCAACGGTGCCCGCGCACCTTCTTCCCTTTTCTTTTCTCTTCGACGCGCAATCGTCCTGTTCCGATCATATTTATCTCGTCCCCGCCCGGTCCCACACCGAACCGGTTCCGTGTCGAAAACGGTTTCGCCCCACTCCGGGCTGCGCGTCACCCACATATCCCATTCCCGCACCACCCTGGCGGGTGCGATCATACCAGCACTAGTGCACCGGATCCCATCAGAACTCCGAAGTTAGCGTCCTTGGGCGAGAGTAGTACTAGGATGGGTGACCTCCTGGGAAGTCCTCGTGTTGCACCCCCCTCCCCTTTTTTTGCCGTTCTCCGCCGACCCGTCGACCGTCCCAGGCATCGCCGGATGACGCCCGAAACGTGGTTTCAACCGCCGGTTCGGCCGTCTCCCTCCCGACCGGCTTAGCATAAGATAATTCAAAATGGTACCGGACCGTCCACGCAACGGTGCCCGCGCACCTTCTTCCCTTTTCTTTTCTCTTCGACGCGCAATCGTCCTGTTCCGATCATATTTATCTCGTCCCCGCCCGGTCCCACACCGAACCGGTTCCGTGTCGAAAACGGTTTCGCCCCACTCCGGGCTGCGCGTCACCCACATATCCCATTCCCGCACCACCCTGGCGGGTGCGATCATACCAGCACTAGTGCACCGGAACCCATCGTAACTCCGAAGTTAAGCGTGCTTGGGCGAGAGTAGTACTAGGATGGGTGACCTCCGGGAAGTCCTCGTGTTGCACCCCTTCCCCCCTTTTTTCTTGCCGTTCTCCGCCGAGTCCTCGTATTGCACCCCCTCCCCTTTTTTTGCCGTTCTCCGCCGACCAGTCGACCGTCCGAGGCATCGCCGGATGACGCCCGAAACGTGGTTTCAACCGCCGGTTCGGCCGTCTCCCTCCCGACCGGCTTAGCATAAGATAATTCAAAATGGTACCGTACCGTCCACAGCAACGGTGCCCGCGCACCTTCTTCCCTTTTCTTTTCTCTTCGACGCGCAATCGTCCTGTTCCGATCATATTTATCTCGTCCCCGCCCGGTCCCACACCGAACCGGTTCCGTGTCGAAAACGGTTTCGCCCCACTGCGGGCTGCGCGTCACCCACATCTCCCATTCCCCCACCACCCTGGCGGGTGCGAGCATACCAGCACTAGTGCACCGGATCCCATCAGAACTCCGAAGTTAAGCGTGCTTGGGCGAGAGTAGTACTAGGATGGGTGACCTCCTGGGAAGTCCTCGTGTTGCACCCCTTCCCCCCCCCTTTTTTTCTTGCCGTTCTCCGCCGAGTCCTCGTATTGCACCCCCTCCCCTTTTTTTCCCGTTCTCCGCCGACCCGTCGACCGTCCCAGGCATCGCCGGGTGACGCCCGAAACGTGGTTTCAACCGCCGGTTCGGCCGTCTCCCTCCCGACCGGCTTAGCATAAGATAATTCAAAATGGTACCGTACCGTCCACTGCAACGGTGCCCGCGCACCTTCTTCCCTTTTCTTTTCTCTTCGACGCGCAATCGTCCTGTTCCGATCATATTTATCTCGTCCCCGCCCGGTCCCACACCGAACCGGTTCCGTGTCGAAAACGGTTTCGCCCCACTCCGGGCTGCGCGTCACCCACATATCCCATTCCCGCACCACCCTGGCGGGTGCGATCATACCAGCACTAATGCACCGGATCCCATCAGAACTCCGAAGTTAAGCGTGCTTGGGCGAGAGTAGTACTAGGATGGGTGACCTCCTGGGAAGTCCTCGTGTTGCACCCCTTCCCCCCCTTTTTTTCTTGCCGTTCTCCGCCGAGTCCTCGTATTGCACCCCCTCCCCTTTTTTTGCCGTTCTCCGCCGACCCGTCGACCGTCCTGTGCATCGCCGGATGACGCCCGAAACGTGGTTTCAACCGCCGGTTCGGCCGTCTCCCTCCCGACCGGCTTAGCATAAGATAATTCAAAATGGTACCGTACCGTCCACGCAACGGTGCCCGCGCACCTTCTTCCCTTTTCTTTTCTCTTCGACGCGCAATCGTCCTGTTCCGATCATATTTATCTCGTCCCCGCCCGGTCCCACACCGAACCGGTTCCGTGTCGAAAACGGTTTCGCCCCACTCCGGGCTGCGCGTCACCCACATATCCCATTCCCGCACCACCCTGGCGGGCGCGATCATACCATCACTAATGCACCGGATCCCATCAGACCTCCGAAGTTAAGCGTGCTTGGGGGAGAGTAGTACTAGGATGGGTGACCTCTTGGGAAGTCCTCGTGTTGCACCCCTTCCCCCCCTTTTTTTCTTGCCGTTCTCCGCCGAGTCCTCGTATTGCACCCCCTCCCCTTTTTTTGCCGTTCTCCGCCGACCCGTCGACCGTCCCAGGCATCGCCGGATGACGCCCGAAACGTGGTTTCAACCGCCGGTTCGGCCGTCTCCCTCCCGACCGGCTTAGCATAAGATAATTCAAAATGGTACCGTACCGTCCACAACAACGGTGCCCGCGCACCTTCTTCCCTTTTCTTTTCTCTTCGACGCGCAATCGTCCTGTTCCGATCATATTTATCTCGTCCCCGCCCGGTCCCACACCGAACCGGTTCCGTGTCGAAAACGGTTTCGCCCCACTCCGGGCTGCGCGTCACCCACATATCCCATTCCCGCACCACCCTGGCGGGTGCGATCATACCAGCACTAATGCACCGGATCCCATCATAACTCCGAAGTTAAGCGTGCTTGGGCGAGAGTAGTACTAGGATGGGTGACCTCCTGGGAAGTCCTCGTGTTGCACCCCTTCCCCCCTTTTTTTCTTGCCGTTCTCCGCCGAGTCCTCGTATTGCACCCCCTCCCCTTTTTTTGCCGTTCTCCGCCGACCCGTCGACCGTCTCGGCCGTCTCCCTCCCGACCGGCTTAGCATAAGATAATTCAAAATGGTACCGTACCGTCCACAGCAACGGTGCCCGCGCACCTTCTTCCCTTTTCTTTTCTCTTCGACGCGCAATCGTCCTGTTCCGATCATATTTATCTCGTCCCCGCCCGGTCCCACACCGAACCGGTTCCGTGTCGAAAACGGTTTCGCCCCACTCCGGGCTGCGCGTCACCCACATATCCCATTCCCGCACCACCCTGGCGGGTGCGATCATACCAGCACTAGTGCACCGGATCCCATCAGAACTCCGAAGTTAAGCGTGCTTGGGCGAGAGTAGTACTAGGATGGGTGACCTCCTGGGAAGTCCTCGTGTTGCACCCCTTCCCCCCCTTTTTTCTTGCCGTTCTCCGCCGAGTCCTCGTATTGCACCCCCTCCCCTTTTTTTGCCGTTCTCCGCCGACCCGTCGACCGTCCCGGGCATCGCCGGATGACGCCCGAAACGTGGTTTCAACCGCCGGTTCGGCCGTCTCCCTCCCGACCGGCTTAGCATAAGATAATTCAAAATGGTACCGTCCCGTCCACAGCAACGGTGCCCGCGCACCTTCTTCCCTTTTCTTTTCTCTTCGACGCGCAATCGTCCTGTTCCGATCATATTTATCTCGTCCCCGCCCGGTCCCACACCGAACCGGTTCCGTGTCGAAAACGGTTTCGCCCCACTCCGGGCTGCGCGTCACCCACATATCCCATTCCCGCACCACCCTGGCGGGTGCGATCATACCAGCACTAGTGCACCGGATCCCATCATAACTCCGAAGTTAAGCGTGCTTGGGCGAGAGTAGTACTAGGATGGGTGACCTCCGGGAAGTCCTCGTGTTGCACCCCTTCCCCCCTTTTTTTCTTGCCGTTCTCCGCCGAGTCCTCGTATTGCACCCCCTCCCCTTTTTTTGCCGTTCTCCGCCGACCCGTCGACCGTCCTGTGCATCGCCGGATGACGCCCGAAACGTGGTTTCAACCGCCGGTTCGGCCGTCTCCCTCCCGACCGGCTTAGCATAAGATAATTCAAAATGGTACCGTCCCGTCCACGGCAACGGTGCCCGCGCACCTTCTTCCCTTTTCTTTTCTCTTCGACGCGCAATCGTCCTGTTCCGATCATATTTATCTCGTCCCCGCCCGGTCCCACACCGAACCGGTTCCGTGTCGAAAATGGTTTCGCCCCACTCCGGGCTGCGCGTCACCCACATATCCCATTCCCGCACCACCCTGGCGGGTGCGATCATACCAGCACTAGTGCACCGGATCCCATCAGAACTCCGAAGGTAAGCGTGCTTTGGCGAGAGAAGTACTAGGATGGGTGACCTCCGGGAAGTCCTCGTGTTGCACCCCTTCCCCCCTTTTTTTGCTTGCCGTTCTCCGCCGAGTCCTCGTATTGCACCCCCTCCCCTTTTTTTGCCGTCCTCCGCCGACCCGTCGCCCGTCCCAGGCATCGCCGGATGACGCCCGAAACGTGGTTTCACCCGCCGGTTCGGCCGTCTCCCTCCCGACCGGCTTAGCATAAGATAATTCAAAATGGTACCGTACCGTCCACAGCAACGGTGCCCGCGCACCTTCTTCCCTTTTCTTTTCTCTTCGACGCGCAATCGTCCTGTTCCGATCATATTTATCTCGTCCCCGCCCGGTCCCACACCGAACCGGTTCCGTGTCGAAAACGGTTTCGCCCCACTCCGGGCTGCGCGTCACCCACATATCCCATTCCCGCACCACCCTGGCGGGTGCGATCATACCAGCACTAGTGCACCGGATCCCATCAGAACTCCGAAGTTAAGCGTGCTTGGGCGAGAGTAGTACTAGGATGGGTGACCTCCTGGGAAGTCCTCGTGTTGCACCCCTTCCCCCCTTTTTTTCTTGCCGTTCTCCGCCGAGTCCTCGTATTGCACCCCCTCCCCTTTTTTTGCCGTTCTCCGCCGACCCGTCGACCGTCCTGTGCATCGCCGGATGAGGCGCGAAACGTGGTTTCAACCGCCGGTTCGGCCGTCTCCCTCCCGACCGGCTTAGCATAAGATAATTGAAAATGGTACCGTAGCGTCCACAGCAACGGTGCCCGCGCACCTTCTTCCCTTTTCTTTTCTCTTCGACGCGCAATCGTCCTGTTCCGATCATATTTATCTCGTCCCCGCCCGGTCCCACACCGAACCGGTTCCGTGTCGAAAACGGTTTCGCCCCACTCCGGGCTGCGCGTCACCCACATATCCCATTCCCGCACCACCCTGGCGGGTGCGATCATACCAGCACTAGTGCACCGGATCCCATCGTAACTCCGAAGTTAAGCGTGCTTGGGCGAGAGTAGTACTAGGATGGGTGACCTCCAGGGAAGTCCTCGTGTTGCACCCCTTCCCCCCTTTTTTTCTTGCCGTTCTCCGCCGAGTCCTCGTATTGCACCCCCTCCCCTTTTTTTGCCGTTCTCCGCCGACCCGTCGACCGTCCCAGGCATCGCCGGATGACGCCCGAAACGTGGTTTCAACCGCCGGTTCGGCCGTCTCCCTCCCGACCGGCTTAGCATAAGATAATTCAAAATGGTACCGTACCGTCCACCGCAACGGTGCCCGCGCACCTTCTTCCCTTTTCTTTTCTCTTCGACGCGCAATCGTCCTGTTCCGATCATATTTATCTCGTCCCCGCCCGGTCCCACACCGAACCGGTTCCGTGTCGAAAACGGTTTCGCCCCACTCCGGGCTGCGCGTCACCCACATATCCCATTCCCGCACCACCCTGGCGGGTGCGATCATACCAGCACTAGTGCACCGGATCCCATCAGAACTCCGAAGTTAAGCGTGCTTGGGCGAGAGTAGTACTAGGATGGGTGACCTCCTGGGAAGTCCTCGTGTTGCACCCCTTCCCCCCCTTTTTTTCTTGCCGTTCTCCGCCGAGTCCTCGTATTGCACCCCCTCCCCTTTTTTTGCCGTTCTCCGCCGACCCGTCGACCGTCCCAGGCATCGCCGGATGACGCCCGAAACGTGGTTTCAACCGCCGGTTCGGCCGTCTCCCTCCCGACCGGCTTAGCATAAGATAATTCAAAATGGTACCGTACCGTCCACAGCAACGGTGCCCGCGCACCTTCTTCCCTTTTCTTTTCTCTTCGACGCGCAATCGTCCTGTTCCGATCATATTTATCTCGTCCCCGCCCGGTCCCACACCGAACCGGTTCCGTGTCGAAAACGGTTTCGCCCCACTCCGGGCTGCGCGTCACCCACATATCCCATTCCCGCACCACCCTGGCGGGTGCGATCATACCAGCACTAGTGCACCGGATCCCATCAAAACTCCGAAGTTAAGCGGGCTTGGGCGAGAGGAGTACTAGGATGGGTGACCTCCTGGAAGTCCTCGTGTTGCACCCCTTCCCCCCTTTTTTTCTTGCCGTTCTCCGCCGAGTCCTCGTATTGCACCCCCTCCCCTTTTTTTGCCGTTCTCCGCCGACCCGTCGACCGTCCCAGGCATCGCCGGATGACGCCCGAAACGTGGTTTCAACCGCCGGTTCGGCCGTCTCCCTCCCGACCGGCTTAGCATAAGATAATTCAAAATGGTACCGTACCGTCCACAGCAACGGTGCCCGCGCACCTTCTTCCCTTTTCTTTTCTCTTCGACGCGCAATCGTCCTGTTCCGATCATATTTATCTCGTCCCCGCCCGGTCCCACACCGAACCGGTTCCGTGTCGAAAACGGTTTCGCCCCACTCCGGGCTGCGCGTCACCCACATATCCCATTCCCGCACCACCCTGGCGGGTGCGATCATACCAGCACTAGTGCACCGGATCCCATCAGAACTCCGAAGTTAAGCGTGCTTGGGCGAGAGTAGTACTAGGATGGGTGACCTCGCGGGAAGTCCTCGTGTTGCACCCCTTCCCCCCTTTTCTCTTGCCGTTCTCCGCCGAGTCCTCGTATTGCACCCCCTCCCCTTTTTTTGCCGTTCTCCGCCGACCCGTCGACCGTCCCAGGCATCGCCGGATGACGCCCGAAACGTGGTTTCAACCGCCGGTTCGGCCGTCTCCCTCCCGACCGGCTTAGCATAAGATAATTCAAAATGGTACCGTACCGTCCACAGCAACGGTGCCCGCGCACCTTCTTCCCTTTTCTTTTCTCTTCGACGCGCAATCGTCCTGTTCCGATCATATTTATCTCGTCCCCGCCCGGTCCCACACCGAACCGGTTCCGTGTCGAAAACGGTTTCGCCCCACTCCGGGCTGCGCGTCACCCACATATCCCATTCCCGCACCACCCTGGCGGGTGCGATCATACCAGCACTAGTGCACCGGATCCCATCAGAACTCCGAAGTTAAGCGTGCTTGGGCGAGAGTAGTACTAGGATGGGTGACCTCCTGGGAAGTCCTCGTGTTGCACCCCTTCCCCCCCCTTTTTTTCTTGCCGTTCTCCGCCGAGTCCTCGTATTGCACCCCCTCCCCTTTTTTTGCCGTTCTCCGCCGACCCGTCGACCGTCCCAGGCATCGCCGGATGACGCCCGAAACGTGGTTTCAACCGCCGGTTCGGCCGTCTCCCTCCCGACCGGCTTAGCATAAGATAATTCAAAATGGTACCGTACCGTCCACAGCAACGGTGCCCGCGCACCTTCTTCCCTTTTCTTTTCTCTTCGACGCGCAATCGTCCTGTTCCGATCATATTTATCTCGTCCCCGCCCGGTCCCACACCGAACCGGTTCCGTGTCGAAAACGGTTTCGCCCCACTCCGGGCTGCGCGTCACCCACATATCCCATTCCCGCACCACCCTGGCGGGTGCGATCATACCAGCACTAGTGCACCGGATCCCATCAGAACTCCGAAGTTAAGCGTGCTTGGGCGAGAGTAGTACTAGGATGGGTGACCTCCTGGGAAGTCCTCGTGTTGCACCCCTTCCCCCCTTTTTTTCTTGCCGTTCTCCGCCGAGTCCTCGTATTGCACCCCCTCCCCTTTTTTTGCCGTTCTCCGCCGACCCGTCGACCGTCCCAGGCATCGCCGGATGACGCCCGAAACGTGGTTTCAACCGCCGGTTCGGCCGTCTCCCTCCCGACCGGCTTAGCATAAGATAATTCAAAATGGTACCGTACCGTCCACAGCAACGGTGCCCGCGCACCTTCTTCCCTTTTCTTTTCTCTTCGACGCGCAATCGTCCTGTTCCGATCATATTTATCTCGTCCCCGCCCGGTCCCACACCGAACCGGTTCCGTGTCGAAAACGGTTTCGCCCCACTCCGGGCTGCGCGTCACCCACATATCCCATTCCCGCACCACCCTGGCGGGTGCGATCATACCAGCACTAGTGCACCGGATCCCATCAGAACTCCGAAGTTAAGCGTGCTTGGGCGAGAGTAGTACTAGGATGGGTGACCTCCTGGGAAGTCCTCGTGTTGCACCCCTTCCCCCCCTTTTTTTCTTGCCGTTCTCCGCCGAGTCCTCGTATTGCACCCCCTCCCCTTTTTTTGCCGTTCTCCGCCGACCCGTCGACCGTCCCAGGCATCGCCGGATGACGCCCGAAACGTGGTTTCAACCGCCGGTTCGGCCGTCTCCCTCCCGACCGGCTTAGCATAAGATAATTCAAAATGGTACCGTACCGTCCACAGCAACGGTGCCCGCGCACCTTCTTCCCTTTTCTTTTCTCTTCGACGCGCAATCGTCCTGTTCCGATCATATTTATCTCGTCCCCGCCCGGTCCCACACCGAACCGGTTCCGTGTCGAAAACGGTTTCGCCCCACTCCGGGCTGCGCGTCACCCACATATCCCATTCCCGCACCACCCTGGCGGGTGCGATCATACCAGCACTAGTGCACCGGATCCCATCAGAACTCCGAAGTTAAGCGTGCTTGGGCGAGAGTAGTACTAGGATGGGTGACCTCCTGGGAAGTCCTCGTGTTGCACCCCTTCCCCCCTTTTTTTCTTGCCGTTCTCCGCCGAGTCCTCGTATTGCACCCCCCTCCCCTTTTTTTGCCGTTCTCCGCCGACCCGTCGACCGTCCCAGGCATCGCCGGATGACGCCCGAAACGTGGTTTCAACCGCCGGTTCGGCCGTCTCCCTCCCGACCGGCTTAGCATAAGATAATTCAAAATGGTACCGTACCGTCCACAGCAACGGTGCCCGCGCACCTTCTTCCCTTTTCTTTTCTCTTCGACGCGCAATCGTCCTGTTCCGATCATATTTATCTCGTCCCCGCCCGGTCCCACACCGAACCGGTTCCGTGTCGAAAACGGTTTCGCCCCACTCCGGGCTGCGCGTCACCCACATATCCCATTCCCGCACCACCCTGGCGGGTGCGATCATACCAGCACTAGTGCACCGGATCCCATCAGAACTCCGAAGTTAAGCGTGCTTGGGCGAGAGTAGTACTAGGATGGGTGACCTCTTGGAAGTCCTCGTGTTGCACCCCTTCCCCCCTTTTTTCTTGCCGTTCTCCGCCGAGTCCTCGTATTGCACCCCCTCCCCTTTTTTTGCCGTTCTCCGCCGACCCGTCGACCGTCCCAGGCATCGCCGGATGACGCCCGAAACGTGGTTTCAACCGCCGGTTCGGCCGTCTCCCTCCCGACCGGCTTAGCATAAGATAATTCAAAATGGTACCGTACCGTCCACAGCAACGGTGCCCGCGCACCTTCTTCCCTTTTCTTTTCTCTTCGACGCGCAATCGTCCTGTTCCGATCATATTTATCTCGTCCCCGCCCGGTCCCACACCGAACCGGTTCCGTGTCGAAAACGGTTTCGCCCCACTCCGGGCTGCGCGTCACCCACATATCCCATTCCCGCACCACCCTGGCGGGTGCGATCATACCAGCACTAGTGCACCGGATCCCATCAGAACTCCGAAGTTAAGCGTGCTTGGGCGAGAGTAGTACTAGGATGGGTGACCTCCTGGAAGTCCTCGTGTTGCACCCCTCCCCCCCTTTTTTTCTTGCCGTTCTCCGCCGAGTCCTCGTATTGCACCCCCCTCCCCTTTTTTTGCCGTTCTCCGCCGCCCCGTCGACCGTCCCGGGCACCGCCGGATGACGCCCGAAACGTGGTTTCAACCGCCGGTTCGGCCGTCTCCCTCCCGACCGGCTTAGCATAAGATAATTCAAAATGGTACCGTACCGTCCACAGCAACGGTGCCCGCGCACCTTCTTCCCTTTTCTTTTCTCTTCGACGCGCAATCGTCCTGTTCCGATCATATTTATCTCGTCCCCGCCCGGTCCCACACCGAACCGGTTCCGTGTCGAAAACGGTTTCGCCCCACTCCGGGCTGCGCGTCACCCACATATCCCATTCCCGCACCACCCTGGCGGGTGCGATCATACCGGCACTAGTGCACCGGATCCCATCGAACTCCGAAGTTAAGCGTGCTTGGGCGAGAGTAGTACTAGGATGGGTGCCCTCCTGGGCAGTCCTCCTCTTGCACCCCTTCCCCCCCCTTTTTTTCTTGCCGTTCTCCGCCGAGTCCTCGTCTTGCACCCCCCTCCCCTTTTTTTGCCGTCCTCCGCCGACCCGTCGACCGTCCCAGGCATCGCCGGATGACGCCCGAAACGTGGTTTCAACCGCCGGTTCGGCCGTCTCCCTCCCGACCGGCTTAGCATAAGATAATTCAAAATGGTACCGTACCGTCCACAGCAACGGTGCCCGCGCACCTTCTTCCCTTTTCTTTTCTCTTCGACGCGCAATCGTCCTGTTCCGATCATATTTATCTCGTCCCCGCCCGGTCCCACACCGAACCGGTTCCGTGTCGAAAACGGTTTCGCCCCACTCCGGGCTGCGCGTCACCCACATATCCCATTCCCGCACCACCCTGGCGGGTGCGATCATACCAGCACTAGTGCACCGGATCCCATCAGAACTCCGAAGTTAAGCGTGCTTGGGCGAGAGTAGTACTAGGATGGGTGACCTCGTGGGAAGTCCTCGTGTTGCACCCCTTCCCCCCTTTTTTTTCTTGCCGTTCTCCGCCGAGTCCTCGTATTGCACCCCCTCCCCTTTTTTTGCCGTTCTCCGCCGACCCGTCGACCGTCCCAGGCATCGCCGGATGACGCCCGAAACGTGGTTTCAACCGCCGGTTCGGCCGTCTCCCTCCCGACCGGCTTAGCATAAGATAATTCAAAATGGTACCGTACCGTCCACAGCAACGGTGCCCGCGCACCTTCTTCCCTTTTCTTTTCTCTTCGACGCGCAATCGTCCTGTTCCGATCATATTTATCTCGTCCCCGCCCGGTCCCACACCGAACCGGTTCCGTGTCGAAAACGGTTTCGCCCCACTCCGGGCTGCGCGTCACCCACATATGCCATTCCCGCACCACCCTGGCGGGTGCGATCATACCAGCACTAATGCACCGGATCCCATCAGAACTCCGAAGTTAAGCGTGCTTGGGCGAGAGTAGTACTAGGATGGGTGACCTCTTGGGAAGTCCTCGTGTTGCACCCCTTCCCCCCCCTTTTTTTCTTGCCGTTCTCCGCCGAGTCCTCGTATTGCACCCCCCTCCCCTTTTTTTGCCGTTCTCCGCCGACCCGTCGACCGTCCCAGGCATCGCCGGATGACGCCCGAAACGTGGTTTCAACCGCCGGTTCGGCCGTCTCCCTCCCGACCGGCCTAGCATAAGATAATTCAAAATGGTCCCGTACCGCCCACAGCAACGGTGCCCGCGCACCTTCTTCCCTTTTCTTTTCTCTTCGACGCGCAATCGTCCTGTTCCGATCATATTTATCTCGTCCCCGCCCGGTCCCACACCGAACCGGTTCCGTGTCGAAAACGGTTTCGCCCCACTCCGGGCTGCGCGTCACCCACATATCCCATTCCCGCACCACCCTGGCGGGTGCGATCATACCAGCACTAGTGCACCGGATCCCATCAGAACTCCGAAGTTAAGCGTGCTTGGGCGAGAGTAGTACTAGGATGGGTGACCTCCTGGGAAGTCCTCGTGTTGCACCCCTTCCCCCCCTTCTTTTTTTCTTGCCGTTCTCCGCCGAGTCCTCGTATTGCACCCCCTCCCCTTTTTTTGCCGTTCTCCGCCGACCCGTCGACCGTCCCAGGCATCGCCGGATGACGCCCGAAACGTGGTTTCAACCGCCGGTTCGGCCGTCTCCCTCCCGACCGGCTTAGCATAAGATAATTCAAAATGGTACCGTACCGTCCACAGCAACGGTGCCCGCGCACCTTCTTCCCTTTTCTTTTCTCTTCGACGCGCAATCGTCCTGTTCCGATCATATTTATCTCGTCCCCGCCCGGTCCCACACCGAACCGGTTCCGTGTCGAAAACGGTTTCGCCCCACTCCGGGCTGCGCGTCACCCACATATCCCATTCCCGCACCACCCTGGCGGGTGCGATCATACCAGCACTAGTGCACCGGATCCCATCAGAACTCCGAAGTTAAGCGTGCTTGGGCGAGAGTAGTACTAGGATGGGTGACCTCTTGGGAAGTCCTCGTGTTGCACCCCTTCCCCCCTTTTTTTCTTGCCGTTCTCCGCCGAGTCCTCGTATTGCACCCCCCTCCCCTTTTTTTGCCGTTCTCCGCCGACCCGTCGACCGTCCCAGGCATCGCCGGATGACGCCCGAAACGTGGTTTCAACCGCCGGTTCGGCCGTCTCCCTCCCGACCGGCTTAGCATAAGATAATTCAAAATGGTACCGTACCGTCCACGGCAACGGTGCCCGCGCACCTTCTTCCCTTTTCTTTTCTCTTCGACGCGCAATCGTCCTGTTCCGATCATATTTATCTCGTCCCCGCCCGGTCCCACACCGAACCGGTTCCGTGTCGAAAACGGTTTCGCCCCACTCCGGGCTGCGCGTCACCCACATATCCCATTCCCGCACCACCCTGGCGGGTGCGATCATACCAGCACTAGTGCACCGGATCCCATCAGAACTCCGAAGTTAAGCGTGCTTGGGCGAGAGTAGTACTAGGATGGGTGACCTCCTGGGAAGTCCTCGTGTTGCACCCCTTCCCCCCCTTTTTTCTTGCCGTTCTCCGCCGAGTCCTCGTATTGCACCCCCCTCCCCTTTTTTTGCCGTTCTCCGCCGACCCGTCGACCGTCCCAGGCATCGCCGGATGACGCCCGAAACGTGGTTTCAACCGCCGGTTCGGCCGTCTCCCTCCCGACCGGCTTAGCATAAGATAATTCAAAATGGTACCGTACCGTCCACAGCAACGGTGCCCGCGCACCTTCTTCCCTTTTCTTTTCTCTTCGACGCGCAATCGTCCTGTTCCGATCATATTTATCTCGTCCCCGCCCGGTCCCACACCGAACCGGTTCCGTGTCGAAAACGGTTTCGCCCCACTCCGGGCTGCGCGTCACCCACATATCCCATTCCCGCACCACCCTGGCGGGTGCGATCATACCAGCACTAGTGCACCGGATCCCATCAGAACTCCGAAGTTAAGCGTGCTTGGGCGAGAGTAGTACTAGGATGGGTGACCTCCTGGGAAGTCCTCGTGTTGCACCCCTTCCCCCCTTTTTTTCTTGCCGTTCTCCGCCGAGTCCTCGTATTGCACCCCCCTCCCCTTTTTTGCCGTTCTCCGCCGACCCGTCGACCGTCCCAGGCATCGCCGGATGACGCCCGAAACGTGGTTTCAACCGCCGGTTCGGCCGTCTCCCTCCCGACCGGCTTAGCATAAGATAATTCAAAATGGTACCGTACCGTCCACAGCAACGGTGCCCGCGCACCTTCTTCCCTTTTCTTTTCTCTTCGACGCGCAATCGTCCTGTTCCGATCATATTTATCTCGTCCCCGCCCGGTCCCACACCGAACCGGTTCCGTGTCGAAAACGGTTTCGCCCCACTCCGGGCTGCGCGTCACCCACATATCCCATTCCCGCACCACCCTGGCGGGTGCGATCATACCAGCACTAGTGCACCGGATCCCATCAGAACTCCGAAGTTAAGCGTGCTTGGGCGAGAGTAGTACTAGGATGGGTGACCTCCTGGGAAGTCCTCGTGTTGCCCCCCTTCCCCCCCCCTTTTTTTCTTGCCGTTCTCCGCCGAGTCCTCGTATTGCACCCCCTCCCCTTTTTTGCCGTTCTCCGCCGACCCGTCGACCGTCCCAGGCATCGCCGGATGACGCCCGAAACGTGGTTTCAACCGCCGGTTCGGCCGTCTCCCTCCCGACCGGCTTAGCATAAGATAATTCAAAATGGTACCGTACCGTCCACAGCAACGGTGCCCGCGCACCTTCTTCCCTTTTCTTTTCTCTTCGGCGCGCAATCGTCCTGTTCCGATCATATTTATCTCGTCCCCGCCCGGTCCCACACCGAACCGGTTCCGTGTCGAAAACGGTTTCGCCCCACTCCGGGCTGCGCGTCACCCACATATCCCATTCCCGCACCACCCTGGCGGGTGCGATCATACCAGCACTAATGCACCGGATCCCATCAGAACTCCGAAGTTAAGCGTGCTTGGGCGAGAGTAGTACTAGGATGGGTGACCTCCTGGGAAGTCCTCGTGTTGCACCCCTTCCCCCCTTTTTTTCTTGCCGTTCTCCGCCGAGTCCTCGTATTGCACCCCCCTCCCCTTTTTTTGCCGTTCTCCGCCGACCCGTCGACCGTCCCAGGCATCGCCGGATGACGCCCGAAACGTGGTTTCAACCGCCGGTTCGGCCGTCTCCCTCCCGACCGGCTTAGCATAAGATAATTCAAAATGGTACCGTACTGTCCACAGCAACGGTGCCCGCGCACCTTCTTCCCTTTTCTTTTCTCTTCGACGCGCAATCGTCCTGTTCCGATCATATTTATCTCGTCCCCGCCCGGTCCCACACCGAACCGGTTCCGTGTCGAAAACGGTTTCGCCCCACTGCGGGCTGCGCGTCACCCACATATCCCATTCCCGCACCACCCCGGCGGGTGCGATCATACCAGCACTAGTGCACCGGATCCCATCAGAACTCCGAAGTTAAGCGTGCTTGGGCGAGAGTAGTACTAGGATGGGTGACCTCCTGGGAAGTCCTCGTGTTGCACCCCCCGTTCTCCGCCGAGTCCTCGTATTGCACCCCCTCCCCTTTTTTTGCCGTTCTCCGCCGACCCGTCGACCGTCCCAGGCATCGCCGGATGACGCCCGAAACGTGGTTTCAACCGCCGGTTCGGCCGTCTCCCTCCCGACCGGCTTAGCATAAGATAATTCAAAATGGTACCGTACCGTCCACAGCAACGGTGCCCGCGCACCTTCTTCCCTTTTCTTTTCTCTTCGACGCGCAATCGTCCTATTCCGATCATATTTATCTCGTCCCCGCCCGGTCCCACACCGAACCGGTTCCGTGTCGAAAACGGTTTCGCCCCACTCCGGGCTGCGCGTCACCCACATATCCCATTCCCGCACCACCCTGGCGGGTGCGATCATACCAGCACTAGTGCACCGGATCCCATCAGAACTCCGAAGTTAAGCGTGCTTGGGCGAGAGTAGTACTAGGATGGGTGACCTCTGGGAAGTCCTCGTGTTGCACCCCTTCCCCCCTTTTTTCTTGCCGTTCTCCGCCGAGTCCTCGTATTGCACCCCCCTCCCCTTTTTTGCCGTTCTCCGCCGACCCGTCGACCGTCCCAGGCATCGCCGGATGACGCCCGAAACGTGGTTTCAACCGCCGGTTCGGCCGTCTCCCTCCCGACCGGCTTAGCATAAGATAATTCAAAATGGTACCGTACCGTCCACGGCAACGGTGCCCGCGCACCTTCTTCCCTTTTCTTTTCTCTTCGACGCGCAATCGTCCTGTTCCGATCATATTTATCTCGTCCCCGCCCGGTCCCACACCGAACCGGTTCCGTGTCGAAAACGGTTTCGCCCCACTCCGGGCTGCGCGTCACCCACATATCCCATTCCCGCACCACCCTGGCGGGTGCGATCATACCAGCACTAGTGCACCGGATCCCATCAGAACTCCGAAGTTAAGCGTGCTTGGGCGAGAGTAGTACTAGGATGGGTGACCTCCTGGGAAGTCCTCGTGTTGCACCCCTTCCCCCCCTTTTTTTCTTGCCGTTCTCCGCCGAGTCCTCGTATTGCACCCCCCTCCCCTTTTTTTGCCGTTCTCCGCCGACCCGTCGACCGTCCCAGGCATCGCCGGATGACGCCCGAAACGTGGTTTCAACCGCCGGTTCGGCCGTCTCCCTCCCGACCGGCTTAGCATAAGATAATTCAAAATGGTACCGTACCGTCCACAGCAACGGTGCCCGCGCACCTTCTTCCCTTTTCTTTTCTCTTCGACGCGCAATCGTCCTGTTCCGATCATATTTATCTCGTCCCCGCCCGGTCCCACACCGAACCGGTTCCGTGTCGAAAACGGTTTCGCCCCACTGCGGGCTGCGCGTCACCCACATATCCCATTCCCGCACCACCCTGGCGGGTGCGATCATACCAGCACTAGTGCACCGGATCCCATCAGAACTCCGAAGTTAAGCGTGCTTGGGCGAGAGTAGTACTAGGATGGGTGACCTCCTGGGAAGTCCTCGTGTTGCACCCCTTCCCCCCCTTTTTTTCTTGCCGTTCTCCGCCGAGTCCTCGTATTGCACCCCCCTCCCCTTTTTTGCCGTTCTCCGCCGACCCGTCGACCGTCCCAGGCATCGCCGGATGACGCCCGAAACGTGGTTTCAACCGCCGGTTCGGCCGTCTCCCTCCCGACCGGCTTAGCATAAGATAATTCAAAATGGTACCGTACCGTCCACCGCAACGGTGCCCGCGCACCTTCTTCCCTTTTCTTTTCTCTTCGACGCGCAATCGTCCTGTTCCGATCATATTTATCTCGTCCCCGCCCGGTCCCACACCGAACCGGTTCCGTGTCGAAAACGGTTTCGCCCCACTGCGGGCTGCGCGTCACCCACATATCCCATTCCCGCACCACCCTGGCGGGTGCGATCATACCAGCACTAGTGCACCGGATCCCATCAGAACTCCGAAGTTAAGCGTGCTTGGGCGAGAGTAGTACTAGGATGGGTGACCTCCTGGGAAGTCCTCGTGTTGCACCCCTTCCCCCCCTTTTTTTCTTGCCGTTCTCCGCCGAGTCCTCGTATTGCACCCCCCTCCCCTTTTTTGCCGTTCTCCGCCGACCCGTCGACCGTCCCAGGCATCGCCGGATGACGCCCGAAACGTGGTTTCAACCGCCGGTTCGGCCGTCTCCCTCCCGACCGGCTTAGCATAAGATAATTCAAAATGGTACCGTACCGTCCACAGCAACGGTGCCCGCGCACCTTCTTCCCTTTTCTTTTCTCTTCGACGCGCAATCGTCCTGTTCCGATCATATTTATCTCGTCCCCGCCCGGTCCCACACCGAACCGGTTCCGTGTCGAAAACGGTTTCGCCCCACTCCGGGCTGCGCGTCACCCACATATCCCATTCCCGCACCACCCTGGCGGGTGCGATCATACCAGCACTAATGCACCGGATCCCATCAGAACTCCGAAGTTAAGCGTGCTTGGGCGAGAGTAGTACTAGGATGGGTGACCTCCTGGGAAGTCCTCGTGTTGCACCCCTTCCCCCCCTTTTTTCTTGCCGTTCTCCGCCGAGTCCTCGTATTGCACCCCCCTCCCCTTTTTTTGCCGTTCTCCGCCGACCCGTCGACCGTCCCAGGCATCGCCGGATGACGCCCGAAACGTGGTTTCAACCGCCGGTTCGGCCGTCTCCCTCCCGACCGGCTTAGCATAAGATAATTCAAAATGGTACCGTACCGTCCACAGCAACGGTGCCCGCGCACCTTCTTCCCTTTTCTTTTCTCTTCGACGCGCAATCGTTCTGTTCCGATCATATTTATCTCGTCCCCGTCCGGTCCCACACCGAACCGGTTCCATGTCGAAAACGGTTTCGCCCCACTCCGGGCCGCGCGTCACCCACATATCCCATTCCCGCACCACCCTGGCGGGTGCGATCATACCAGCACTAGTGCACCGGATCCCATCAGAACTCCGAAGTTAAGCGTGCTTGGGCGAGAGTAGTACTAGGATGGGTGACCTCCTGGGAAGTCCTCGTGTTGCACCCCTTCCCCCCTTTTTTTCTTGCCGTTCTCCGCCGAGTCCTCGTATTGCACCCCCCTCCCCTTTTTTTGCCGTTCTCCGCCGACCCGTCGACCGTCCCAGGCATCGCCGGATGACGCCCGAAACGTGGTTTCAACCGCCGGTTCGGCCGTCTCCCTCCCGACCGGCTTAGCATAAGATAATTCAAAATGGTACCGTACCGTCCACAGCAACGGTGCCCGCGCACCTTCTTCCCTTTTCTTTTCTCTTCGACGCGCAATCGTCCTGTTCCGATCATATTTATCTCGTCCCCGCCCGGTCCCACACCGAACCGGTTCCGTGTCGAAAACGGTTTCGCCCCACTCCGGGCTGCGCGTCACCCACATATCCCATTCCCGCACCACCCTGGCGGGTGCGATCATACCAGCACTAGTGCACCGGATCCCATCAGAACTCCGAAGTTAAGCGTGCTTGGGCGAGAGTAGTACTAGGATGGGTGACCTCCTGGGAAGTCCTCGTGTTGCACCCCTTCCCCCCTTTTTTCTTGCCGTTCTCCGCCGAGTCCTCGTATTGCCCCCCCCTCCCCTTTTTTTGCCGTTCTCCGCCGACCCGTCGACCGTCCCAGGCATCGCCGGATGACGCCCGAAACGTGGTTTCAACCGCCGGTTCGGCCGTCTCCCTCCCGACCGGCTTAGCATAAGATAATTCAAAATGGTACCGTACCGTCCACAGCAACGGTGCCCGCGCACCTTCTTCCCTTTTCTTTTCTCTTCGACGCGCAATCGTCCTGTTCCGATCATATTTATCTCGTCCCCGCCCGGTCCCACACCGAACCGGTTCCGTGTCGAAAACGGTTTCGCCCCACTCCGGGCTGCGCGTCACCCACATATCCCATTCCCGCACCACCACGGCGGGTGCGATCATACCGGCACTAGTGCACCGGATCCCATCGAACTCCGAAGTTAAGCGTGCTTGGGCGAGAGTAGTACTAGGATGGGTGACCTCTGGGAAGTCCTCGTGTTGCACCCCTTCCCCCCTTTTTTCTTGCCGTTCTCCGCCGAGTCCTCGTATTGCACCCCCTCCCCTTTTTTTGCCGTTCTCCGCCGACCCGTCGACCGTCCCAGGCATCGCCGGATGACGCCCGAAACGTGGTTTCAACCGCCGGTTCGGCCGTCTCCCTCCCGACCGGCTTAGCATAAGATAATTCAAAATGGTACCGTACCGTCCACAGCAACGGTGCCCGCGCACCTTCTTCCCTTTTCTTTTCTCTTCGACGCGCAATCGTCCTGTTCCGATCATATTTATCTCGTCCCCGCCCGGTCCCACACCGAACCGGTTCCGTGTCGAAAACGGTTTCGCCCCACTCCGGGCTGCGCGTCACCCACATATCCCATTCCCGCACCACCCTGGCGGGTGCGATCATACCAGCACTAGTGCACCGGATCCCATCAGAACTCCGAAGTTAAGCGTGCTTGGGCGAGAGTAGTACTAGGATGGGTGACCTCCTGGGAAGTCCTCGTGTTGCACCCCTTCCCCCCCTTTTTTTCTTGCCGTTCTCCGCCGAGTCCTCGTATTGCACCCCCCTCCCCTTTTTTTGCCGTTCTCCGCCGACCCGTCGACCGTCCCAGGCATCGCCGGATGACGCCCGAAACGTGGTTTCAACCGCCGGTTCGGCCGTCTCCCTCCCGACCGGCTTAGCATAAGATAATTCAAAATGGTACCGTACCGTCCACAGCCACGGTGCCCGCGCACCTTCTTCCCTTTTCTTTTCTCTTCGACGCGCAATCGTCCTGTTCCGATCATATTTATCTCGTCCCCGCCCGGTCCCACACCGAACCGGTTCCGTGTCGAAAACGGTTTCGCCCCACTCCGGGCTGCGCGTCACCCACATATCCCATTCCCGCACCACCCTGGCGGGTGCGATCATACCAGCACTAGTGCACCGGATCCCATCAGAACTCCGAAGTTAAGCGTGCTTGGGCGAGAGTAGTACTAGGATGGGTGACCTCCTGGGAAGTCCTCGTGTTGCACCCCTTCCCCCCTTTTTTTCTTGCCGTTCTCCGCCGAGTCCTCGTATTGCACCCCCCTCCCCTTTTTTTGCCGTTCTCCGCCGACCCGTCGACCGTCCCAGGCATCGCCGGATGACGCCCGAAACGTGGTTTCAACCGCCGGTTCGGCCGTCTCCCTCCCGACCGGCTTAGCATAAGATAATTCAAAATGGTACCGTACCGTCCACAGCAACGGTGCCCGCGCACCTTCTTCCCTTTTCTTTTCTCTTCGACGCGCAATCGTCCTGTTCCGATCATATTTATCTCGTCCCCGCCCGGTCCCACACCGAACCGGTTCCGTGTCGAAAACGGTTTCGCCCCACTCCGGGCTGCGCGTCACCCACATATCCCATTCCCGCACCACCCTGGCGGGTGCGATCATACCAGCACTAATGCACCGGATCCCATCAGAACTCCGAAGTTAAGCGTCCTTGGGCGAGAGTAGTACTAGGATGGGTGACCTCCTGGGAAGTCCTCGTGTTGCACCCCCCTCCCCTTTTTTTGCCGTTCTCCGCCGACCCGTCGACCGTCCCAGGCATCGCCGGATGACGCCCGAAACGTGGTTTCAACCGCCGGTTCGGCCGTCTCCCTCCCGACCGGCTTAGCATAAGATAATTCAAAATGGTACCGTACCGTCCACAGCAACGGTGCCCGCGCACCTTCTTCCCTTTTCTTTTCTCTTCGACGCGCAATCGTCCTGTTCCGATCATATTTATCTCGTCCCCGCCCGGTCCCACACCGAACCGGTTCCGTGTCGAAAACGGTTTCGCCCCACCGCGGGCTGCGCGTCACCCACATATCCCATTCCCGCACCACCCTGGCGGGTGCGATCATACCGGCACTAGTGCACCGGATCCCATCAGAACTCCGAAGTTAAGCGTGCTTGGGCGAGAGTAGTACTAGGATGGGTGACCTCCTGGGAAGTCCTCGTTTCTCCGCCGAGTCCTCGTATTGCACCCCCCTCCCCTTTTTTTGCCGTTCTCCGCCGACCCGTCGACCGTCCCAGGCATCGCCGGATGACGCCCGAAACGTGGTTTCAACCGCCGGTTCGGCCGTCTCCCTCCCGACCGGCTTAGCATAAGATAATTCAAAATGGTACCGTACCGTCCACAGCAACGGTGCCCGCGCACCTTCTTCCCTTTTCTTTTCTCTTCGACGCGCAATCGTCCTGTTCCGATCATATTTATCTCGTCCCCGCCCGGTCCCACACCGAACCGGTTCCGTGTCGAAAACGGTTTCGCCCCACTCCGGGCTGCGCGTCACCCACATATCCCATTCCCGCACCACCCTGGCGGGTGCGATCATACCTGCACTAATGCACCGGATCCCATCAGAACTCCGAAGTTAAGCGTGCTTGGGCGAGAGTAGTACTAGGATGGGTGACCTCCTGGGAAGTCCTCGTGTTGCACCCCTTCCCCCCCTTTTTTTCTTGCCGTTCTCCGCCGAGTCCTCGTATTGCACCCCCTCCCCTTTTTTTGCCGTTCTCCGCCGACCCGTCGACCGTCCCAGGCATCGCCGGATGACGCCCGAAACGTGGTTTCAACCGCCGGTTCGGCCGTCTCCCTCCCGACCGGCTTAGCATAAGATAATTCAAAATGGTACCGTACCGTCCACGGCAACGGTGCCCGCGCACCTTCTTCCCTTTTCTTTTCTCTTCGACGCGCAATCGTCCTGTTCCGATCATATTTATCTCGTCCCCGCCCGGTCCCACACCGAACCGGTTCCGTGTCGAAAACGGTTTCGCCCCACTGCGGGCTGCGCGTCACCCACATATCCCATTCCCGCACCACCCTGGCGGGTGCGATCATACCAGCACTAGTGCACCGGATCCCATCAGAACTCCGAAGTTAAGCGTGCTTGGGCGAGAGTAGTACTAGGATGGGTGACCTCCTGGGAAGTCCTCGTGTTGCACCCCTTCCCCCCTTTTTTTCTTGCCGTTCTCCGCCGAGTCCTCGTATTGCACCCCCCTCCCCTTTTTTTGCCGTTCTCCGCCGACCCGTCGACCGTCCCAGGCATCGCCGGATGACGCCCGAAACGTGGTTTCAACCGCCGGTTCGGCCGTCTCCCTCCCGACCGGCTTAGCATAAGATAATTCAAAATGGTACCGTACCGTCCACAGCAACGGTGCCCGCGCACCTTCTTCCCTTTTCTTTTCTCTTCGACGCGCAATCGTCCTGTTCCGATCATATTTATCTCGTCCCCGCCCGGTCCCACACCGAACCGGTTCCGTGTCGAAAACGGTTTCGCCCCACTCCGGGCTGCGCGTCACCCACATATCCCATTCCCGCACCACCACGGCGGGTGCGATCATACCGGCACTAGTGCACCGGATCCCATCGAACTCCGAAGTTAAGCGTGCTTGGGCGAGAGTAGTACTAGGATGGGTGACCTCTGGGAAGTCCTCGTGTTGCACCCCTTCCCCCCTTTTTTCTTGCCGTTCTCCGCCGAGTCCTCGTATTGCACCCCCCTCCCCTTTTTTGCCGTTCTCCGCCGACCCGTCGACCGTCCCAGGCATCGCCGGATGACGCCCGAAACGTGGTTTCAACCGCCGGTTCGGCCGTCTCCCTCCCGACCGGCTTAGCATAAGATAATTCAAAATGGTACCGTACCGTCCACAGCAACGGTGCCCGCGCACCTTCTTCCCTTTTCTTTTCTCTTCGACGCGCAATCGTCCTGTTCCGATCATATTTATCTCGTCCCCGCCCGGTCCCACACCGAACCGGTTCCGTGTCGAAAACGGTTTCGCCCCACTGCGGGCTGCGCGTCACCCACATATCCCATTCCCGCACCACCCTGGCGGGTGCGATCATACCAGCACTAGTGCACCGGATCCCATCAGAACTCCGAAGTTAAGCGTGCTTGGGCGAGAGTAGTACTAGGATGGGTGACCTCCTGGGAAGTCCTCGTGTTGCACCCCTTCCCCCCCTTTTTTCTTGCCGTTCTCCGCCGAGTCCTCGTATTGCACCCCCCTCCCCTTTTTTTGCCGTTCTCCGCCGACCCGTCGACCGTCCCAGGCATCGCCGGATGACGCCCGAAACGTGGTTTCAACCGCCGGTTCGGCCGTCTCCCTCCCGACCGGCTTAGCATAAGATAATTCAAAATGGTACCGTACCGTCCACAGCAACGGTGCCCGCGCACCTTCTTCCCTTTTCTTTTCTCTTCGACGCGCAATCGTCCTGTTCCGATCATATTTATCTCGTCCCCGCCCGGTCCCACACCGAACCGGTTCCGTGTCGAAAACGGTTTCGCCCCACTCCGGGCTGCGCGTCACCCACATATCCCATTCCCGCACCACCCTGGCGGGTGCGATCATACCTGCACTAATGCACCGGATCCCATCAGAACTCCGAAGTTAAGCGTGCTTGGGCGAGAGTAGTACTAGGATGGGTGACCTCCTGGGAAGTCCTCGTGTTGCACCCCTTCCCCCCCTTTTTTTCTTGCCGTTCTCCGCCGAGTCCTCGTATTGCACCCCCCTCCCCTTTTTTTCCCTTCTCCGCCGACCCGTCGACCGTCCCAGGCATCGCCGGATGACGCCTGAAACGTGGTTTCAACCGCCGGTTCGGCCGTCTCCCTCCCGACCGGCTTAGCATAAGATAATTCAAAATGGTACCGTACCGTCCACAGCAACGGTGCCCGCGCACCTTCTTCCCTTTTCTTTTCTCTTCGACGCGCAATCGTCCTGTTCCGATCATATTTATCTCGTCCCCGCCCGGTCCCACACCGAACCGGTTCCGTGTCGAAAACGGTTTCGCCCCACCCCGGGCTGCGCGTCACCCACATATCCCATTCCCGCACCACCCTGGCGGGTGCGATCATACCAGCACTAATGCACCGGATCCCATCAGAACTCCGAAGTTAAGCGTGCTTGGGCGAGAGTAGTACTAGGATGGGTGACCTCCTGGGAAGTCCTCGTGTTGCACCCCTTCCCCCCCCCTTTTTTTCTTGCCGTTCTCCGCCGAGTCCTCGTATTGCCCCCCCCTCCCCTTTTTTTGCCGTTCTCCGCCGACCCGTCGACCGTCCCAGGCATCGCCGGATGACGCCCGAAACGTGGTTTCAACCGCCGGTTCGGCCGTCTCCCTCCCGACCGGCTTAGCATAAGATAATTCAAAATGGTACCGTACCGTCCACAGCAACGGTGCCCGCGCACCTTCTTCCCTTTTCTTTTCTCTTCGACGCGCAATCGTCCTGTTCCGATCATATTTATCTCGTCCCCGCCCGGTCCCACACCGAACCGGTTCCGTGTCGAAAACGGTTTCGCCCCACTGCGGGCTGCGCGTCACCCACATATCCCATTCCCGCACCACCCTGGCGGGTGCGATCATACCAGCACTAGTGCACCGGATCCCATCAGAACTCCGAAGTTAAGCGTGCTTGGGCGAGAGTAGTACTAGGATGGGTGACCTCCTGGGAAGTCCTCGTGTTGCACCCCTTCCCCCCTTTTTTTCTTGCCGTTCTCCGCCGAGTCCTCGTATTGCACCCCCCTCCCCTTTTTTTGCCGTTCTCCGCCGACCCGTCGACCGTCCCAGGCATCGCCGGATGACGCCCGAAACGTGGTTTCAACCGCCGGTTCGGCCGTCTCCCTCCCGACCGGCTTAGCATAAGATAATTCAAAATGGTACCGTACCGTCCACAGCAACGGTGCCCGCGCACCTTCTTCCCTTTTCTTTTCTCTTCGACGCGCAATCGTCCTGTTCCGATCATATTTATCTCGTCCCCGCCCGGTCCCACACCGAACCGGTTCCGTGTCGAAAACGGTTTCGCCCCACTGCGGGCTGCGCGTCACCCACATATCCCATTCCCGCACCACCCTGGCGGGTGCGATCATACCAGCACTAGTGCACCGGATCCCATCAGAACTCCGAAGTTAAGCGTGCTTGGGCGAGAGTAGTACTAGGATGGGTGACCTCCTGGGAAGTCCTCGTGTTGCACCCCTTCCCCCCCTTTTTTTCTTGCCGTTCTCCGCCGAGTCCTCGTATTGCACCCCCCTCCCCTTTTTTTGCCGTTCTCCGCCGACCCGTCGACCGTCCCAGGCATCGCCGGATGACGCCCGAAACGTGGTTTCAACCGCCGGTTCGGCCGTCTCCCTCCCGACCGGCTTAGCATAAGATAATTCAAAATGGTACCGTGCCGTCCACAGCAACGGGGCCCGCGCACCTTCTTCCCTTTTCTTTTCTCTTCGACGCGCAATCGTCCTGTTCCGATCATATTTATCTCGTCCCCGCCCGGTCCCACACCGAACCGGTTCCGTGTCGAAAACGGTTTCGCCCCACTCCGGGCTGCGCGTCACCCACATATCCCATTCCCGCACCACCCTGGCGGGTGCGATCATACCTGCACTAATGCACCGGATCCCATCAGAACTCCGAAGTTAAGCGTGCTTGGGCGAGAGTAGTACTAGGATGGGTGACCTCCTGGGAAGTCCTCGTGTTGCACCCCTTCCCCCCTTTTTTTCTTGCCGTTCTCCGCCGAGTCCTCGTATTGCACCCCCCTCCCCTTTTTTTGCCGTTCTCCGCCGACCCGTCGACCGTCCCAGGCATCGCCGGATGACGCCCGAAACGTGGTTTCAACCGCCGGTTCGGCCGTCTCCCTCCCGACCGGCTTAGCATAAGATAATTCAAAATGGTACCGTACCGTCCACAGCAACGGTGCCCGCGCACCTTCTTCCCTTTTCTTTTCTCTTCGACGCGCAATCGTCCTGTTCCGATCATATTTATCTCGTCCCCGCCCGGTCCCACACCGAACCGGTTCCGTGTCGAAAACGGTTTCGCCCCACTTCGGGCTGCGCGTCACCCACATATCCCATTCCCGCACCACCCTGGCGGGTGCGATCATACCAGCACTAGTGCACCGGATCCCATCAGAACTCCGAAGTTAAGCGTGCTTGGGCGAGAGTAGTACTAGGATGGGTGACCTCCTGGGAAGTCCTCGTGTTGCACCCCTTCCCCCCCTTTTTTTCTTGCCGTTCTCCGCCGAGTCCTCGTATTGCACCCCCCTCCCCTTTTTTTGCCGTTCTCCGCCGACCCGTCGACCGTCCCAGGCATCGCCGGATGACGCCCGAAACGTGGTTTCAACCGCCGGTTCGGCCGTCTCCCTCCCGACCGGCTTAGCATAAGATAATTCAAAATGGTACCGTACCGTCCACAGCAACGGTGCCCGCGCACCTTCTTCCCTTTTCTTTTCTCTTCGACGCGCAATCGTCCTGTTCCGATCATATTTATCTCGTCCCCGCCCGGTCCCACACCGAACCGGTTCCGTGTCGAAAACGGTTTCGCCCCACTCCGGGCTGCGCGTCACCCACATATCCCATTCCCGCACCACCCCGGCGGGTGCGATCATACCAGCACTAATGCACCGGATCCCATCAGAACTCCGAAGTTAAGCGTGCTTGGGCGAGAGTAGTACTAGGATGGGTGACCTCCTGGGAAGTCCTCGTGTTGCACCCCTTCCCCCCTTTTTTTCTTGCCGTTCTCCGCCGAGTCCTCGTATTGCACCCCCCTCCCCTTTTTTTGCCGTTCTCCGCCGACCCGTCGACCGTCCCAGGCATCGCCGGATGACGCCCGAAACGTGGTTTCAACCGCCGGTTCGGCCGTCTCCCTCCCGACCGGCTTAGCATAAGATAATTCAAAATGGTACCGTACCGTCCACAGCAACGGTGCCCGCGCACCTTCTTCCCTTTTCTTTTCTCTTCGACGCGCAATCGTCCTGTTCCGATCATATTTATCTCGTCCCCGCCCGGTCCCACACCGAACCGGTTCCGTGTCGAAAACGGTTTCGCCCCACTCCGGGCTGCGCGTCACCCACATATCCCATTCCCGCACCACCCTGGCGGGTGCGATCATACCAGCACTAATGCACCGGATCCCATCAGAACTCCGAAGTTAAGCGTGCTTGGGCGAGAGTAGTACTAGGATGGGTGACCTCCTGGGAAGTCCTCGTGTTGCCGCCGAGTCCTCGTATTGCACCCCCCTCCCCTTTTTTTGCCGTTCTCCGCCGACCCGTCGACCGTCCCAGGCATCGCCGGATGACGCCCGAAACGTGGTTTCAACCGCCGGTTCGGCCGTCTCCCTCCCGACCGGCTTAGCATAAGATAATTCAAAATGGTACCGTACCGTCCACAGCAACGGTGCCCGCGCACCTTCTTCCCTTTTCTTTTCTCTTCGACGCGCAATCGTCCTGTTCCGATCATATTTATCTCGTCCCCGCCCGGTCCCACACCGAACCGGTTCCGTGTCGAAAACGGTTTCGCCCCACTCCGGGCTGCGCGTCACCCACATATCCCATTCCCGCACCACTCTGGCGGGTGCAATCATCCCAGCACTAGTGCACCGGATCCCATCAGAACTCCGAAGTTAAGCGTGCTTGGGCGAGAGTAGTACTAGGATGGGTGACCTCCTGGGAAGTCCTCGTGTTGCACCCCTTCCCCCCCTTTTTTTCTTGCCGTTCTCCGCCGAGTCCTCGTATTGCACCCCCCTCCCCTTTTTTTGCCGTTCTCCGCCGACCCGTCGACCGTCCCAGGCATCGCCGGATGACGCCCGAAACGTGGTTTCAACCGCCGGTTCGGCCGTCTCCCTCCCGACCGGCTTAGCATAAGATAATTCAAAATGGTACCGTACCGTCCACGGCAACGGTGCCCGCGCACCTTCTTCCCTTTTCTTTTCTCTTCGACGCGCAATCGTCCTGTTCCGATCATATTTATCTCGTCCCCGCCCGGTCCCACACCGAACCGGTTCCGTGTCGAAAACGGTTTCGCCCCACGGCGGGCTGCGCGTCACCCACATATCCCATTCCCGCACCACCCTGGCGGGTGCGATCATACCAGCACTAGTGCACCGGATCCCATCAGAACTCCGAAGTTAAGCGTGCTTGGGCGAGAGTAGTACTAGGATGGGTGACCTCCTGGGAAGTCCTCGTGTTGCACCCCTTCCCCCCTTTTTTTCTTGCCGTTCTCCGCCGAGTCCTCGTATTGCACCCCCCTCCCCTTTTTTTGCCGTTCTCCGCCGACCCGTCGACCGTCCCAGGCATCGCCGGATGACGCCCGAAACGTGGTTTCAACCGCCGGTTCGGCCGTCTCCCTCCCGACCGGCTTAGCATAAGATAATTCAAAATGGTACCGTACCGTCCACGGCAACGGTGCCCGCGCACCTTCTTCCCTTTTCTTTTCTCTTCGACGCGCAATCGTCCTGTTCCGATCATATTTATCTCGTCCCCGCCCGGTCCCACACCGAACCGGTTCCGTGTCGAAAACGGTTTCGCCCCACTCCGGGCTGCGCGTCACCCACATATCCCATTCCCGCACCACCCTGGCGGGTGCGATCATACCTGCACTAATGCACCGGATCCCATCAGAACTCCGAAGTTAAGCGTGCTTGGGCGAGAGTAGTACTAGGATGGGTGACCTCCTGGGAAGTCCTCGTGTTGCCCCCCTTCCCCCCCCCCTTTTTTTCTTGCCGTTCTCCGCCGAGTCCTCGTATTGCACCCCCCTCCCCTTTTTTTGCCGTTCTCCGCCGACCCGTCGACCGTCCCAGGCATCGCCGGATGACGCCCGAAACGTGGTTTCAACCGCCGGTTCGGCCGTCTCCCTCCCGACCGGCTTAGCATAAGATAATTCAAAATGGTACCGTACCGTCCACGGCAACGGTGCCCGCGCACCTTCTTCCCTTTTCTTTTCTCTTCGACGCGCAATCGTCCTGTTCCGATCATATTTATCTCGTCCCCGCCCGGTCCCACACCGAACCGGTTCCGTGTCGAAAACGGTTTCGCCCCACTCCGGGCTGCGCGTCACCCACATATCCCATTCCCGCACCACCCTGGCGGGTGCGATCATACCAGCACTAATGCACCGGATCCCATCAGAACTCCGAAGTTAAGCGTGCTTGGGCGAGAGTAGTACTAGGATGGGTGACCTCCTGGGAAGTCCTCGTGTTGCACCCCTTCCCCCCCTTTTTTTCTTGCCGTTCTCCGCCGAGTCCTCGTATTGCACCCCCCTCCCCTTTTTTTGCCGTTCTCCGCCGACCCGTCGACCGTCCCAGGCATCGCCGGATGACGCCCGAAACGTGGTTTCAACCGCCGGTTCGGCCGTCTCCCTCCCGACCGGCTTAGCATAAGATAATTCAAAATGGTACCGTACCGTCCACGGCAACGGTGCCCGCGCACCTTCTTCCCTTTTCTTTTCTCTTCGACGCGCAATCGTCCTGTTCCGATCATATTTATCTCGTCCCCGCCCGGTCCCACACCGAACCGGTTCCGTGTCGAAAACGGTTTCGCCCCACTCCGGGCTGCGCGTCACCCACATATCCCATTCCCGCACCACCCTGGCGGGTGCGATCATACCAGCACTAGTGCACCGGATCCCATCAGAACTCCGAAGTTAAGCGTGCTTGGGCGAGAGTAGTACTAGGATGGGTGACCTCCTGGGAAGTCCTCGTGTTGCACCCCTGCCGTTCTCCGCCGAGTCCTCGTATTGCACCCCCCTCCCCTTTTTTTGCCGTTCTCCGCCGACCCGTCGACCGTCCCAGGCATCGCCGGATGACGCCCGAAACGTGGTTTCAACCGCCGGTTCGGCCGTCTCCCTCCCGACCGGCTTAGCATAAGATAATTCAAAAGACCAAGGACTTTGCTGGCACAGACAGCTTCCCCCGTCCGCAAAAGAACCAGCTATAGGCCAACCTAGCTAGCGAGCGTGGTCAATGAAGAGAGGGAAGGCCAACGCAACATTGCAGCCAACAAGGGCCAAGTCAATGTTGACAGTTCACGATGTAGCCGAGAAGGGAGGAGGCAATGTCGAGGGTTCGCGGTGGTTTGCACAGAGGAGAAGCATAGAGGAGGCTTCGAATGAGGGCTTTGCAGGAGGCGGTGTTGAGGGTTTGGAGGCACTGTGTGGAGATTTTACGGAGTCTTTCGCGGATAAAGAATGTTGGGCAGCATTACGAAGGCAGCCGTCGGTGAGTCTGGAGGGTTATGAAGGCGGGAGTCGATTTTGTGTGATTTTTTTTAAAATATATTATTTTATTACTTAAAATATGTAATATGAGCCTAATAAATATATAAATATTGAGTAAATATAATAAAAAATATACATAAATTTTTAAAATATTCTTGGTATATTCATTTAATATGTGACATGTTTATTTAATATGTTAAACTATTATTAATATTAATATATTATTTTAAGCATGCCCATTATTAAATTATAAATTAATATATATTTTAAAAATTTAATATATTTATTGTATTATATTTTACAATGTATATATTATTTTAAACATGCCCATTATTAAATTATTTTTTAATACATTTTTTAAAACTTAATATAATTATTATATTATTCATTATAATGTAATATTAAATTATTAATGAATAAAATTTACTATTATATTATATTATTTATATATATTTGATATTATGCTTAATTATTGTTTTATAATTGTTTTATAATTAATATATTATTTTTATTCATATTATTATTATTATTATTATTATATTATTATTTTTATTATATATTAAAAATTGTACATATTTATTTATTATTTTATGTTTTTATTATTGATGTATATCAGATTCTTAATATTATTAATAGTCATCATTTTATTTTATTAAAGAAGATTTGACATTTATGTAACAATGTATTTACCTACGGAGGTGAATCCGTAGACACTTCGTAGGTATTGTTAGTTTTACGTATGAATCACTAAAACAATAGGTATAAAGAGTAGATAAACATAACTTTTACCTATTAATTCTTAGCAATGTTTCCGTAAATACAATGAAGATGTCTTGTAATGGTAGAACCTTACTTAGTAAGTATAAAGAGATTTTATGTTATACAAGAGAAATTAAATATAAATTTAAGATTTTTGACACTTTGTTATTTAAGTCAAATCAAATGTAACCTTACTTAGTAATATATAAAGTGACTTAATAATATACAATAAGAGTTAGTCGTATATGAACTCAATTACTAATATATATCAGAGGTTAATAAAATATATGTACTTATTTAGTGATATATAGCCAAAATTAATAACATTTGAAAGATGGACTCAATTAGTAATGTATGAGAGAGGTTTTTAATACATAACATTTGCACTGAATAATATATTAATTATCTTATATGTACGAATCAGTAATTTACTGAACAAGTTAGCAATATATGGACCCACTCGGTAAAGGAAGGTAATTTGGCCATGTTTGCATCAATGGTGTGATCATATTTTTCACTGCAGACTCTGGATGGTTCTCCATCCTCCACCCGCAAGGGCAGCAAGAAACCAAAGCATTCCTGCTCAGCTGCTACAGCCAACGGCGGTCCGGGCTTCCGTTGTCAGCCTCAACACTGTGCATCCGATCATCTCCTCAGTCGTTTCAAAACCACGCTCCATTTCTCCCCGCGGTACCTTCACTAGGGGACGGCAAGGTTCCTTTTGCATTATTGCCAGACGAAGTCGAAACGTGCTGTAATATGCTTGTGTGGCTCGACGAAAAGGGGTCCGATATTCAAGGGTTTTGACATACTTTCAAATGTAATAAAGTAATCAGATTCGATCAGACTACTGTATTTTTGCTTGCACAATCTCGCACACATATATCAGTTATTCTTGTTCACTGGTAACTTGTCAAGGATTTGATGCCGGCCGCTTGGGCTATAAATAGGAGGGGGAGACAAGAGAGAGCTCTCAAGTGCCTTATCCTATCATCCTGCAGACCCCGCTGTCCAGCATTCTCTCTTCATGGCCTCCACCGCCGCCGGCAGGCTTGTGGCAGTCTTCTTCGCTGTGCTGGTCCTCGCGGCCACCCAGGCGAGGGCCAGCCAGATGAACTTCTACTCCGGGGCAGGTTGCTCCGGCAACTTCCTGCGCTCGTGCTTCGACTTCAGCTGCTGCGAGGTCCCGTCGGGCGCCGCCAAATTTGAACCACAGAGGCAGAAGCTTCAGATCTGATGACGCCGCTGTGCTCTGGAGCAGAAAGCAGAGGAATCGTAGGGCAAGAGAGAAGCCGTGAGAGCAAGAGTGTGAGAAGCGGGAAAGACCCAAAATTAGGGCTCCGGACAGACTTCCTTTCATATATATAACCTGTATTACAGATTGGATCAATGAGTCCAAAAGAATCACATATCGGAAATAAGGCCCAGAGGGAAAATACAGAGAAGCCCAATACAAATACAAATAGGTAAATTCACTCCTTAACTCCCCCCCTCAAGCTAAACGAAGGTGTGATGTTTAGCTTGTGCCTGAATAAAATAAATTGCTGTGTTGCTAACGGTTTTGTAAGACCATCTGCTATTTGATCCTTTGAAGAAATGTGCCTAACCGTGATTTGCTTTTGCTGAACAAGAGACCGGATAAAATGAAAATCAATTTCAATATGCTTCGTTCTAGCTCTGAAAACTGGATTAGCAGTTAGATAGATAGTAGAAACATTATCACACCATACTATGGGAGACGAGGAGAAAGAAATCTGTAATTCTTTTGCCAATTGAATTGTCCATAATAGCTCGGTAACTGCAGACGCCATGGAGCGCATTTCAGCTTCAGTAGAAGACCTAGCAAGTGTGGACTGTTTTCTAGCTGACCATGATATAACATTTGATCCCATATAGATGAGATAACCTGTAGTAGACTTCCGGTCATCAGGGCAACCAGCCCAATCAGCATCTGAAAATACTGATAGATCAAAGGTGCTAGGCCGAATAAGTATTCCTAATTGATAGGTAGATTTGAGGTATCTTAGAATCCTTTTTACCATGCTCAGATGTGTGACTGTGGGTGCGGATAGAAACTGGCATACCTTGTTAACTGCAAAAGCAATATCCGGCCGAGTTAGAGTTATGTATTGTAGGGAACCAACTATGCTCCGATAGAAGGTAGGATCATCCAACAATGCACCATCATGTTGAGACATTCCAGTTTTTGGAACAATAGGAGTGTGATGAGGTTTAGAATCTAACAATTGTGATTTCTGCAAGACTTCCAGAATGTACCGCTGCTGACTTAAATGCAAACCACTTTCAGATTTTTGTACTTCAATTCCCAAAACAGGTGTAAGGCACCCAAGTCCTTTAGAGCAAAAGTAGAGGCTAAAGTTGCAACTAGTTTCTTGAGAGCTATGCAATTGTTTCCTGTCAATATGATGTCATCAACGTATACAAGCAAGTAAATGATAATGCCTCTGTCTGAAAATAGAAACATCGAAGGATCACACACAGACCCCTTGAAGCCAATAGAAAGTAAGTGTGAGTATAACCGGTGGAACCAAGCACGTGGAGCCTGCTTTAGCCCATATAGGGATTTCTTCAACTTGCACACAAAATCAGGACAACTTGTGTCTACAAATCCAGGTGGTTGAGCCATATAGATTTCTTCAGTTATGGTACCATGAAGAAAAGCATTATTCACATCTAGTTGACGGATATCCCACTTAAAAGAAGTAGCAATAGATAGAATCATGCGAATAGTAGAAGGTTTGACAACTGGGCTGAAAGTCTCATGATAATCGATGCCATACTCTTGGGTGTACCCTTTGGCAACTAATCGAGCTTTATATCTAGCAATTGATCCATATGAATTTTTCTTCAGTTTGTAAATCCATTTACATCCAATAATATTAACATCTGGAGAAGAGGGAACTAAACACCATGTTCCATTTTGTTGCAATGCTGAAAATTCTTCAGACATGGCTTGCCTCCAATTTGGGTCCTTGTTAGCCATTGTAAAACAAGAGGGCTCCACCTGTAAATCCTTTGTCACTAATAAGGCATGACTACTAGTTTTAAACTGAGGTATAGGGGAAGTGGCTTCCATAATTTCAGCAAGTGACCGAAATTTATGAGGTGAAGAACTTGCACTATCTGAAGAAGTGGTATCCTGGGTAAATTGTGAAGAGCTTGGAGTGTTCTGTGGAGTAGAATCAGTTGTGGTCAGACTGTGTACTGCAGATTGTTGGTTATCAGAAACAAAACCCACATTGTCTTGAGTAACCTTGCCTATGTTGCAGGGATTGACCAGTGTTGATGAAGGAGGACAAATATAATGACCAGTAGGTGCAGACGGAATAGGTAATGTGACTGTAAAAGTGGGTGAAAGATTTGCAGTAGACTGTGCCAGAACAGTATATGGAAAATAAGTCTCATTGAATACCACATTCCTTGCAATATATGTGCGTTCATTTCTAGGAAGAAAGCACTTGTACCCTTTGTGATCAGGACTATATCCGAGAAAAATGCAACACTCCGACCTATAATCAAACTTGTGACTGTTATAGGGCCTGAGATGGGGGTAGCAAGCGCAGCCAAATACTTTCAAAAAGCCATAGTCCGGTGCAACATTGAAGAGTTTCTCAAAAGGAGAAATATTTCCAAGAATCGGAGTTGGAATCCTATTGATAAGATGTACAGCACACATGGCAGCTTCATCCCAAAATTTATGAGGAAGGTTGGCATTCTGAAGAAGAGCTAACGTTGTTTCAATAATATGTCTATGTTTTCTTTCTGAAATTCCATTCTGATTGTGTGTGTATGGGCAAGCAATTCTATGTGTAATGCCACATTCCTTGAAGAAGTTAGTAAGAGTCCTATACTCACCTCCCCAATCACTTTGGAAGAATTTAATTTTCTGATTGAACATATTTTCAACTTTATTTTTGAAGTGCACAAATACTTTAAAGACATCACTCTTGGCAGCAAGAGGGTAAATCCAGCAATAGCGGTTGTAATGATCAATAAAAGTAATGTAGTATCTACATCCATTCAAACTCAAAGTTGGGGAAGGGCCCCAAACATCAGAAGCAACTATCTCTAGAGGACATTTAGACACATATGTTGAAGAAGGAAAAGACTGTAAATGACTCTTAGCAACTGCACATGAAGAACAAAAATCAAATTTAGATGTGCTAAACGGAACTCCAATACTTTGAAGAACATTCTGTACTGTTCTAACAGCTGGATGTCCCAGCCTCTTGTGCCAAACTGAGACTGTTTCCGCAGATAAAGCTGCTGCAGGTTTGAAGTCCATGGTTGGAGGGTAGTACAGCCCATCAATAGTTTGGCCGCGGGCCAAAATTCTCCTGCTCTTGATGTCCTTTACAAAACAGCCATTAGGATAGAATTCAAAAAATACATTATTATCCTTGGTGAATTGAGATACTGATAGTAAGTTCTTGGATAAAAATGGAACATGTAGTATATTTCGGAGGCATAATGAAGCAAAACCTGATTGTCCAATGTGGGCAATTTTCAAATTATCTCCATTTCCCAACCTGCACAGATTCATTCCCAGTGTATTGAGTTGGATTTCTCAGCAACCCCAGCTCTGGTGTCATGTGATTTGTGGCACCGGAGTCGGGGTACCAGCTGTAGTCATTAATAGATCCTGCAGAGCTAGATGAGGTAATATTAGCATTAAAAGTTTGAGGAGTAGAAAGACCAGATGGCTGTTGAATATTTCCAAATGATATATTTGGTTTGAAAGAGATGTCAAAGCGCCTCCAACATTGAACAACTGTATGTCCTCTGCGTTCACAAAGTTGACAGAAAACAGAATTATGTGGAGCATTATATTGACTGTTTCCACCTCCTGACTGATCAGTGAATTGTTGATTCTGACTGTTTCTGTTGGAATTGTAATTGCCCTGATTGTTCCTGTACCGATTGTCACCTCTTCCTCTTGGACCTCGTCCTCTGCCACTATTATAATTTCTGTTGTAATTATTGTTATGCTGTTGCTGAGTATGTTGTAAGTTTGTACGTGCTAAATTAGCACTAAGTTCTGTGACTGACTGAGTGTGCTTATTAAGAAAAATCTCATGATTGATCAACATCCCTTGTAAATCATCTATGGTGAGAAGTGAAGCGTCACTTCTAGTGGTGATTGAAGTTACAAAAGACTCATAATCTGTACCCAAACCAGCCAAAACATATAACAGAACATCACCTTGTGGAATCGGTTCATTTATCATGGCCAAGGAATTCACAATGTATTTTATTTTCTGTAGGTACTACGTGATTTTCATGGATCCTTTCTTAATTTGTTGAAGTTGCAGCCGAAGCTGAAGGACCCTAGCGCGAGAAGTATTGCCATATGTAGCATCAATAGCGTTCCAAACTCCAGCCGAAGTAGTTTGGCCAATAACCAGAGGTAAAACTTGAGGTGAAACTGACGAAATGATCATCGTCATGACCAGATTATCAAATTGTTTCCACAATTTGGCATCTGGATTTGGTATACTAACTGTTGGATTTGCAGGATCAATGATAAAAGAAGGAGGGCAAGGAACTGATCCATCAATTAATCCTATCAACTCATACATGTTCAGGAACGGTATGAACTGAGCACGCCATAACAGATGTCACGACCCGGATTTTTAACATGCACAGCGGAAGATAATCCGGCGACGTAACGGGAAAGGATATCGGTCTGGAACCAAATAAGACTAAAATTACAATCCAAATTCATAATTCCACACTTTACATCATATTAACACCATAAACAAACATCTATCTAAACAAATTAAATACCGACATTGAATGAGAAATCCACTAGTTCCTCGGACTCCAAAACACCACTACGCTTCTGCTGCGCTAAATCTGCACTCCTGAAAATATTAACAATGGAAGGGGTGAGTCACAACAGACCCAGTAGGACTTACACCCGAACTACCCCACTATAATAATGATTCTAGTGGTATGATAGAATAATAAGCCTAAAAATTAGATTTAATACATAGCTCTTAACTAATTATATATCTTTAATTAATTGATTACAAGATCATTCTACTACCCCATATGATGACTAGACTCTAAATGCATAAAAACTGACATAACCTACACATTAGACGACTCTAGGTATGCACAAAACACATAAACCTGACATAAAACCAATGACACATCTATAACATACCATCTATGCCAAAATACACAACTAGACACCTGTCTGAGTAAATAACATGCTCCATCAGATAAATGCAGTCACATCACAAACTAACACCAGATTTACCATATAGTAGGAAGTAACATATAGTAACTAAATCCCATAGTACCCCTAGGCAGGGGAGTACTTAGGATAAACCGCGGTATCTGGGATCGAATGATGCACCAGATTCAACTAACCTCCGCTGCCCACGGGCCACTAATTTAGTCTGGTGAAGTACATTTCCAACACAATGCAGCTCACTGCACTAACCACATTCAACACCATGCAAGCATATAATTAAGCTCAGACAGTAACACATAAACATTTAATTGGCAAATCAAACATGAAATACATAGATGAACACCCATGGTTTTATGCACCACATATTTGCATACCACACCACAATCTAACACAAACTAATGCATATACATGGAATCATGCAATTTATAACCTAAACATGACAATTACATGCTTAAACAGAACTATCTATCTAATAAAAGAAAATAAACTAAATTCTAACCACATTATGCCTAAACTTTACAACGGCTTTTTATCAAATCGGAATATACATGATTAAGGTTATCGTGATGCAAAACATGCTAAACTAGCTAGATTCAACTATAAAGACATACCTAACATGCTAACATGCATAATTGAATAACTATCTAACATGATGAATAATCATGAATATAGGACCATCTAAACCTGTATGATTACACAAGCTAATCTAAACTCTATCTAATCATGCTAATAAATCCAAAACAGCCCATTAACTACAATCTTCTAATCCTGATGATCTAAACATGATTCTTACGGTTTAATAAAAATATTAGAGTGCTAAGAATAGCCGAGACGCCTACCTTGACGGCAACGGCGAACGGCACATGGAATTCCAACGGAATCGATCCGGGTGAAGAATATGTCGCGGTCACGACGGCGATATAAAGCCGAATCGAATGATATCTTGACAATCTGCTAAAATAAGGAAGAATAGTGAATAAAAGATAATAATAGAGAGAATAGAAGAGAGAGAGAGATAGGCGATATGAGAGAGGAGAGAGAGGGGCTTCACCGCGGAGGAGAGGGGGGGTTGGCGCACCAGTAGCGCACACCGCGCGCGGGCGCGCGGAGGGTGCAGGGAGGCGCCGCTGGCGGCACTGCAACCGGCGACGACGGCGGAGGGAACGCCGGACGGCGGCAGCGCGAGGGAGGTCCGGCGGTGCGGCGTCGGAGCTTTGGCACGCACGGCGGGCGACGCAGGAGTAGAGTGGCGAGGTGCGGTGGCCGGCGGGGAGGGAGCGCCGGGCGGCAGTCGTGCAGATGGCGCTGCGGCGAGGTGCGGCAGCCGGGTGTTGCACGCGCGGAGAGGAGAAGAAGAAGAAGAAGAAGAAGAAGAAGGGCGCGCCTGCTGCTGTGTGCGCCCGCGGAAGAGGAGAAGAGGAAGGGTGGAAGGTAGGGTGCGGGAGGGAAAAGATACATAAATAGAGGGGGTGAGGGAGAGTCCGATCGGGACCGGGAGACTAGAGTTAGAGTTTGATCGGGAGAGGGAAGGAGGCGGCGGTGAGGATTATCCGGAGGGAGAGAAAAATGGTAAGGATAAAGGAGGAAGTAGATTAATATAGTTAAAACTCATAATAAATATAATAACTATATTTTTTTCTTATTTATTTAAATAACCGGGGTATTACAACAGATAATTATCTCCACTCAATTTGACTGACACACAGTGTGAAATGTTAGGTATCGTGGAAAAAACAGATGCAGAACCAAATGGAAGTCTGGAGGATGTCGGAGTAGTCGTAGCAGACAACAGATTTGTTGAAATCGGTGGAGAATACGGTGCTGCAGAAGAAACCACACTGATCGGAGGAGCAGAAAAAGGGGCTACAGATACCGGTACAGTGGAGACTGGCGTAGTTGGAGAGACATTCGATGAAGACCCATCCATAGCTCTGATACCAAGTTTGAACCACAGAGGCAGAAGCTTCAGATCTGATGACGCCGCTGTGCTCTGGAGCAGAAAGCAGAGGAATCGTAGGGCAAGAGAGAAGCCGTGAGAGCAAGAGTGTGAGAAGCGGGATTGACCCAAAATTAGGGCTCCGCACAGACTTCCTTTCATATATATAACCTGTATTACAGATTGGACCAATGAGTCCAAAAGAATCACATACCGGACATAAGGCCCAGAGGGAAAATACAGAGAAGCCCAATACAAATACAACTAGGTAAATTCACTCCTTAACTCGCCAGCTACGAGTTCCACTACGTCCCAGGCTTCCCGGCCCACCTGTTCAGCGACGCCGGCTGCAGCGGCAACTCCAACGGCATATTCGACACCGAGGTGAAGTGCACCAACGGCGTCGGTTTCAAGAGCGCCTACCTCTCCAACAACCAGCACACCCTGCTGAAGAACGTGGCGACCGAGTAGAACCGTACAATCATCGGAGCTGAGGGTGAATAGGCCACGCCGGCCGTGCTGTCTCCGCTTCCGGCGGTGGCCATGTATCGACTCCCTTCTCGGCTCAGCTGGTTGCCCATGTCGTGTTTGTGTTGCTCTTCCACCCACCAGTCCCCCGGCTTGTTTCCCTCCACGTAATGTTCGTTTCCCTCCACGTAATGTTCCCGTTGTGTGGTGTCCCCTTTCTTGCTTGCCGGAATAAATCGAAAGTGTTGACTAGGGTTGTTCACGGGTCGGGTCGGTTCGATTTAGAGCAAAAAATTCTTAATTCAAATCAAACCGAAACAATTAAACAATCCGAACCGAACCGACCCAAACTATTTCGGGTTGGTTCGGGTTAAACCGAAACATCTCATAATTATTTACATTATTAATAATTAATGAGAACCAACTCATTATCTTATGTTCAAAACCATTATTTAAATGATGTATAATCATTTAAACATAGGTCTAAACAAGCCACCGATGCAATGAGAAGAGAGACCTTTCAGCCTCTTTTGAAGAGCTCCGCCTTGGGCTCCAGAGTAGTCCATCCACTATGGGACTACAAGAAGGTGTCTGCAGCGTGAACAAGGGCAGGAGCTTAGTCCCATATCGGCTGGCCTAGAGAAGTTTAGATTTTTATATACTCTTTCCTCTTTCTAACAACAAAAACGTCAAGTTAACGTGGGTGCTCACCGTGGCAACTTGAATGAGATGGGTTGTATTCGGGTTGGCGGTTTAGATCGGGTTTCATCGGGTTAACATTTTTTGAATCCGACTAACCCGTTTCACTTTGTCAACCCAATCCAACCCGACATTATCGGGTTGGTTCGGTTTGGTTTCTCGGGTTGACCCGAGAAATGAACAACCCTAGTGTTGACCATTCCTCCATTGGCTCATTGATGCACGAGAGTATTTTACAGAGTGAAAGTCAACGGGTGCCATGACCATCTCCGGATCCGATTTGGCAACTTGGCTAAAGGACTTCTCTTTGAAGTATTTTTTTGAAGTCATTTTAAACAAGACCTTCTAATATATAGAAGTGGAAGTCATTTGATTACTATGGAAGAAACACTTCTACAATACACATCTTTATTTTGTACATACAAACCGTTCATTCACCAAAAAAGTATATGTAAGTCAACATTATTAAGAAAAGTTAAAATTTACCATCCAAAATATCTGAATAGCTAAAAAAATCTTTGAAAAAACTCATTGCTCATCTATCTTGTTCATGGAGAAGTCATCCAAGTGTTGTTTGTAATATTGATTCACTTTCTATTTTTTGTTTCTGAATTTTGTAAATAATTTATCACCTAAATCAACTCTCCGAATGAAATTATAAACAACCATTGAAGTAATCACAATCTTCGCTTGTTTCTTTAAAGAATAAGAGGGCATACCCCCTAGAATTCGCCAATGCTTCTTAAGGACTCCAAAACATCGCTCAATGACATTTCTCAGTGATGAATGGAGATAGTTAAAAGTTTCTTCTTTTATTCAAGGATTTCGACCACAACGATTTTGTAAATGATAATGGAAGTCACAATATGGTGTCACATATCTAGTTGGGTTAGTGAATCTTGTATTCATCAAGTAGTACTTTTCCATAATAAACATACATGTCACTACAACATGCATAAGATATATATTATTAGGTAAGTAAACAACATTAGTACCTGTTGGTTGCTTTGAAAAACTAGAGTTCGGATCCGAAATGTAATCAAACAAAATTTAAGTATCATGACATATTTCTTCGTGTCCAGCATAGATGAATGTAAATAACATATTGAAGTCACAAACTGTAAGAACATTTTGTGTGCATTTTTTCTTCCATCTATTAATATGTGTTATTTGTTGTGCACTTGGTACAATTGCTTCAATATGAGTTCTATCAATTGCTCCAATACAATCTTTAAAAAATGGCATATATTTATCACTGTTTGTAATAAACACGGGTGTCTCATCAAAACTTGGTGGAATAATATTCATGTGCACATATTTTTGCATTGCAATTAAAACATGGTTGAAATACCGACTGCAAGTTTCTCCAAATCATTGGAAATGCTCGCGCACATCTTGAATTGAATAATTCTTACCAATAATAATAAGAAATAGTGCTACTACCTCTTCAACAAAAACATACTTTGTATCTTTACATAAGTTGTACTTTTTAAATTCATCATAGAAATAAGCAAATACTGAAGGTTCCATTCTTAACTTATTATAAGAATGCTCCCAATATCCTTCTAATAATTATGAAACTTTGTGAAATCCTCAATGTGGAGATGTATGACATGGCTCTTTATAGGCGTACATTCCATTGTAAATAATAAAACATGTTGTAAGAGCAACGTCATAGAAGTTTTCGTCAGAATCACTAGAGTTAGAATTATGATCTGAATTTTTTGACTCAGATAAACATTTTGAATCACATGAACTGGTTGAACTCATCCGAAATAAGAGAATCAAGATAAACGATATATTAGATCATAACAAGAGTCAAGGTAGAAGTCATACAACTTTATTGAAGTACAACAATCAACTATAAGTAATGTTAACACTACAAACTATCTGCATCTCTCTTCAAATGCACTTCGTAGCCATGGAAGTTTCAAATCTTCATCCATCTCAACAAGTAGTCTATGATATTCACTTTTTACGAATCTTGTTAAAGCCCACATATGTGGTCATCCCTTAAATTCTAAACTAGGAAATTCTTTTAACATTCATGTAACCTCACCAATGCTTGGAATGTTGCTATTTCTTTTGTCTTCTCTGTTCTCTTGATTTAATGCTTGTCACAAGTTTGTCAATTTGAGATGCCATCGGTGTCTCTTGTGATTTTCTCTTTTTATTCCAAAGTGGTGAAGTAGAACCCAATATATTTCTTCTTGTATGCTTCTTAGCCTCTTCATCATTTCTAACGATGTTCTCCTCTTCAATTTGGGGCAAGGTGTTTGGAGTATCTAGTATATGATCAAGAGATGAAGGATTTTGCATTTCCAAGTCAATTGAAATATTTGTTGAAGGATATGTAACGGTTTCTCTTGTCCTAATTGTTCCTTCAAACAATTTTCATGATAAATTTTCATGTTCCAAACCTTTTTTTTAAATATACTTGCTATAGGATGTCGTTACATAATTTGAGACATAAACATTAGTATACAAAATAGTAACTCATAAATACAAGACTTAAATTGTGAAGCATACTTACCAAAAGATAAGCACTCCACCATTCTTCTATTGCTATCATAGTATTTTTATTTTTTATCCTATCCAAGTCCGGTTGTATTTTTCTTCAAAGATATCCAAACTTTATATTGTTGTTTCAACTTATCCAAATGATTCTTAACTTGTTTCTTATCAAAAATTTGTCCAGAGCTAGAATTTAGCTCCTTTATAACATTTGACCAACCTACTTTTGACAAGAATGCCCATATTTCTCTCTTAATTCAACTTGGGTAATACAAGCCATGATAAACAACTCGTTACTTTTCTTGTCCCACCCTTTTTCTTTGAGGTAGTTTGTTCTTTTTCTATACTATACAAAATTGTTAAAAGTAAATAAGTAAAGTAATGTAATCAGGCAAGCAGAACGTTATGTGACTTTTTAAACATAATTGAACATGCTTCCGAATCAATGTGACATTTCTACATGTGTTTTCTATATTCTTCAATTTAAATATAAACAATAACCAAGTAGATAAGGTTATGTTTGTCGTAAGAAGAAAACATAAATTACTTGAATGTCGTAACAGTAACAAGGATGAGCTGATCTGAGGTGTACATTGATATTGTTTGAAGGGAAGACCTTCTTGATAGATTATGATAGAAAATGGTGTGGATGGCCGCTACTATTGTGCTTGACAGATGGGTAGTTGTTGTCTATGTTGAAGTGTCGGGAATTAATATGTGGGCACATAGGGATGGCAACACGCAAAGAAGAATCTTTGGACGATTATCAGCATCATTCAAACTTTGCAGCACACTGTGCTGCTCCCACATGTCATATAAAAATGCAAGTGGAGAAGATAGATGAGTGTTGGTGAAATAGGATCGAATAACACACCTTACTTGACTATCCTAGCACACCGCAAGCATCAAGTACGACGTTAGTGGCATAGCAAATAGTCTCTTCAAGCAACACAGCTACAAGGTGATCTGAATCTAAACCTTCTCAGAGCGGTAGCGCACCTCTGCATCTCAGGCCGTTGTCACTGACACCGGCTGCCTCCTCCTCCGCCTTCTGTGGCTGCCGAAATCGAACTCGGCATCCTTTTCGACACACAAACCAACAAAGGAATTAGTGGCGAGCTTCGTTGGGGGTGACGAGGTGAAGATTAGTAACTAACGGCCGAGAACCCCAAACATAGCAATGCCGAAGAGATCGGTTTAATTCACCATCGGTGTTTTGGAAGGACATAGAGGTTTTCAACTTCTATCTACTCCACTAGAGAAGATGGATGTCCATCCTATGATAAAGGATAGATGACTTGGCACCGACGATGAAGGTCTTCCATCTTGTCGCTGAGAACTGCCAATGATAACGACCTTCAACAACCTTCGCCAGTGGAGAAGATCGAGATGCATCATTAAATCTAGAGCATGAGAGCAGGTGGAGGCTTGCGAGAAGGGTCATTTGTTATATGGGAAAGGGAGGCTTTCATCTCATAATGGGATATCTCTCGTGAATTATCAGAAGGAAGAAAGGCCGCAAGAGAAGGAGTTACAAATAACTTCCTCCTTTCTCCTCCTATGAGCGGGAGAAGTGGAGCCAACATGTATCCCAAACGGCTGATGAAACACGGGAAGGCCTTTTCAATGGAGGAGAAGTTGAAAAAAAGGGCTCCAAGAAGGTTGCCAAACAGGGCCTTGGTGATCTTTCCACTTTCCATTGGTCTTACCAACATGAAGCACAAGAAAATTTTCATTGATCATCATGCCCTTAAATAGCTCACAAAGATGAGCCATGATGAATCAATCATCTAAGTTTTCATGTTACCATGGCAACTAATTGCTCGTAGAAGAAAACATTGGAGAACTAGGCAAAAGATGTATCTTTCTTACGCTTTGGGAAGTGGAAAGCTGAAGATCTCATCTTCCCACACATCATTAGCTGATTCAAAAGGCATCAACAACTCAAGGACATAGGCTATCTGGTTAGACATAAGAACAATTCTCACTATCTTAAATAAGTCAAATAATTAAGTCTAGGCCAATGAGCTCGATGCATCTTGTATGTCATGGTACTAGTTGTTTATTATCTAGGTATACAATGAAGATATAAGTTAATATAATAGATCATTGAAATTGTTAATAATATAACATATAAATTTTTAAAAAGTTTATAATTTTTATTTTATTGCATTTTTTGCTTTTATATGACTTTTAAACAATTTTAAAATCAAATTAAAAAAAGCACTATTAAATCTTATCTAGTCTTAGTGAATCTATAAAGAGGATCCACTATTGGCCAACATAATGTGCTGGCTCGAGCCACTTTATTTTTTATTGAGATTCCAACAACTGAATCATGTTGGGTCCCACAGATCCATTCGTGGTGGATCTGGGACTTGCATAACCTTACTTGCGTGATTAGTGGATTAGGAACCCTCATCGTATATACTTTTCTCTCTCTTAAAAGGAAACCCAACCTCGGTGCCTTGAGAGTTAGACGTACGGGTTGGCTTTTAATTGGAAACTAGACTTTCCCTCTAGATCCGCCTCTTCCTTTGGAAATGAAGGGTGGAGGGTAGAGAAGGAAAAGGGGAGAGAGAGTGGAGGGGAGATGTGTAAAGTGTGTGGTTGCCAGAAATTGTGGGTTTCATTGAATTAAAAGTAAAGTTTAACATGTGTACTTGGGAGATAGTGTGTTAATCCTGGCTTCCTCTTCTTCATATAGTTGAGAATGAGGAGCCCTTAAAATATGGTTTTACTTATTTTTGTACAATTCAAAGACAATAAAACAAGTGACAAGTCAATTAGAACTCAGCAAAGTGTAGTATATCAAAAGAAAACAACATAAAAAGGCAATTGAAAAGATACTAACCAAATTAGGGCTAGCCCTTTTTTTGTAAGTTGAGTATTATGCAATGTAATAAGTGATGCTAAATGAATAAAAGTGATGTTGCAAGTGAAATAAATAAAATATGAGTGAAAACAGCACAAAAATGACATTTTGGAGTTGATGTGCCCTCGAACGGGCATGCATTCTCTTGTGTCCTAGATTAGAGATACAAGGGGTTGTGTGACTTAGTTTAGGGCACGTAGGATGGCAAATACGGATCTTGGTATGGGCAAATAGGAGATCCAATGATGTCCCTATCAGTTGGAAATGAAAGATCTCAAGCCAAGGAAGTTTATCTTTAAGCTTAATTGGGCAATGTTGATGTCAAAAATTCTCCAAAGGCTTGAGCAACAAACCGATGTCAATAGGCACGAATAAATCTTCTTCTCTCTCTAAAAGAACTAGAAAATCTCTATAAAATTTTTTAGAATTTCATGGCTTGAGCATGGCTAACACCCTAGTATGAGTAGTGGGCCTCCCTTTATATAGGAGATCACAAATCCTACTAGAAATTAGCAAATCAGGAGAAAATTTAAAAATTTGCTATTATTAGGTCCCCAAATGAGGGCATATAAGCCTCCACCCTGGGATGTATCAATCCAAATCTTGCCCAACTTTCTCTAGATTCAATTAGAAATAATGTGTCCCAACCTGGGTACATAAATATAGACTGAAATCTACATGTATATTGACCAATATTAAATTGAAATAAAATTTTTAGAAGGTTTTCACATGCCCCCAACTTTGGGTGCATGCTCCCCTGGATCATAACTCATCAATTTAGGCAACAAAATCATTCATCTTGATCTGGAATCCAATATCATTAAAAAAAGGAAATCAAGGATGTGCCTTAGGTCGGGGGTTCTATATGCATCCAATTCCTAGGGCACAAGGAGTTGCACCCCCAGGTGGGGGCACAAAGGCATGCATTCCTAAATAAGGGATCATATGTAAGGAATCAATCTATGGTCGTAAAAAAAAATTTGATTCCTCAAATTCAAGATCTTGGACTTAATTGAAGCAAATGGCAAAACTGGGAACCAAATAAGAAGGTGATTCAGAATACCTTCTTAGGATTTGAAAAATCCTTCATCAAAGATGAAGAGATGATGTTCCTTCCTACTCCAAACCATTCAAGTGGATTGTCTCTAGTGACATCCACATGAACTTTCTGCAAGGACCGATTCTCCTTCACTCTAGCCTTGAAAATCCTTTCAAAATAGAGTTGGACCATGTGAAGATGCCTTTGGTCAGGGGTTTGGCACCAACTATCAACCCCTTAATATTCCAACTCTATGCGATCTTGTACTCAATATTAGATCAATTGAAAAACTCATTTTTCAATTATTCTATCTACCTTGGCTAACAATTTAGGGTACTATCCCATATGACGTTCTTTCTTTTCTATCATGAGTGAACAATCTCTTATTTTATGCTTAATTACCTCCATGAGTTTCTCTTGCACCAGATACATTAACTATACTGTATCATAGAGATGGTGATCCATAAGTTAATAATCAAAGTACAAAGTACATCTGACAAGACATTTTTGGCGAGTCAGGTAAAAGATCCAACTATGCCAAGGTGATGATAGAATACCTTGATAGATAGTTTGGTAAGATACTGATCAAAGTTTTTTAAATTGTTAGTTTAGTGAATTTATTTTACTAATAAACACATGTCCGTGTATTTCAGTGTCTCTATATTAAAAACCAATGAGATATCATCCTCATCATATGAAAATATATTACATACATAAATCTATTTGGTTCCTTAATATCCTATCTCAAGAACCCTATGACTTGGAATATTTATATCTCTAACATTTAGATAATTGATCTCATTATCATGATCTCATCATAATTCAATCATCACTTAGTGTAATCAAAAATTTCATTATGATATAAGTATCTAAAGATAAATGGTAATGAATAAATGCCATTATATTGAATAAGATGATACAAAAAATGTATAATCATATATGATCGACTTTTATGGCATACATTTCTATCATTATACATCTCCATCCTTGGGCCCATCAACCTACCCACCTTATTTCACTTGGAATTTACCTGGATCGGCCTAAATCCAATAAAAAATGACCTGACATGATTGTAAGCTATGTAAACTCAAATATTGTCCATGTAACAAGTGTTTTAAGCTCCAAAGTCTAGCCAATTTCACGTGCATTCAACTCGTCTTGCCTTTGCAAGGAAATGGCATGTAGTGGGGTGAAATGGATCGTAAGGAAGTGTAGTTGAATAGAAGTGATAGTAGAGAAGTGTAGTGAAAAAGATTGATGATGAACTGAAAAGGTGATGTCAAGGTGTTGATATAAACATGCATGCTACCCTAATGTGGCAAAGTGAATCTCCTTGAGTCCTATGGATCATCACTACATTCTATTAGAACTATCCTTTGTTTGATTTGTGAGAAGATGTATGGTGGGCACAAAAGAAAAAGAGGAGTGCACCCTCCATATAGTAGAGATCCTTGAGTCATAGACTTGTGATCTCATCATCACTTGGGTCTTTAGGTTAACATGAGTTTTCAAAAACAATCAATTTAATTAATATGATAAATTTAATTAAAAATAGAATAAATACATGTTCTGTTGGGTCTACTTGAGGCATGATGAAATGTTGCATGGGTGGCATGAATGCAAAGAATCACAATGCTACAGTAGAACACAATACATGTGGGACATGGTGGGACACAGTGAGACATAAAGCAAGAACACCATGAAATAAACATAAATCAGAACATAAAACACAACTGGATAAAGATCATTATAGTGGGATGAAATATAGTAAAACAAGAATGACGGAACACATAAGATATGGTGGGACTCAATTATTATGGTGGGACTTTACATAAGAACATAATGGGATAAAAAGAAACTCGTGGTGGTATGCAAAAAATGTTGTGATGCATGTGATGCATGAACTATTATTGCTAAAAATTCAAGATTCTATATGATGCATGTTGGGCTAAATAAATTTAAAACGATTCTTAAGAGATAGTTGAAGATATAGATTACACATTAGAGGTCAAGACATCTGATAGATAACAATTGTTACTTATTAAGAAATATTTTGCTTCAATGTACAATTTTGGCATATCCATAAGTTCAATGAATGGCTAGATCATCAATGATATTATTGAAGGAGTTATCAAGTCTAGCTTCTATCTAGACTTATGGTCTTTAACATCAACATGTACATATATTAATGCACCTAATATATGCTAAAAGGCTTGATTCTCATTCTCATTATAGAGACTCATGTGTCCAGGTGATGATGTTGTGGTGGAGTGATGGCGTGATGGAGTGATGGCATGGCAAAGTGACATGTATGTGTCCTTACTGGAGAGGTTTATAGGATTGGGTGATTGATGGCATGGTGGAGTGATAGTGTGACGGAGTGATGATTGATAAAGTGACATGCATGTGTCCTTAATGGAGACATTTATAGTCCTGGGTGAGCAATGACATAGCAAAAGTGATAAGCATTCATATGCCCAGATGAGTACAGGATGGGTAGAACTTTTTCTTAAATAAATTGAGAACCTTTTCTTATTGAGAAGTATTGAGCATGCCAAGTGTTACCCTATCTCATGTTGTGTGGTATGTATTGTCTCTTGAGGTAGAGGAAGAAGTAGAATAGGCACCGCACCTCCTAGGCACATGTTAACTTTACTTATCATTATCCTAGTTCTTTAAAGTTTAACACATGTCTCCCAACTGTCTCCTTGAAGTCAATGGTGGATTCTGTTAAATGCTTTGATGTTGTAATTGACTCACTATTGCAGCATAATATGAGCCAACTTTCTTGCCTTTTTGGTGACCCCCTAATTTGCCTTTGTGTTGTGAATGGTTTGTTGTTTGGAAATTGAGCAGGTTATGTCTGACTTAATTATAGTCAACATGGTTGAAGGCCCCATGTTGTGTCTAACAACCATGTTAAAACATCTTAATTACATCATTGTGATTCATCAACAATCAATAGCATGCAAAATTATCTTCATGTAAAATCTCCAATCTAGATACATTGCCATCTTTTACATTGTCTAAGCTCTACTACTGCTCCAAAGATCCAACTAGAATGGGTCTAACTAAGGATGATTAACTAAGTTGGGTTGGATTGTACAAAATTCTTGTAATATTTATGTGCATACTTTTTACAACATTTGAACATTTACCGTTGCTTTAATAACAATGGAATTCTCTTGATGAATAGAAGATATTTTTGCTTCATCATTTTTTCAAACATCTAATTCTTTTATAGGTTAGACACGATAATGGTAGATGTTGGTAATTAGTTTGACAAATATGTATATTGTTCTTGACAAGAGTCACATAGATTTTGCTTTTGTCCATAAGTGAAAAGGCCACTTGCTTCATATCCTAATTGAAATCTAGATATGTTTGTACTTGCTCTTGTAGTAGTCTAACAACTTCCACCAACGACCTGATTCATCAACATCAAATTCTATCTCATATGATTTCACGGGCATCTCGCTAGGCTCATTTTTGTAGTTCATAAAGTGATCAATGCTTCATGACTTGTTCAACTTCCTTTCTGTGGCACCATAAATTCATGAGGCTTAAAGGATGTCTTTTAGGAACATGATGTCATGTAGTCCAACACAAGGATCACCAATCCCAATCATGTAACATCACAATTTGTGTTATTAGACTCCCTGCTTGTTTCTTATTAGTCAACAAAAGATAAGAGACATTGATTACAATCATCTACGTCCAAAATGGTATTTTACATTTTTGATGTCAAAACTTCACATTAGAAAAAAGACAAATTTACATTTCATCTTTTGATGTTTCAGCAATGTTTATTATTCTTCATTTTTTTTAAAAAAAATATATTTTTATATTTTCTCTATTTTCTTTGGGAACCGGGGTGCATGAGCCACAATTTGGGGCACAAGGGCATGCACCCCTAGGTAAGGCTATGTGTGGTGCCATCCTAGGGCACATAGAATCCTTCTCACCAAAGTGAAAATTGAGCCAAATTTTGGCTCAATCTGACTCCAAATTGAATTATGTTGTTTCTCTTCTTATACCCCAAAGCTCATGGGAGACTATAAAAATATCAAATGTCTCCTCCTTCTAAGAAAATTTTCATCAACATGGGAAAGAGTATTTTAGGCATTTTGGGCATGTGAAAGGAAGAATTATGACCAACTTGGTGAGTTTTTTATTTTTTTCTTATTGCCTCACACTTGCTCTTCCATTTGCATTTTATTATAAATTTGTTTACTTTTAATAACTTTTTTAGCATCTACAATGTTGATGTGACCACAAACAGGTCACATGCCTATGCACCCTTGATCAAGGCCACTATTTTTACTCTTTTACCATTTTTAAAGTAGGATTACCCCACTTTTCCATGTATGTGCCAATTTTGTCAACTTCCTTGGCTGGAACTACTACTTGGAATCTTTAATTTGGCAGTTCAATTGACTCTTATTGAGTGGGTATTCAAAGAAATGTCGATTCATGATTAGCAGTGCTTTACTTTTTACACTTTGGCTTGATGGGGTGCCATTTGGAGATGTGGCATCCAAACATACATGCTTATATCTTGAGCACTTTTAGGTGTATGTCTTTTCTCGAGTTCAAGTTATCTTTATCCAATCCTATTAGGTTGAACACATCAAGAATATTGTCACTCACATTTTTCTCAATGTGCATGACATCCAAATGACGATGGACAATTAGAGAAGCCTAATATGGTAGTCGCTTAAAGAATTACTTCTTTTCTTCTAATTCTTATTTCTTGACAAATTCTTTCTTTAGTTATCAAAATCTTTCTTAAATGATTTTTCAAATCTTAATAGGTCCATCTCCTAATGTTGTCTCTATATCTTATGTTCAGTTAGCGTCTTTGGTGTGCCCCTCTCACACTGTTGGCCATCAAACAAATGTCTATAATGGTGCTTTCTCCACTGATGTGTTATGAGTGAGAATCGACGATATCTTAAATAACATTGTTTCTAATTATGGACTAGTCAAATAGAGTATGTTTCCTGATTACTAATTAGACATGTTAATTTTTCTTTGGTACTCCATCCATATAGATTGACATACCCTATAAAATCATTTATGTTACCTAGCAATATGGCTCTCATTGAATTAAACTTTTGCTATGTTCATGTGTAAACTAGGTTCTACATTTATGGAAAGCATAATCTAAAAATTTCTCTGCTTCTTGAAAAAACCTAGGACTTATTCTATTAGAGATATCTATCTAAGACTTGTCTAAGCTGCTCATCAAGGTCTCTAATTGTTCTTTTAAAAATATAAACAAATATATATACAAAAGTTAACAATGATATAAAGTAAAAATGATATACACAAAACCAAACCTCTTAAAGAAGTCTTGAATGAGAATGTCATTTGAAACTTACTGAAAATAAAAATGAAATAAACATTCGATAAGATTGGCATTGAAATCCTTAAAAAATAAACATCGATTGGCATACAATCAGTTTCCTTGCCATTTTGGCCAATTCAAATTGGTTTTTGAATTTAATTGATTTCTAACGCCACTTTAGGACAAATCAAACTACATCTAATTTTGGGTAGTACAAATCATTTTTTGAATTTAATCGGTTTCTAATGTCACTTTGGGGCAAATCAAACTAAAAAACTAGTTTTAATTGAATTTCATGCCATTTTGGTCAATTTAAATATTTTTTCTAATTTAATTGATTTCTAATGCAACTTTGAGATAAATCAAAATAGAAAACTAGTTTGAGTTGGTTTCCATGCCATTTTCATCAATTAAAACTAGTTTTTGAATTTAATTAGTTTTAAATCAAATCAAAAATTAGTTTAATTGATTTCCCATGCCATTTTAGCCAATTCAAATTGGTTACCATAATTAGCTTCTAACGTCACTTTGGGACAAATCAAACCAGAAAATAGGTTTAAATTAGTTTCCATGACATTTTGACCAATTCAAACAAGTTTCCAAATTTAATTGATTTCTAATGCCAGTTTGGGACAAATCAAACTAGAAAATTGGTTTGAGTTAGTTTCCATACCGTTTTGGGTAATTCAAACAGGAATTTGGATTTAATTAGTTTCTAATGTCACATTGGGAAAAATCAAACTAGAAAACTAGTTTTAATTGATTTCCATGCCATTTTAACCAATTTAATCATGTTTTCAAATTTAATTCGTTTCTAACACCAATTTGGGATAAATCAAACTAGCAACCAATTTTAACTGATTTCCATACCATTTTGGCCAATTCAAACTAGTTTTCAAATTCAATTGGTTTCTAATGCCACTTTGGGACAATCAAACCTAAAAATCAATTTTAATTGGTTTCCATGCCCTTTTGGTCAATTCAAACTAGTTTTCAATTTTAGTTGGTTTCTAACACCACTTTGGAATAAATCAAGTTGGAAAACCAATGTGAGTTGATTTCGATGTCATTTGGCCAATTCAAATTGGTTTCTAAATTTAATTGATTTCTAGTGTCACTTTCGGACAAATAAACCAGAAATTTTTTTAAATTGGTTTCCATGGCATTTTAGCCAAATACAAACCAGTTTTACTTTGAGGTCATTACAAAAGAACTAAAACTAGTTAGTGGTACATAGTTTTAAGGTCATTATAATAAATCAAAACCAGTTTTTGGTTTTAATTGGTACCTTAACATCACTTTGAGTCAAAATTAAAATTGGTTTTGATTAATTTGTCATTGTGGTCAATTACAACTAGTTTAACTAAATTTTTTTAAAGTTTCCAACAACCAAAATTAATAAAATTAAATTTTTTGATATAAAGTCAATAAAAATTCCTAAATTATGGAAACCCCTAAATTAGCATGTTTAAATCCTAAATTAACATGCTTAACCGTACACAAACAATATTAACATGCTTAACTCCTAAATTAACATACTTAACTACTAATCCCATGTGTTTAACTCCTAAATTAACATGTGTAAACATGCTTAACCCAACACAAACAATCATTAAACATAGAAAATCATAAAAATCCTACATACAAACACCTAACTAACTTGTTAGGGTTAGTAGGTACCAACAGGAGAAGGAGGCAACACAAGCAGTGGCACAAGCGATGGAGGAGGATGCCAAAGGTAGCAATGGAAGTGGTGGTGGCGTAAGCAATGATGATGGGAGGACAAGGTTGACAGAGGTGCAAGCAGCTACAGTGGACAAGGTTGGCGACAAAGATGCAAACAACAACGCAAGTAGGTGGTGGCATTGCAACCGTCGGAGGGAGGAAGTCGATAGAGAGAGAGCATGAGTGTAAAGGGAAGAGGAAGGAGGCACATGTTTTGAAAATTCTGACAACATTGGTGATGTCTCTAAAATTTAATGAATTAGCGTTCTATTTTCCCATTCATAGTATGATGGTAATTTGATCTCATAACTACTTATGTAGAGACAAAAAAATACAATACATGTGCTCATTGAATTATAAGTTTGATAAATTTTCTACTATCAAAACTTTATAATTATGTGGTACTTGATTGTTATATCGTAGTTCGTTATGGCAATTGTGCAATTAGTTCTTCAAATTAAGACACTAAGGATATTTTATATGAGATCTCTATCTTTTGATACCAAACGTATCTACTTAGTAGCTATAGTCATAGTATAACCAGCAATTAGTGATAGTAGTTAAACATACAAAGGCAATTAAATACCAACAAAAAATCATCCACACTTAATATCATGGGAGGCAATCTCACATAAAGTGAGAAATATTTAGCCAAAATAAAGAGATTGAGAGAGAGAGAGAGAGAGAGAGAGAGAATTCTCTAGGAGAATTCAATTAAGAGTATGATGATGATTCGATTTCCATATTGCCTTGGCATATCAACCATGTCATACACAGAAACTTAGGAAAATTGTATGTATTAGGGACTATATGCATACATTAACTATGGACAAAAATGTTTAATATATAGATCGTCATCCTTGTTACTATCTAGAGTCACAGCATAGTTACTTGATAAGATTCATATTCGAGAGTAAGAGAATGCCATGTCATACACAAACTTGGGGATATTGTATGTATAAGGGACTATATGCATACATTAACTATGGACAAAAAGGTTTAATAGATCGTCATCCTTGGTACTTTCTAGAGTCACAGCATAGTTACTTGATAAGATTTATATTTGAGAGTAAGAAAATGTCATGTCATACACAGAAACTTGGGGATATTGTATGTATAAAGGACTATCCGACTATATGCATACATTAACTATGGACAAAAAGGTTTAATAGATCGTCATCCTTGGTACCTTCTAGAGTCACAGCATAGTTACTTGATAAGATTCATATTCGAGAGTAAGAGAGGTCCATCGTCGCTAAACTTTTTTTTTCTCGTAGTGGTGTTTGTTCCGGACGCTCTTTTCCTGGCAACAGTCTTGCCATTCTTACGTAAGAACACGTCTGCTTGATTGATAATGCTACCGTTAGGTTTTTTTTTTTAAAAAAAAGGTGTTGGAAAATATAGACTCGTTTAGCAATGGACGGAGTGACCTAGTAATAATTTGGCTGACATAGTAACCAATGGACTTGGTTAATAATGTGTAACAAAAGTTATATAGTATATATACATGCATTATGCATTGATTTAGTAACATATAGCCAATATTAATAATATATAATAAGAATTAACAATATATTGGACTTCATGATATACGGGCGTATGTTATTAATGTAATAGACACTGTCTTAGTATAAAATACGTATTGGGTTAATAATATACAGATTCCCTTGATTATACAGGCATGATTTAATAATATGCAGAACAATTTAATAATATATGGGCTAATTTACTAAATGAACGTCTCCTTTGACACTCTTCCGTCGGTGGCACGTGTTAACCTGTACGTGAAGGGACTCGGACGGTCCTCCTTCCTCCAGCAAGAAATTACCAAGGCAAGCATTCCTGCTCGGCTACCACAGCCGGCGGCGGCCATGGCTCCCGTTGTCAGCGTCAAAACTGTGCATATCCGAGCATGCCCTCCGTCGGTTCAAAACCACGCCACACTCACCACCGCGGTACCTTCGCTACGGGACGACGGGGTTTGCCCATTACCGGCAGACGACAGCTAAACGTGCGGTAATAATAACGTGCCTGCATCTCTGGAAATAGCGCACTCTACTCGGGTGGATATCTGAGTCTTTGAACCTTTTACATATAGAGATTGATCAAATAATAATTCGATAACATCAAATTATTATTTCATCTGTGTTCCATCTATCTTTTTATGAGTGAGACCGAGAAATTCCTCTCATGTGCCCACTTAAGAAAATTGGTACTCCTTTAAAAATAGATGAAGCGTGCCAAATAAGGTTGTAAACCGGTTAGATTCAAAAGATTTTAATTTTTATGATATTAGAATTATTATATTTTGATTTTGAACCAATTCTCTTTTTGTTATGAAAATTCAAATTAAATTTAATAATTTTCAAAATACATGTTAAATATTAATTTTACTTAAAATTAAATTAATATTATATGTATGATTATTAAAAAATAATATAATTTATTTAAAAAATTTATTTTTGTCATTTTATTAATTTATATACCATATTTTATTATTTATTTAGTTCTATTTTTTAATTTTATTTATATGTACTTAATTTTTATAAAAATTAAATAAATGAAAAATAAAATTAACTGATACCGTTTACACTCCAGTACCGAACGATAACGATGAGGGTCCGAAATGCAAGGGGGATTTGATATGCTTCCAAATGCGATAACCTAATCAGATTTGACCGGTATACTACTGTTTTGCTTGCATAATGTCGCATACATGTCTCAGTTATTCTTGTTCACCGGTAAGGAATTTGATGCCGCTTGGGCTATAAATAGGACGGGGAGACCGGAGAGAGCCCTCCAGTATACTGCCTCATCCCATCAGCCGGACCTCGCTATCAAGCCATCTCCTCATGGCCTCCGCCGCCGCTGCCGGCAAGCTTGTGGCAGTCTTCTTCGCTGTGCTGGCCCTCGCGGCCACCCAGGCGAGGGCCAGCCAGATGAACTTCTACTCTGGGGCAGATTGCTCCGGCAACTTCCTGCGCTCGTGCTTCGACTTCAGCTGCTGCCAGGTCCCCGCGGACGCCGTCAGCTACGAGTTCCACCACGTCCCGGGCTTCAACGCCTTCCTGTTCGGCAGCGACGAGTGCAGCGGCAACCCCAACGGCCTCCTAGCCGACGAGGTGAAGTGCACCGACCTCGCCGGATTCAAGTGTGTCTGCATCGCCGACCACCTGTCCGGGCGGCTGAAGAGCGTGGCGACCGAGTAGAGCCGTCGTTTCATCCGAGCTGAGGGAGAGAAGAATGGGTGGACGCGCAGGCCGGGCCGTCTCCGCCGGCGGCGGCGGCCATGTCGACTCCCTTCTCGGCTCTCAGCTGGTTATCCTTGGTGTGTCTTGTATTGCTCTTCCACCCACCCGTGCCCCCAGCTTGTTTCGATCCTCCGTACATGTTCCCCGTCGGGGCGCTTCCCCTCCCTTGCTTGTTGCCGGAATAAATAGCCGGAGGTGGTGACCTGATCCACCTCCCGTTGGCTCGCGTTTATGCACGAGACGAGTGAAACCGAAAGAGCTGCTCTGCCGAGGCGGACGTGAGTCGTCTCCGCGCATCTGTGTAAAACACGCCGATATTTTTTAAAAAATTCGCACCGAAGACCGACCCTACGTCCAAGCCGAAAGTTTCAAAAATCAATTTTCTACACAAGTGATTTAAAATTTGGCTTCTTAAAACAGAAGTTGGATTCCTTCAAATAAAGTGGGAGCTGAAAATTTCCAGACTTTTGGTTCATAATTGAGTCGAACTTACAAAATTCTACTCGAATATTGAAGTCGAATTTTTGCGATGTAACTTCAGAGCAGCAAATATATAGTGTGGTGATTTGTTTGGCGAATATTTATCTTTTTGCCGTAGTAAAACAAATAGCTTGTGAAATTTGAACACACGCCGACCGAGCGTGGCTCGGTTGGCACGACGCCACCCCCGCGGGGGGGGGGGGGGGTGGCGAGGGTTCGTTCCCGGCGGTGGACGCCGGGACCACCTCCCCATGGGGGGGAGGTGATCCAGTGGGGATCAAGGCAGCGCTTGATCCCTCGACCAGGCGCTGCGCTGCACCTTCTCCTGGCCACTGGGCCAGCGTGTCCAAAAAAAAAAAAAAAAATTTGAACACACGACCTCTCCCCGTTCTTCAAGGGCACAAGAAACCACGTTGAAGTAGCTATTATGAAGTTAAATCGTAAAATGCCAACTTCAATAAAAAAACACTTGGATTTTGCAAGTCATTAGAAGTTGGGTTTCAGATTTCTCAAATCTAGCTTCATTTCTTGGAAGTTGTACCAGCTACGCACTCACCGGAGGTGGGGATCGATTGTGGCCAGGCCGGAGTGCCTAGTTCCTGGGAAGCTGAGGCGTGTTAGGCAGTGCACAATGAGGTGGCATCCAGGCTGAGGTGGACAAGCTGAGGTGGATGTATTTGCATTTCATTTCATTTACATTTGTTCTGTGTGACTCAATTCAGTCGCACATATGTAAAATGTACAATACACACTGAGTATAAAAGGAGAAAACACTCTCGGGAGGCAGACACCCAATTGGGATCGTCCTGCTCTTTTCCCGCTCAATTCCCCCTGTCTGGATCTTCTCTTCATCTCTGTTTCAGGTTCGACCATCTGCAGATCTGAGGCAATTGTTGCATCCTCTTCTCAGATCCAATTTGGTATCAGAGCGTCAGTTTGATCCTCTATCCTCTCTTTCACTGCTACTTCATTTCACTCGGTTTTTCTTCTTCAAATGGAGGAATCGGCAGTAGATTCTGTCAACACAGCACCAGTTGGTAACTCTAATCTTCCATTTGCTTCTGGATCGGCTTTTATTTCTCTACCGAGCATATCTCATCGATTTTCGGTGAAGCTCAATGCGGACAACTTTATAGTATGGCGAGGCCAGTTTTTACCATTTCTTAGAATGTATGATCTATTGGGATTAGTTGATGGGACTGTCCCATGCCCTCCGGATTTTATCTCTGATCCGTCTGATATGTCTCAATTAGTCTCAAATCCGGATGCTAAAATCTGGAAACAGTATGATGGTCTTGTAATGACACTCATCATATCCTCCGTTAGTGACACTATACTGCCCATGATTGTTGGTTACAATACTTCTGCCGAGGCTTGGAAAGCCATTGCTAATACATATGGATCCTCCTCTAGTGCTCGATTGTTACAGTGAGGCTTCAACTTCAACAATTAAAGAAGGGAAATCTCAAGATTACTGAATTTCTACAGAAAATTAAGCATATCTCCAATACTTTAGCGCTGGCAGGAGATCCTGTGTCACCCAGTGATTTACTTCTTTATGTTTTTAATGGCTTAGGGTCTGAGTATGACCCGTTTGTCACTGCGCTTACGACTAGACCAGGTGGTACTCATGTTACCTTTGATGAGCTTCAGGGAATGTTGTTAAGTCATGAGATTTTCCTAACTCAACGACAACAAAGTGTGAGTGAATTAACAGCCAATTTAGCCCGGACCACCTTAAATAATAACTCCCAACAGACCAATAACTACAATGCTAATGCTGGAAGAGGAAGAAACACTCGGGGCAGAGGTGGAGGCCGTGGCAGAAATGACAGGAACTCTTACTATAATTCTGGCAGAAATTATTTTCAACAAAATCAGACAGATAGTCAACACTATGGTGGTTTCGGTCAGAATCAATTTCAGTCCCAGGGTCCTGTTTCTGTCTGCCAACTATGTGAAAAAAGGGGGCATACCGTTCACACATGCTGGAAACGCTTTGACCATAGTTTCAGGACTGCTCAGAACACAAGTAATTATCAGTCTCCTCCCCCTGTCAACTATTCTCCAGCTTCTGCGAATGTTGCCAACACAGCTAGTCATCAACTGTTTGCTGATCCATCTTGGTATCCGGATACTGGAGCCAACAACCACATGACACCGAATTTGGCTCTTCTTCAAGCACCTGCAGATTACCATGGACAGGACAAAGTTCACATTGGAAACGGAGATGGCTTAAACATTCAGCACATTGGTCATTCAGGTTACAAAAGCTTCCATCTCTACAACACACTACATGTTCCTTTACTTACTAAAAATTTGCTATCAGTCTCACAATTCACCAGGGATAATGCTGTTTCCTTTGAATTTTTCCCTAACCATTGTATTGTTAAGGATATCCGGAGCAAGAAAGTCTTGGCCCAAGGACATAACTTCAATGGACTCTACTGTCTCAGCAAGGAAGCTCCTGCATCTCCGATGGTTTTGACTGCTGAGGTGCCACTACAAGAAAATCGATTTTTACCTACGATAAAAATCGTAGGTATATGTCGTTTTCCCGTAAGCAAATAGATTTACCTACGGAATATCCCGTAGCGGGGTCCGTAGGCCTAGTACAAGTAGGGAAATGTATTACCTACGGGATATGTCCCGTAGGTATAGTACCGACTTTTACCAACGAACCGACCCGTAGGCACATATAAAGCATACGAATAAAATTGTCTCCCCATGCCTGATTTATACCTACGGGGTTCCCGTAGGTAAATGTTACATACCTGAAAAAAGTATTGCGTACATATCACGAGATACATTTACCTATGGATGTTTAATCGTAGGTAAATGTTTACATTACAACGTCTCTTTCATTTACAGTTTGCCATCCTACGAATAAATGGGCACAACCATTTACCCAGCCATACAATCAACAATACATTCACAATTCTTGATTCCGTCTCTTTCATTTACAGTTTGGGCACAACCATTTAGCCAGCCATACAATCAACAATACATTCACAATTCTTGGAATCATCCAATTCAAGGCATCCATACCATTACATAAGTAACTCTCAAATCTGTCGGTGCAACCAATTCAAGGCAAACATTCATTAAACATTAAATTACACTTTGTCCAGAAACATGAAGTATGACAAGGTAACATAAAACACTTTACAACTAACACACAGTACATAGTTAATAATTACATTAAATATACAAAGTTTTCAATTGTTCCAGGCTTCCAGCCACAACCACAATGAAAAGATCATGTATTTCCCACAACAAGCAAAGATCCCCCCACAAGTAATTGGACAACCCAACGAGAAGATGAAAAGAAGTTAGTTCAACCCATCTAGATAGAATCTTCATTCATTTATCTTCTATAACCACCGCATTTGGAAGATAAGATTTAATTAAAATACATAACATCCAATGATTATAACTAATTTAAAGATGTAAAGTAAATTACTTACATAATCTCTCAACCATACTATGTGGCTTCCTATGGCATCTTTCATTCTTCTTCTATGATCATCCTTCACAACAAGAGGGGTATCGGGCTTGTTAACAAATGTGACAGATATTTCATAGTAGACATTACCCAGTAATCTCCCCATTACAGTCTTTACTGGGTCATCACTGATGAGAAAACCATCTGCCACATATTGTCCTTCAAGATCTAGCAACCTGACCTTTCTTGCCCTTCCCTGCAACTGATAGTAGGAAATCATGTAGTCTTTTTGTATATTGTAATGCAGTTAAAAAAATGAAACATAGCATCATTCAGGACAGTACATAAACAATCAGACGGGAGCAGAAAAAAGTATGCGCATCAAGCTTACAGGATGCAAAGAAAATGATTTGTTCTTATTGTGATTAAGCACATGTTCTGTTTGAATGTTCACGTAAAATCTTACCACGGAGATGAGGATCAAAATAATACTAATTAGAGCAAGACAAATATCTCTCAATAAACAACTAGTGCCCATTGAAACTAACAAACCAGGATCTCCACCATCCAGTTACACAAGAATCAAGGTGGAAATAAGCTATCTCACCAACATAAGAAATACCGTCTGCAGCACTAAAGCATTGCCACATCAAAAAAGACAGATATCACCTGAATACCTTCTTAAATTGAGTTCTAAGGTGTCTTAACAACATCTAGAGACCATAAGGCAACAAGGCTCCTGAAAGATCCGGTAACAAAGAGCTTTAGATGAGATATCTCAAAAATTTATGTAATATTTATACCCAATGACTGCCTATAGTAACTTCCAGACTTCATAAAATCAGATCACAAATGCTAGTCTTACGAATTCATGGACCTTTCAGCTAAATTAAAAATTTAAGACTAGGCATAGCCCAATACAGCTCACCTGATTAGTAAGAGTGGTAGTAGTATGTCAGTTCTGGGCATAACCAGACCTACCTGATCCTACCATTTCTCATCCCGGCCTCCAATTGGCCATCAACCAGACCCATCCCTTGGAGCAAAACATCGTCTAAGTAATATTGTATTACACATGCAGACGAAACGGGGTGGGTCCTAACACCACTTGAAAATGGTCAAGTCTAGCAAGTTAAGAGTATGATACGAGTGGACTGACCTTTGGAGGAACAAAGGAAATTTAAGTTTAATATCCAGGAATATCACATTAGCCAAACAATAAAAGAAAAGCAAAGGCTAGATAATGCCGAAGAAGGGGAAATATGGTGATAACCTTTCCTAAGGATGAGCCTGGTTAATGGTCAAGCAAGAACAAAATAGAAGAATACTTACAAGGCTGAGAATGGTCAAGTCTTAATATTACTTAGACGATGTTTTGCTCCTTGTTGTAGACACGCCAAATTTGCCTAATTCAGAGCATAAAACTCATATTTTATAGGGTAACATGTGTGATTGACTTTAGAATGATGCCGGGTCTTTAAAAGTTAATTTGGAGCTTCGCCGAACGAAATCGGACGTTCTCTGATGTTTTCCGCAAAAAGCCATAATTTCCGAGCGAAAGCCACACGTAAATCGTGTAAACACGGAAATTGGCTGAATGACCAATGCCTAATGATCATGCATTGAAGTTTATGGTCATATTCACACCCCGGACAAGTTTTTTTGCATACCGTGCCTTTCCGGTTTGCCGTCGGAGTCATTTTGACCTATATAGGATTTTCTGTTCACTGTCCTAACTTCCGGACAAAATTCTGAAGTTTTTAAGGGTGTGATGGCTGATCTGATGCTATAGAAATATTCTTCGGCTTGTTATCTTTCCAACGCAACAAACGGCGTCGAATTCCGAGTTCGGGAGTGTTCGCAATGGCTTCCGGAAGAAGGACGCGCGAAACCAATCCCATGCGCCCGGGTTCCTGGTCACATGCGCCCGGGACCCAGGGCACGTGGCCATGCGCCCTACTAGTGAGGCACGTGACCTTGTGCCCTCACTTGAGGGCACATGCACCCCACCTTTGAGGCACGAGGGACCCAGTTTTTCACCCGGACTCTACCACTGAACCGCCGATCGGATAAGACCTGTTTTCTCAAGATTTGTGCCCATGCGCCCTCATTGGGGGGCACATGCGCCCCTCACTGGGGCGCATGCGCCCAGCACCAGGGCGCATGCGCCCAAGGGTGGGGCGCAAGGCCCCCTATTTTTTAGTATAGATCGTGCCTTCTGTTCTCCTATAAATTAAATCCGATTCCGGTCGTTCCAGAGGCATGGGCACGACCCCCCAGGCTTCTCAAGATGTCCAATCTCCCTCCTAAATTGATTTTGTGATTTTTAGAGAGATAATTTCGAGTTTTTAGAGAGAGAAAAGTCGATTCAAGAGAGAGGAAGGCTGTTCTGCAGGTGATCTGCCAAGTCTTTCTTCCTCGGCCTATACAGCAGTGTGTGGACGTCTTCTGCCCGAGATCTCTTCATCAAAGTTCTTCCTCTCCAAGTCTTCTTCAGTTTTCAATCAACGGCACTTGATTCCGAGGTCGGGGCTGGTCGTGACAAGCTCAGAAGCAAAGTCGCACCTGGCAGATCCTGGACTGTTGCTCGGCTTTTTCGACAACACAAATTTGGCTATATCTTCCTATATTCAACTCAGAATCTTTCAGTTATTTTTCCTACCTCTTTGTTTCGTGATTCTACATCCTCCTATAATTTTTTTACATTTTTTTGCATTAATTTTATTCTGTTATTCCAAAAATAAAAAAGGGGTTAGATATAACCCGAATCCGGTCAGTTTCTAGTTAATTGTATGTTTTATGTTATTCTCTTTACATATACTCCACTTTGTCTAGTTTTAATAGTCTCTTTAACTTGTTTATTTTTCTAGTTGCACAGAATATTAAGCACCCACCACGTTGAGGACTCTTCTTCATCGGCCGGCCGAAGAAGGAGAAGCTTTAACTCACATTCTTCACGCTAAGGTACACACGGTCATTTTAATTCTATAAATCGGAACCCACGGTTCCTGGAGACCACATTTATTTCTTCTAACCCTCCTCCCACATGACCCGAACCATCTCTTTGGTGATCGAGCGACGCCAAGGGATGAAAATTCGGGGATCAATGTGAGTGTGGGACCGAGGTGAAAGTTGCTTTCCATGTTTTATTCCTTTCTTTTCTCATCCCCTCTTGAGGTGACGATCTGGGTTCACGGATTTCCCTGAAAAGGAGAGGACCCCGTCGAATTTTTAGAGTCGACACCTGTAGCCCTGGTTAATGGTCAAGCAAAAACAAAATAGAAGAATACTTACAAGGCTGAGAGGACCAGACCAGCAAGAAGAGACAGGGATTAAAAATCCAAATGCGCTGCATGATTAAAAACCCATGTCTTCGCAACTTAATGCAACCTGATAAATTAAACTTCTAACAGAACACAAGATGCCTTTAACAATTGATTTCCATACTTCTACAACCTTATAAGCATATAACAGAAACATATGAAATTGATACCTCACCTCATCAGCTCATCCTGTCGGAGGCCTCTCCTAGCCTAGACTCTGGCCAAAACACCTGGGTGCCAAATCACCTAATCAGCACATGTTCGGACCTCTATACAGACACCCAAAATACCACTATATAGATATAAAATTTTCCCACTCATCTTACCAATCAGATAACTAATATAGGTGACTGTTTCCCCTGGCAGCTAGGATTGGTGCTCTTGTACTCCCTGGTCAACCACCAATGTTCCCATGAAACCAAGCCTAAAGGAACCTCTTTCAAACAAAAATCTGCTCTCTGCTGTAAACAAGAACCCCGAACCAGAAATTTCAGGGTCTAAGATTTGTTCAGAACAGATCCCATAAGGCTAGGATCCCAGTGTCTATTCAAAGAGACCCAACCAGATTCGAAACATGGACACATGAGCATACCTTAAGTGATACATAGAGAGAGGTGTTCCATCAAGTTCAGACCAATCAGAAAAAAAGTCAAATCCCCATTGTTTAAAATCCCAAACCAGAAACTTGGAAGGCAAAGTAAGTTTATCCTAATTAGAGATGTTGCTGTCAATTTAATTTTGGCAAGTTGACAGTTAAGCATAAGTGGAATAAATACCTTATCTTCAGCTGACGTTGACAACTTGCTTGCGGCCGAAGAGCGCATTCCAGACTGTAAAAGATTCAAAAGAAAACAAAATTTTAAATGTAATGTACATCAATATCAACGATGAGAAAAATTATCTACCTCTTGGGGCTTTGCCTCAAGCTTAGCAACTTTGGATTCTAAAACTTGCTGACGTTCATATAACTTGTTGATTTCAGAATGTGAAGTTTCGGCTTTATCTTTCCAAAGATGGTGAGGTGAGGGTGCGGTGCCAATACCCCTAACTCTCCCCTGTTTGGCCCCTACGAGTACTTTGCTGAATACATCACATTTTGATGCCAATGGATCTCAACTAGTAGATGGTTGAGATTCTTTGTAGGCTTTAAGTTTCCCCTACATAGAACATAAATGTATTTAAAGAAGATATATGATGGCAAGCATAAAAGAATAGAATGAAATCACTATATACTTACTATTGCAAGGGCACATTCTTCATTAACTGCCTTTCCATCTTTCCTCGTATGTGTTATAATAAAAATATCCGTTCTATCCACATTGCCACCGGTTTTAGCAGCCTGAAATTTTACACATACGAGCATAAAAATTAGGCCAGAAGAGTTATACCGAAAGATTGTTATTATAACATGGTGATAAGATAAGAGACATTAACCTCCTCTTTCCTGATATCTGTGAAAGATTTACTACTAGCACAATGGAAAATCTTTTGTAGTCCTTTGTTCTTTTGGTTAACCTCACTTCTTTTCTATAAAGTTAAACATTTACAATTAGGCTATTTATTGAATCATCAGTGAAAATATCTTAAAATAAATCACCTTGAATTCATGAGAACACCATGTGGTCTTTGTTGCCTCCCACATCTCGAAGAAATATGTAGACCTTGAGGTGGCTCCTGTCCATCTATGTATTTCTTTCTCAGGCAGTATTTATGATATTTCCACTTCTGAGATAGATCTTTAGTAATAAATAGTCGTTGTAGTTCATTTCCATCATCCACATCATATTTCCTTTGCAAAAAATAGAGGAAGTAAACATCAAATTAATGACTTAACAAAGTATAACATCGAAGTGTAAGACATGAAAAAGACCAACTTCACCTTGATAAAACCCCAAATATCGGCAATATTCTGCTCAGGCATCTTATCCCATGATGCAATGTTTATGGGGCATTTTTCACTATTCCTTGCAATTGTTCCCAAGATGGTTCTTAATGACCTTCCACCATTTCCAATAGGTTGCCCAAACTCATTCCACTCCACAGAAATGACTTTGCCATCCTCCAATGCCAGCACATCCCGACAATATGTGCGGCCCCATGATCTCTTCACCTGAACATCACCTGCATCAAGAACATCTTCCGAAATACCTTCCTTTTCAAGGGCATTTCCATTTGATTCTCTTGATTTTGTCGAAGAGGATATTGAAGCATCGGTGAGGAGATAAACATATCTCCCCGTTGAGCATAGGCAATGACTTTGTTGATAAATGTGTCAATCTCGGCATACCCAAACCGGTCTTTGGAAATGCGCAAGAAATTACCCAAATTAGTAATTCATGAATTTGGCTGCATATAGGATTGAAAATCGACAACTGATGAGTTTAATATCCGTACAAAGTATGGATATTCTGAACGAGAGAATGTATCTAGAGCATTCTTTAAAAAGAGATATGAATAGTATAATACGAAAAATCCACACTCTAAGTCATCCCGTTGTTGGGGTACCTAAAAGATACAAATGTCAATGCACTTAAGAAAAGAGAAATGAGGTAAAATAGATAAATCAATGCCCTTTCAAGTAGTACATTGGGTATATAAAAGGGGATAGAGGCAAGGCTCTTCTTTTTGACCATCTTCCCCTCTGATTGGTACAAATCCTTCAATAATCTAAAAAAAAGAATAGTGTTGTCACCACATTTTTTTACTTGAAAAGCAAACGCAAATTATAAAGTGTTTGAACTTTTACCTTCTTATGACAGGCTCTTGCTTGTGTGGCTCAGTCAAGATGAGAGAATCAAATAGAATCATACAAGGGCCAAAGTCAGACGTAAAAGAATTAGCAAGATTACATAGCAAGAGCAATCTCCAATGTCCCCTGGAAATATACTTCTCATTAGTAAGTAAGAAATGAAAATACATCAACTTGACATCTACTATCATGTACATACCCATCAACAATGGGAATAATGACATAAGTCTTTGCGAACACCTCTTTATCTATAATCCTACGGCTGCCATTAAGGTACATAGAAAATAAAAGACAGTCTACTATTGCTGCATTAGTGCTATGGGTCAAGCGTAGTTGGACCCACATATGGCTGAAAAAAGGGAAATGGATAAAAATTTAGAATATGTGCTAAGAAATAAGTGCAGTAAATCCAACCCTTCCTGAAATATGTCCAAAATTGAAAGAAATGATTAATAAGCGTCAATGCAAATAAAGACCATAAAAAATAGTTAAACAAATGGTTTTCTAGATGACTATACAACCCCGATGTATTTTTTCTCATAAATACATCAGAAAGTAGCCACTCAATGGAAACATACAGCCCCTCCAAAATGTGACAAGAACCTCCTCTGCATAAAAAAAGCATGTGAGAAACAACTCACTTCACCTAAAAATATTCCATGTGTAAAAGTGAACTTTGATTGCTTTGCGCAGGATGGTTTCTTGTAATCAGTAACAATAAAAGGACTTAAATTTAATAAAATATTCAGGAAGATTATGTACTCCATAAAATTCTGAAAAAGATCGAAGTCCATCTTCTTCTTCACCGACTTTGGAAGATCATAGATTTCTGCAATGTGCTTTATTTTTTTGGGGAGAGTGTTAACATCTGAGCTTCCAGGCCCCCACAAGCCTTTCTCCTTTGAGCTTGCACATTCCGACTTGTAAGATAGATTTTCCATGATCTTCTTTCCCCTGTTTGCATAATAAAACAAACGGGTAGAAAACAAAAGACAGTTTTGATCCACCAATAAAGTGGAGGCAAAGAGATTACATAACAAACATTATGTAAGGTCCACTGATAAAGTCGAAACAAGTCCACTAAAAAAGACAGAAAAGCTCAACTAATAGAGGTAGCATTAGGTTTGTAAAATAAGGAGGTGACCACTGTAAAATGGAAAATAAAAATGAAGAGTTCATCTGGCACATTAAGACAATTCTGATAGCCAAATGTCTGTCATTCCATCAAAACCATTTTCAACCGAGAGGCAGGTCCCAAAGTGGCAGGTAAGAGATAGAAAAACCAACCTACAAAAAGAAATTGGTGGTTAGAAACTATTAATATTCTGGATAAACCTGCAAATTAAGACAATTCACTGAAAGATGCTATTATTTGAGTTGGATTATATAAAATGCATACAAATCACTGAAAGATGCTATTATGCAGCATAATTTTGTTTTTTGATACCTTTAAACTCCACTTTGTTTAAAACACAGATAATAATTTTACCGATGTGTAAAACAATGATAACTAAGATAAGTAAATGAAATTCTGAATATTACATCTGTGCATATATCATATGCACACGTAAGTAAAGCTGAAATGCGTGCACATAATACCAATAAAATTGTAAGCTGAAATGCGTGCACATAATACTACATGTTCCTTTACTTACTAAAAATTTGCTATCAGTCTCACAATTCACCAGGGATAATGCTGTTTCCTTTGAATTTTTCCCTAACCATTGTATTGTTAAGGATATCCGGAGCAAGAAAGTCTTGGCCCAAGGACATAACTTCAATGGACTCTACTGTCTCAGCAAGGAAGCTCCTGCATCTCCGATGGTTTTGACTGCTGAGGTGCATGCCCAAGATTTGGCACAAAAGGCTAGGTCATCCTGCGTTTAAGACTGTTCTGCACATTCTTAATACTATTGGCATATCTTCTACTTTTGATAGAAATTTCTTTTGTTCACATTGTGCACTTGCCAAAAGTCACAAACAGACATTTCCTACTTCTACTTACATTTCTAAGTCTCGACTTGAGCTGATTGCCTCCGATGTTTGGGGTCCAGCTCCTTTTGTTAGCACAAATGGTTATATAGATATTATGTTAGTTTCATCGACCACTATAGTCGATATTGTTGGGTATACCCCATTGTCTTAAAAAGTGATGTGTTTTGTGTCTTTGTTGAATTCAAGAATCAAGTTGAGAATTTATTTTGTCGAAAAATATAATATTTCCAAAGTGATTGGGGAGGAGAATTTCAAGCCCTGTCTAAATTCTTCTCCGACTGTGGTATCTCACATAGAGTTGCATGCCTCTATACCCATCATCAAAATGGGTTATCTGAAAGAAAGCATCGTCATATAATAGAAACATCATTAGCTCTTTTGAGCAATGCGAAAATGCCATATACTTTCTGGGATGAAGCTGTCACTTGTGCTATGTACTTGATAAACCGACTGCCAACTAAGGTCTTAAGTGGTATATCTCCTTATGAGAGATTATTTGAAAAGCAACCTGATTATAGTCTTCTTAAAGTTTTTGGATGTGCTTGCTATCCCCACTTAAGACCATATCACAAGCACAAATACACTTTTCGGTCTGATTGTTGTGTATTTCTGGGATATAGCAACAAACACAAGGGATACAAATGTTTCTCTCCTACAGCCGGGAAAACTTATATAGCTATCAATGTTGTCTTTGATGAAAACACCTTTCCATATGAAACTCTACTTGGACAGCAACCTACACAATCTGAGAAATCTGTTTTCTCTTTGCCTGGGCCTGTTATAACTTCACGGATTCAGCATCCTGTTTCAGAAATTCCTGCTACAAGTACCCAGCCTATGTCTGCAGAATGTCCGGTTATGCATCACACTAATGCTCAGCTCTCAACAGACATCCCACAATTAGATTATCACACTGGTTCCCCAGCTTCATCTGTCAGCAGTTCTATGGATACTACACCTGTCTCTTTGTCTCATGATCAGCCAGACAGCAAGTCTCCCAAGAAATTTCGATCTCTTAAAGAGATCTTGTCTAAGCCTGATAGTGAACAACCGTCAAAACACAGCAAGTATGCTCTTCTTATTGAGAAATCAAGTGAGTCGGAACCCACTTGTTTCACCTCTGCAAATAAATTCCCTGCTTGGAGACAGGCAATGTCGGATGAGTTCTCCGCTCTACAGCACAATGGAACCTGGGTTCTAGTTCCCACTCCTAACAATGCCAACATTGTAGGATGCAAATGGATATACAAAATTAAAATAAATTCTGATGGGACAGTGGCTAGAGACAAGGCCCGGCTAGTGGCTAAGGGTTTTACACAAGAATATGGAGTTGATTATAATGAGACATTCAGTCCCGTTATTAAACCAACAACAATAAGTATGATACTTTCAGTGGCTGTAAGCTCAAATTGGCCTCTTAGACAGCTTGATGTTAACAATGCATTTCTTCATGGCACATTAGAAGAAGAAATTTATATGGTTCAACCACCCGGCTTCATTGATAAGTCTTTTCCAGATTTTGTATGCAAATTGAAGAAGTCATTATATGGATTGAAGCAAGCTCCTCGTGCTTGGTTTCGAAGACTATACACACATTTATTATCAATTGGTTTCAAGCCCTCAATGTGTGATCCATCCTTGTTTCTTTATGCTGTTGGTGGCACAGTTATATATATTTTGGTATATGTCGATGACATAATCCTCACTGGAAATGATAAGCATGATATTACAAGATTAATACAGGACTTGTCTAACACTTTCTCATTAAAGGATCTGGGTGATCATACCTATTTTCTGGGAATTGAAGTCACCAGGACTGTGGATGGTTTACAACTTTGTCAACAAAGGTACATTCTTGATCTCTTGGAAAAGGCTCAATTACAAGACTCTAAACCCTTCTCCACACCTCTAGCATCAAATAGCACTGTATCTCAACATGATGGTGATATGCTTGATGATCCCACCATTTATAGAAGTCTTGTTGGCTCCTTGCAATATGTCACCTTGACAAGGCCGGATGTTGCCTTTTCAGTAAACAAAGTCTGCCAATTTATGTCTGCTCCTTCAGTAACACATTTCAGTCTTGTGAAGAGAATTCTCAGGTATCTGAAAGCCACTTACACTCTGGCTTTTACCATACGACCATCCTCTTTTTATTTGAATGCTTATTGCGATGCGGATTGGGGCGGATGTCCAGATGATCGGAAATCCACTGGAGGGTTTGCTATCTATTTAGGACATAACCTAATTTCTTGGACTGCTAAGAAACAAAGGACCGTTGCTAGGTCCAGTACTGAAGCCGAAATGAGGTCCATAGCTCTCACGGTTACTGAGTTAAAATGGACAATTCAGCTTATCAAAGAACTTCAGCTTCCTATAAAACATCCTCCCATTGTTTGGTCGGACAACATTAGTGCTATATATCTTAGTGCTAATCCTGTTTTTAGAGCAAGGACAAGACATGTCGAAATTGATTTTCATTTCATCCGTCAATTAGTTCAAGATAAAACTATTGTTATAAAACATGTTGCTAGCAAGGACCAAGTTGTAGATATATTCACTAAGCCTCTCCCTGTGAGACAATTTGAGTTCCTTCGTTCCAAGCTGAATGTTGAGACCCCCTTCAGCTTGAGAGGGGTGTTAGGCAGTGCACAATGAGGTGGCATCCAGGCTGAGGTGGACAAGCTGAGGTGGATGTATTTGCATTTCATTTCATTTACATTTGTTTTGTGTGACTCAATTCAGTCGCACATATGTAAAATGTACAATACACTTGAGTATAAAAGGAGAAAACACTCTCGGGAGGCAGACACCCAATTGGGATCGTCCTGCTCTTTTCCCGCTCAATTCCCCCTGTCTGGATCTTCTCTTCATCTCTGTTTCAGGTTCGACCATCTGCAGATCCGAGGCAATTGCTGCATCCTCTTCTCAGATCCAATTAGGCGGCCTCGTGGCATCCGGGTGGGGTGTCATGGCACACATCAGAAAGGTGACCGTGAGCGCACGAACTGGTCGCATATGCGCGCGTCAACATGTGAAGGGGTGATATGGTGGCAGGTGCACGCAGCTGGAAGTGAGACCCCGGCTGGGATCGTGGAAGCGCGAGGATTCTTCTGGCTTGTATGATGACAAACCGGTGGGAAGCTTTTGGACGCCGGTGCGCGTGAGCCCGCGTGCCTGCCTTGCTGTCGAGGAGGAAAATTGCATCGCCCTGCACATATCAGCAAGGGCATCACCATCTTCGTTGCCCGGAAAAGAAAAAGTCACGAAGTCTCCCGAAGCGCAAAGAGGTCCGCAGAAGAGGAAATCAAGACTATGTCATGGAGGATGAGGCTCCAGAGGTTGTCCTTGTGCGGTGCCAACTCACAGATCTGGAGGTGGAAGAGGTGGGGAAGTGTGGAGACAGCAACGACGACGTGCAGCAGAGGTTAGGAAGATATGGGGATCACTGGGTTTGCCTCTTCCGATGACGTTCAGATGAGGAGCCGAAGAAGAGGATGATGATGATGCTGCCGTTTATGTTGATCGCTAGAGGGATTTCTGGTTTGCTGGACCAGATTACCGAATATGTAGACATAGTAGAGGAAGCTGATGCGGAACTTTGCTATTGCCAGTTCTATCCGGGAATCACCGGATTGCCTTGTAGAACTCCTTTGATCGGCTAGTTCCAAGAGAAGCAGTTTCCATTGCCAATTGACAAAGATGCTCTACCGTGATGAGAACCTGTGGGAGGGGGGGGGGTGGAGGAGAAGTGAAGGAAAGGCAGAAGGTGAGGTGGTTGAAGGGTAGAAAAGCCCTCATGGTAAATGTTAGATAGGGGAAAGGTCCTTGACCAATTGAAGAATGGAAGGAGATCATAGCAGAAGGAATGGGGCCGTCAGGAGAGGAAACCTTGCAACGAAAAATTCCTTCGGGAGGGAAAAAGTGAAAGAGAGAACAGAGAACAGGGTCGTGCCCAAGTTCTATGGAAGAGAGGGAAGGAAGTGAGAGAGAGGGCCTCACCCTTTTTTTGACTAGAACTCTCAAACAAAGATGTACTAGAGATCATACAAATTACGTAGATAAATAATCTCAAACAAATTGACATCACGCACATATCAAGTACAATTATAAAAAAAACACTATATAAAGATCCACTAGTATGTAAACAAATACAACTTCAATACTATTCAAAATCTTCTTCTTCAACGTAATCAAACCTTGCCATATAACTAGAACGACCTACATATTGAGGTGCTTTGACATTTGGTTAATAGATATTTGAACTCTCTTAATAGAATTTGACATTTACTATGAGATCGGATGATCACACTATGTAGGTGTGGACATTGTCCAAATTGACATTCTCCCTAATAAGATCATGGCTTTGGAAATGACGTAGGAAGGCTTCCTGACATAAGAGGACATCAAACAACAACTAAATAAGATCAACTTAGATAGGCCGAGTACCCCCATTGCAACACACAAAAGGGAAGCACCTATAAAGACATTTAGGTGGCACACTGGAATGAGGGAGAATATTTCAATGTTCTTCCCTCCCTGATCAGGAAGCTTGGTAGGTAAAAGGCAAGAACTTTAGTGTTTAGGTGAACTTTGAGGGTGGGTAGAAATGGTTGGAATGAGGATCGGCTTTCATGGGTGGGATCTTCTTAATAGGAGAAAGTCTCGGGAGAAGATGATAATGGGGTGTTTGGTTGCCTGATAATGAAGGTTTTTGTTTTAATTTTTAAAAATTGTAAGAAAACTTGTTAAAAGAGGTGTTTGGTAACCATGATAATTTTATGTTTTAAAAGTGATTTTCTTATTAAACAAAAAAAGAGGGTCTCACCTCTTTCTTTTTTCTTGTGGTCCCCCACTTTGTTTGGTCTTGTGTGGTAGTTACTTTTTTTTGTAATCATATCCCTCCAAACATGATAATTTTATGTCATGAGTTGGTTCACTTTTTATTTTAATATAATTTTTTATCATGAAAGTGTACAAAAAATTATCATGCAACCAAACACCCCATAAGTGTCTAAAAGATGAATATGAGAGCCAGGAAAAGGACACGATCGAGAGCACCACAAAGCTAAGGAAGAAAGGAGATGGTTGAAGATGAGAGAAAGGAAAAGTCAAGAAGGTGTGAATCAAAGATCTAAAGAAGAGCTTAGCAAACTCACGAGGTGAGCCTCATATGCTTCCAAGGCGAACCCCAATGTCTTTTGCTCTGGCGAGCGTCCTTCCACCGAGATGAACCTCTCTTTTCAAAACCCAATATCTCAAAAAAATTTAATCCATTTCACCATCCTTAATCCTCAAGTACAATTTTGGCTTTTATAGAGAAAGCCAATTGTTACATTAGTATATTTCTAAAAGAAATTTTTACAAATTTGTCTCTTTAAGGATTCAAATATAAAAGAACCTACAATTTTCTAAAATTGGTTTCTAGACCTTTCACCCCTATGCCTACAGTCCTGACATGTTAACGCAAAAAATATATGCTTTACAAACAAATCATATTTGATATGATTTAATATTTCTTATAATATCTTTTTAATAAGACAATATTTCTTCGTGACATAGTAGTATTAAATATACATATTATAATGAATTTCTTGATCACATGTAATGATGATTAGATCACGATGAAATTATGATAATAAGATCAATCATCTAAAGATATGAAACCTAAATATTTATAATCACATGATCATGAAAATAAGACAATAAATATATGGACATACTAGTATGTATAATATTTTCATGTAAGATGATGATGATTCATACGTTTGATCATTAATGTGAAAATATTTTCTTTGAAGTGATCCAATTTAGAAACCTTGACTAGTATATATAACAATCAATCAGTATTTTCTATCATCATAGTTGAACCTAAATAGACCTAATTCGTCAAAATATATTATTGAATGTATCTTGTACTTTCACTACTAACTTATAGATCATTGATACAATAGTTCAGTAAATCAAATGGATCATGCCAAGGGAAACTCATTGATGGTATTAGAGAAAATAACTAAAAAATGACAAACCTAGTGAAGGTGATTGAGAGGATAACTAAAAAAAAGAAACCTAGTGAATGTAATTAAGAGACAATCATCTCGATAAGGTGAAGAAAAAATATTGTTTTATGAGATAGTATTCTCAATCTTATCAAGGTAGAGATCATCATAGTTGGAGATTTTGATTGAACCAATTCTAATTACATGATCTTAAATTGTCTAAATCTTAATGATTTGATAGTCCGTGTTGTATCCCTACCAATGGGAATATTATATGGATGGAGATTTACATTCATATGAGAATTAATAATGAAAATGCTCAATTGAGACAATTTTATCTCGAATGTTTTTTAAGACATAGGACTTGACAAGTATTGTAATAGACATATAATTGATTAAATATATTATCAAATAATAGATGTAATTTAAAAATAATTCTTTCAAAAAGTCTTGAACCTATTGAGCCTAATGAGTGACACGATAGAATTTATGTCTTCTAAAAAAGACAGTAGAATTTATCTGTGTTACAAGGGCATAGACATAACTTATAAAATTTTTGAGTTTTTATAAGAAAATTAAATTCTATAAATAAGAGCAATTAGGAAGAATTCATCTACAAAGTAAGTTCGTGTAGTTACTATTAAAGATTATGCGTTTTGATAATCGAGAGACTATGAATTGTCCAACATTCATTCATCTTGGGTTTTAAGAGTTTTGTTGAAACCCTTAAAGGTATTTTCTATTTTTGAATCTATTTTTTATAACATTGTTCAATTTTGATTGAGACAACGACTATGAAATCAAAAAAATTTAAATTTTACCTACATAGAACAATTCTTTGTAGTCGTTATCTATGGCTTGATGTCAAATTTTGTAACATGGGGCTTTCCAACACCTCTCTTGTTTGTCATTCTAATTATTGGAGTGTCCTGAATGATGTCAAAATATCATGTTTCGAGCTATTTTTGGCAGCGATCCATAGACCGAAAAAGCTTTTGGCCTATTTGGTAATCACATAGTGCTAATAGGGACCAATATCAATATCACTTTTGATATTGATATCAATAGAGGTGTTAAAACTATGCTTGGGCATTTGTATTAAATTTATAATTAAGAGTATAAAATTATCTTGGCATCGATACTAGGGGTGTTCACTGTTTAGTTTGGGTTTGTTTATGACCAAAACTTTTCAACCTAAATGGAACAACAGACACAAACCTGAACCAAACTAGTTCAACACACCTTCGAAGTAGAAGCTACTTTTGGATGGGGTTTTCTAGACCGCCACCACTGCTCCTCTCTTCTCCCTCTCTCTACCCACGCTCACCTTGGTCCATGGTGATCGACTCTTGGTATCACTTGGATACCAAAGTACCAGTCTGGATTGTGTGAAAAAAAAAAGTAAATGGGGTTGAAAAAATTGAGGTCACCAAGATATGAATGGGAACTTCTTCAATCATGCCCACACCATATTCTTTCTCTTTCTATTCCTTCCTTCTCCACACTCAGTTTGATCCCCAAACAATTGACCCTCGATGTCACTTGGGTGCTAGAGGAGCATTTGGGTCATGTAGAAGATGAATAGGGAAGAAAAGAGGTAGAGAAGGATGGTGAAATAGAAGGTAAATCGGTGTAGAACCATGAGCTTCAAAAGAAAAGATGAAACAAAGATAACAAGAAGTTTGAGTTGAGGATGACCATGTGTACCTTACTTTTCATGAGAAGTGTTGTGGATTGTAACTTTCTTCTCTTTGGATGGCTAAGAAGAAGACTTAAGTTGTTCCTTTCACCCTTGGCTAATTGGTGTAAGAGTAGCTCACCTAAATCGACTTTGTCCTGCAAGATTTGGTTGAAAACAAAAACAAGTAAAAAGGAAGATTAGAACTAGGGAAGGGTGGAGTACCTAAAAAGGAAATGAATATGAAATCACAAAAGGAAGAGAATAGACTGATTTAGGAATGGACTCCCAACCCTTTTTTTTGAGATTTTGAAATAGAGAAGATGTAAACTAGATACCTAAACTGATTAAAAAATAGATTTGCATAGGAGTGGTGGGGGATGGTTGCCTGACTATCCCAATGCCATGATGCTTGGACCATCTGGCACCTTGATGGTAGGATTGTCTACTAACCAATCAAATAAGATGGCTTTGTCTAGCCTCTCACTCGACCTCGAACTTCTTCAACATGTTGAAACTCCAAAGAATCCTCAAAGGGGTTGCTTCTAGCACTGTTGGATGATGAGACTAGTGATGGGGTTAGTGGGACATGGAGCGGATCGATGATGAGATGTGGAGGGGCCTTCTTTGGTGTGTGGGGGTGGTTCCAAGGTGAATGAAGGTGCTCTTGGGGTGACTTGGAGGTGTGTTAAGGGGATGAGGGTGTAGAAAGGTAGTCCTGGCTCTCTCTCCAAGGCTCTTGAATGTTTCTTGGAACCTCTTGGATATTGGGAGATGGCCTTCTTTTATAGGTAGGAAGAGAAGCAACTTTCTTGCCCAAAATGCCTCGATATAGAGAACATTGGCTGCCTGGAGTGGTAGGACACCTACAATCGCATTAAATGATGCATGTACTAACCTTTGTGAATTCAGCACTGAATGGCACAGGGTTAGCTTTTTATCATGACACCCTAGCTATCAGGGCATCAAGAACATTGATGTGTATTTAATGTGTCACACACGCATGTATCAACGAGTTAAATCTACTATCTGATGCCCTACGCCTTGGCCATAAAAAAAGATATCCCATTTTTGTTACCCTTTTTGGATGAACTAATTTATTTTGGTGAAAAATTCAAGTATTATCTGATAAAACAAGAATTTTGAACTTCACAACTAAACCAAATTTATGTCTACACTACTCACTCGTTGGGCTTTTTTCTTACAAGAGCTGTAGGTGAATGAATAGGTTGCTATATCAATCAAGGGTGGTCACTGTTTTGGCTAATCTAAGAACTTGAACTGGACCAAACCAACAATATTAGGTTATTTTTGTGTTCATAAAGACTATTAGGATGATTGGATCATAAAACACTTAACCCGATAAAACTCGAACTCTCATCAATGCATGGAGCCTTTTCAATGATCCAGTTTGCTTTTGCCTTACTACATAGAGAAATCATTTATAAACTAGCGAAGCACTCTCTAATAGTCGATATCCAAGGGTGCGAATATCTGATGTTCATTTACATCGAGCAACTATTTGAATACCCTTAATTAACTGTCATAGCGACCTTATTTGATGAGAGCATGCACATCCACAAGGTGTAAAGAACACAAAGGACCCTGGCGTTTCAGTTTCGATGAGATGCAAACAAGTTTGGTTAAATTTTGTTTGAAGTTGTTTCATGTCTTGATTTGAAGTGTTGATTTTGATGTGGTCTGAAAGGTTAATTTCATATTTCAATTTGACTTAAATTTTATTATTATTTGTTTTGAGTTGTGTGAATTTTTGGTTTTTATTGTTTTACTTCAATTGGTTGAAGTTTAATTCATTTTTGTTTGAATCGTAAATCTTCATATGTGTTGATACAATTTGAATTGTATAAGTTTAATTGACATGTGTTAAGTCATTTTTATGTGATTTTCATATTTGGTTGGTGTTTTAATACCAATTCGTGTGTGTTTGGTATGCTTTAAATGTTTTCAAATGAATTTTAGATGTTTTAATGTGTTTTTAATGTGTTCTTCAATTGGTTATGAATCATTTTTGTTTTCACTTGCTTAAACAATTGAACTTCATTAACATAAGTATGTTAGATTAAATTTTCTAAATTGTGTTAAGCCAAATTTTTGTTGAATTTTGAAGTGTTAATGGCCTATTTTAAATGTGTTTTAAGGTTGATTTGAGTTTACTTTCATATATGGTTGAGTTAACTTTAGATTTGTTTAGTTTTTCTTCGGTTTGCATAACATTCAGTCTGTCGGGCTAGTGTCAATCCCTAATCACACCAAGTCGAGTTGATACTTGAAATGTCCATTGAATTGCATGTTGGTATACATCAGATTTGGTAGTTCATATGCCTTGTATCCTATTGTCTAATGTGCATGAATGTATGTCTATGCCCTTCCCATGATGTAAAGTTCCATTGAATCGGAAAAATTTTGACAGCATGCCGCCTTATTTTTAGATCGGAGTGGAATTTAACCATCCTACATGGCATAGTATTTTGACTTTACACATAGTGGAAAGGGTTCATCTACATTGGGAAACATGTCCCATGCCTACACCCGAGTTAGCGTTCTAGAGGCATAGTTGGATTAGCTGCCCAATTGTGGAGAGCTCACGAGGTGGTACGAATCTCCTTATTTAATTTTGGCATTTTGCCTTCAACTTTAGTTAAGTGTGATTTTTAAATGTCCAAGACCCAATGGGCTAATCTCATGTGTTATTAGCACAATGGGTTGGTCTTCATGTCATGTTGGCCCGGTTGGCCCGGTTTAAGTTTCATGGGCCCTGATGGCCTATTTTGATCTTCAAGGATCAGCAAGGTTTGATTTGCACCTCTATGGCTAGCAAGGCCTGATTTGCACCCTGTTTGAATAGGAATTAAGAGCCACCTTCCCAAGCCCTTAACCCATCATGTGAGTGAAGAGGGATCATGCCATCACCCCCAACCTGATCCTCACAAGGATTTGTCTTATAGCACCTATTTTGAGCATCAATGGCCAGCATGGCCTGTTTGAACTTCAAAGGCCAGTAGGGCCTGTCTTTGCGACCATGTTGACCTATCCTTTGGCATTTGCTTTCTTGCCATAGCAATAGGCAAATGGTGCCTCAGAGGGGCTGGAATGGACCTATAGAGGTGTTGTTTGGAAGAGTTGGAAAGGGGACTACACAAGAGAGATTTAAGACAAGTTCGGAAGGACTGATTAAGTGCTACACAAAGGACATAAAGATGGAGATTTCAATGCCTCAAAAGGGCTGTTTGGTATTGAAATGGAGAAGACCACACAAAGGGGGCTATCTTGGTTGGATTTGAGAAGCCGTCTAGGAAAAACTTAGCCCATCTTATGAATCCAAGAATGCCCAGGACATCACTCCATCCTCCTCAATGGGCAAAGGAACTATGTATAGAATGAAATAAGTTGATTAGTTGCTGTTTGAATAGCCAACATGGGGGGTGATGGTAGGCTATGTAAAGACCTATTTAGGTGGCCAACAGAGGGGTTGTTTAGAGGACCTGATTAGGGGGTGTTTTAGGACCTGTTTGTAGGACCAAAAAGGGGTCTTAACAGGTGGTGTTCAAAGAGCCATCAAGTGACTATTTAGAGGTATTTTTAGGGACCTGTTCGGGTGACCAAAGGAGGGGTCAAACAGGGACATACTTGGGCTAGCAAGAGAGCCTAGTTTAGGTGCCATTTCAGACCTAATTGGATGGCCAACAATGAAATTAGACGGGCTGACTTAAAGGGGCAGCAAAGGGTCGAACATAGGGTGCTTATAGCGTGTCTAAGGACCTGATTGGATGGCCAAGAGGGTACTGCTTTAAGGGGCCAGCAAAGGAGGGTCGAACTCTTCAAAGGGAACATATTTGGGTGCCATTTTGGGCATGATTGGATAGCTTTGAAAGAGGGCAACAAAGGGCTCTCTATCGGTGCCAAATTGGAGTGCTCATGGGGCTGTGGTTGGAGACATTGTGAATGGTCAAAGAGGAGGCCTAGGGAAAAAGAAATAAAAGGGGAGGAAGAAAATGAACTGCACTTTCTTTTCCTTCTTTACTTGTTCCTTTTTTCTTTTTATTATACTACAGATGATGCTGAAGATGGAAGGGCTATATACCCTCTTCTCTTTCTTCTTCTTCTTCTTCTTCTTCTTCTTCTTCTTCTCATTAGTGTGCAAGTGCTGGAGAAGGAAGATGGATCTGCTGTTGCTGCCGAAGAGGGAAGCCTTCAGCCTTGCTGTGGGGTGCTTGTGCGCACAACTCCAAGTAGATGGAGATGGGGTGCACACAATATTGCTGGTATGCTGCTACTCCTTCTATTGGAAGGGGAGCTTGAAGAAGAAGACCTTTCTCCTTGGAGAAGAAGGTTGTGCACCAGGCTAAAAAGAGTGGTGAGATCAGGTTCGACCAGAGTGAGAGGAGAAAGCGGCAAAGCTTGTGCACAAATGAGTGTTGCTTGGGGGCAGCCAAGGCCAGATGGCAGACCATTTTATAAAAGAATGAGGTGCCATCTACAAAAGGAGATAAGTCTAGGAGGGTGAGAGTCCTAATGCCTAAAAAGTTTTATTTCAACAAGACTCCTAATTGGGCAAAACATCTAACCAATGGTGAGGTGCGGCCAAACCAAGCAAGGCTGCGCACCATGGAACTGGAATGGGCTGAGGTTCGGCCAAAGACCAAGAACCCAGCTAAATTTTGCACCATATGATGGTTAGGATAAGGCTCAGACGGGATAAGGATAAGGGTCAAGTAGGGAGAGTCCTATTGCAAAAAGGCCTCTCATTAGCTGGGTATGTGTTAGATGAGCAATTGGTGCACCAGCCCCTACTTTGTAGGGCATCTTGCACACATGGTGGCTGGGGAAGAGCTGGTATTCAGCCAGATGATGGCCATCTGATGGGACAACATGAGGTTTGAAGAATATTATTCAATTAAGATGAAGATAATATCCAAGGTGATAATGATAAGTTGGAGATAGGATAAGAAGGCAAGAGTCATATCTCATGAAGAAGTCATTAACCAGAAGAATTCCAACCAAAAGTGGAGTGTGGACAAGGTTGAATTTCGCCAAAATCAGGTGAGGATGAATGTGGTTCAACAAGACATCAGGTACTAGATGCAAGGAGGTAAAGATTAATCCGGTCCATCCATATAAATGCTCCCGATCTGACGGTCATTATTAATTCCAACCGAAAATTAATTAAACACACTCAGAATTAATACAAAAAAATGGAATAAGCTTTGATGACCATTGATCTTATGCGCCATCAAGTTGTGTGGCCATAATGCCTTGAATTGTATCAGATCTTCTAATTTCATCGATTTCCCTAATCGGTGTGATCTCGGCCATCGATAATGTCGAAAACTGTAATTGAGTGCAATTAAATTCTTACGTTGGTCAAATTTCAATTCTAATACATAAATATTCCTAAGACTATAGTCATGGACCGAGAAATTAAAATTTTCATCCTATAGGCTACTTTAAAAATTATATGGACCATCATGCCCCTAGTATGATTTAATATGAACTTTGACTGAATTTGATATTCCTTGCATAACTTTCCAATCGGTGGTCAGATTTTCAATCTGTTTTAAACTTTGTCCAACACTATTTGATATTGATTAAGCCATGCCGAGACAGTTATAGAGCATGTTTACATCATCTGGTCCTTATTTTATCGAATCTATGTCGGATTTCCGAACCAACTTCGGCATCGCTCAAATTTGTATTAAGCATGCTGAATGAAAAATTTTTGGTGCCGATAATGGTTTCCTTCATTAAGTTTGTTTGATTTGCCTAAATTTTTTTTGACTTTGGTCATGATCCAGCTTGATGATTCTTTTCTTCCTGCTCAACGTGTGACATCATGCCATCTCATAAATTTTGTGAAAAATGATCACATATTTTATATTCGTGAAATTTTATGAAATTCTTGCTCTTAAAAATCTCGAACCAAACACTTCATTGCCTTTCTAATCGGCATACATAGAAAGTTTTTCTTTTCCATACAAATGCCACTAACATTACAGGACCAACAATAGACAAGCAAAAAGTACAACAACATGCCTAGTCCAAGATGACCGACTGGGTTTCAAAAGAACTAAATTGTCCTCCAAAAGCATGTGTCAACTAGCAAGACCTCCATACATAATGAACAGCATGAAGGATCTCTTCATCAGTATCCGAACACCTAGCATTGATCCAAGGGAGAGGTGTCTAGGAGAGGTGTCTACAGAGGAACACCACAGATGGAAACATCAAGCTGAACAATGCAACAATGGAGGTAGGTGTACACAAAGGAATACCACAGATGGAGACATCAAGCTGAACAATGTAGTGGTGGACATTGTACAACATGAATGAGTCAGCAGTCACCAAATACAACTCCTCACCCAGAATCAAGCACACCTAAAAGCAACTTTGAATTTTGGACTAAGGGATGGTAAAGAAACATTGATAAGCCATGGTTTCAAAATGCTCTCGCCAATCACTTCTTGTCAAAAGACCAAAATAACGATCTAAGTCTTCATTCCTCAAACCTGACTTATTGTCCATGCTAACAAGGAAACTGTGGAAGAAAGTGTTTGAAGGAGGAATGCTAAGGACAATTGGAATGAATTGAAAATGTTGATCAGCCAAGGAGTTGAGCAGTAGAAGACTGCCCAAAAATCCCCAACCTAAACTGGCCTTGATCAATCCCTGGTAAAGAGAGCCAAGTACCGATGTGCCTAAATGTCTATGGCCCCACACACCACCTACATGAGCTAACTGGCTAGAGCTAATGATGTCATCACATGAAAGGTAAAGAACAGTTATCACTATGCAAACAACAACACCCTTTAGGCTATAAATTAACTACTCTTCTCAATCACCGGTGGACTCAAGACAAGTCAAAGTCCAGTTAAACAAGTGGGATAAACTGATCCCTTTACCTTCCAACAAGAAAAGAGCCTCCAAGAAAGTCATAAACTCCTGAAGGACTGACAGGCTTGAACAAACTATAGGTGGGATGAAGATGCTATCCGAGTAACACATCTCACCACCATCTAGCCCCAAGGAAAATTTTACTTCTTCCGGGAGGATGGAACACTCAAAATCAGCAAAGAAGAAGGTGTTAGTTTCTAGATGCCACCACTCTACCAAGGCACTCAACATGGAAAAATTCCTACGGTAAGTGTGGATGCAACGAAAATGGCAAAGGACACCCTTCAAACCCCAACTATGCAAAATATCCTTGGAATGGCGAGTGAGGGCCCTTACCAAATGATCAGGCCAAGAAAATTGTCCAAGATGGTCATAGGCTAGGAAAGGAGGTAGTTACTGTGCAAAATAAAAAACAAGTAAGCAAATAAACATCATGATGGGATTCTAGGAAACATAACGTCTCAGTTCCAAGGACATTAGATGTCTGATGTAACCACAAAAATCTCCAAATTTTGGTTTTGGAAATTCATTTTCCATTTGAATTTGAATTAGATTTGATTTGACTTTAGTATCGACTTTGTAAGAAAATAGATGGTATTCTAAAAAAGTGCTAACTAGGGTCAATGATATATATAAAATTATGATTTGAGGTTGTTAGGTTCTTTGAAATTAATTTTGACCTCTCCCCGTCGGATGGTGCAAAGATTCGACATTAATTATATCGAGACTACTCGAAAACCCTTGATTAATCATCATAGCAATCCATGGAAATAGAAGACAATGCATCTACAAAATAAACATTCACATAAGAAAAAATGGACCTATGAACTTGTTGGAATGCAAGTATTTTATTTGTTTTGAATTTAGTTTAAATTTAAGTTGAATTGAATTGATTTGAATTTCGGTTTGATTAAATTGAATTTGTTTGGGTTGGTTAAAACTAATTTGAATTTGTTTGATTTGAAGAATTCATTTTGAATTGGATTGATTGATTTGAGTTAAAAGTTGTTTATGGATTGATTTAATTTCAGTTTATTTTATACTTGTTTGGTTACAGTTAATTTGTTTTAGGGTTTGATTTAAGAAATTGATTTTTGATTGAGTGAAATTGATTTAAATTTGTTCAAGTCAAATTTGGCTTGGAATGAAGTTTGTTTGGTTTAGTTTTGCTTGATTGAAATTATCTTGAGCTTAATTTAAAAGTTGGACTTGAGTTGAATGTGATTGGTGTTTCCGAATTTCATATTTTTGATTTGGAATCCTGCAAATCTACAGTTTTCGGTTTCTGGTTTAGATGTGAAGTTCAGATTTCAGTTTGATTCAAACAGGTTTGACTGAGTTTAATTTGAACATGTTGGGATTCTTTTCTGTTCAGTGAATTGATTCATTATTTTCAGATTTCTGCAAAGCTAGCAGATTCTGTATCTGATTTGCAGGTTTCAGATTCTAAGTTCTGCGGACTTCAGATTTGTCAGATTTCAGATTCTGCAGGCTTATGAACCTCACAAATTTAATCTACAGATTGTGTTGGAAGACTTCGATTCCAGAATTTTTTTGGATGTGACATTCGGGCTTCAAATCCTTGGAGTTCAGATTTTTTTTTACAAGCTGCAGATTTTAGTTTCAGGTTTATGATTTACTGCCCATGAATTAACGGTAGTTTATTCAAATGTGGAAAATTCAGTTCTTAAACCTTCAGATTTTCTTCTTTTTTTTAAAAAAAACCCCTACCCCAGATTTCTGCACACTCTAGGATTTTTGTTTTGAAAGTGAAGCTCAAATTTCGGATCTTCAGACCTGTGCATCCTTGACCCCTGCAGGTTTCAGTTAAAACAATAGACTTGTGGACTTCAAAAATCTGATATACGGGTGCAAATTCAAACTGCAGCTCCCCCCCCTCTTTTTTTATTTGAGGACTTCAAACATGAGTTCTGGATTTTCTGACTTCTTACAGTTTGGAGTGTTCAGGTTACAAGCTTAGCTAAGCTTATGATTTGAGCTCGGAACATACTCGCTACACTAAATGGGTTTGAACTGATTTGTGTTTAACTTGCTCATCAATTTAATTTGATTTGATTTCTGCTCGCAGGTTCACTTTTATGTTACACTGGTCATCCTGAATTGTACAGTTTTCAGGTTGTAGGCCTATGTCGGATCCATCCTGTCCATGGATGGTATTTCAATGCTTGGATCTGGACATCATTGTAGTCGCTGAGAATTCCTCTGTCGACTTGGAATTGGATGGCTCCTACATCACGATGGACAATGGGCCCTCTCTTTGAGACCGCTTGGATCATGAGAAGTCTTGCGCAGACCGCTCCACTTTTCCTTTTTCTCTTCTTTTTCTTCATGTATATTAAGACCTAGCGGTTCCTGGCAGGGCTCGACCTGGTTCAATCAGCCTGCCAAAGCCTGGATAAAATCAAGACTTGTTGTAATGATTTTTTTTTTGAAACCTGCAGATGTATTGTTTGGAAACCAGCAAACGCATGTCATTGTCATTATTATTTTTTTCTCTCTCCCTCTTCTGCATTGTTTGACAAATCAAATTGGATTATGGGATGTAAAAAAAAGATTGATCATCGTCAATTCTTTATGGCATCTTTAACCAGAAAAAAATTTTATTAACAGGAGCATATGAATAGCTTGCCTGTACGGAGATATTCCACAAAACTTAACTCCGAGTTTATTTTCCTCATGGCCTTACATGGGCATAAAAAAAGACTTTGGAGTTCAGGTATTAACTTGCATAACAATTCTTTTTAAGATTAAATTTTTCGTAGCCCTTTGTGAGCATTAAGAAACTTATCTCGAATGAATTTTGGGTATCGAAAATCGACCCCACGAAGGAAATTAAACCTCACACAGCCTCTTTATAGGCGTTAAGAGATTTAAAATTTAATGGACTTTGGGGAATTAGAAGTAACCCCACAGTTATTAAAAAGTTAAGGGAAAGTAGTCCCGGTCCATAAGGACATTGTGGAGGACCTCCCAAGGACACCACCTCATCAACTCATGGACTAGCACACAACCGCCCACGGCTGAAAGATGAATATCCTTTTAATTTGATCTTTAATTCAAATTTAACATTTTTTATTGTTTGATGAATTTCACTGTGTCACTACTACACCCCAGGTCTGTGATGGGTCTCCTGGTTGCGCCCAGGTGAGGCTGGCTCTCTTTCCTCTTCTTCTTCTCCTTTTCTTTTTATATTCTCATGGGCCTTCTGGTGAGTTTGGACCGAACGGAGAGAGGGGTGGCCCAGCTGGCCCGACTGTGAGCTGCCGTAGAGTTCGGACTCGGCTACTCAGTGCTGCGAGCTCATGAGCACGCGATCACGCGGGGCGACCTGGCTTCCGGCGACCTCACTACCCGACATGGTCTCTAGGCAGTGGGTAGACGGCTTTCAGGCCGCCGGCGGGCAAGATCAGCGAGGCCTCCGATCTCCTTGGAAGTGGACGACTGCTTCAAGACCTTCAACGGGCAAGGCCGGCTAAGCTTCCGGCCTCCTCGACGACACCGGCTCCTCTCCTACCGAAAGGGGAAGGCGCGGACCAGAAATCGCAACGCCAAAAGCTTCGGAAGGCTTGGGCGATGACGGCGATGGACCCTCAACCGTGAGGATCGGAGGCGATCGGAAGAGGTGGGAACGACGACCCAAGTACATAGTTCCTACCTCCAGCCTCTCGTATCCGCGACGCAAGCTTTCCTTCTCTCCTTCTTCTTCTCTGCCTCTCCTTCCTTCTTTGCAATGCCCGGCCCCCGGAATCCTCCTTCCGCAACAACACACTACCCCTTTTATTGTCCGAGCTCCTCCGCCAAGAAATAGAAGGTCGCACCGCCTACATCCCGCCGGCATCGATTGCGGGATGGAAGGTTCTCCGATGCCGCGACTTACCCCCATTGGGCCTTGCGGTAAGAGAGGAAGGTCCTGCTGACCTCGCGGCTGCTGGCCTTCCCGGAGGGGGGGTCGATGATCCTCTTCCTTGTGACGGATTCCCTGCCGTCTGGAGGATCCCGCAGGTGCCCATATATGCTGACATGGACTATAGTATGTAAAAAAAATAATCGACCGGTCTTCTTTCCTCTTCCTGCTCGGGCGACGGCACAGCGGGTACGGGAAGCTCTTCGGATTACTGGCGTGCGGCTTTGTCCGCCGTCGACGGAAGAAGGTGGGGGTTTTGCCTTCCCCGGCCCCCTCTGGCGAAGGCAAATACGTGACTAGTATCTTTGGGGAGGATTCCGGCGGTGACAATATGCTCTGGAGGTTGTCGGGTGATTGTGACTACTGCAGGAGGGCTTCCGGCGATTGCAGCGACTCCGGGAAGACTTCTGGCGGACACAGCACCTACGGGATTGAGGGCTGACGGCTTCGGACACTCTTGGAGAACCAGACGACTTCCACAAGCTTCCCGGTCTGCTCTCTTGCTCTCGCGGTCTTCTTCTCCGGATTCTTGCCTCCTTCACCCTTCCGGTTTTCTCTCTAGAAGGTGATAACTTGCTTGCAGACCTCCTGTGATAATTTACTTGTAGACCTCCCCTGTCAAATTGGCCTCGGAGGTATGTCCCTTTTGTGTCGACTCTGTCCTGCCCGGTTGTTGCGATGTCCTCTTTTATTTGGGAACTGAAGCTTATCCATCCCCCTTTTTTTGAATTCCGACCTTAATTCAGTCATGCTGAACAATTTTTTTGGCGTTGACAACGTCCAAGACACTAGGACATCAGCTGTCCTTGAGAGGGGGACGTCTCCCAATATAGACCAAAATCATCTCTTAATCCAATAGTCTAAAGCCCATTTTTTCTCAAAACAAAGAAGACAAATGAACATATGAAATGGAGATGGAGCTTTAGAGAAGGGAGATGAGACAAAGAATATGCTTACTTCACCATGAGACAAATGACTCCAAAGATGGTCATGAAGGAGAGTAATTCGGTTCACCCTCCTATTCCAGATGCTAGGCATGTTTGCAAGCTTCCAATGGAAGAAAAATGGTAGGATTTTGGTGCTTTGGCAAGGCAGGAGGAGTTTGAACAAGGCAAGCCATGAAATGGGCTCCTTAAGAAGCTTAAAGTGGTCAAAACTTAAGTGCATGGTCCAACTGCTCAAGCATAAAATCAACTAGAGTCTACAGAAATAGCAAGGGTCCCGCTGACTGGGACATCTGATGTTCCTAACTTGGGGATGCCAGCGCCCTTGGCACAACAACATTAGGTATTCCAGAACACATATTTTGCTTTTTTTTACATTTCCAATTCATACACACATTGCACCATATGCTTAAATAGCTTGCTCATTGGATAATTAGAGATTACATCCATATTTTTGAGCTAACATAAGTGCAGGAAATTAAATATGCAATAAAAACCCCAACCCAGTTACAGAAAAGGAGACACATTCCTTCAATAACAAAGTGTCCAAAGCTTCATGAAGTATAGGGCCGTATGATCTTTATCCTCCTCGGTGATCATCCATGGGCAATAAAGCTTGAACACCTTCCACAATGCAATCACACTTTGGCACTCTTCTTCATCTTTAGCAGTACTAAGTTGACAATTCTTGATGGACGAAAGGTGAGAAATGTGTGGCACCTTGTACCAGGCAAGCCCAATTTGAGGAAGGTATCTATGAGCATTGTACAAAACCAATGAAGTTCTAGTCACAAGTTTAAGATTCACACTAGGTGCAAAACATGTCTTGATATCCTTATGGTGCAAAGGAAGGGGAACACATAAGAAGGCAACCTAATTAATTGAGAGAAATATGAACACTAGTCAAAGTGTTTCCTTATAGTAGGGCATTTGTTTATCACCTTCTCCTCCATGCCCAAAATAGTGGAAAGAGAATGAAGTGGGCCATGCAAGAAAAGATGAGAAATAGGGGAAACTTCTTGAGCAACATCAAACTTGAAATGTAGCTCTGCCCAAGAAATCGAAAGGATAAGGCTACCAACATGGGTCTACCTAGACAAGCTATGGAAAGTCCCTCATGAAGAAAACCCAAGATAGACGGGGGCAATGTATTCTCTACACCAAATTCCCTAAACACAAGACAAAGAACCGAGGAGAATCCACCCATCTTCAGAAGTAAAGAAACATTGAAACAGTGCAAGTTCTCTTTCAAGCCACAAAACAAGTTGTCAAGGTCTTTGACAATCTTATCAAGACTTTTGAGATACCATGACAGTAAATCTTCAAAGGATATCTTGCCATTGACAATCAATAAAGAAGCTTCTACCAGAGTCATAAGTTTCTCAAGAAACAAATGAGATGTGAGTGAGAAAAGAAGAAATGAACATGAAGTCTTTTTGTACAAAAGGAAAGTGTGGGAGACCTAGCAAAATTTCAACTTCTTCTAGCAAAATGGTCCATTTAAAGGTATCAAAGACAAATACATATCCGGATGCCAACACTCAACTATGGCTCTCGCCAAAGCAAAGTCTCAATGATATTTAGGGATATTCATCACATGAACAAAGAAGTTTGCCATCCCCCAATGTCAGAGCACATGACAAGCCTCTAAATTGATGTAAGGAATGACATGGGAGACCCATTTGCATAAACCATAACGACCAGCTCCTGAGAAGGAAGGAGGATCCTGCAAGTCAACAATGAAAAGATCAGTGAGGCATAACGTCCCTATCTCAGAGACGCTTGATGCCCCAATAACCTAGATGTTTGACATACCTAAATGTAGACGTCAACGAGATAGGAACCGACTTTGGAGTAAATTCAAAAAAAATGCACAAACTTAGCTTCAATGAATTAAGAAGCCCAATAAAGAAGATGGAAGGATGACATGAACAAGAGAAACTCGCCACCCCTGCAAGAATTCTGCTCCAAATGTGCCTCAAAACCTCAGAGAATTCTCTTGCTCTCCTCGGATGAATGAACTTGGAAGGAAGAGACATATTAAAGGATCGAAGAGCAAGAGAAGGCAAGAAGATAAGCAACGAGTGAGCTAGAGAGTTCTCACAAGCTGGAATGTCCAAGAGCTTTTAAAGAGAGAGAAGTTCAAAACTCCTCATTTAAGGCCAAAAAGAAGGGTCAAGGTCACATCAACTTGTCTTGACGGTGGCAGTAGGAGTCCTACCATCCGGGATGTCTGATGTCCCGAACGATGGGACGTTAGGTTTGAAGATAACACAAAAATATATAAAAATATATATGAATTTGTGTGATGCACTTTTAGCTTATATTGCATTATAATATTGTTGAAGACCTAAAGTATAGAAATGATTAAGCTAGAGAACTTCCTCAACAGAAATAATGATGAATCGATCATCCCTGAGCTTGAGAATAAGCCAAAGTTATGTGCATGGGGACGACAATTTTCTCAAAAGTATCATGGCCTATTACATAGATGATATTCTCAACTATTTGCCTATTTCGGTTTGCACTTCTTTTAAACTCTCATGTAGTGTTGTAAATGGGTCGAATTCGATAACGAAATCACGATAATTCAATTCCGATAAGGGGGTTTCGATTATGATTCCAATAATTTCAAAATCACTACGTTCCGATTTCGATTTTGTTATCAGAATCGAAATCAGATCTGATAATTTCTGATATACATATTAAATATTAATTTTTATTCAAAAATATGTTATTAATTTAAATATAATTACTAAAATTTAATATAATCATTTTTAAAGTTTTATTTTACCATTTTATCATTTAATATATTATATTTTATAATTTATCTAAGGAGAATTTAATAGAAGATCAAGTTTACAAATGTCACTTTAACATACAGACTAGTGTCAGAATTATTTTAACAAAAAACCCAGTTTGAGAAATTACTGTAGCTTCTAACCCAAAATAGATGATAAGTGTTGGATGGAGTAACAAAAAGTCTTTTATGTCCTTGGACAATAATTTGTATCGTCTCCTACTGTTTAGTTTCTAAAAAAGTCTTACAGTACCAAATTTTGGATTGTTTGCTACACCATTTTATGGTAGGAAAATTGTTACTTATTATAGAAATTTTATTAAAAAATTAATAAAGAAACTAAATCTACTGTAAAAATTTTTCATGTATATAAAATTTAAAAAAAATATAAAAAAATTGAAAATTGAAAAGTAAAAAGAAAAGTGGTTTCGCCATCTGAAATTCTTTTTCAATGTAAAAAATTCTCAAAAATGAAAAAAGAAAGTTTAGACACAATAAAAAATTTCCCTATCTAGTTTGAAAAATCTTCTTTATGGTCAAAAAAATATAGAAAAATGCATTGTTCAATGTTTGGGCCATCTAACATTCGAAAAATTTCCACAATAAATAACTTCACATATATATACCAGCAATTTGACATAACAAACATGGTATGGGATATGTTGAATTTCGGCTTGCACTGAATAAATGAAAAGGAAAATTGGCACATCCATTCAGGCATCATATTTGGGATTAGTATTTAAGATAGGTTTAGAATTTTCAATGGAATACTGACATAAGCACCAAAGAACCTTTCTTAAGCCACATTTCACAACGCGCGATCCCTTGACTAGATTCAAAAATCGACATAAGCACAAGACGGTCATCTTCGCCGGAGACGAAGACCTCGCGCTGAAAACAGGGAAGGAAGAGACGGTCATCCACGGCCCCATCCACTCCCCCCCTCTGTCTCCCCCACCTCAAGTTCATGTACAGCCAGAATGCCAAGCTGATCAGCACCCTTGATGCGCTCGATCTACAAGGCAATATGTTGGATCGGCATTCCACGCTCCATGGACATTCCCTCTCTAGGTCTACCAGGATGAAGAAGGGATATTACTGCACCGGGAAGGATGCCGTCATTTTTGAGAACGCGGATGCTGAGGAGGAACGCCGCCGAGAAGAATGCCGCAGTGAAGAATGCCGCTGCCGAGGATGGATGCCACCACTGTGCGAACTAGGGTTCGTGATCTGTCGCCGTAAGCACAGGTCCGCCACCGGGAAAGAGCGTTCGCGAACACATCCGCTGCCACTGGGAGCTGCTGGGAACAGCTCCGCCGCCGCTGGGAACAACTCCACTGCCGTCAGAGAAGAGGCCGCCGCAGGCGAAACGAGGGTTCGCAAGGCCCATGTGTGTGTGTCACGGGCATGTCTGGTTGGGACGTTCTCATGGAGGTGGGGGTAGAAAGGGTAAAAGGAAATGCACAAATGGAGACTTCACGGCACCTCTAACGGAATGAGTTTTTCATTATGAGAATCAAGTTGACTGGGTTCTTTATAGATAGTATTCAGTCAACGGGTTTTTCATTAAAATTATTTTAATAGTTGAATTTTTAATTAATTTATCTTTATTTAATTTTATTTATATTTTTTTTATCAAAATCAGATAATGAAAATAAAATTAATTGTTTCCGATTTCGATTCTTATAAACTATCGAAATATATGATTTCAATTTTAATAACTTATAGGATAAAAAATTAAGTTCCAAATCCATTATTTTTTATCGAAATCGAATCAAAACATCAGATTGCATTTACACCCCTACCCCATGCATGATTTGCATTCATAAAAGCTCGCATTCTTCAAGGACCATGAGCAAGGCAACGAATGAATTGTTCTCCAATTTTTTGAGATGTTTCTTGCTGAATTCAATTGATTTTAGTAGAATATGGAGTCATTTCACTCTGAACAAAATTGGTACCTCTTGGATGACCAAATGAACCTGAAAGATTTGACCCTAAGATGGTTGGACGTTCACCTTATGTAACATTAGTTTAGTTTTAGCCTTTTTTGGGATAGCACACCACAGAGCTAGATCACTAACCGACATGAACTCACAAGCCATGACTTGAAGGTCCCCCACATGAGGGTGTAGGCTTTTTCTTCTTTCTATATTCATACCTACATCACTTTATCCATCCAATCAACGATGGAAACGATCCAGAAGATACAAATGGAAATTATGAATGGCTAGTGATGTTCACGCTTTGCCCGATTAGGCGATAATGTGCATATCTAATCTACACCTTGTTGTCACCTTTTACGTCTGCCATCATTACATGTCACCATGCCTCACTTCATTACACTTCATTCATCTACGCTCTGTTCCATGCCACTCCTTTACAAAGCCAACACCAAGGCGAGACAAGCTATAGACATATAAATTTGGCCTAGTTAAGGAGCTTAAGATCTATGTTTGCTTAGGAAATACTCAAGTTTTATGAGTAACAAACTAGATTTCTGAAGAACGACCAAAACAAGTCTCTAGGCAAGGTGACGACGACCCACACCTAGGGCCAGACATCACCCTAGATAGGATGTCAAACATCCTAGACACCATGACATTACCTAATTCCCGTTCAAACCTAATAGCTCTGGCCATGATAGGTAGGCATTTATCACCAATCAAGTACGAAAATGTCCTGGCCCCAGGGATGTCAGGTACTATAGTGTACAACTTGACGAAATTGACTCCTAAACTATGTAGGCCTACCCCATGCATGGGCGTGGTACTGTATGGTGATGTCCCGTCACTAGGGAGTCAAGTACTGTAGCAGGTGGTAGTCAACACACCCACCCACTTTTGACCTATGCCATTGATAGAAATGTATGCCCTATAAGCCAATCTTATATGATATGATTTGAAATTTTTAGAAATATCACATTCAATTAATCAGGCAAAACTTCATTACTAGCTCTTATTAGATGTGAATATCGTAATGAAGTCCTTAATCACATGTAATGATGATTGAATTATGATAATGAGATCAATCATCTAGAGGTATGTGATCTGAATGTTCCTAATCATAAGATCATTAAGATGGGACATCAAGTATCTGGATAGACTAGTGTGTGTGATGTCTTCTCATGTGATGAGAATAACTGATCTCATTAGTCATTAGTGTGGGGACACTAGGATACACACATAGGTGCTCATTAGTGAAATGAGTTCGCTAAACTGACCAATTTAGGAAAACCTGATCGGTATCTTACCGAACTGTTTATCAAGTTATTCTTGTATCTCAATAGCACGATTAGATCTTTGGCCTGAGTCACCAAAGATGTCTTATTGGATATAACTTGTACTTTGATTATTGACTTATGGATCACCATCTTGATGGTCCAGTATAGTTGATATATTGGGTGCAAGAGAAACCTGGTGAAGGTAATTGAGCGGACAACAAGGGATCATTCACTCTCGATGGGAGAGAAAGAATATCTTATGGGATAGTACTCTAAATCCTTGGCCAAGGTACTTAAGATAGTTGGAAAAGGAGTTTTTCAATTGATCTGAACCGGAGTACAGAATCCCATAGAGTTGGAATATTTAGGGGTTGACAGTTGATGCCGAACCCCTGACCGACTAGGACATTGTATGAACGAAGATTTAAATCTGTATAGTAATTGATGATGGAAAGGCTCAATGGATATTGTTTAACTCCCCAAAATCATTTGGGATCATAGGATGTGGCTTGTACCTTTTATGATCGAAAAGTCATAAAAACTGTTATTGGATAACAGTTTTGATTTAATTTAAAGGAATTATTCTTTTAAATTAATTAAGGTTTCAACCAAATTGACTATTGAACCTAGTTGGTCGCACACATTAGATCTGGTCAATAAGATGAGGGCATGGGCATAATTTTATAGAAGTTTTAGATTTTTGTGAAAAATTCTATCTTCTATAAATAAATGGCTTATAAATCCAAACTCTAACAAGTCATAGGGCTGGAGCATGTCCCAAGCAGCCACTCTTCCTCCACTTTCCTAAAAAAAGGTGATCTCCCATGGTCAAACTTGGATCTGGAAGGTTTCTCGAGACTCGAAGAAAGGAAGAACTCATCTATTGAAGTAGATCATGTGGATACTGCTAGAGACCATCCATTTGAACGATTTTTAGCAAGGAAGAATGTCGTTTCTTCATCTATGGTGAGAGATTTTGGAAATCCCATGAGATACTCTCGTTCTACTTCATATTCGGTTCCCAATTTTACTAGTTAGGCATCGATCAAGGCAAAGACCATGGTTTTAAGAAATCAAAAAAAAATTGCTACCAAAGAATGATTCCTGACAGCCACCAGCTTTTGGTGCATGACACATTTAAAGGCATTTATGAACTGCCAGAAGTCCCTTACATCCTAGGCAATGGAACATTATGTCCCTTGACTGACACTCTCAATTATGCCTGCAATGTCCTTGCCCTTGGGTCTATAAAAAGACACCTCCTAACCAAATTTTCAAGGTTGGAAAATGGTTTCAAAGCTCTAGTAGGCTGAAGAGATATCCCAAGGCTCACTCACTCCCAAATTCATTGCCAAAAGTGCATTGAGAGCTCCCTATTCTTTCCACCCTCAAGAACATCATCATCTCCACACCATTTTTCCACCACCATGACCCATAAAGCTCTTTAAAAGCCTCTACATTTGAGGATAGACCAACAACTCACATACAAGGGATCCCTTTGGGGTCCTAGGCAAGTCTTCATCTAGAGAGATCATGGGATCATTCGAGTATAAGTTGGTCGTCAAAGTACCTGATGGCATGCCCCTAGGGAAGCCTAATGGTGCAATTGTCAAGACGTCTAGTGTCACTGACCTAGGGATGTCTGTAGATTCGAATAGCTAGCCTTGGAGCCTAGATCCATATTTCTTCCCTCATTATCCTTATCATTTTTATATTTATGTCTTTGTTTTAGATCTTCATGTTTATATGCATATCTTTAATTTAATCATTTCATCTCCACTACATAAAAACATATAAAAGGGGGGTTGGGAGTCATTCCCAATCTGATTAGTCTAATTCATTTTGTACTTTTAATTTATTTCCTTTGCAAAATGCTTCACATTTTTAGTTCTAATCCTTTTTCACTCGTTTTCTTAACTTACTTGATTTTGTAGGAGTAACTGATTGCCGTTTCAAGCTCTTTTTCATTAGCCGGCTGAGGAAGAAGATATAACCCATAATCTCTCAAACACACTTGTAGACACGCCAAATTGGCATGATTCGGAGCCCCGGACTCTTATTCCATAGGCGATATTCTTATTTGACCGTTACCTGATTTGGATTACCTCGTGGACATGAGCTAAGGACATTGGTGGAGCTCCTTGTGCGTTGAGAATGGACCAATGATTTCCGGAATGATACCGAAACCTTCAAGCGAGAGCCGCGCGTGAACTGTAAAAACACGAAGCCTGCTCGATGACCGACCTTGAATGGTCCATAATTGAAGGTCTCGGGAGTCCCACATGTGTTCCGTAACATTCAGGGTTTCCGAGAAGTCATTTCGGTAGGCGTCAGTCAATGACGGCTTTCGTTATGGCTTTTTCGATCTGTACTGACACAGCTATCCCGGACCACGCGTTAGGCCTTTCCGGTCATCACCGGGTCTTTTCGGGTCATCCGGGTCGATTCTAGTCGAATATTTTCATCGATCATGGCCATACATCCGGTTCGGTCAATTTTAGGGTTTCCCGGCTTTTCTGAGTTTCGGTTCACATTTACCAGGTTAATCTCATATTTTTCGATGACTTCAGGTTTTCCGATTGTACCGGACTTGTTCGGTCATCATTTTAAGTCATCTCGAGTTGACCCGAGATTTCTCGACCGGAACCGTGCTCTTTAGGATCTTCGCCACGGGTTTCAGCTTTCCGCGAGAGGGTAAACCGGTAGAAAGCTCCATGCTAACATCTCGGGAGTCATGCCGGCTGGTTTACCGACTTGAGGAGATGTGGTTGAAGGTCATTTTTCCAACGCAACAAACAGGAGCCGAATCGGACATCCCGTTTGCAAGTTACGGCACGCGGAACACGCATGCAGGAGAGAGAGTCTACCGCGCCCCCGCTCCCTTTGGCGCGCCCTACACGCCCCCGGTTTCTTTGAAAAGCGGGGGCACGGTCAGTTTCCAAAAATCAGAAATTGCCCTGATTAGCACCTTCTACACAGGATTTTTGGAAGGTTTCCGTGCATGATTTTCGATTATTTGTACTGCGCCCCCGGTTCGGGGGCGCGTTACGTATGTCAAGTTAATTTTTAGCAATTTTCGGAAGTTTCTGGCGAATTTTAGCAGTGAGACGCGTAACGCGCCCCCGCTCCCTTTGAAATAGGGGGGTGCGCAGACCGTGCCCCCGAAGTGGGGGCGCGCCCTGCGCGCCCTTGGTTTGAGGGCGTGCCCTGCGCGCCCTCGTCCCCTTTGAAAAGCGGGGGCGTGGTCGGTTCAGTTTTCATTTTTTGCACCGGTTTCCTTCTCCTATAAATTGAGGGTCATTCTCAACAACCCAAGGAGAATTTCCCGTGCCTAGCTCATCCATAGGTCGTCCAAGCTCTTCTCCAAAGCTGTCCCGACGTCCAAAGGCGATCCGACATTGAGAGATCGATCCCGAAGTGAAGGAGAAGGCTCGATCGGGGCGTTCTGCATAAACCGACTTCATAGACTTATGAAGAAAATCAGGGACTCATTCTTCAAAAGTATTCAACATATAAGTTGTTCCTCTCTTCGTCCTCTTTCATCTCCAACTGACGGCACTCGATTCCGACTTTCCGTTCGTTCGTGGCAGTTGCTGCACTGAGGGCGCGCATCCAGGTTCTGTTTTCCACATCCGCCCAATTTCATAATTTTTACAGATTTATAAAGGAGGATTTAGGAAAAATCACCAACATAGTAACTCTTCCTCTCCAAGTCCTCTGTCTACTCCAACAAACTTCACTCGATTCTGACATCGGGGTCATCCGTAGAATTCTCTGCACTAAAGTTGCGCCAGAAGGGTGCAAAGCTACCCGAACCGGCTTGTTTTAATCATCTCGGCTTCAACTCAAGCCGTTTCATCCTATAAGTTTCTCTTAACTCAGTTTATTTACTGTTTTAAAGCATCTTTTAGTTCATTTGCATCATTTTTACATAATCAAAAATACACAAAAAAGGGGTTAAGGCTCACCCCGAAGCCGGTGAGTCCAATTCCAATTGCTTCTTTCTCATCTTCTCTCTACAATTACTACACTTCCCATAGTTTTTATCATTTTATTTCACTTGGTTTATTGTTCATAGTTGCACAGGTCTATCAAGCTAGCATCGGTTGGAGAGTCTTCTTCATCGGCCGGCCGAAGAAGAAGAAGGTTGAACTCATATCCCGATCTCCCGCACTAAGGTACACGGTCAAATCAACTCAATTCTATAAAGCGGAGCCCGTAGCTCCTGGCGACCACCTTTTATTTATGTTTTAAGTTCATCTTCTCCTCACTCTCCTCCCACATGACCCGAACCATCTCCGGTGCTCAAGCAATGCCGTGAGATGAAAGTTCGGGGATCAATGTTAGTGTGAGACCGAGGTGAGGAGTCTTTACCGCTTTCTGAGTGTTTTCAATTCACTCATTTTCTCCCAATTCCATCTTTCACCTTCTTTTTGAGGTGCCGATCCAGAACCCATTTTCAGAGTCGACAACACTCTCTCTACTAAGGTATGTACGGTCACTCTCTTCCAATATTTGCATTCCTTTTCTTCTTCTTTTTTTTAGAGCATTCAGCTCCTAGCGACCAGACACACAAACCTCTACTATGACCAAGAGCTCAAATTGATGCCCGCAAAGCTCTGTCGGCGTCGACACCATGGTCAAGGCATTATTGAGACACCATATAGTTCACACTTCACAGTTAAAAGAGGAAATAACTTTTTGGATCACAAATTTTCCAAAGAAGTTGGTATCAATCTTCTTATAATAGTGATTATGATCAACCATATAGACAAAATAGTTACATAATGATGTTAGGTTTGATAGTTTGATGACAAAAATGAATGGGGTAGGAGAGTAGTATGCAATGATAGGTGTGATATGCTTACCGATTCTTAGATTATTGATTGATTAATCACTACACAATATGTTTTTCATGTATGCACATGGATAGATGCTTTATCGGTCTCTTCTACAGATAAGTAAGATTTTGATTTTAGAATAGTGTCTATTTAAAAAAGTGGAAAGTGGAAAATTGCACCATGTTATTTTCTCTTTGGTTAAAAAAGGTGACAATTACAAGGGGCATATCAAAATCAAAATCACAACTACTTACAAAGCTAATGTAAAACATCATATGAACTAGGTTCTACATATATAACATAAAGCATATTTTTTGCTTTATGCAAGTTTTTTGATGATTACGTGCTTATAACATTTAATAACTCATTCTTCTTTGTGAAATATTTATAAGTGTTCAACAAATTCACTACACGAAACTGGGTCATTGGCGACGGGTTATTGGCGATGGCTTCGTTAAGCCGTCGCCAATAATGATAAATGCAATGGCTAAGCTAACGCCGTCGCTAATAATTGGTAAATAGCGACGGCTAAATCTAGCCGTCGCAAATAATGTTTGTGGCGACGGTCAAAGCCGTCGCAATACCCAGAAAACGAAACCCGTGCAGTTGTTTCCTTGGAAAACTGGCGACGACTTGATACGCCGTCGCTAATAATATTAGTGGTGACGGCCTAAGCCGTCCCCATTAATCCAAGCTGACCGTTGAACGGTCGACTTTTTTTGGCGACGGCTGAAGCCGTCGCCAATGTAACTTATCATGTTATTGGCGACGGCCTCACAAGCCGTCACCAATAAGTTTGTCTTAAAAAACCCTCGACCCCCTCCTTTCTTTCCCCCCGCCGCTCACTCCCCCCCTCTCTCTCTCTCTCTCGCGCGCACACGCTTGCCGTCTGGGTCTCCCTCCTGCCACCGGCGCCGCAGCCGCCGTCGCCGCCGCCGTGGCTAGCGCTGTCGCTGCCGCCGGCGGCTTTTCTGCCCCCTCCCTGCATAAGGCACCGTGAGGGGAAAATTACCTCCGCCACCGCCGTGGGTGTTGTCGACTCTAAAAATTCGACGGGGCCTCTCCTTTTCAGGGAAGTCCGTGAATCCAGATAATCACCTTAAGAGAAGGTGAAAGAAAGAAAGAAAAACAATGAAAAGCAACTCTCACATCGGTCTCACACTCACATTGATCCCTGAACTTTCATCCCTTGGCGTCGCTCGATCACCAAAGAGACGGTTCGGGTCATGTGGGAGGAGGGTGAGAAGAATAAAATTAAGACATGTGGTCGCCAGGAACCGTGAGTTCTGATTTACGAAATAAAGATTGACCGTGTGTACCTTAGCGTGAAGAGTGTGAGTCAAAGCTTCTCCTTCTTCGGCTGGCCGATAAAGAAGAGTCCTCAATGCGTGGGTGCTTAATCTTCTGTGCAACTAGACAAACAAACAAGTGAAAAAGACTATTAGAACTAGACAAAGTGGAGTATATGTATATAAAATAACATGAAACACACAATTGACTAAAAACTGACCGGATTCGGGTTATCTCTAACCCCTCTTTTCTTATTTTCAGATTAACAGACTAAAAATAATGAAAAAATGTAAAAAATAATAGGAGGATGTAGAATCACGAAACAAAGATATAGAAAAAAGAACAACAAGATTCTGATAAGAATAGAGAGAGATATGGCCAAATCTGGGTTGTCGAAAAAGCCAAGCAGCAATCCAGGATCTGCCAGGCGCGACTTTGCTTCTGCGCTCGTCACGACCAGCCCCGACCTCAGAATCAAGTGACGTCAATTTCAAACTGAAGAATACTTGTAGAGGAAGAACTTTGATGAAGAGAGCTCTGGAAGAAGACGTCCACACACTGATGTAGAGGCCAAAGAAAATAGATCTAGTAGATCACCTGCAGACCAACCTTCCTCTCTCTTGAACCGACTTCTCTCTCTAAAAACTCAAAATTATCTCTCTAAAAATCACAAAATCAATGCAGGAGGGAGCTTGGACGTCTTGAGATACCTGGGTGTTCGTGCTCATGCCTTTGGAACGACCAGAATCATAGTCAATTTATAGGAGAATGGACGATCTCATCAAGGCTAGAAAATAGGGCTCATTGCGCCCTACCCCAGGACACATGTGCCCCACTGAGGGGCACATGCGCCCCCTGGAAGGGGCGCATCTCATCTTTTCCGAAAATTTTGGTCTTATCCGCTCGATCCGTTCAGCGGTAGAGTCCCGGTGAAAAACTGGTTCCCTCATGCCTCAAGGGTAGGGCGCATGTGCTCTTAAGTCAGGGCATGAGGTCACATGCCTCAATGGTAGGGCACATGGGCACGTGCCCTGGGTTCCGGGCGCATGTGACCAGGGACCCGGGCACTTGGGACTATTTTTGCGCGTCCTTCTTCTGGAAGCCATTGCGAACACTCCCGAACTCGGAATTCGACGCCGTTTATTGCGTTGAAAAGATAACAGGCCGAAGAAGCTTTATATAGCATTGGATTAGCCATAACACCCTCAAAAACTTTATAATTTTGCCCGGAAGTTAGGACAGTGAACAGAAGATCCAATACTGGTCAAAATGACTCCGACGACAAACCGGAAAGGCACGGCATGCAATAAAGCTTGTCCAGAGTGTGAATAGGACCGTAACATTCAATGAATGATCATTAGGCATTGGTCATTCAGACAATTTCCATGTTTAAACGATTTACGTGTGGCTTTCGCTTGGAAATTACGGCTTTTGTGCAGAAAAGTTCGGAAAGCATCCGATTTCGTTTGGCGAAGCTCCAAATCAACTTTAAAAGACCCGGCATCATTATAAGGTCAATTATACATGTTACCCTATAAAACATGAGTTTTATGCACTGAATTAGGCAAATTTGGTGTGTCTACAACTTTCTTCACCTTGATGTCGGCTTTGTAAGGGAGTGGCATGTAATGAAGCGGAGTGATTCGGAGTGAACTGTAATGGAATGCAAGTGAACGTAGATGAATGTAGTGAAATGGAATGATGATGGACTGAAAAGATGGCATCAAGGTGTAGATATAGACACGCTTATCTACCCGATCCAGCAAAATGAATCTCGCTGAGTATTCTAGATCGCTTTCATGTTCCATCAAAACCTCACATAATTGATTGGTAAAAGACATGCCATTGGCACGAGAGATGAAAAGTAAATGATAAAGGATAAAAAATAAAGGATGTAGCCAACCCTCAGCGTGGTGAGGAGTCCTCGAATTCGTAGGTTCATCATCAGCCAGCAACCCGAACTTTGTGGTGTTCTTGTACTGTGATGGGCTAAAGTTTTAAAAGAGCAATTGATTTTAAAATGAAAATAATACCAATCCATCATATTTGGAATCTCAAGTTCATTCAAGTTTCACCAAAATACTTAGTTTAATTCTGAGTGGAATAACCTCAAGTTCTAAAAGGGTTTGTTTAAGCATAATAAAATTGCTCGGGTATCGTGAAAACCATGAATCATGCTCTGGCAGAAAACCGAGTATTCGGAAAATGACAAAACAGAGTTAAGCCATAATGGGATTGAAAGATAATGGTGGGACTAACATAGAATGAAGGGAAACAAAAAACAATGGCATGACAATTGTCACGGTGGGATAAAATAAAAGACACGGTGGGATAAAAGATAGAAAAGAATAAAACATGAAGGGATAAAATTGGTAATGATGAAGAATGAAAAAGAGATGGATGTGAAAAGATAAAAAAATATGTAGAAAATAGTTGAAGATATAGATTGTCTATTGGAGGTCAAGACACCCAATTAGGAACCATCGTCCCTCCAATGTTCAATTTTGGCTTATCTGTGAGTGTGAAGAAATGACCAAGCCGTCGTAGATTTTGTTGAAGGGGACCTCGGGCACAGTCATTTTCACTCTCAAGGTCTTCAACATTAATGCATATAATATGTATCAAATGGACCTAACATAACTAGGTGACAGATGGTAATAGTGATGTGAAGTGCAAAATGGAGTGATGGTGATGATGTGAGATTGATGAGAATGTGGATGAAATCTTCAGGCGTTGTCCATCCTTGTCTTGCCTTCTGACAGAATACAACACCATGATAATGTTCAGTTGGGTGGCGCTTCCTCTCTTTTCGCCACAAGGTTGGCATGACGTTCCTTGGGAAACACTGATCTCACCAATTCACCTGATAGCCCTTCTCTTTTGCTTCTTCAGCTTCTGAAAACACTTAACAAAGATGATTAAATTTTCATCATGACTCATCCCTTTGCCTGTATATCATTTGCCTTGATTTTGAGTCAAAAGGAGGAGCCTTCTTAACAAGGTGGAATAAAACAAATGACTAAAATGAAATGTATGTAAGGGTTGAGAGAACTTACCTGCCGTGGTGTGAATCCTCTCCTCTCCTGTATTGAAATGCCTGAAACACTTAATAAAAGAGGATTAGATCTTCACCATGACTCAACCCTTTGCCTATTACGGTCAACTTTGACTTAGGTCAGAGGGAAGAGCCTTCTTAACAAGGTAATTAAAGCAAAAGGATATGCAATGCAGGAATGGAAATATGCATGACAGTCAAATAAACATGGATGCAACTAAGGCAATGATCATGACTGAGCATTTTTTGGTTTTCTTAGAAATATTCATTTTTTTTGGATTTTCAAAAGTATTCAAATTTTTTTGGATTTTTGAAATATGTATTTTTGATTTTTGAAATATTTAACTTTTTTGGATTTTTGAAATATGTATTTTTTTGAGTTTTTAAAATATTCACTTTTTTGGATTTTTGAAATATGCAATTTTTTTAGACTTTTAAAATATGCATTTTTTGTGGATTTTTGAAATATTCTATTTTTTTGAGTTTTTTGAAATATTCATTTTTTTGTGTTTTTGAAATATTCATTTTTTGGAGAGAAAATACTGGTATTTGAGATAGTTTATCGGTCTTTGGAGTTTGTCAAAACTCAAGTGGTAGATACCATATGCAAAATAAAATTCCCTACCTAGAATCCTTCTAACCTTCTTCCTTTAATCGGCTCAGATTCCACCTAGATTCGGTCGAATTACCCTACCCAAGGGATTTTAAGGAGGAAGAGTATAGAGGAAGTCTTTGATAGGGTTTGAAGATGTTGAGAGGGATTTCTCTACTCTCACTCAAATTACCCATTGGGGTTCGGCCTCTTTGGGTCTTTCCTATTTTTTGCTCTTTTCTATGTGGCACATATTTAGACAGGTTTTTTGACCCATGGGGACATTGCCCATCTTTTAGTGCCTTTTGCCTTGACTATCATTCTGGATACTCATTCAGACAGGTTGATCAATTTTCTTTTTCTTTAACCTGAGGGGTTCATTGCCCATCTTTTGGCACCCTTTTGCACCCTCTGAGACGGCCTCCTACTAGGGTGGTGAGTGTTTTCGATACTACCCCTCTCTAATCTTCTCTCCCTATCTTGGACCGAGTAGAAGAGAATAGGGTAAGGGTACTCCTTCCGTTTCTAGATTTCTGCCTTGCCTTTCGCAAGTGTCAAGTTGTCTGGATTCTAGGATCGGGAAGTGTTGTGTGTGTAGGATGGTACCTACCCTTGACTTCTCACGAACAACCTAGGATCGATGAGTTGAGATTATACCAGTGGTTTCTCCATTTTTATGGAAAGTACTTTTTAAGGTAAACTCCATTCCAAGGATGATTCAATTTTTCTCCATCTGCATTAGTCAACTCATATGCATTACCTGGATACTTTTCAGTGATTACAAAAGGCCATTCCCAGTTAGGTTGCAACTTGGAGAGGGGACCCCCTGGCTTAACGAATATGCGTTTGACTACCATCTCACCGATCTCAAATTTTCTCTCAACCACCCTCTTTTGATAAAACCTTTTAAGTCTATTCTAATAAGTCCAGGCATGCTCGGCGGCGGCTAGCCTTCTTTCATCCAAGAGTTCAAGCTGTGCAAGTAGAGATTCTCGTCTCTCATCAACAGGAATATCCCTGTCGAGCTGAACTCGAAAAGATGGAAGTAATACTTCGTAGGGGACAACTGCTTCCATCCTATATACCCAAGCATATGGGGTTTGTCCAGTGGGAGTCCTTACAGAAGTACGATAAGCCCATAGAGCATCTACAAGCTTATTAGTCTAGTCGGCAAATTTGCTAGACTTACAAGATTTCTTGATGATCTTGATTAAGGTTTTATTGGTGGCTTCTGCTTGACCATTTCCTTGAGGATAGTATGGTGATGAATGATGCAATGAAATGCGATACCTGTTGCAAAGATCACACAGATCTTGAGAGAGAAATTGTGGCCCATTATCAGTGACGATGTCACTGGGGATCCCGAACCTTGCAATGATGTTGCGCTTGATGAAGGAGTAGACTGTCGACGCTTTAATCTCCACGAATGCTTCCGCTTCAGCCCACTTTGTGAAGTACTCCGTTGCCATTAGAATGAATGATTTTGAGCACATTTCAAAGTTGAGGTCACTCAAGGGGCCAATGATATCAAAAGCCCACATGGCGAATGGTCATGGGGCATGAATTAGATGAGGGAAGATGCGGGAGAATGAATCTTGTCGGCATGGAGTTGACATGAATGACAGTGCCAGACAAAGATGGAGCAGTCTTCTTCTAGAGTTGGCCAATAATACCCTTGTCGGATGATTTTCTTACCAAGAGCTTGGGCATTCACATGACCACCACAAACTCCAGAATGTGCTTCCTTCAGCATCAACTCGGCTTCTTCATCATCAAGACACCTGAGTAAGATTCCACTTTGGCTTCTCTTGTAGAGCACTCCTCCTAGGATTGTATACCTCTGGGGTACACTTCTAATTGCCTTCTTTTATTTGGTGGTTGATCCAGGTGGGTATGACTAATCTTGGCAATACCTCGCAATCTCGTCATACCAAGGTCTCTCACATTCTTATAATTCTTCCTACTCAATTAAGGAGATTTCTTCTTTATGTTCCAAGTATTCCTTTCTGTTGAACCTCTCCTTAACCTTCAGAAAACGTCCATCCTCAATTGTTGGAATTGTCCTCTTACAAATGTGGATAGTTCGCACTTGCCTGCCTAGCGGGACAGATAGAGATGAAGCTAGTGAAGCTAAGGCATCGGCGAGGATATTCTGAGAACGGGGAACATGAACAAAAGTGAGTTTGGAGAATAGCTTGATGTAGCAAGTGGTGAGCTCCTGGTAGGGTTTGAGGTTTGGATGGTGTCGACTCCGAAAACGGGTTCCGGATCGGCACCTCAAGATAAGAAGTTGAAAGAAAGAATTGGGGAAAAAAAGGGGAGTGAATTGAAAACACTCGGAAAGCAGTAAAATGTCCTCACCTCAGTCCCACACTCACATTGATCCCCTAACTTTCATCTCACGGTGTCGCTCGAGCACCGGAGATGGTTCAGGTCATGTGGGAGGAGAGTGAGGAGGAGATGAAATTAAAACATGAAAGATGTGGTCGCCAGGAGCCGCGGGCTCCGCCTTATAGAATAAAAACATGAGATGAGTTCATTTAACCGTGTACCTTAGCGCGGGAGATCGGGATATGGGTTCAACCTTCTTCTTCCTCGGCCGGCCGATGAAGAAGAGTCTCCAACCGAGCTAGCTTGATCAACCTGTGCAACTAGAACAATAAACCAAGTTAAGAAAATGATTAGAATTATGGGAAGTGTAGTAACTGTAGTAAGAAGATGAGAAAGAAGCAATTGGAATCGAACTCACCGGATTGGGGCGAGTCCTAACCCCCTTTTTGTGTATTTTTGATTATGTAAAAATGATGTAAATGAACTAAAATATGCTTTAAAACAATCAATAAACTGAGTTAAGGTAGTTGAGAAAGCTTATGGAACGGATCGGCTTGAGTTGAAGCCGAGTTGGTTGAAGAAAGCCGGTTCGGGTAGCTTTTGCACCCTCCTGGCGCGACTTCGGTGCAAAGGATGCTACAGACGACATCAATGTCAGAATCAAGTAACGTTTGTTGGAGTAGACAGAGGAATCAGATAGGAAGAGTTCCTATGTTGATGACTTCTCCGAAATCCTCCTGTATAAGTCTATAAAACTTCTGAAAGTAGGAGGATATATAAAACAGAACCTGGATGCGCGCCCTTGGTGCAGCAATCGCCACGAACGAACGGCAAGTCAGAATTGAGTGCTGTCAGTTGGAGATGAAAGAGGACAAAGAGATGAACATCTTATATGTTGAAAACTTTTGCAGAAGGAGTATCGGATTTTCTGCAGAAGTCGATGAAGATGGTTGATGCAGAACGCCCGGATCGAGCCTTCTCCTTTACTTCGGGATCGATCTCTCAATGTCGGATCGCCTTTGGACGTCGAGATGGCTTTGGAGAAGAGCATGGACGACCTTTGGATGAGCTAGTCACGGGGGATTAACCTTGGGTCGTTGATAATGGCCCTCAATTTATAGGGGAAAAAAGCCGGTGCAAAATTTGGAAACTGGACCGACCGCGCCCCCGCTTTTCAAAGGGGACGAGGGCGCGCAGGGCGCACCCTCAAACCAAGGGCGCGCCCCCACTTCGGGGGCGCGGTCTGCGCGCCCCCCTGTTTCAAAGGAAGCAGGGGCGCGTTACGCGTCTCACTGCTAAAAATCGACGGAATTTTCCGGAAATTGCTAAATATCGATTTGACATACGTAACGCGCCCCCGATCTGGGGGCGCGGTACAAATAATCGAAAATCAATGCCGGAAACCTTCCAAAAATCAGGTTTAGAAGGTGCTAATCGGGGTAATTTGCAATTTAAAGAAACTGACCGCGCCCCCGTTTTTCAAAGGAACCGGGGGCGCGCAGGACGTGCCCCCGGTTTGAGGGCGTGCAGGGCGCGCCCCCGGGTTGAGGGCGCGCAGGGCGCGCCCTCCCCTTTCAAGCGGAGTGGGGGCGCGGTACACTCTCTCTCCTGTGCGCGCATTCCGCGAGCCGTATCTTGCAAACGGGATGTCCGATTCGGCTCCCGTTTGTCGCGTTGGAAAGAGGGCCTTCAACCGCACCTCCTCAAGTCAGTAAACCAGCCTGCATGACTCCCGATATGTTCGCACGGGGCTTTCTACCGGTTTACCCTCTCGCTGAAAGCCGAAACCCGTGGCGAAGATCCGAAAGAGTATGGTTCCGGTCGAGAAATCTCGGGTCAACTCGAGATGACTTAAAATGATGACCGAACAAGTCCGGGATGATCGGAAAACCTGAAATCATCAAAAAATATGAGATTAACCCGGTAAACGTGAACCGAAACTCGGAAAAGTCCGGAAACCCTAAAATTGACCGAACTGGACGTATGGCCATGATTGATGAAAATATTTGGCTAGAATCAACCCGGATGACCCGAAAAGACCCGGTGATGACCGGGTAGGCCTAACGTTTGGTCCGGGATAGCCGTGTCAGTACAGATCGAAAAAGTCGTAACGAAAGCCATCATTGACCGATGCCTACCGAAATGACTTCTTGGATACCCTGAATGTTACGGAACACATGCGGGACTCCCGAGACCTTCAATTATGGACCATTCAAGGTCGGTCATCGAGCAGGCTTCGTGTTTTTACAGTTCACGCGTGGCTCTCGCTTGATGGTTTCGGCATCATTCCGGAAATCATTGGTCCATTCTCAACTCACAAGGGGCTCCACCAATGTCCTTAGTTCATCTCCACGAGATAATCCGGATCAGATGATGGTCAAATAAAGGATATCGCCTATGGAATAAGAGTCTGGGGCTCCGAATCAAGCCAATTTGGTGTGTCTACAGCTTACATCGCCTTGATGTCGGCAAGACGAATCTCCACAAGTCTCCTGGTTAAGCACCATGTTTCATCAAGTCTTCCTATGTTCGATTGGTAAGAGATGTGCCATTGGCACGAGAGAAGAATAGCCAACCCCCAACGCAGTGGGGAGTCCCCGAAACATGGGTTCGTGGGTTCATCATCAGCCGATAACTCGATCTTTGCGGTGTTCCTGTACTGTGATAGGCTAAATTTTTTTTAAAAAGAGATTTGTTTGAAAAAGTAAAAGAATACCAATCGAGCACATTCAGGCTCTTAGATTCATTTAAGTCTTCCAAGAGACAAGATTTGCTTCGGAATGGAATGATCTCAGATTCCAAAAGGCAAATGTTTAAGCATAGACCATGAAGATAGTGATGGTGCAAGTTCTGATTGAATAAGAGGCCCTTGGCGGGACGAATTGGCTGCCACGGTGGGATGAATAGCAAGAAGGGTGTTGCAATGGCCACAATGGTGATGGAGGATTTGGAGGCATAAGGTGATTAACGAACACGGTGGGATTAACAGACACAGTGGGATATTAGAGAGGTTGGTGGGACTAGAAAACATGGTGGGATTAGAAAACACGATGGGATTAGAATGATCGGAATTAGGATGAAAGGCTTAAAGATTATGGTGAGAAGGTGAAGATTATGAAATGATGTATGCAATGACAAAATAAAATGTAATTCAACTAATGCTACATGATGCATGCTGGGCTCAAGAAAACAAAACAAAACTTGTATAACAAACAGTTGAAGATATAGATTGTCTATGAGGTCAAGATACCCATTCGGGAACCATTGTCCCTCACAGCACAACTTTGGCTTATCCATGAGCATCAGAGATGACCTGACCGTCGTAGATTTTGATGAAGGGGATCTCGGGTCAAGTCTTCTCCGTACTCATGGTCTTCAACAAATCATGCATAAGATAATAATACACGACTAACGACTTATATGTTAGCCGGCAAGAAATGGGGGTTTCCCATGTCCACTCTTCCATTTCTGCGAGCATTTTCTTGGCCACTCCTTCGGAGTATTGCCGGAATGAGGCAGTTGCGGCGGTATTTGTGGACATGGTTTCCATGACTTCTCCATGTGGTCGTTCTCCTGGAGTCGGTGGCAATAGACGCTGATATATGTAGCAGGCTTAATCTTCTTCTGGTGTTGTAGCTGCTTTTCTTCCTTGTAATAGCACTTCTTGCTTCAATGTTGTTTTGATCTGCTTGACATTTCTCGAAAGGATTGTTAGTATCACATTTTGGCTTAGCCCCTTGCAAGTTTGTCAAGGGGTGAAGCCTTCTAAGGGATGGCAAATAATAAAAGTAGATGTAGGGTTAAGAGACATACCTGTTGGCGAGATTCTCACCCCTCCTTGACTTGTGTTTCTTTTCTGAAATACTTAATAGAAGGGTTAAATCTGCTCTATGGCTTACCCCCTTGCCTATTGTTGTCTTGCCTTGCTTATATGTCAAGGGGGGTAGCCTTATCAACCAGGTAGAATGCACAAAATGACAGACAAGGTAAAAGTTAAGAGTGCTTACCTGCTATGGCGAGAGTCGCTCCCTTCTTGATCTCAGAATCCTGAAACGCTTAATGAAGGGGATTAAATCTTCACCATGGCTTATCTCTTTGCCTATTGCTGTCTGCCTTGACTTAGGTCAAAGAGAGGAGCCTTCTTAACAAGGTGTAATAACCTAAATGATCGGAATGAAATGGTTAAGAGAACTTACCTGTCGTTGAGAGAACCTTCTCCTCTTATTTTAAAGTCCCTAAAAACACTTGATAAAAGAGGATTAGATCTTCACAACGACTCATCCCTTTTGCCTATTATGGCCAACTTTGACTTAGGTCAAAGGGAGGAGCCCTCTTAATGGGGTGATAATCAAGATAAATATGCGATGCAGAAATGAAACATGCAAAACATAAAAATAAACATGAATGTTAGCAAAGGCAAAAATCAAGGTTATGCCAAGCTAAATGATGCATATTCATTTTTTTTTTGAAGATATTCAACTTTTTTTGGATTTTTGAAAATATTCAATTTTTTTTTTGAATTTTTGAAAATATTCATTTTTTTTGGGATTTTTGTGGAGAATGTGCCGGTATTGAAACAATTCATCGATCTTTGATTTTTAATCAAGATTCAAGTGATGAACACCACCTGAAAATAAGGTTCCCTACCCATAATCTTTCTTGCCTTTTTCTCTTGATCGGTTTGGATTCCCCCTGAGTTTGGATAGTTTTACCCTACCCTAGAGTTTTAAGATGGAAGAATAATAAAGAAAGTCTTTGATAGGATTCAGGGGTGTTGAGGAGGGTTTCTCTACTCATGCCCAAATTGCCCGTTGGGGTTCGGCCTCTTCGGGTCTTTTCTACATGTGGCACTTACTTAGACAAGTCTTTGACCTGTGGGGTCATTGCCCATCTTTTGGTGCCTTTTCTTCATTTTCTATTCTTCCGAGTACTCATTCAGACATGCCCATATTTGTTTAAACCTGTGGGGTTCATTGCCCATATTTTGGTACCCTTTTGCACCCTATGAGACGGCCTCCTACTAAGGCGGCGGGCATTTTCAATACTATCCACCTCTAGTCCCCTTCACCTATCTTGGACCGAATAGAAGAGAATAGGGTAAGGTTTCCTTTCCGCTTTCAGGGTTCTGCCTTGCCTCTCTCGAGTGTTGGGCTATCTGGATTCTGGGATTGGGAGGTGCTGTGTGTGCAGGGTGATGTCTACCCTTGACTTCTAGCTAACACCCTTGGATCGATGACTTGATATCATACCAGAAATTCTCCATTTTCTTTTCTAAGGAAAATATTTTTTGAGGTAAACGCCGTTCCATGGATGGTTCAATTTTTCTCCATCGGCGTTGGTTAGCTCATATGCATTACCTGGATATTTTTCAGTTATAACAAAAGGCCCTTCCCAGTTAGGTTGCAACTTGGAGCGGGGACCACCCGGCTTAACGAATATACGTTTAACTACCATCTCACTGATTTCGAACTTTCTCTCTACCACCCTCTTTTGATAAACCTTTTCAATCGGTTCTGATAAGTCCGGGCATGCTCAGAGGCGGCCAACCTTCTTTCATCTAGGAGTTCAAGTTGTGCAAGGAGAGATTTTCGCCTCTCATCGACAGGGATGTCCCTATCGAGTTGAACTCGGAGTGATGGAAGGAGTACTTCGTACGGGACCACCGCTTCCATCCCATATGCAAGAGCATACGGGGTTTGACCAGTGGGGGTCCGTATAGAAGTACGATATGCCCATAGGGAATCTACAAGCTTATCTGGCCAGTCCGCCAACTTGCTAGACTTACAGGTTTTCTTAATGATTTTAATCAAAGTTTTGTTGGTGGCTTCTGCTTGACCGTTGCCTTGCGGGTAATAAGGAGATGAATGATGCAATGCAATGCGGTACCTGTTGCAAAGATCACGCAGATCTTGAGAGAGAAATTGTGGTCCGTTGTCGGTGATGATGTCGCTGGGTATCCTGAACCTGGCGATGATGTTGCGTTTGATGAAGGAGCACAGTGTTGATGCCTTGATCTCCACGAATGCTTCCGCTTCTGCCCACTTGGTGAAGTACTCTGTTGCCGTCAGGATGAATGATTTTGAACGGATTTTAGAGTTAAGATCACTTAGAGGGCCAATGATGTCAAAAGCCCACATGGCGAAGGGCCATGGGGCATGAATAGGATGAAGAGAAGATGCGGGAGAATGGATCTTGTCGGCATGGAGTTGGCAAGAATGACAATGCCGGACAAAGATGGAGCAATCCTCTTCTAGGGTTGGACAATAATACCCCTGCCTGATAATTTTCTTAGCAAGAGCTTGAGCATTGACATGGCCCCCACAGACCCCAGAATGTGCTTCCTTAAGCACCAATTCTGCCTCTTCTTCATCAACGCATCTCAATAAAATTCCGCTCAGGCTTCTCTTGTAGAGCACCCCTCCTAGGATGGTATACCTCTGGGATACTCTCCTGATGGCCTTCTTTTCTTTTTCATTTGATCCAGGTGGATACGACTGATCTTGACAATATCTTGCGATCTCATCAAACCAAGGCCTCTCACCTTCATCTAACTCTTCCAACTCGATTAGAGAAACTTCCTCTTTCTGCTCCAAATATTCCTTCCTGCCAAATCTCTCCTTGACTTTTAGAAATCGACCATCCTTAATCACCGGTATCGACCTCCTACGGACATGGATAGTCCGCACCTATCTACCTAGCGGGACTGATAGAGATGAAGCTCAGGAGGCTAGGGCATCAACAAGGATGTTCTGAGCTCGAGGAACATGGACAAAAGTGAGTTTGGAAAAGAGTTTGATGTAGCAAGAGGTGAGTTCTAGGTAAGGTTTGAGGTTTGGATGAGAAGTTCGGTATTTGGTTAGGACTTGGTGAAGGATTAGTTGGCTATCACCTATCACCCTCAATTCCGTGGCACCATAGAAATGAGCGGCCTCCAGCCTGGCCAGCAAGGCTTCGTATTCAGCTATATTGTTGGTTGCTGGGAAGTCAAGCTGAAATGCCTGTGGAATGGTGACACCCTCGGGTGATAGAAGGACGATTCCTATTCCCTTACCGTGTGAATTCAGAGCCCCGTCAAAATATAATGTCCAAAGGTGGGAAGATCGGATCAACATTAGTTCATCATCCGGGAGCTCCGATTTGACTGGGTCAAAGAGGGGTATAGGGTGATGGGATAGATGTTCGGCAATGACATAGCCCTTAATCGCCTTCTGGGGGACATAGGTGATATCAAAATGGGAAAGGAAGCTCTACCAACGACCTAACCGATCAATTAGAACAGTTTTCTCGAGAAGGAATTTAATGGGATTGATGCGGGCAATAAGGTTGACCTTATGAGCTAAGAAATAGTGTTTAAGCTTCTGAACTACCCAGACTAGTGCAGCACAGGTCTTCTCCACTACAGTATACTTCTGCTCGCATGGATCAAAGATCTTTGACAAATAGTAAGTTGCCCTCTCTTTCCCTTCTTCATCCACTTGTGCAAGGACTGCCCCAAGAGAATTCTCCAAAATCGAGATGTATAAAACTAAGGGCTTGCCAGGGACTGGTGGTCTAAGCACAGGGGGACTAGCCAGGTATCTTTTCAATCCATCGAATGCATCCTGGCACTTCGAATCCCATTTGAACTCGGCCCCCGCCTTGGTCAACTCATTGAAAGGTTTACACCTTTGTGAGTGTTGTGAGATGAACCGGCGGACAAACTGTAGCCTCCCGATTAATCCTCAAAGTTCTTTCATATTTCTCGGAGGAGGCATACCAATGATTGCCTTGGCCTTGTTTGGGTCGATCTCTATGCCCCTTTTGCTCACTATGAACCCCAACAGTTTTTCTGAGGATACTCCAAACGTGCATTTCTTTGGGTTCATTTTCAATTTATATTCCCTAGCCCTTTGCAAGACCTTTCTTAACACTTCAGGATGATCTTCTCGGCTTTTGGACCTAACGACCAGGTCGTCCACGTACACCTCTACAAGGGTATGCATCATGTCATAGAAGATAGCCATTATTGCCCTCTGATAGGTAGCACCAGCATTCTTTAGTCCAAAGGGCATGACGACATAGCAGTAGGTTCCCCAAGGTGTAGTGAACGAGGTCTTCTCCTGGTCCTCTTCAGCCAACCGGATTTGATTATAACCAGAATAGCCATCCATGAATGATAGCATCTCGAATCCAGCAGTGTTATCAACCAGTACATCAATATGAGGTAGAGGAAAGTCATGTTTTGGACACGCTCGGTTCAAGTCCCTGAAGTCTATACAGATCCGAACTCTACCATCTTTCTTCATGACAGGGACTATGTTTGCCACCCATTGCGGATAAAGGACGACCTTAATGAATTTTGCTTGATGTAACTTGTCGACCTCTTCTTTCATCTTAAGTGCAACATCAGGGTGGAATCTCCTTAATTTTTGTTTGACCGGGGTAACTCCAGGTTTCAAAGTTAGACGATGTTCAACTAACGAGTTGTCTAACCCCGGCATGTCCTCGTATGACCATGCGAACGTGTCCTTATATTCTTCCAGAATTTTAATTAAACTATGTTCCTCAGTGGGAGTGAGGTTCGCACTTAGAAGGATTGTCTTGGGATCTTCCGGTGTTCCAAGATTCAGTTCTTTTATCGGTTCATCCACCGTGGCTAATGGTTCTTCAAATCTTTTAAGTCAAGATGCATACGCATCAGCCAAGTCCTCAATTCCATCCTCGAAGTCAGGATCCTTTTCTGATAAAACCTCGTAGACTCCCAAAGTATGATCTATGTTATGCTCATCCTCATATCAGATTTCATCAAGCTAGATAGCATTTTCCAAAAACCTTGGCAGCCTTGCACATTCCTTGCATTTTGGAGCTATTTGTTGGAGATATCTCTCTGTAACACGTTTACCTCGAATTTTCTTCTTTCCTACCCTAACTACTCCTAAAGAGGACGGAATTAAAAAGGTGGTATATACAATGGGTGAAGGATCGAGCAGATCGATCAGTGAGTTGGAGAAGAGGGGTCCCTGGTTGGGAGCACCCTCCGAGACAAGAAGAGACGTCTCCTCAACGGAAAATTGGGTTTGCGAGAAGACATTTTTTTGGGTGTTTTGTGTGTTTTCAATAACAAAAAGTGAATGAGCCGATGGGGCTCGAGCAGAAATAGAAAGCTTAAGAAAATGGGAGAAAAATGGGCTCGCGGGCCCGATGATGACAAGAAATTGGCAGATAGGCCCATAGCTAGTGAAAAGATCTAAGGGGCACGTGGGCCCAAAGCAAGAAAATAAATCTAAAGGGCACGTGGGTCCGACTGGTGGGCACGCGGGCCCAAGGTTGTTGGATTGGAATGGGCATAGAAGCCCAGTGGAGTAAGAAGATTTAAATGGGCTCTCAGGCCCAGTGATCAGTTCAGGTGGCCATTTTGGCCCAGAAGTGGGAATTGGGCTAGATAGCCCATCAAGTGAATCCAAGAGGGATAGAGTGAAGATTTTGAAATACGTGACCGTAGGATACGGCCTACGCGGGATGTTGTTTGGAGGTGGGTTCGAGTGGACAAGTTGTTTAGAGATGGACTTGCCCTCGACTGGTTCTTCCTCCTCTGTGAACAACCGAGCCAAAGATGAACTCAGGTTGTCCACCTCCTCCTCTTGCTCTGGTGCCTTCTTCCTCTTGACTGGTTCTTCTTCTTCGTCCGCGGCCATGGTCTCCCCTTTGATAAAGAATTTTTGGAGTCCCATGGCATTTTTTGGCCGGTAGACCATCCGCGGAGTGAAACTGGGCTCATAGCCAAGTCCGTGTCTCTTTGGTCTTTGTTCAGCTTTAATGGGGTGCACAACCCCCTGCAGCTCCTTTCCCAACCCCTTTCCTGGCTGATAGCCCATCCCTTTCATCATCTGCCATGCAACTGTTTCTGGAGGCGTCGTCAACACCATGACCTCAGGTAGCTCTGTAGTTGAAGCCAACGGCTGGACAAATTCTGATATTGGCAGTGCAGAAGAGGGGTCATCCACGTCATTTAAAATGGGGATGTTGGTTACTTTAATCACCTGACCCTTGTATGGGAACTTCAGACATTGATGATTAGTGGAGGCGACAGCTCCTATTGCCTCTAGATATGGGCGTCCCAAGACAGCTTTAAATGTAGGGTCCAGTTCTAGAACATGAAACTCGGCGGTGATAGCACACGATCCGAGCCCTACTTCCAACGTAACCACCCCTCGTGCCGGCTTCCGGGAGTTGTCATAAGCTGTCACCGTGATGGCAGAAGGCTCAATTTCTTCATCGGAGATGCCGCAAAGTTGCAATGTTTCTGGCGGCATGACATTTATCGATGCTCCAGTGTCAATCAAGCAAGATTTAATCTCCACGCCTCGGATGACTACTGCGACACGCAAGGCATACTTTCTGATCTCTGGCCGTGCCAACTCCTCCTTCATGAATGTAAGTGCCGGATGTTCACTCCTCGGGGTCAAGACAGTAATGATCTTTTCGGGCGGGAGGTCCTCATTGACCATGACCCGCTGCAAGTACTGTTGTAGAATGTCCTGATGGTTCTTTGACCTCTTTATCAGCTCCATAATTGAAATCCATGCCGACAATTTGTCCAGATGCTTTAATAGGTCATATGCCATGCCGGGCAACGGTTCTTCTACCACTTCCTCTTCTACTTTCTCCTGTTGTTGCATCCCGACCTGGGGGAAGACCCTTTGGAACATCCTCCCGCTACAAAGTACCGGCGCCAGCGTGGTAGGGGGAAGTGGTGATGATGGTGATGGTAGGGTTGGTTGGTAGGTTGAGGAGCCCGTGGTAGATAGGGGTGGTGAGGATCGGATGATGAGGGGTCATGGATTGGTGGAGGCCGGTATGTTGGGTGATGGTTGGAGTGTTGGTGGTGATGGTCTAATGATGAAAGGTCATGGAATGGTGGCGACTAGTGGGTTGGGTGATGGTCGGATAATGAGAGGCCGAGGGGTGGTGGTGGCTGGTAGGTTAGGTGATGTTTGGGTGTTGGTGGCGGTCTAATGATTAGATGCCGGGGAGGATTAATGGTGGTTGGTGGGTTAGGGTGGGGTGATGGTTGGGGTGCTGGTTGGGAGGCTGGCGGCAGTCTAATGATTAGGTGCCTTGGAGGGTTAATGGTTGGTGAGGGTAGTGGTGTTTGGGTACTTTGTGAGCTGGGGGCATCTTTCGGTATTGAGAGTATGGTGCGGTTTGTAGGTGGGGTTGGTATGGCGGGCATGGAGGTGATTTGATCCTCAACCTACCAACCCTGTGAATGGTGGGTTGACTCCTCGATGGCGGAGTGGACGAGGCCGAGTCGTTGGTTTGGTGGTGCTGGTGCCGGTGCTTGTACGGGTGCATGTACCGGGAGAGGATCTTGGACTATGCCCAAGCCGGGCTGCTGTTGTGCTTGCTGTCGCCGTGGTTGATTCTGACATGCCTTCATTGCTTGATTGGATTCTCCCATCTGTGCTGAGTCAATGTTCCCCTGATCATTGAGGTCATGAATGTAGTCTTTAAACTGGAAACAGACATCCACTGTGTGCCCAGGATACCGATGGTAAGCGCAGTATTTTGTCATGTCAACATTCGCCGGCCATCCTTCTCTCTCCTTCGGAAGCTCTAGCTGCTGTTCAGCTATCAATGCATTAAAGATATCAGTGAGGGGGAATGGCAGTTGAGGATAGTATTCTCTCTTGGGTCCCCCCTCCTAGGTCGGTTGGCTGGTGGTGGCACTTGGTTGTAAGCTTGTTGTTGTGGTTGTGGTCGGTTGTAGATAGGTTGTTGAGGTGCTCGATTGTAGGCATTTGGTTGCTGGGGCGCTCGGTTGTAGGTGGGTTGCTGTGGTGGTGCTCGGTTGTATGCAAGTTGCTGTTGGGGCTGAGGAGCTGGTTGAGGAGCTGGGCGGTATTGTTGGTTGGGTGGTGGGTTATGATATTGGCTTTGGCGATACCCACCCTGGTTACCCATGGCAATGATGCTCTCATTGTTTACTACCCCTTCGGTGGTGGGTCCTACAGGTGTAGGCTTTCTAGTGTTACGGGGCTTGGTGTCGAATGGGTTGATCATGGATGCGTCCTTAAAGTGGGCTTGGAGATAGCGGGCGCTATCACACAACTCACTCATGGTTGTTGGGCGGTGCATGATCAGGAGGTTGCGAAGGTTAGGCGTGGTGTTCCCGATGAGCATCCTCACCTGCTCCCCCTCTGAGATGGTATCCACTAGCCTCTCAGCCATTCCCCTCCACCGATCAGCAAATCTGGCAAAGTCCTCATCCGGCCTCATCTTTTCGGCAATTAAATCAGTTATCGAGTAGGCTGTCCCCACCCGATACTTGTACCCCTGTAGAAACTTCGCCATAACAATGTCAAAATATGCCGCCTCAATGGAATCAAGAGAATAGAACCAGTCCAGGGCGGATCCCTCCAATGACCGACGGAATAGGAAGGCAAGGGTTTTGTGGTCATTTTTCCAGAATGCGAAGTCGTAGAGAAAGCTCTTTAGATGGTTGAAAGGATTACCAGTCCCATTGTAACGTTGGAAGACTGGTATCTCTGAAGGAGGAAGGTGTAGAACTGGGAAGGATGGGACAGAGATTTCAGGGATGGCTTTAGAATCGAGGCGATGCCTCATTTCTTCAAAGTGCTCATCCATCTAGTTGAGTTTGTTCATTAATGCCTGGGTGAGGCTGGATTCCTGAGCCACGGGAGCGAAGTGTTTAGGTGATTGAGTTAGAAGAGGTAGGTTGGAAATAGGAATTGGAACAGTATTATGTGAATGCCCCATAACGGGGTGAGTGGAGACACGACACGGTTGCCCAGGAGAAGAGATGATTTGGGGCCTGACTGCTGATTGAGGTGGTGAGGGGGCTTGATTTCCCTCGACCGGATCTTGATTGGCGGGCATCTTGCCCTTTGTCAAGGATTGCACAAGCGAAAAAGATTCGGGGTCTAGAGGAAGAGATAGACCCTGGAGGAGTTGCTCCACGCTAAGTGAAGCAGGTTGATGAGTAGGATTTTGAATTTCTGGCTCCCTGACGGCATTGACATGGCCCTCTGGTTGGACCTTGGGTTGTTGCAGCTCGTAGTGGCCCGTCTTGTACTCCTCTTCTTGGCCGTAGTAGTCCGACATCCCGACGTGTCTTTCGGACTTTAGTGTTATGGGCATCCTATCAAATTTTCTTAAAAAATTGATGCGGGACAAGGCGGGACGGACCGGCGACGTGGCGCTGCAGTGGGCCTTCAAGAGGCGCAAAAAGGACCTAAGAATGCAGTAAAACAAGCAAACCCGGACTTAAACCGGTCAAAACAGGCCCAAAATATGTCGAACCATGCCCGAATCGCTCAAAACGGGCCTGAACCGGCCCCAAAATAGGGTGAACCGGCCTGAACCGGCCCAAAACAGGGTGAACCGGCTGGTTTAGGCCCTGAACCGGCCTCTGGACCGTCAAACCGGGCCGAACCGGCCCTGAACCGATCTAAACCGAGCTGAACCGGCGGTCGGACCGGCAAGGGAGGCGAACCGCGGCCGGCTCGAGTGAACGGCTCGCCCGACCGGGTGAGCGGGGAGAACCGGGCGGCGGACTGTCGCGGCGGGCTGGCGAACCGGCGTGCGACTTAACTGCGAGGGGGTCGCTGGGGCTCGGCCGCGGAGGGCGGAAGCAGCGGGCGCTAGAAGAGGCGCTGGGCATCATCTTCGCCGCCGCCGGAGGGGAAGGGGATGGCCGGAGTGGCCGTCGTTGCCGCCGGACACCGTCGCGGGAGGAGGGAAGCCGGGGGCTTCGACGGTCGCCGGAATGGGGAAGGCCGCCGGAGCCCTAGCGGGGGCCGATGCGGTGCTGCCTTCGTCGGCACCTGGAGGGGGGGGGGTCGACCGGAGGGGCCGAGGGACCCTAGGAGGTGGTCCAACCTCCTCTTTCTCCCCCTCATCTTCTTCTCCTCCTTCCTTCTCCGTCTTCGTCGCGCCTGACTCCCGGAAGGGGTCCGCCAGGGGGCGGGTGGGTGCGCAGTTCCAACAGAGGGTACGGGGGTTTGCGCAGACGGCAAAGCGGATGGATGGGGGTACTCCAGGGATCGCCAGAGGTGCGGGTGGAAGGGCGGAGGAAGTCGAGGTCGTCAGAGACGTCGAAATGGACGAAAATGGGGGTGAACGATGTCGGTAAGGTTCCAAATCGAACCGGTGAAGGGGGAAAGGGGAATGAATGGCTCGGAGGCCGCTGGATGGAGGAGAAGGAGAAGGCACTCTCGCCGGAGGGTCGCGAAGGAGACCGGTCCTCACCGGACGTGGAGTCGGAAGACCTCCATCGAGGAGGGGGTGAAGGAGAAGGGGCAATGCCCCAGCACAAGGGGCAGCCCCCAGGGTTCCAAAAATTGAACAATAACTCTCTCTCCTTCATTCAACAATGTGCCCTCTTAAATAGAGGAGCCTATTACAAATAAGACACCCTAAATGACTATTTACATACATGTCCTCGTAAGGACCCAAATTAAAGGAAAAGACTAAAAAAAACTTCAAATATTTACAATGAAGTCCATAAGGACGTAAACATAAATAAACCCCAAAAAGGACCGGACCGGGTCCCCATCAAAAATGGTTGAAAGAAAGCAAATGAAATGTGTAATTGCAAAGAGAATTTTGTTTGGTTATGATTGTTTGTTTGATTTGATTTGGTTTCAATTTGGTTGTTTGGCAAGCAAGTTGAACACAAAAATTAAAGGGATTTTTTTTTGTTTTAGGTGTTTTGAAAGAAGAAATATTTTTTTTGGTTATTTTCATTTGTTGTGAGCAGGCAAGTTATGCAAACAAGGTTTTAAAATGACTACTTGACAATTTTTGGGTTGAAACCTTAGATTAGATAGATTGTTAGCAATTGTTCACTCAAGTAGGTATGGTTCCTATTGCTTCAATCTTCAAGACCTAAAGTTATCACTTAATCACCACGAGTAGGTACTTGGGTTCTTCGGGTTTTGGGAAGTGGTACAACCGGCCCAATCGTGCGGAGAGGAATACTCCACGTATGGGGACTTATGGAGGCCTTGATGGAAACAACCAAATCAACTAGGAAGGAATATCCCAGAAGAGAGGTTAGAATCCACCAAGAAGGTGTTTGGAGGGTGAAGGTGTGTTGGGAGAGAGAGCCCCCGCCTCGAATGTCCTACGGATTGGAGCAAGTCCGGTACCCGATGCAAAAGCTAATGCAGAAATGAAAAATGGAGGGTAGAAGGAGAAGAAGCAATCAATATGCAAACATGAATGAAAGCTATTAAATAAATCAAACAAGTGAATGCAAGCAAGACATGCAATGATAAAGTAAAATAAATAACTAGCAACTAGCAACTAAAAGGTGGTTCGCGTGGGAACCGGCTTGTGTTGGAGTGTCAAAGTGGGGACAAATCTGAAGTAAAGGTAAAAGGATGGTCCACGCGGGGACCGATTTGAAAATAAAGTGGCTCACGCGGGAGCCGGGTTTTGGAAAGGTAGGTGGTTCACGCGGGAACCGGTTTTTGAAGGAAAAGGGGCGGTTCACGCGGGAACTGGTTTGTTTGATTTGAAAGATGAAAGGAGGGCCACTTGGGGCCAATTTAAAGTGGTGAAAAAGAGTGGACCACACGGGGACCTATCTGAAAGTGGGTTGGTTCACGTGGAACCGGTTTAGAAAAGGGTTGGTTCACGCGGGAACCGGTTTTTGTGAAGAAAATGGTGGTTCACGCGGGAACCGGTGTAAGAGTTGACAAAATAGAAAGAGGGCCACGTGGGGCCAATCTAAAGGTTCTGTAAAGAGGTTGTCCACGCGGGGACCGATCTGAAAATAAGTTGGTTCACGCGGGAACCGAGTTGGAAAAGAAAGGTGGTTCACGCGGGAACCGGTTTATAAGAAGAAAAGGGTGGTTCACGCGGGAACCGGTTTGAAATTAAAGACATGTAACTCAAGTCCACATGGGGGACAATCATAAAGAAAGAGTAAACAACAAGTTTAAAGGTAAATGATCATGGAAAAGGTAAAGGACAAGCCGGTTCATGCGGGAACCAAGTCGGAAAACATCTAGTTGCACGAATCAATCAAGCTAGTACGGTTGAAGACATTGGTTGTCCCACCGTGGTCACCAAAAAGCTGTCAACTCCGAAAACGGGTTCCAGATCGGCACCTCAAGATAAGAAGGTGAAAGAAAGAATTGGGGAAAAAATGGGAGTGAATTGAAAACACTCGAAAAGCGGTAAAATGTCCTCACCTCGGTCCCACACTCACATTGATCCCCGAACTTTCATCTCACGGCGTCGCTCGAGCACCGGAGATGGTTCGGGTCATGTGGGAGGAGAGTGAGGAGAAGATGAAATTAAAACATGAAAGATGTGGTCGCCAGGAGCCGCGGGCTCTGCTTTATAGAATAAAAACAAGAGATGAGTTCATTTGACCGTGTACCTTAGCGCGGGAGATCGGGATATGGGTTCAACCTTCTTCTTCCTCGGCCGGCCGATGAAGAAGAGTCTCCAACCGAGCTAGCTTGATCAACCTGTGCAACTAGAACAATAAACCAATTTAATAAAATGATTTGAACTATGGGAAGTGTAGTAACTGTAGTAAGAAGATGAGAAAGAAGCAATTGGAATTGAACTCACCAGATTGGGGCGAGTCCTAACCCCCTTTTTGTGTATTTTTGATTATGTAAAAATGATGTAAATGAACTAAAATATACTTTAAAACAATAAATAAACTGAGTTAAGGTAGTTTATAAAGCTTATGGAACGGATCGGCTTGAGTTGAAGCCGAGTTGGTTGAAGAAAGCCGGTTCGGGTAGCTTTTGCACCCTCCTGGCGCGACTTCGGTGAAAAGGATGCTACAGACGACCTCAATGTCAGAATCAAGTAACGTTTGTTGGAGTAGACAGAGAAATCAGATAGGAAGAGTTACTATGTTGATGACTTCTCCGAAATCCTCCTGTATAAGTCTGTAAAAATTCTGAAAGTAGGAGGATATAGAAAACAGAACCTGGATGCGCGCCCTTGGTGCAGCAATCGCCACGAACGAACGGCAAGTCAGAATTGAGTGCTGTCAGTTGGAGATGAAAGAGGACAAAGAGATGAACATCTTCTATGTTGAAAACTTTTGCAGCAGAAGTATCGGATTTTCTGCAGAAGTCGATGAAGATGGTTGATGCAGAACGCCCGGATCGAGCCTTCTCCTTTACTTCGGGATCGATCTCTCAATGTCGGATTGCCTTTGGACGTCAAGATGGCTTTGGAGAAGAGCTTGGACGACCTTTGGACGGGCTAGGCACGGGGGATTAACCTTGGGTCATTGATAATGGCCCTCAATTTATATGGGGAAAAAGCCGGTGCAAAATTTGGAAACTGGACCGACCGCGCCCCCGCTTTTCAAAGGGGGCGAGGGCGCGCAGGGCGCACCCTCAAACCAAGGGCGCTCCCCCACTTCGGGGGCGCGGTCTACGCGCCCCTCTGTTTCAAAGGAAGCAGGGGCGCGTTACGCGTCTCACTGCTAAAAATCGACGGAATCTTCCGGAAATTGCTAAAAATCGACTTGACATACGTAACGCGCCCCTGATCCGGGGGCGCGGTACAAATAATCGAAAATCAACGCCGGAAACCTTCCAAAAATCAGGTTTAGAAAGTGCTAATCGGGGTAATTTGCGATTTAAAGAAATTGACCGCGCCCCCGCTTTTCAAAGGAACTGGGGGCGCACAGGACATGCCTCCGGTTTGAGGGCGCGCAGGGCGCGCCCCCGGGTTGAGGGCGCGTAGGGCGCGCCCTCCTCTTTCAAGCGTAGTGGGGGCGCGATACACTCTCTCTCCTGCGCGCGCGTTCCGCGAGCCGTATGTTGCAAACGGGATGTCCGATTCGGCTCCCGTTTGTCGCGTCGGAAAGAGGGCCTTCAACCGCACCTCCTCAAGTCGGTAAACCAGCCGGCATGACTCCTGATTTGTTCGCACGGGGCTTTCTACCGGTTTACCCTCTCGCGGAAAGCCGAAACCCGTGGCGAAGATCCGAAAGAGTACAGTTCCGGTTGAGAAATCTTGGGTCAACTCGGGATGACTTAAAATGATGACCGAACAAGTCCGGTACAATCGGAAAACCTGAAATCATCGAAAAATCTGAGATTAACCCGGTAAACGTGAACCGAAACTCGGAAAAGTCAGGAAACCCTAAAATTGACCGAACTGGACGTATGGCCATGATTGATGAAAATATTCGGCTAGAATCGACCCGGATGACCCGAAAAGACCCGGTGATGACCGGGTAGGCCTAACGCGTGGTCCGGGATAGCCGTGTCAGTACAGATTGAAAAAGTCGTAACGAAAGCCATCATTGACCGGTCCCTACCGAAATGACTTCTTGGAAACCCTGAATGTTACGGAACACATGCGGGACTCCCGAGACCTTCAATTATGGATCATTCAAGGTCGGTCATCGAGCAGGCTTCATGTTTTTACAGTTCACGCGCGGCTCTCGCTTGAAGGTTTCGGTATCATTCCGGAAATCATTGGTCCATTCTCAACTCACAAGCGGCTCCACCAATGTCTTTAGCTCATCTCCACGAGATAATCCGGATCAGATGACGGTTAAATAAAGGATATCGCCTATGGAATAAGAGTCTGGGGCTCCGAATCAAGCCAATTTGGCGTGTCTACAGATGGGAAGTTCGGTACTTGGATAGGACCTGGCGTAGGATCAATTGACTATCACCTATCACCCTCAGTTCGGTGGCACCATGGAAATGCGCAGCCTCCAGCCCGGCCAGCAAGGCTTCATACTCAGCTATGTTGTTGGTTGTTGGAAAGTTGAGCTGAAAAGCCTGTGGAATGGTGACACCTTCAGGTGACAGAAGAACAATACCTATCCCTCTACTGTGAGAGTTCAGAGCCCCGTCAAAATATAATGTCCTAAGATTGGAAGATCGGACTGACATTAGTTCGTCATCCGGGAACTCTGACCGGACTGGGTCAAAGACGGGTATGGGATGATGGGCAAGGTGTTCAGCAATAGTATAGCCCTTGATTGCCTTTTGTGGGACATAAGTGATATCAAATTGGGATAAGAAACTCTACCATCGCCCTAACCGATCAGTCAAGACTGTCTTCTCTAACAGAAACTTAATAGGATTGATACGAGCAATGAGCTTGACTTGGTGAGCAAGAAAATAGTATTTGAGTTTCTAAACCACCCAAACAAGAGCAGCACAAGTCTTTTCTACCACAATGTACTTCAGCTCACAAGCATCAAACATCTTAGACAAGTAATAAGTAGCTCGTTCTTTCCCTTCTTCATCAACTTGTGCAAGGACTGCCCCAAGAGAGTTCTCAAGAACCGAGATGTAGAGGACCAAGGGCTTGTCGGGAATTGGTGGTCTAAGTACAGGGGGACTTGCCAGGTATGTGTTCAACCCATCAAACGTCTCCTGGCACTTCGAATCTCATTTAAACTCGGCCCCCACCTTGGTTAACTCATAGAAAGGTTTACACCTTTGGGAATGTTGTGAGATAATCCGGCGGACAAATTGTAACCTCCTAATCAATCCTCGAAGCTCTTTCATATTCTTCGGAGGAGGCATACCAATGATTGCCTTGGCCTTGTTTGGGTCGATCTCTATACCCCTTTTACTTACTATGAACCCAAGTAGTTTTCCTGATGAAACTCCAAAGGTGCACTTCTTAGGGTTCATTTTCAGCTTATATTCTCTAGCTCGTTGCAAAACTTTCCTTAGCACTACAGAATGATCTTCCCTACTCTTGGACTTGATAACCAAATCATCCACATACACCTCTACAAGGGTGTGCATCATGTCATGAAAGATAGTCACCATAGCCCTTTGATATGTAGCACCAACATTCTTTAACCCAAAGGGCATGACAACATAGCAATATGTTCCCCAAGGTGTAGTGAACGAGGTCTTCTCTTGGTCCTTCTCAGCTAACTGGATCTGATTGTATCTAGAATAGCCATCCATGAATGAAAGCATTTCAAATCTAGCTGTGTTATCAACCAAAACATCGATATGAGGTAAAGGAATATCTTCCTTAGGACACGCTTGGTTCAAGACCATGAAATCTATACAGATCCGAACCCGTCCATCCTTTTTCATAACAGGGACTATGTTAGCCACCCATTACGGATATAGGACGACTTTAATAAATTTTGCTTGATGTAATTTGTCGACCTCTTCTTTCATTTTGAGTGCAATATCAGGGTGAAATCTCCTGAGCTTTTATTTAACTGGGGTAGTTCCAGGTTTCAAGGTTAATCTATGTTCAACCAATGATTTATCTAATCCCGGCATGTCTTCATATGTCCATGCGAACGTGTCCTTATATTCTTCCAAAACATTGATCAAATGTTGTTCTTCTAAGGGAGTTAGATTTGCACTAATGAGGATAGTCTTGGGATCTTCCAGGGTTCCTAAATTCAGTTCTTTGGTTGGTTCATTCCCTGTGGCTGATGGTTCCTCAAATCTTCTATGTCCATATGCATATGCATCGGCCAAGTCCTCAATTTCATCCTCAAATTCTGTATCCTTCTCTGACACTACCTCATATACTCCCAAAGTATGATCTATGTTATGCTCATCCTCATACTGGATTTCATCTAGCTGGATGGTATTCTCTAAAAGGTTTGGCAGCCTTGCACACTCTATGCATTTCTGTGCCAACTGTTGCAGATACCTATTTGGAACTTTTTTACCTTTAACTTTCCTATTTTCTAGCCTAACCTGACCTACTGAAGATAAAGCTGGAAAGGTGGTATTTACAGTGGAGGGAGGATCGAGTAAATCGATCAATGATTCAGAAAAGGGGGATCCCTGATTGGGAGTACCCTCTGGGATGAGTAGAGACGTCTCCTCAATGGAAATGTGAGTTTCAGAGAAGACATTTTTTGGGATTTTTAAGTAAAAAGATAGAATGAGTCAGCATGACTCGGGATTTTCTAGAAGATGACTGAATTAATAGAAAGAAAAACTTAAGGATAAAGGGGAAAAAGGGGCTCGTGGGCCCAATGGTAACAGAAAGTGGACACATGGGTCCAAAACTGATGAAAAAAGTAAACGAGTATGTGGACCTGATCTTAGAAATGGATGGGTATGTGAGCCCATGCTGGAAAGAACCCTCAGTTCTAAAGTTGATGAGGGAAGTAAATGGGCAAGCAAGCCCAGTAAGAGTGGAAGGCTGGAAAGGGAGCATGGGCCCAAAGTGGGTAAGTGGGCCCGGAAGCCCATTCAAAAGATCTAGAAACAATGGCACGATGTTTAAACATGGGATTGTTGTATTTGGGCCTCGTGGAATGGTTCTAACTTGGGTGATATGCTCAACCAGATGATCCAAGATTGGTCTGCCCTCGAGTGGTTCCTAGTGCTCTTCCCCACTTGAGAACAAACGAGTCAAAGATAAGCATAGGTCTTCCAAGTCTTCTTCTTCATCTGGAGCCTTCCTTCTCTTGACAACTGTAACGAAACTCTTGTCATCTTTAGCCATCATCATGGTCTCCCCTTTGATAAAGAATGTGTGGAGTCCCATGGCATATCCTGGCTGGAAGATCCTTCTTGGGATGGAATCCTCTTCGTATCCCAACCCCTGCCTGCGTGGCCTTTTCACAGTTTGAATCGGCTGAGTGATTCCTTGAAGATCCTTGCCTAAACCTTTTCCAGGCTGATAGCCCAGTTTCATTATCATCCGCCATCCCACTGTGTCAGGTATAGAGGCGGTCATGCATCTGACTTCTGGCAAATCTCCCTTTGAGATCTGGGGCTATATTGATAGTCCTAAGGGCAAAGAAGCATCATTCAACATGTCCCTTACAGGCATGCTAGTAACCTTGACCACTTGTCCTTTAAAGGGAAACTTTATGCATTGGTGGTTTGTTGAAGCCACAACTCCTATTGTCTCCAAGTATGGTCTCCCAAGTATAGCCCGAAAAGTTGGATCCAATTCTAGAACATGAAAATCCGTTGTGACCGTACATGGTCCAAGTTTAACTTCTAGAGTGACCACCCCATGTGCAGACTTCTTGGAGTTGTCGTAGGCTATCACCATGGCACATGATGGCTTGATTTCTTGCTCAGAAATGCCACACAACTACAAAGTTTCTGGCGGCATAATGTTGATAGAAGCTCCAGTGTTAACCAAACATGATTTGACTTTGACATTGCAGATGATAACAGCCACATGCAAAGCATATCTCCTGACCTCTAGATCTATTAATTCCTCCTGAGAGAGAGTGTTGGGTGCTCACTTCTAGGGGATAACACTATAGTGATCTTCTCAAGTTGGAGATCTTCACTCACCATGACCCTTTGCAAATATTGTTGTAGAATCTCCTGGTGCACCTTTGATCTTTTGATCAACTCAAGTATGGAAATACGGGCCGGTGTCTTATCCAAATGTTTTAACAAATCATACGCCGTGCCTGGCAATGGTTCTTCCACTTGTTCCTCCTCCACTGGATCCTGCGGTTGAGTACTAGCTTGGGGAAAGAGCCGCTGGAACATCCTGCCACTCCGAAGCACCGGGGCTATTTGACGGTCGGGTAGAGGTGATGGGTTAACAGGGGTGGACTGTGGTGGAACAGATGGTGTAGGTGCAGGTATGGTAGGCAATGGAATTGATGGTTATGGGATGATTGGGTTAGTGGGTAGAGGGGTAGGATTTGGAGGTGGTAGTGATGGTGATACTGGTGGCCTGATAAGAAGAGGCCGGTGTGCAGGAGTGGTTGATGGGTTTAATGAAGGTTTTGGTAATGTGGTAGGTTGTGGGGTCAGTGGTATGATAGATTGAGGTTTTGGAGTGACAGAGCTCATAGGCTGGGCTTTAGGTTTGGTGGTGATTGTGGTGGTCGGATGAGCAAGGGCCGGTGTGTAGCAATGGTTGAAGGAGGTGTAGTTAAGGAGGGGGCTGGCCTAATGATGAGTCGGCGAGAAGAAGTGGCGGCCAGTGGTTGGGTTATTGAACTTGGTGATGGTTATGGAGTAGAAGGTGCACGGATTATTTGTCTAGGAGGGTTCCTAGCAAGAGGCCTATCTGAGTTGATCGGCATGGTTGAATTTTGGTTTTCTAGTTGCCAACCTTGAGCACGGTTGGCATCTCTCTGGACAATGGAGTGTACTAGACCAATTCCTGGGTTTGGATGTGTTGGTGCTGGTGCTGGAGTGGGAGCATGTAATGGGAGCGGATTCTGAACAATCCCCAAGCCATGTTGTTGTTGAGGTTGAGCCGGTGGACGCTGCCACTGCTGCTGCCTAGCCTTCATAGCTTGTATGCATTCCCCCATTTGGACCCAATCAATGCTTCCTTGGTCATTCAGTTCGTGAATGTAATCCTTGAATTGAAAACACACTTCAACAGTGTGACCAGGGCACCGGTGGTAAGCACAGTATCGGGACATATCTATGTTTATTGGCCAAACCTCTCTTTCCTTGGGAAATTCCAACTGTTTCTTCACCATGAGTACATTGAAGATGTCGGTCAAGGAGTAAGGGAGTTATCAGTAATTCTCTCTCCTAGGACCTCCCCTTCTTGGTGCCTAATTGGGTGGTGGCGGTGCCCTATTGTAGGTAGGTTGACGAGATTGCTGGGGTTGTGCTACTAGTTGAGGGGGTTGTTGTGGTTGTCGTGGTTGTGGTGGCCTAACTTGTTGTTGAGGGGGGTAATAGGAAAGGTTCTGTGGTGGGTTTCTGAACTGGTTTTGATGGTTCCCTCTCTGGTTCCCCACAATATTTATAGCTTCGTTGTTGACCACTCCCTCGGTTGTAGGACCAACTGGTGCAGAGGGGGTTTTCCTGAAGCTTCTAGGTTTGGGATCAAAAGGGTTTATCATTGTGGCATATTTGAAGTGGGCTTGCAAGTATCGGGCACTGTCATAAAGTTCATTCATTGTGGTAGGACGGTGCATAATCAAGACATTCCTCAAGGCAGGTGTAGTGTTGTCGATAAGCATCTTTACTTGTTCCCCTTCAAAAATCACATCTGTCAATTTCTCTGCCATTCCCCTCCAGCGATCAACAAATTTTATGAAGTCCTCTTCGGGCTTCATCTTCTCAGCAATCAAATCCATAATGGAGCATGATGGTGCCACCCGGTCTCTGTATCTTTGCAAAAATTTGGTCTTCACAATATCGATGTCTCCTGCCTCAAAGGAGTCGAGCGAGTAGAACCATTCCAAAGCAGACCCTTCTAGTGATCGGCGGAACAAGAAAGCAAGAACCCTACGATCATTTTTCCAGAATGAGGATTCATAGAGAAAATCTTTAAGGTGAAGAAAAGGATTGCCAGTACCATTGTAGCGGCGATAAACTGGTAGCTCAGAAGGTGGCAGGTGGAGAACTGGCAGAAAAGGAATAGAGATCTCAGGAACTGACTTGGAGTCCATGCGGCATCTCAGCTCTTCATAGCGTTCATTCATTTGTATGAGCTGATCCATGATTGCCTAGGTGAGAGCAGGTTCTTGGTTTACTGGTGGGGGTATGTGGTTAGAGACATGATTTTGGAATTGAGGAGCATGACTTGGAAAATTCACTGAAGATTGTCCCATGACTTGATGGGTCAGGGGAGCAACATGGTTAAAATAAGATGGCTGAACAAATGATGGTTGAACCACAGATGATTGAACTATAGATGGTTGAACTACATATGGTTGAACTACAGATGGTTGAATCATAGATTGTTGAACAATAGGTGGTTGAAGAAAGAGTGATTGAATGAGTGGTGGTCGAACTAGAGGACAAGGAGATGAGACAACTTGGTTGGCTTCAGCCTGATCTGAGGCAATTTTGCCCTTCGCCATGGATTGTATGCGGGCATAGGTTTCTAGGTCAGTATAGAGAGACAACTCCTTAAAGAGTTGTTCAACATCACAGGGAGCAGATGGTTGACGGACCTCTTGTGCTTCTGACTCAAATAATGGATTAACAAGACCATCTGACAGATTCGGTTGATGACCCATCTCGTGCTCTTGATGTTCAGCGTGTTCTTCCATTCTAACGTGCCTTCCAGACCTTAATTGCATTGAACAAGTTGGCAAAATAAACAAAGAACTTTTTTCTAGTTTTTAGTATCTTGTAAAAACGTTAGAGGTTTGAATTTTTGTTTGACAAACAAGTGATGCAAAGACTTGAAAGCAAAATTACGCAATGATTTTGATTAAACCTTAGGTTTATAGATTTTGTTATGAATTGTTCTCTCAATAAATGGGTTAGGATCCTAACTCCAATCTCCAATGACCTAGGTTTCACACAATCTCACCACGTGTAGGTAACATAGGATGCTTCGGGTTTTGGGGAGTGGTACAACCAACCTGATCGTAAAGAGGAATACTCCACGTATGAGGAATTACGGAGGCCTTTATGATATCCAACCAAGTCAACTAGGAAGGAATATCCCAGAAGAGAGGTCAGAATCGACCAAGAGGGTGTTTTGGATGGGAGGGGTAAATGGGAGAGTGAGCTCCCACCTCAAAAAAAAGTGTAAAATAAGGAGGTAGAGAGAAGGAGCAGAGAATGCAATCAAGTAATAAAGCAAGTAATGAGCAAAATATAAACTTAAATAAACAAGCAATCAAACAAGACAAGCAATTAGAAACTAGACAAGCAACTAGAAACTAGAATCTAGACCTTGTTTCTTATGTGAGCCAAATGGAGATAGTGAAAAGTGATGGAAAGAAGAGGGCTCATATCTGATAGCCAAGCAAAAGGGTGGTTCACGTGGGGACCGATGTAAGAATAAGTTGGTTCACATGGGAACCGGGGTAAAAAGTAAAGGTGGTTCACACGGGAACCGATTTTAGGTAAAAAAAGGGTGGTTCACATGGGAACCAGTTTAAATGATTGAAAGATGGCCACGTGGGGCCAATTAAAGGTGAATAAAGATCTGATCCAAGTTGGGATAGATCTGAAAGAAAGTGATTTGGTTCACGTGGGAACCGAAGTAAAGAAAGAGATTGTTTCACGCGGGAACCGGTTTAAATAAAATGACAAAAATTAAATGACATACTTGGCACTTCAGATCTGATGAAATATGGGTGAAATCAGAAATTTTGAGATGGTATGAAGTTTAAGAGAGGTAGAAAGAAGGAAAGGCTCATGCGGGAACCGGTGTAGAACTAGAACTAGTTGCAAACAAAACACTAAGCACCCACGGTTGAAGACATTGCTTGTCCCACCATGGTCGCAACAAAGTTGTCAACTCTGAAAATTCGACGGGGCCTCTCCTTTTCAGGGAAGTCCGTGAATCCAGATCGTCACCTCAAGAGAAGGTGAAAGAAAGAAAGAAAAACAATGAAAAGCAACTCTCACCTCGGTCCCACACTCACATTGATCCCCGAACTTTCATCCCTTGGCGTCACTCGATCACCAAAGAGACGGTTCGGGTCATGTGGGAGGAGGGTGAGAAGAAGAAAATTAAGACATGTGGCCGCCAGGAACCGTGGGTTCTGATTTATGAAATAAAGATTGACCGTGTGTACCTTAGCATGAAGAGTGTGAGTCAAAGCTTCTCCTTCTTCGGCCGGCCGATGAAGAAGAGTCCTCAACGCGTGGGTGCTTGATCTTCTATGCAACTAGACAGACAAGCAAGTGAAAAAGACTATTAGAACTAGACAAAGTGGATTATATGTATAGAAAATAACATGAAACACACAATTTACTAAAAACTGACCGGATTCGGGTTATCTCTGACCCCTCTTTTCTTATTTTTAAATTAAAATACTAAAAATAATGAAAAAAATATAAAAAATAATAGGAGGATGTAGAATCACTAAACAAAGAGATAGGAAAAAGAACAGCAAGATTCTGATAAGAATAGAGAGAGATATGGCCAAATCTGGGTTGTCGAAAAAGCCGAGCAGTAGTCCAGGATCAACCAGGCATGACTTTGCTTCTGCACTCGTCATGACCAGGCCCGACCTTATAATCAAGTTCCGTCGATTGCAAACTGAAGAAGACTTGGAGAGGAAGAACTTTGATGAAAAGAGCTCTGGCAGTAGACGTCCACACACTGCTGCAGAGGCCGAAGAAGAGAGACCTAGCAGATCACCTACAGACCAGCCTTCCTCTCTCTTGATCCGACTTCTCTCTTTGTAAAAACTCGAAATTATCTCTCTAAAAATCACAAAATCAATGCAGGAGAGAGCTTGGACGTCTTGAGATGCCTGGGGGTCATGATCACGCCTTTGGAACGACCAGAATCAAAGTCAATTTATAGGAGATTGGACGATCTCATCAAGGCTAGAAAATAGGGCTCATTGTGCCCTACCCCAGGGCGCATGCGCCCTGGTGCAGGGCGCATGTGCCCCACCGAGGGGCGCATGCACCCCCTGGAAGGGGCACATCTCATCTTTTCCGAAAATTTTGGTCTTATCCACTCGATCTGTTCAACGGTAGAGTCCCGGTGAAAAATTGGTTCCCTCGTGCCTCAAGGGTAGGGCGCATGTGCTCTCAAGTCAGGGCACGAGGTCACGTGCCTCAATGGTAGGGAACATGGGCACGTGCCCTAGGTTTCGGGCACATGTGACCAGGGACCCGGGCGCATGGGACTGCTTTTGCACGTTCTTCTTACGGAAGCCATTGCGAACACTCCCAAACTCGGAATTCGATGCCGTTTGTTGCGTTGGAAAGATAATAGGCCGAAGAAGATTTATATAGCATTGTATAAGCCATCACACCCTCCAAAAATTCATAATTTTGTCCGGAATTTAGGACAGTGAATAGAAGATCCGATACTGGTCAAAATGACTCCGATGGCAAACCGAAAAGGCACGACATGCAATAAAACTTGTCCGGAGTGTGAATAGGACCGTAACCTTCAATGCATGATCATTAGGCATTGGTCATTCAGCCAATTTCCGTGTTTACACGATTTACGTTTGGCTTTCACTCGGAAATGACCGCTTTTGTGCGGAAAACTTCGGAAAGCATCCGATTTCGTTCGGCGAAGCTCCAAATCAACTTTAAAAGACCCGGCATCATTATAAGGTCAATTACACATGTTAACCTATAAAACATGAGTTTTATGCTCTGAATTAGGCAAATTTGGAGTGTCTACAGGTGTCACCGGCTTCGCCGTCGCCGCCTCCTCTGTGCCGGATTTAAACCCTACTTAGGGTTAATCGAACCTCCTTTGAGGTATACATCTTCAACAAACGAATTTATGTTTATTTTTTTTCTATACATCACAAAGCATATATGGAATAGATATGTGCCAAACAACCCTAACAAATTAAGAGGTTAGGACTTACTCAGACCAATTATGTAGCACCTTGATCACTTTAATTATTTAGGAGATAGAACAAAGGCAGATAGGTGCATAGATTTTCAATTAGATTAGCACTAAGTTTAATAGCAAATGTTGCTGAAAAGTTAGATATTAAAAGGAAAACTAAGAGGTTTTTGTATGGGCTTAATGTGAAAATATAAACTTTTAGTTGTCACTTAATTTAACTTAATGCAATTACCTAGAACTTAAAATTTTTTATCTCTTATTTTGTGATAAAAGAATCTTAATTTTTCTACTTTTGAAAAAGATAAAAATCATTGTAAATTAATTGATTTCTTAAGAGTAAAGTGATATAGGTAGATGTTATCTTAGATGTTTACATTAAATGACCTAAAAATGTAACCTTTGAACATTTCATTGTAGAGACGTTTTATCAACTTGTTTGTAAATCTCAACCTTTGATTGCATCATTATTAGAGATGAGTTCAGTCCAATCAAGCTATGTTTAAGTTTATTTATAATATCTTATCTTATGTTCAAAATATATTTATTTTTATTAAGGCATTTTTGCTAATCGACCTAATATTTAGTCAAGATTATAATGTGTGCATTCCTTCTTATTTTTTTCCTCAAAAGGGGATGAGATCTAAAAATAAAAAAGCTAAAAATGTATAATTTTGTTTTAAGAGGCTTTCTTGAGACATAAGAGAAATTACATATGGTTGCTTCTGTTTTGACTTAATATAACAAATCTGAATTCTTAGTTTTCATGTCTAACTCTTGGTTTGTGATTCCAAAAATTAAACAGTTGCAACTTGCAAGCTATTTTTAAAAGGTATATCAAAATATAAGAAATATATCTAGAGATTAATCAAGACATTAAATCAAACAATCTAAATCCTTGACTAATTTAAGATCAATCAAATGACACTTGAATCTTTTATAATTTTGATATGAAGACTATTTTCAAACTGGCACCTAAGCATGCATATCTCCATCTTGCTTGCTTTTAAGAGATAGATTAAAGTGGTGTCTATTTTGGGGTAATCTGAAAATTCTGAACTCATAAATTTATGTCTAGCCATAGCTTAGATAAAAATAAATATTTAATTTGATAAAAAAATTTAATTGGTATGTATAAACATTTATTGTTCAACAACAAGTCTAATTTTGATCATTTTATCTCTTTTTCTGGAAACATCAATCGAGATATTCACTTGAGAGTTTCTTCTTTCGGTGGAGGTTCGGTTATATATTGATTTCTTTATTAAATTAACATTTCTTCATTGTACTTAAATCATTTAACAAATTAAGATGAGTAACTTAGACAAATCGTGGATGCTTATTCCTAATAGATTAGATTCTAGATATATTCAAGGGATCGAAGATTTTTTAAACTATTCTTTTCATGATTCTAGAATACAATTTAGACATGGACAACATAATGATCTAATACAATGTCCTTGTAAAAAATATTGTAATACATTTATTTTTAAAAGAAATGTTGTCAAAGAACACCTAATATGTAATGGTATATGGTTAAATTATCAAAAATGGATATGCCATGGTGAAATTGAAGTCAATATGATAAATGAGGACATTACAAATTTAAATGAACCACAAGATAATTATGTAGATGATCAGGTAATGGAATGTTACAAGATATTCAAAATAATGAATCTTCTATTCGACATAATGAAGAAGAACACAATGAAGATAATTTTCAATATTCCAAATTATTAAAAGATTCTGAAACACCTCTATATGAAGGTGTAAAAAATGTATCTAAATTAAAATTTATATTAAAGTTGATTCAACTTAAGTCCATTAATGGTCTCACTAGAAAATGTATGGATATGATATTATCTTTATTTAAGGAAGTCTTACCTAATGGGGGCATGTGTTCCCGATAATTGGTATGAGCTTAAGAAATTAGTTAAGGAATTAGGACTTACTTATGAGAAAATTCATGCATGTAAAAATGATTGTATTCTATTTTGAAAAGATAATAAAAATAAAAGTGTTTGTCCATATTGTAACACCTCCAAATATAAAAATGATCCTACAAATCAAAATAAAAAATAGCACAAAAAGTTTTACATTATTTTCCATTAAGAGGTAGGTTGCAGCGTTTATTCATATCATCCAATACGGCTAGGTGGATGACATGGCACAGTTAGCCACGATCATATCAATTGAGAGGTGAAATGTGTCATCCTGCCGATTCTCCCGCTTGGAAAAGGGTGGATGCAGAATTTGCGTTAGAGAAACGCAACATTCGGATTGGATTGGCTTCATATGGCTTTAATCCATTTGGTCAAATGTCTTCAAAATATAGTGTGTGGCCTGTTGTTACAATGGTGTACAACTTGCCACCGTGGATGTGTATGAAAGCCACATACACGATGATATCATTATTAATACCCGGTCCGAGAGCTCCCGGAAATGATATCGATGTATTCTTACAACCATTGGTGGAAGAGCTAAAAGATTTGTGGGAGATTGGATTGAAGACTTATGACCCTGAAAAGAAAGACATTTTCGTAATGAGAGTCATACTTTTTAGTACGATAAATGATTTTCCAGGATATGCAAATTTATCTAGATGGAGTACTAAAGGAAAATTGGCATGTCCTATCTGTAACAAAGAAACACATTCCATTCGACTTGCTCATAGTCGAAAACAATGTTACCTTGGTCATCGTCGGTTCTTACCAGTAGCATATCGGTGGAGAAAGAACTAGTATAAGCATCTTTTTGATGGTCAACGATGTGTGAAGGGAGCACCAAAGATACTTACGGGATATGACCTATGGAGGCAACAAAAAGAGATGGACACTATTAGGTTCGGAAAACCGTTTAAGAAAGATTTAGAGAACTTAAGGAAAAATTTGTAAAAGAATAAAAATTGGAAGAAGAAGAGTATATTTTTTGAGAAACTACCATATTGGTCATCTCTTATCATTCGGCACCATTTGGATGTCATGCATATTGAGAAGAATGTGTGAGACAATATATTAGAGATGTTTAACTTATCAGGAATCGACAAGGACAATTTGAACTCATGGAAAGATTTAGTTGATTTAAATATTTGCCCCGAGTTACATCCGTACGAGGGTTCATCAAAGTTTCCAGATGCAATTTATAGACTTAGCAACGAACAAAAGTCAAGAATACTTGATTTCATTAAGAATGTTCAAGTGTCGGATGGTTATTCTTCGAATTTTAGTAGATGTGTAGATTTAAGTGTTCGGACAATTAGTGGTTTAAAAAGTCATGATTGCCATGTTATGATGCAAATAATTATTCCTTTGGCATTTCAAGGAAACGTGCCGAAGGATGTACTGAGTCCTATTGTAGAGTTATGCCAGTATTTTAAGATCATCCGCGCTAAGGTTTTGAACGGTAACATTTTGAGAGATTGAGAGACAAAGATTGCAGTAACGTTGTGCAAGTTGGAACAAATTTTTCCACCATCATTCTTTGATGTAATGATTCACCTAGTTGTGCATTTGGCTTATGAGGCAAGAATGTCTGGACCAGTTCAATACTGATGGATGTTTCCAATTGAAAGATATTTAAAGAGGCTCAAATATTATGTGGGCAATATGGCGAGAGTTGAAGGTTCTATTGCCCAGGGCTACTTGGTCGAGGAGTGTACGTAGTTTATTTCAACATATATGCATGATACAAGTGAATATAGTAGAGATCGGAACTACAAAGGTGGTCCATATAAAGTTGATATGGATGATAGTTTAATATTCAAACCAGTTGGTCGCCCATTGAGATGCAGGCGTGTGCCTAAAATTTTGACGGAAAGAGAAAAACAGTTAATCCATGCATATGTGTTAAATCAAGTTGATGACATCGATTATTTTCGTCAATCTCATAGTGATGCTCTTAATAATAGATCAACTACGGAAGATAACTTCTTCGTGTAGTTCAAAACACACATTCAAGAGTTAAGGAATATAGGTTCTTCTAGATATACCAAAGAGCTGGAGATTTTATCACTCAGTCCGTCGACATTTGCGTCGTCATTAAATGGTTATATATGTAATGGATTTAGATTTCGAACATTGGAATCCGATTCAACCAAATCAACTCAACTAAGTGGTGTTATTGTAAATGACCATCTTCAATTTGGTTGTGACGGTTATTATGGATGAATATTAGATATAATTGAGATATCGTTCGATAGAAATAGCTGTTTAACACTTTTTGAATGTGAATGGTGGGATGTATATGATAAGGATCGAGGTTTTAAGGTTAACGAATATGGTTTTATATCATTAAAGACACAAAGAAGATTAGGAACAGATGAACCGTTTGCACTAGCAAGTCAAGTGGAACAAGTTTTTTATGTAGATGATAACTCTAATAAGGGATGGGTGTTACCAGTACGATCACTACCTCGTAACTATTACAACATTTTAGGAAATGAGAGTGATGATGAAAATGAACCATATCAAGAACAGCTTATTAACGTACCTATAACATTTGGTGTAATCGACGAAGATGTACAACTTCAAGAAACTCAACCTATACAAATAGAAATTTAATCTAAAACTCCAACTTCAAAATAAAATTCCACAATCCGGCTTCAGATTGTGGAATTTCGTCTTCTTGGACAATCCGAAGCCGGTTTGCCCAATCCGAACCCAGAACGGGCCTCGGATTGGGCAATTTGGCCTCGGATTGGCCAAAAAGACGAAGTTCAACAATCCGAAGCCGGATTGCCCAATCCAAGCCCGGAACGGGCCACGGATTGGGCAATCCGGCTTCAGATTGGCCAAAAAGATGAAGTTCAACAATCCAAAGCTGGATTGCCCAATCGGAACCCGGAATGGGCCTCGGATTGGGCAATTCGGCCTCGGATTGGCCAAAAGATGAAATTCCACAATCCGAAGCCGGATTGCCCAATCGGAACCCGGAACGGGCCTCAGATTGGGCAATCCGGCCTCGGATTGGCCAAAAAGATGAAGTTCAACAATCTGAAGCTGGATTGCCCAATCCAAACCCGGAACGGGCCTCGGATTGGGCAATCCGGCCTCGGATTGGCCAAAAAGACGAAATTCCACAATCTGAAGCCGGATTGCCCAATCTAAACCAGGAACGGGCCTCGGATTGGGCAATCTGGCCTCGGATTGGCCAAAAAGATGAAATTCCACAATCCGAAGCCGGATTGCCCAATCGGAACCCGGAATGGGCCTCGGATTGGGCAATCCGGCCTTGGTTGGCCAAAAAGACGAAGTTCAACAATCCGAAGCCAGATTGCCCAATTGGAACCCTGAACGGGCCTCGGATTGGGCAATCCAGCCTCGGATTGTCCAAAAAGACGAACTTCAACAATCCGAAGCTGGATTGCCCAATCGAAACCCGGAACGGGCCTCGGATTGAGCAATCCAGCCTCGGATTGAGCAATCCAGCCTCGGATTGGCCAAAAAGATGAAATTCCGCATTCCGAAGCCGGATTGCCCAATCGAAACTCGGAATGGGCCTTGGATTGGGCAATACGGCCTCGAATTGCCCAAAAAGAAGAAATTCCACAATCCGAAGCCAGATTGCCCCATTCGGAACACGGAACGGGCCTCGGATTGGGCAATCCGGCCTCGAATTGGCCAAAAAGATGAAATTCCACAATCCAAAACCGGATTGCCCAATCGGAACCCGGAACAGGCCTCGAATTGGGCAATCCGGCCTCGGATTGGCCAAAAAGATGAAGTTCAACAAATCGAAGCCGAATTGCCCAATCGGAACACTGAACGGGCCTCGGATTGGGCAATCCGGCCTCGAATTGACAAAAAAGACGAAGTTCAACAATCCGAAGCCGGATTGCCCAATCGGAACCCGGAACGGGCCTCGGATTGGGCAATTCAGCCTCGGATTGGCAAAAAAGACGAAGTTCAACAATCCGAAGCCGGATTGCCCAATTGGAACCATGAACGGGCCTCGGATTGGGCAATTCGAGGCTGGATTGCTCAAAAAGAAGAAATTCCACAATCCGAAGCCAGATTGCCCCATTCGGAACCCGGAACGGGCCTCGGATTGGGCAATCCGGCCTCGGATTGGCCAAAAAGATGAAATTCCATAATCCGAAGCCGGATTGCCCGATCGGAACCCGGAACGGGCCTCGGATTGGGCGATCCGGCCTCGGATTGGCCAAAAAGATGAAGTTCAACAATCCGAAGCCGGATTGCCCAATCGGAACCCTGAACGGGCCTCGGATTGGCAAAAAAGATGAAGTTCAACAATCCGAATCCAGATTGCCCAATCGGAACCAGGAACAGGCCTCGGATTGGGCAATTCAGCCTCGGATTGGCCAAAAAGATGAAGTTCAACAATCCGAAGCCGGATTGCCCAATCGAAACCCGGAACGGGCCTCGGATTGGGCAATCCGGCCTCACATTGGCCAAAAAGATGAAATTCCACAATCCAAAGCCGGATTGCCCAATCCAAACCCGGAACGGGCCTCAGATTGGCCAAAAAGACGAAGTTCAACAATCCGAAGCCGAATTGCCCAATCGGAACCATGAACGGGCCTCGGATTGGGCAATCCGGCCTCGGATTGCCCAAAAAGATGAAATTCCATAATCCGAAGCCGGATTGCCCAATCCAAACCTGGAACGGGCCTCAGATTGGGCAATCCGGCCTTGGATTGGCCAAAAAGATGAAATTCCACAATCCGAAGCCGAATTGCCCAATCCAAACATGGAACGGGCATCGGATTGGGCAATCCGGCCTCGAATTGGCCAAAAAGACGAAGTTCCACAATTAGAAGCCGGATTGCTGCCTAATATTTTTATGTGACAGATGAAGAGAATTTTCAGCAAAAGTCGTAGGACATCTCAGACTGCTACACCATCTGAGGGCGGTGGACCTCGGGGTCAATCTCAGGCATCTAGGGATTGACCTTCCACCTCCAGGGGTGTTGCTTCCGAGCCAACTATGGAGGCACCCCATGAGCCTAGTCCATCTCAAACTTGTTCTCACCGGGTTCCGACGATGTCTCCTACAGATGGTAGTAGTCCATCTCCCATGCTTCAGGTATATATTTGAATATATGCAAGTAAAAGGTTTTCTTAAAAATTTTCGTTGTATAATTGTAATTTTTAATTTATACTTAAGTAGCTACATCAGTTAGACGTGGGAGAGGTCCAGCAAAGGCCATCAGTGTGCGAACACTTGGCCCTGATGAGTCATACAACGTCATTCTAGTAGGAGGATCCAGCGTTGGATCACACGGACATGAGTTTACCTCCTACTTAGGAGTTATGAACAGAGTTTATTGTGATTTGTGGGAGCATAATTACATTGCTCTACCGCAGGAGAAAAAGGATGCCATATTTCGTGATTTAGAGGTAACATTTAAGTAGCTTCATCTTGTTTAAATTTTGGTGAACTTTTTAATCATTTTTATATTAATGCAGCAACATTTTACCTTTGAGCGGAATCCACAATCCGATGCACAAACATTAAGGCATATGGGAGATATGCAAAGAAAACAAAGAAATCATTTGAAAAGAAAGGTAAAATATAATTTATAATGTAATTTCGAGATAACCAATTTTTTGTTAACAATATTTGTCTACATTATTTTACAGGACGATCGAATGAGGAAGCTCGTGCCAACATTCCTCCACAGTGCAACGAGGAACAATGGCAACATATGTGCCATTTATGGAGTCAAGATGAAGCTAAAGTAAATCAAAAAAATCTTTTCTCTTATAATTAGATTTTTAATGTCGATAAATGTTATTTCATTTGTATATATATTTTTAATGTTATTTCATTTGTATATATATTTGTAGGCATTGAGTGAAAAGAATGTCGGTAATAGGCGACAATTAACAATGTCATAAAGAAGAGGAAGAACAAATATACACCAGTTAGAAAGAGACTTTGTAAATAGTCAAAACTTAAAATTTCATATTAGTTGATACTTATTCCCTAATAACATTTATTCTTTTTTAATTTTTTGGACAGGTACGAAAAGAAGGTCGACCTCCAACTCGTCCAGAGGTATTCTAGATGAGTCAAACGCATGAAGAATTTGATGGAGCAGTCATTTGGGATAATGACCAAAGTCGTTTTATGATGGTAATGATTGATTGTCATAACCTATTTTTCTTTATAATCCACAATTCATCACGGTAGGATTTTAATTTTTATCATATTATTTATAGGAAAATATGCAAGGATTGATGAATCCCCCAGCATCTGAATCCTCGGATGCTGGGGTATCGCAGCCTCCACTCACCGCGGAGGAAGCTTTTATATCCGTATTTGGTAGAGATCGACCAGGACGGATCCGATGTGGTGGGCGAGGTGAAACTCGCCACACTTGGTATGGTGAGTCAAGCGGAGGTGCTTCTAGCTCGACTCAAGAAGTTCGAGAGCTTAGAGATCAGGTGGCGAGGCAAGGAGAAATCAACGAACGTTATGAAGAACAAATTACTTCATTGAAACAACAATTGGACAAGCAACAGAAATCATTCCAATAAAATTTCGATCGCCTCAATCTGATCATAGAAGGCTTGACTCAAAGGTTCCCGACTTTTGATGTGACGTCCACATCGGGACATCCTCCGCCTCAACAAACAGAGGACAGAAATGACGACGACGACGAGGACTACAAGGATGCCGAGGAGAGTGAAGATGAAGATGCAGATGAAGAAGATGAATAGATTGAGATGTATTTTCTACTCTCTGTGAATGTCAATATTCATATGTATCAAAACATTTTGTGTATGAATGTTAATTTGAATGTGGTATGTGAATATGAATTTAAATTTGATGAATTTCAATTTGGTATGTGAATGTGTATTGTTTCACCCTAATTCGGTGCCCGTTTCGGGTTTGAAACGAGCAATCCAGCACCAAAATTGTTAATATAAATCAATTTTTGGATTGGTAGATCCGATTTTTGGTCTTTCTGAAAGTTTCAAGAATGATTCATTTTCCGGATTTGATCGTATAATTGATACAATCCGGTCAATCAAAATTTTTTTTTCATAAATTTATTATTGGCGACGGTTACTTTAAGCCGTCGCCAATAAGCTTATTTGGGACGGCTAAAGCCGTCCCAAATATTAAAAAAAAGCCATCGCAAAACTAGAGAAAAAAAAATCGGAAACCCACCCCGGGGTTTCTGCCTACCATTTGCGACGGCTTACGTGGCCGTCGCAAGTAAATTTATTGGCGATGGCTTGTAAGTCGTCCCCAATAAGCTTATTTGAGACGGCTTAACCCATCCCAAATAAGGTTGACGCCGTCTGGTATCCTTACCATTTGCGACGGCTTAAGCCGTCGCTAGTAAATTTATTGACGACGGCTTTGTAAGCCGTCCCCGATAAATGGTCGTCTTATTAATGATTTATGCGACAACTTACAAGCCGTCACCAATAAATTTACTAGCGACGGCTTCTGTAGCCGTCGCTAATAATATTGACGACGACGTTATTTGCGACGCATTTGCGACGCTTGAAAAGTCGTCGCTAATATATATTTGCGACGGCTTTTGGGTTTTTTGCGACGACTGTAAGCCGTCCCTAATAACCTATTTTCTTGTAGTGGTTGCTTTTAATATGCACCTATTATTTTCAAATTTCAGTTTATTACTTCTTTAAAATTTTCTTTGTATGATGATTTTAGATGAGCACTCATCCTTGTTCAATATTAAACATAGGTGCTTTCATTATTCAGCTCAAACTATTGAGCTGGAATTAGTTTGTTAGTTAATGCTCAAATTTGGACGATGGGTCATTGAAGAATATTCATATAATATCAATTATACTAATGATATTTATTTTTTATCCAAAAATCATAGATTTAGTATATACACGGAAATAGGGAGGTGCTTTATTTGAATGAACTGACTTTTCTATGATTGATTTACTTGCAAATTCTTCAAACTGTGAAGCCTCATTAAACCAAGTATGGATGTTTTTGTCCACACATAAGCAAATATCTGATATCATAATTATCCATAAAATACCTTGTACTTTTTTTAATGTCCGGGGAAGGTCATTGCTGAAACTACAAGAGCAAAATTTTCCATGTACTGCAAGTTATTGAGGTTAGTCTATCATTGTGATTAGTGGAGTTGAGAAATTTGAGTGGTGATTCTTCTTTGCATAGATAGCTTTGTAACTATTCACTTCGAATTTCCTTTTTATGTAATACTAAATTACAATAATAGCAATATCAATGAATTGCTAATTTGCAGTTCGAATTTCAAACAAAAAAATTGATTATCGAGAATCTAGATTGCACATTCTCTTATGAGTTCAGTAATAGTTATGCTTGCAAGCTTGCATGTTCACCTTTACATTCTTAGTGCGTGTTGGTGCATGCTCATTCTAGTGATTTTTTGCTTGAGCGATGAATCTGATGATGGACATCGACACAACATGTAAACTGATATTTATTTTAAATGTAAAGCGACATTTTATAGTTAACTCCATCTCTATTTAAATGTATCATATTTTATATGTAATTATCTTTATTTGTCAAAAAATAAGAATGAAAATTTATTATTTTAAATAAAAAGTACAAGCAAATTTTTTATTTTTTTGAAAATACTATTAATATTTTCAATGATAAATTTTGACGTTAGTGTAATGCTAGTTTTTATTCTAAGATCAATTGATCTAATATCTAGTATTGATTTTAATATTGACATAGTGTTACCAAACACATAATGTCTAATATTGATAGAAAAGACTTTTGGTGCTGTCACTATATGTACTATGTACAATTGAAATGTCGATGTAACAATTGATATGATACTCTAAATAAACAGGTCATTAATTTCCTGTTGTGTCGCCGGAAAAAAAAAACTTCTGGTGAAGATATGGCAAATAGGATTTTATGCAGTTTCCGCCATTAATGGATCGTGCCAACAGCATCATATTTGAACATTTTTTTGGCGGAGGCGGCAACAGCATTTTTGCTCGTCGCAGTGGCTCCGCAATGGCATTGAAGCAGCTTCACGGCTGTGGCGGTGGCGGTGGCGGCGGCGCCATGTACTCATCGGAGGTACCTCTCGGCAGGGTGGCACAATTTTGAAGCCAACGGGACCGGATGCTCTGTTCATCTCGATGTGCACCACAATAGGGGTGTCAATGGGCCGGGCCGGGCCCGGCCCGAAGGCGGCCCAGTACAGGCCCAATTCAAAATAGAACGGGCCGGCCCGGCCCGGCCCGCATTGTATTTCTGGCCCGGCCCGGCCCGGCCCGCATAAAATTTAAATTTGGCCCGGCCCGGCCCGGCCCGGCCCAATCTTTTCTAATATAAAAATGTATAAAATTCAGAATAAAAAATATAAATATTTGAATGGTCTGAAAATTGCATGAAAATGTAAAAACCAAGAGATTTGTAGTTAATAAAGTCTAAAAATTTTCACAAATCAGAATCTTTGAATACAAAAAATAATCAGAAAATTAGAGAAGTTCTAGAGACCTGAAAATTGCTAAATTATGAAAACTGTCAAAAAAATCGTAATGTTGCTAAATTCTTAAAAACAACAAATTCGACTTGAACAAAAGATAGAATACTTGAAATTCGTCGTTGCACTCATTCCAAATAGCCGAGTTGATATCCCAATGCGTGTAAAATATCTAAAAGCCAAGAGAAAGCCTTTGGCTATTAGATTAATATAGGAGCCGAAAGATCACTAGATAATCAATATAGGGACCCAAAAAATGATCTTTCACCAACTTTCACCAACTGTGACACTTCAAAGAAAGTAGCAGGCAGTGCTTGGTAGTGATCCTCAAAACTCTGTTTTTAGCATGCCAAATGGCCCATAACATCATTGAAAGTGGTGATCTTACATTCACACATGTATGTGCAACACACGAGGCATACATGCATGTATAAATATGTGCATGCACACCATGGTTTGCAGGATCGGCAAGCACGGATTGGGGCCAGCGATTGATGCGGCCTATATGATTCCGAGATGAACTTCACATAGGATCGGCCGGATCCAACAGGATGTTGTTTCTAAACCAGATTGACTGGTTCGGATAGGATCAAGACTTTCGGCCTTCTTTGAGATCAACTGATCGTGACCCTATATCGATCAATTCTAGTTGGAATCGGTGGAAACAACGAGCTCGCATAGGATCCGGACTCTTGGCTTTATTTGGGGTCAAGTTGGAGTATAGACCAAGACACGGCCGACGAGTTGGGCCAAGATCGTGGCTCTCGGCCAAAAAATTGGCACGGCGGATCGGCCAATCCAGTCCCCGGCCATTCATCCAATCACGACTGAAAATCTTTAACATGCATGTGTATAAATATATATATACATGTCTCATCTTAATCACCTCAAAGGTTTGAAGTGGGAAATTAAAAACTAAGTAGCATAATCTTATAACTGCATGATGAAAATTGTTTGTCATACATTCATGAAAATACTTAACCCAAGTTTATTAGATGTCAACATCAGTAATTATCCAGTTGAAAATGTTACCTTTAGCATCTTGCCTTAGAAGAGACATAAGTGCCTTGTGCACAGCATCTCGCTCCACATTTTCGTCTGATTAAAAAAACATAATATATCATACCAAGTAATGAAACATCAGAAATACAACAAATACAGTACTCACCAGCTATTAGAAGTTGCCCAAGAACATCAACAAGTTTAGTAACATTCTCTGGTGTATCTTTACAGAGGAGAGGAAGCCCACGAATTGCTTGAACCACGATCCGTACAATAATTGACAAATTAGTTCTGTAACACAAGGTATCCATGGAGCACTTGAGAATAGGTGAAATACTTGTACTAAAAGAAGATCGGTGTCTGACGAAGCGGTTAGTCATGTACGACGAAGCAAGAAAAAGGGATTCTTATACACTTCTGTTTCTTCATCGATTAAAAGTAGGACCAACAAACAGTAAACCAAGTACATTCGGAGAATATGTCAAGTTGTCAGCGATATTTCCTAAAATATCTTCGGTGCCAGCGATTTGCAGACACGGATCGGCAAAAGAGATGAAGCTTGTTTACCAATAAAGTCAATGGCGTATCAATCTGGCAAGTGGCAACCCTCTCCACCTTTTTTGAGGATCTATCCGGGTAAATATAAAAACAAAGACAAGGGAAATATTTTGAATAGGATGCAATTTTCTGGGAAATCGAAAGCAACCATGGGTAAGAAATAAGACAGGACATGATTATCATTCAGAAACACCAACCATGGGTTTGTGAAAGGTTTCCCATCTCCAAAAATTGTAAGATATTAGATAATTTCATTCACATTCTAACAGTGTTTATACACAGCACTGTTCAACCCACGTTCAACATTTTATAATCATTCATCTTTGCTTAAACGGACGCAGCTGAACCAAATAAATTCGTCCTTTTATTCAATCCCAGAGAGATCATAGCTAAATTGATCAAAAATAAAAATCCAGCAATGAAGAGCGGAGAAATTAATAATTGAAGCCTTCTATGTTGCAGCTGCAGTCCTAATTTATCAGATATATATACATACAATCGCACGTCATCTTCTTTCACTAGAGGTGAAACAGAGACGATCTCCATATGCATCCGGATCACAGAATTGACACAGTACCCATTTCATACAATGCGGAAAATGCTTGAAAACCAGAGGGGGCGGAAGAACGGAGCAATTTCCACGATGCCCACATCGATTCGATTCTTCTCTCCGGAGACGCCAAAACAGAAAAAAAATGAAGAGCTTCTTCGGGGACCGGAAGGCCGGAAGCCTCCGCCGGACTCGTCGGTGCGAATCGAGGAGTGGCCGAAGAAGACTTGAAGTGGTGGCGAAGGAAGGGTACACAGAAGATAACGAGGTGGGTGGGTGTGTCACCTTGACGGGGCCCTCTCTCGTCGTCGCAGTAGCGCCGTCGCCGTCGCCCTCGGATGCTCTCGCTCGTTGGTCGCTCGCCGAACAGGAAGCGTGGGTAGCTCAACGAACACAGAGGTGTCCCGCTCCGTCGCTCGCCGTCTCCCTCGCTCCGTCGCTCCGTCGAACACAGGAAGCGTGGGTAGCTCGACGAACACAGGAAGCGTGGTAGCGAAGCGGGGCCCTCGCTCCGTCGCTCGCCGTCGCCGTAGCGCCCTCGCTCGCCGTCGCCCTCTTGCTGCGCTCACTCGCTCGCCGTCGAAGCCCTCTCGCTCGCCGAGTGAAAGTTGGAGAGGCCCGCTTCGACCCGCAACCTGATCCATCTTTGGCCCGCGGGCCAAATCCACTGGCCCGAGACATTGTCCACGGCCGGCCCGGCCCGAGAGCCCGCGGGTGAACCCAATCCATTGACACCCCTACACCACAATGCACGTCACTTCTTAAATTCATCTAATTACGTGATAAATTACTTATTTTAATCATGTTTAAGACCGTGAATATAAATATATATTATGTGATGTTATATTTTATGAAAATCAACATTAAATATATTTTATATATATTTATTTAAATTAAAAATATAATTAACTTACAAAATAGTATAAATTGAAAAATATTAATATTACTTTATTTTTATTAATACATAATATATATTTATATTCACAATTTTAAAAATGATTAAAGTAACTAATTTGATCACATAATTAATGTCACGCCCCGGATTTTAACAAGTACAGCGGGATAATCCGACGATGTGACCGGGAAAATTAACCCCGTAAAAACATCGGTTTGGAAAAAATGAAGACAATTAGGTCCCACTTTATGTATCCACAGAATCAGATTAAATACATTGCTACGCTATAATCTAAACAAATCTAATTACCATATAAATTACAAGAATCAACTAATTTGCTTTCTCGGGATTCGATCCATCACGCTTCTGCTGCGCTAAACCTGATTACCTGAAAATTGATAAGAGGATTGGAATGAGTACAATGACTCAGTAGACACCCCATCATCCACCAAATCGGATAGCCAGAAGGCCCTAGATTTTAATTAAATAGGTACCCAGACCTACACCAATTATATGCAAATATAGACTAGTCAATACATTTGATATATGACTTAATCCATGTGTTTTACACCACCAACCAAAGCCTATAATCACACCGACCAGCACCTATATGCATCATAACATGACCTAAAAAGATGGTATGAACATATGCATAGACACCTACTATATGCTCCATAAGATGATATATTACAAATGGGACAAACCATGCATACACACCATGCAACACAACATGATAATTGACCAACTGAAATACATCACTAGACCACCTATATCATACCATGCAATAATGCACATATTATCTAATAAGGATCACATTCACACAGATGCACCTATCCTCTAATAGATGCACATATCTTCTACAAAGATTTTCATTAGCAAGGAATGCGTCGTCTTGCCATCTCAACCAGCTACCACCAGATCTATCATATATAAGTACCAAATACTAATCGAAATCCCATAGTGCACCTAGGCAGTGGTGGCACGTAGGATGCCCATGGGATATGGGGTCGAAGGATGCACCAGACGGTTCTAACCCTTCGCTGCCCTCGAGTCACGACTAACTAGTCTGGTGTAGCTTAGTTTTCCATTCACAGTTTCAATGCATCATGCATCCACCTCAATCATGCCATGCCATGACACCCAATATGCAAGATCAATGAATATCAACAATACTATGCCATGACATAACAACACAAACTTTGAACATTAACTTGAATATATACACAACCAAACCATGTTAGACAACCATGCTCAAAATGAACTAAAATGAGACAATATCAACATACAAACACCTAAGCATGATTAACATGGACATAACTAGATGCTGGAAGATTAATCACCATAGCCTCTAATTTTTTGTTAACCTATGATCACAAACATAACAAGGTTCACTTGATCTATATACTTTAATATACAACCGTATGACAAATTAAAAGGACCAATATTACACTACTACTAAGTATGATCTCATATATATACATACATAAATAACGACAAGCCCTATCAACACATATTACTACGCATCTAGCTAATTAACCCATGTTAACTCACTTATTACGTAAAAACGTAACTACACACCCCTTTAATTAAAAGGCCAATTCTATAGATCATGGATAATTAAAATAAAAATTTTAATGATAGTAGACACGTCAAGGATGCCTACCAGAATCGATACTGGAGAAATCGGAAATCGGCGACCGAAAAGGATATCGAACGACGGCTACGCGGTGTACAATCCAAACAACTCCAACGAGATATCTCCCTCTATCAAGATTGCTGAAAAAATAAAAGATACAGAACAGAGGGTAAGCCATCGGATCAAGGGAAATTGAAAGAGGAAATTTAGAGAAAATAATATCACGATAATAGACAATGGATAGAAGAGAGAGAAAGATAGAATAGGAGAGAGAGGGGCTCACGGCGGCGATATAGGGGGGCGGCGCACGGCAGGCGCACGTTGGCCGGCGGGCACAAGGCGCCGCGCGCGGCGACGCTGGCCGCGGTTGGCCGCGGCGGGGTGGATGGCGATGCGGTGCTGGGCGCGCGGGCGGCGGCAGCTGGCCACGGTGGCCGTTCGCAAGGAAGCGCGTTGACCGGGGCCAGCAGCGCGTGGGGGGTGGGCTGACGACGAGTAGGTGGCCGCGCGGAGGCGGCCGGCGCATGACGGCTGGTAACGTGGCGCTGCACGGCGGCAGCGCTCGCGAGGCCGAGAGAAGGCGGGCAATGATGGCATTGACACGTGCACGACCGCCGATCGGTCAACGAGAGAGGCGGCTCGCGGGCGTTCGCGCGGTGAGGAGAGAGAAAATGACGGCAGGCAAAGGCGAGAAGGCGGCGACGACTGGTTGGTCACCGCGGAGAATCTCACGCGGTTGTGCATACGCTAGTGCCCGTGGGAGACGGCCTAACTGATAGAAATGTATGCCCTACAAGCCAATCATATATGATATGATTCGACATTTCTAGAAATATCTCATTCAATTAATCGGACAAATCTTCATTATAAGCTCTTATTAGATGCGAATATCATAATGAAGTCATTGATCAAATACAATGATGATTAAATCATGATGAGATCATGATAATGAGATTAATCATCTAGAGGTATTTGATCCAAATGTTCCTAGTCATAGGATACTTGAGACGGGACATCAAGGATCCAGATATATTAGTGTATGTGATGTCTTCTCATGTGATGAGGATGACTGATCTCATTGGTCATTAGTGTGGAGACACTGAGATACACATACAGGTGCTCATTAGTTGAATGAGTTCACTAAACTGACCGAATTAGAAACCCTGAATGGTATCTTACCGAACTGTCTATCAGGGTTTTCTATCATCACGGTTGCATGGTTGGACCTTTGACTTGAGTCGCCAAAGATGCCTTATTGGGTGGAACTTGTGCTTTGACCATTGACTTATGGATCACTATTTAGATGGTCCAGTATTGCAATGGATCGGGTACAAGGAAATTTCGATGAAGGCAATTGAGCGGACAACAAGGGATCGTCCACTCTTGGTAAGTGAGAGTGAAAGTCCTATGGGATAGTACTCTAAATCCCTGGCCAGGGTAGATAGGATAATTGGAAAATGAGTTTTCCAATTGATCCAATTCCGAGTACATGATCCTATAGAGTCGGTACACTAAGGAGTTGACAGTCGATGCCGTACTCTTTTCCGACCGGGACATTGAATGGATGAGGGTTTATATCCATGTGGTAACTGATGATGAAAAGGCTCAATGGAGATGAGATTATCCCCATAGCCATTTGGCATCATGGGATGTGGCTTGTACCCTTCATGATCGGTAGACCGATTAATCTGTTATCGGATAACAGATTTAATTAAATTAAATAGAATTGTTCTATTTTATTTAGGCCTCAACCAAATAGGTTATTGGGCCTAGTGGGTCACACATAAAAGGACTTATCCACAAGTACAGGGGCAAAAGCTTAATTTATAGAGATTTTGGGTTTTTATTAAAAATTCCATAATTCTCTATAAATACTAATGGTTTCAGCCAAACCCCATCAAGTCAAGGGTGAAAATCACGTCCTTAGCCTCCTCCCTACCTCCTCCTCTCTCTAGAAGGTGTCCATGGTCGATGGAGCTCCGTTCGGGAAGAGTTCTCGAGGCCGGCGCGAAGTGAGAACCTGCTGTGGATGAAGTTCGTGTGGATACAGCTGGAGACCAGACACTTGAACAGTTTGAAGAGCTTAAGAAGCTCATCTCCTTCCTCTCCATGGAATTATATGAATTCCTATCAGGTATATTCGAACCCGATTTGATCGGTTTTCGATTTTCGTCGTTCGATTCTGATTGAGACGGATTCTAAAGGAACCCATAGGAATCGTCGTTTCCGCTGCACCAAACTTTTATGGACGATTCCTTACACTAACATGGTCGCAGACGGTGCCGAGGGGGCGAGAAGATGCAGAGGGTGAAGAGAGGAAGAGAAGAAAGAGATGCGGCGGCTGCGCAGGGAAAGAACCGCAGTGCGACTAAGATTTGAGGGAGAGAACGGAAGGAGGCGCTTTAGGAGGATGGTTAGGGCATGGAGAAGGATAAAAACTGAAGGAGGAGAGGGAGAGATTCAATAGGAGAGATAATAAAAAAAATAAGAAGAGATTAAATAAATAGCACCTATTATAAATAAAATATAACGATCTAAGAAAACTAATAAGACACAATAAAAAAAATAAAAACACTTACGTATCTATACTAACATCTTAAAGAATAATTTAAGCACAGCATGGAAGAAAATTTTTAAAACATTGCGATAATAACCTAAATAATACTACAAAATCCGGAATATTACAATTAGATGAATTTAGGAAATAGCAGTGGCAACCACTTTCCGCGGCATATACGAGCTCTGCCGCCCGGGCTTCTCGGTAGGGGTGTCAATGGATTGGGTTCACCCGCGGGCTCTCGGGCCGGGCCGGCCGTGGACAATGTCTCGGGCCAGTGGATTTGGCCCGCGGGCCAAAGATGGATCAGGTTGCGGGTCGAAGCGGGCCTCTCCAACTTTCACTCGGCGAGCGAGAGGGCTTCGACGGCGAGCGAGTGAGCGCAGCAAGAGGGCGACGGCGAGCGAGGGCGCTACGGCGACGGCGAGCGACGGAGCGAGGGCCCCGCTTCGCTACCACGCTTCCTGTGTTCGTCGAGCTACCCACGCTTCCTGTTCGGCGAGCGACCAACGAGCGAGAGCATCCGAGGGCGACGGCGACGGCGCTACTGCCACGACGAGAGAGGGCCCCGTCAAGGTGACACACCCACCCACCTCGTTATCTTGTGTACCCTTCCTTCGCCACCGCTTCAAGTCTTCTTCGGCCACTCCTCGATTCGCACCGACGAGTCCGGCGGAGGCTTCCGGCTTCCAGTCTGAAGAAGCTCTTCATTTTTTTTCTGTTTTGGCGTCTCCGGAGAGAAGAATCGAATCGATGTGGGCATCGTGGAAATTGCTCCGTTCTTCCGCCCCCTCTGGTTTTCAAGCATTTTCCGCATTGTATGAAATGGGTACTGTGTCAATTCGTGATCCCGGATGCATATGGAGATCGTCTCGTTTCACCTCTAGTGAAAGAAGATGACGTGCGATTGTATGTATATATATCGATAAATTAGGGCTGTGAAATTTGCAACATAGAAGGCTTCAATTATTAATTTCTCCGCTCTTCATTGTTTGGATTTTTATTTTTGATCAATTTAGCTATGATCTCTGCTGGGATTGAATAAAAGGACGAATTTATTTGGTTGTGCATCCGTTTAAGCAAAGATGAATGATTATAAAATGTTGAACGTGGGTTGTACAAAGGTCTTGTTTATAAACCTTTGTTAGAATGTGAATGAAATTATCTAATATCTTACAATTTTTGGAGATGGAAACCTTTCACAAACCCATGGTTGGTGTTTTACGAATGATAATCATGTCTGTCTTATTTCTTACCCATGGTTGCTTTCGATTTCCCGAGAAAATTGCATCCTATTCAAAATATTTCCCTTGTCTTTGTTTTTATATTTACCCGAGATAGATCCTCAAAAAAGGTGGAGAGGGTTGCCACTTGCCAGTTGATACGCCATTGACTTTATTGGTAAAACAAGCTTCATCTCTTTTGCGGTCCGTGTACGCAAATCGGTGGCAACGAAGATATTTTAGGAAATATCGATTGACAACTTGACATATTCTCTGAATGTACTTGGTTTACCTGTTTGTTGGTCCTACTTTTAATCTGATGAAGAAACAGGAAGTGTATAAGAATCCCTTTTTTCTTGCTTCGGTACATGACTAAAGCTATGCACCGTCGTCAAAGACACTGCTTGATCTTCTTTTAGTACGGTATTTCACCTATTCTCAAGTGCTCCATGGATACCTTGTGTTACGGGAACTAATTTGTCAATTATTGTACGGATCGGGGGTTCGCAATTCGTGGGCTTCCTCTCCTGTAAAGATACACCAGAGAGAATGTTACTAAACTTGTTGATGTTCTTGGGCAACTTCTAATAGGCTGGTGAATCTTGTATTTGTTGTATTTACGATGTTTCATTACTTGGTATGATATATTATGTTTTTTTAATCGTACGAAAATGTGGAGCGAGATGCGTGCACAAGGCACTTATGTCTCTTCTAAGGCAAGATGCTAAAGGTAACATTTTCAAGCTGGATAATTACTTGATGTTGACATCTAATAAACTTGTGTTAAGTATTTTCATGAATGTATGACAAACAATTTTCATCATGCGATTATAAGATTATGCTACTTAGTTTTTAATTTCCCACTTCAAACCTTCTTTGAGGTGATTAAGATGAGACATGTATATATATATTTATACACATGCATGTTAAAGATTTTGGTCGGGGATTGGATGAATGGCGGGGCTGACGATTGGCCGATCTGCCCGGAAGCCAATTTTGGGCGAGAGCCGGCCGATCTTGGCCCAACTCGGTCCGTCTCGGCCGTGTCTTGGTCTATACTCCAACTTGACCCAGTCGGAGCCAAGAGTACGGATCCTATGCGCTTGTTGTTTCCGTGATTCCAACTAGAATTGGACTGATATAGGGTCACGATCGGTTGATCTCGGCAAGGCTGAAAGTCTTGATCCTATCCGAACCCGATCCAATCTGGTTTAGAAACGACCTATCTGTTGGATCCGGCCGATCCTATGTGAAGTTCATCTCGGAATCATATAGGCCGATGTCAGCGCAGGTCCCCAATCCAGCTGGCCGATCCTGCAAATCATGGTGTGCATGCACATATTTATACATGCATGTATGCTGTGTGTTGCACATACATGTGTGAATGTAAGATCACCACTTTCAATGATGTTATGGGCCATTTGGCATGCTAAAAACGGGAGTTTTGAGGATCACTACCGCAGCCGTACTGCTACTTTCTTTGAAGTGTCACGAGTTGGTGAAAGTTGGTGAAAGATCATTTTGGCACAGTCCCTATATTGATTATCTAGTGATCTTCGGCTCCTATATTAATCTAATAGCAGGTGCTTTCTCTTGGCTTTTAGATATTTTACACGCATTGGGATATCAGGCGGCTATTTGGAATGAGTGCAGCACAGAAATTTCAAGTATTCTATCTTTTGTTCAAGTCGAATTTGTTGTTTTTAAGAATTTAGCAACATTACGATTTTTTTGACAGTTTTCATAATTTAGCAATTTTCAGGTCTCTAGAACTTCTCTAATTTTCTGATTATTTTTTGTATTCAAAGATTCTGATTTGTGAAAATTTTTAGACTTTATTAACTACAAATCTCTTGGTTTTTACATTTTCATGCAATTTTCAGACCATTCAAATATTTATATTTTTTATTCTGAATTTTATACATTTTTATATTAGAAAAGATTGGGCCGGGCCGGGCCGGGCCAAATTTAAATTTTATGCGGGCCGGGCCGGGCCGGGCCAGAAATACAATGCGGGCCGGGCCGGGCCGGCCCGTTCTATTTTGAATTGGGCCTGTACTGGGCCGCCTTCGGGCCGGGCCCGGCCCGGCCCATTGACACCCCTACTTCTCGGGTGGCGATGCATACCAAGTCCTCTCGCCGGATCTGTCAGATCCGGTAAGACCGACGCTCGCAAAGTCACCCGGATCCGCCAGATTCGATAAGATCAGGCATGGCGGATAACTTCACCAATTTATAATAAAAAAACGACCCAGATGTGATCATTTGGTTTGGCGCCATGCGCTGTTACCATGAAAGGGTATTTTTTATTTTATTTTTAATTTTATTTTTTATTTTAGATTTTTAAATTTAAATATAATGTGAAAAAAAGACAAAAAACTAAAAAGGTTTTAAAAATAACTAAAAAACTGATTGACATTATATTAAAGTGCTTAATGGCCTGTTGTATGATTTTTATCTCTATAGTCATGAATAAATTACTATTTTAATTTTATTTTTTAAAATATAATTAAATAAATTAATGTATAAATTTCTTTAAAATGAGATTTTAAAGAATAGTGATCCTAGCATTAATTTTGTACTCTATAGAATTTTGGGAATACATAAATATTCTGAATAGTTTACATTTGTTTAGTCATGCATATAAGTTTTTTATATTTTCTTTCTTATCATTTTATTTATAAAAAAATACATAACGTATGAAATTGGTAATTTTTGAAGCTATAAGTAATAAGTTTATGATATAAATGTTATATTACATAATTATTACTTAACCATACTAAATACATTTGATGTATCACAGTGGTTAAATTTTGTGGCCGTTTTTATTGCTGCAAGCTAGTGTGTCCGTAACGTCTGGTAGGATTTAAAAAAAAAGAAAAAAATCATTTTCTCGCCACGTACCCCACCTCCACCCTCTTCCCCTCCCCCCCCTCTCTCGAATTTTCTCCCCTCTACGGCCTCCGTCGCCACCACCTTCCTCCGCCCCCTCCAGAATCTTCCCTACACCACCGCCTCCCCTTCGCCCCTTCGCCGCCTCCGATTCCCGATTTATTTTCCCCTCCCTTGCGTCATCGCCTCCCTGCTCCATCTCCTCCCCGTCGCCATTGTCACCGTGTTGTCGTCGCGGTCACCGCGAGCCCGCCGCCGCGGTCGCGACCGCAGTCACCGCCGCTCTCCCTCTTCTCTCTCTCTCTCTTATCTTCGCCTCTAGTGCGAGCCCGCACGTGCGTGCGACGGCGGCACACCGTCGCCACCATTCTCCCCCCCTCTTCTTCTTGTTCCTTGCTTGTCGCCGCGCCGCGGACGTCGCCATCGCGTTGCGGCCGTCGCCACGCCCCCGCCGAGTTGTCGCCGTCGCCACGCTCTCCCGCCCGCTCTCTCTCTCTCTCTCTCTCTCTCTCTCTCTCTCTCTCTTCCCTCTCCCGCGCTCCCCCTCGGTCTCTCTCTCTTTATCCCTTCTCTTCCCCCCCCCTCGGATTTAACCGGGTCACGCGGCACTTCCGCACGCGTGCCCGCGCGGGGGGCGGCCGCTGCGCCACCGCGCATGCGGCTACACCGCCAGGGAGGGCGGCGCAGAGCGCCCCCCTCCCCCTCTCTCTCTCCCCCCCCCCCCCCCATCCTCCCTCCCCCGCCAGCGCTCTCTCTCTGTGTCTCTCCCTCCTCTCTCTCCTCCTGCCTTCCCCTATGCTGCTCTCTCTCTCTCCCACCGGCTCTCTCTGTCTCACCCTCTCTCTCTCTCTCTCTCCCTCCGATGCCCTTTCTCTCTCTTCCCTCTCTTTCTTTATGCGTCCTCTCTCTTCCTCTTCTATTCTATCGCTCCTATTTCTCTCCCTCTCTCCTGCTTAGTTCTCTCTCTCGAAATTATTTTATTAATCAAATTGAGTATTTTAATTAATTCGGTTATCATTTTTAATGCTTTTAGGATTTGAGGACAACTTGGTATCATCATTGCCTCGGTCGCCTCGTAATTGAACTGGTTTGGGTTTTCTGGACTTGAAAATTTATCGATCATCTTGAAGTAGGCATCCTAATTTTTCCTTAGCATTCCGATATATTAATTAATATGTTAAAACATGTTTATTTGATAAATAGTTAGAAATTAGTAGATAATTGATAGTTTAATTGTTTAATTGTCTGTATGAGTTTATGAAAATGTCATTCATGTCATTCATATCTAATTTCATGCATCTTCATGTGTAGTGTTAGATGCATATCGATTCATTTATGGTTTGAGAATTACTAGAAAATAAATATGTAATTATGAAAATTGAATTATGACTTGTTAAGATGATATTTATATCCGATTCATATTATGTATGACCTTAAGAATCATTAATTGATAAATTGAATTGAAATATGAATTGATATGATAATTTCTTAACATAATTAATTAACTTATATTCTTAGTGGCATAAAGTTGTAAAATACATTATCTGTTGAATTGATATTGAATTGTGATTAATTAAAGTTAATATGTCTAATTATGTTGCATATTCTATTCTGATTGGGTCAATTGTATGAATTGGAATATAATTGAATTGTGCATGACTTGGGACATTTGCATATTGTTTCTGATTGGGTCTTTTGCATGAATATATGCATGAATTGGATGGTCTGCATGATTTGGTACTGCGTGAATCTGGTTTGGTAAATTTGCATATTGGATTAAGTAATTGTGTATAGTGGCATATTGGATTGTATTGGTATTGTCTGAGTAATTATATGACTTGCTTGTGAAATGTTATTGATGCTATGATGCATGTGATGTAATATTTGCTCTTGCAGCCTATGATAGAATCGCCCGTGGGCAGCGGTGGAAATGGATTGATTCGGTGCATCCTTCGATCCCGGATACCGCGGTTTATCCTAAGTACGCTGCCTAGACATACTTTGGGATTTAGTTTACTATATGGTACTTCTTATATATATATTTAGAGTTGGAGTGACGATTGCCAAGTATAGTATATGATTTACTCAGACATATGGAACTGAAATAGTATTGAGGCATGCCCAATAGGCTCATGTAAGTTCAGGTGGCATGTCATATAGAATAGATCAGTTGGTTAAGTGATAGATAGTTTGGTTCATGTAGAGTCAGGCTCATTCGGTTAATCGATTTAGGAAAGGACATAATTAAATAATTAAATCTTAATAATTAGTTTAGAGATTATGATATAATCCGATTTGTGTTGATTTTATCATTTATTTTTACTGTTTAGGTTGATTAATATAATAGGAAAGTTGGGTATAAGTCCTACTGAGTCTGTGTGACTCATTCCTATTCCTTTAACATTTTTTCAGAAAATCAAGTTTAGCACAGCAGAAGCGTAATGGATCAGGATTAGTGCAGAAAGAAGATTAGAGAACTAGTTTATGAATTATTTATGTTGAATCAAGGTATGATTTATTTTTGGATTGAATTATTTATTTTAATGAACTGGGACCTATTAGTTCTTTAATTTTTCCCAAACTGACGTAGTTTAGGGGTTAATTCCCCGATCTCGTATCCGAATTTATTCCGCTGTGCCTGTGATGAAATCCGGGGCGTGACAGTGTCACTTTCTACGTCTATTGAAATCTTGTTGTAAGGTTTATATATCTTCTTGTGAAATACTCCCCAACGTTTTTTATCAAGATATATATTTATATTTACATATACATATTTGTGAGTCCTTGTAACCTTAAACTACTTACAATGACAAGATAATAATTTGTGCAGAAGAAAGTAGAAACACTAAGATTTATTTGGGAAATAGAGGCATATCTATATCAATATTAGATGTTAGTTATTTTTGTTATACACCGTTTTAGCTCAAGAGTTAATGATTAATGTTAAATTTCATAATCATCAATTTGATCTATTTACATATGTGATATATGCTTGTGTTATTCATTATATATTACACTATGTTTGGTAATTGTATTGAGCATCTTTATAACTATCAATTTTTAAATTGACAATGATAGAAATCATCTATAGGTGTTTAACTATTGATATCAATATTATAATTTTTAGTGCAAACAAAGCATAATATTTGATAGAAATGTATGCCCTACAAGCCAATCATATATGATATGATTCGACATTTCTAGAAATATCTTATTCAATTAATTAGGCAAATCTTCATTATAAGCTCTTATTAGAAGCGAATATCATAATGAAGTCCTTGATCAAATACATTGATGATTAAATCATGATGAGATCATGATAATGAGATTGATCATCTAGAGGTATTTGATCTAAATGTTCCTAGTCATAGGATACTTGAGACGGGACATCAAGGATCCGGATAGACTAGTGTATGTGATGTCTTCTCATGTGATGAGGACGACCGATCTCATTGGTCATTAGTGTGGAGACACTGAGATACACATACAGGTGCTCATTAGTTGAATGAGTTCACTGAACTGACCGAATTAGAAACCCTGAATGATATCTTACCGAACTGTCTATCAGGGTTTTCTATCATCACGGTTGCATGGTTGGACCTTTGACCTAAGTCGCCAAAGATGCCTTGTTGGGTGGAACTTGTGCTTTGACCATTGACTTATGGATCACAATTTAGATGGTCCTACATAGCGATGGATCGGGTACAAGGAAAATCCGATGGAGGCAATTGAGCGGACAACAAGGGATCGTCCACTCTCGGTAAGTGAGAGTGAATGTCCTATGGGATAGTACTCTAAATCCCTGGCCAGGGTAGATAGGATTATTGGAAAATGAGTTTTCCAATTGATCCAATTCCGAGTACAGGATCCTATAGAGTCGGTACACTAAGGAGTTGACAGTCGATGCCGTACTCCTTTCCGACCGGGACATTGGATGGATGAGGGTTTATATCCATGTGGTAACTGATGATGGAAAGACTCAATGGAGATGAGATTATCCCCATAGCCATTTGGGATCATGGGATGTGGCTTGTACCCTTCATGATCGGTAGGCCGATTAATCTGTTATCGGATAACAGATTTAATTAAATTAAATAGAATTGTTCTATTTTATTTAGGCCTCAACCAAATAGGTTATTGGGCCTAGTGGGTCACACACAAAAGGACTTATCCACAAGTACAGGGGCAAGGACGTAATTTATAAAGATTTTGGGTTTTTATGAAAAATTCCATAATTCTTTATAAATACTAATGGTTTTAGCCAAACCCCATCAAGACAAGGATGAAAACCACGTCCCTAGCCTCCTCCCTACCTCCTCCTCTCTCAAGAAGGTGTCCATGGTCGATGGAGCTCCGTTCGGGAAGAGTTCTTGAGGCCGGCGCGAAGGGAGAACCTGCTGTGGATGAAGTTCGTGTGGATACTGCTGGAGACCGGACACTTGAACGGTTTGGAGAGCTTGAGAAGCTCATCTCCTTCCTTTCCATGGGATTATATGAATCCCTATTAGGTATATTCGAACCCGATTTGATCGGTTTTCAGTTTTCGTCGTTCGGTTCTAATTGAGACGGATTCTAAAGGAACCCATAGGAATCGTCGCTTCCGCTGCACCAAATTTTAATGGACGATTCTTTACAATATTCAGTGCTGGCATCAATCTATATCTATTTCAATATTGATACCCCATCATCTATAAATATCAATATTAAAATTAATATGGTATCATTGTTGACACACTAATCAAATGCACCTTTAGACATATGTTGTTCCTTCAATATATACATGCTTAGCACACATATATTAGGTTGATACTCAATAGACGTGGAGTTAAAAAGCCCTCTTTGATAACACTATTAAACATTTATATTACTATAAATTTTAAAATTGGTATTGGTATAAATCACTAAGAGATACTTGGTTAATATTAATATAACTTTAAAATTTATGATACAAATAAAAACATGTTAATGCCAACTTAGATCAATTTTTACATTAATTCTATAATATTTAAAAATATTAATATCAAAATTGATATACATCACGTGCAACACTCTGACCAAGCAGGACATAAGTTATTTTGGGTCTTAAGATTTTGGTGACGACATGTGATCACTACAGGAAATAAGCTCATTAGTGACGGCTAACCGCCGTCGCCAAAAATACAAAAGCCGTCGCCAGAAGCTAATAGCGACGGCTGTTGAGCCGTCGCAATGCTGTCGCAAATAAGCCCGTCGCCAATTTTAATGGCGACGGCTAACGACAAGCCGTCGTTTTTAGCATTATTGGCGACGATCAACGCCGTCGCAATTAAGTTATTAGAGATGGCTGCAACCGTCCCTCATAAAGTTTTTAGCAACGGCTCTAAGCCGTCGCAAATAAACTTAAACTCGTAAAAGCCATTAGCGACGGCTTCTCGCCGTCGCCAAAACTTCAATTTTTGCACCTCCACGGCGCAGTTTTATGGTTTTGCGATAGCGCACAAGCCGTCGCTCTAAATTTTTTTTGCGACGGCTACCTGAAGCCGTCGCTAGTAAACGACAGTAATTATAAGCGACGGCTCTCAGCCATCGCTAAAACCCAATTTTCAGCCCCGGCAACACCCGCGGGGGTGCATTTTCTGGTTTTGCGACGGCTTAGAGCCGTCGCCATTACATGCACAGTCGTCGCTTAAAGTTACTTTTAGCGACGGCTTAAGGAGCCGTCGCTAAAACCCATTTTTTGGCCCTAGCAACGGCCGCGGGGGTGCATTTTCTGGTTTTGGGACGGCTTAGAGCCGTCGCCATTACATGAACAGCCGTCGCTTAAACTTACTTTAGCGACGGCTTAAGGGAGCCGTCGTTATTAAATTACAGTTTTAAAAAAAAAAATTATTTTTTGCACACTATTGTATTCACGTAGTAACACATACATACGTGAATATACAATCTTATAGCCATTACATTCATTCATACACAAGAAACACATTCTTCAATAAGAAAATTTCATATTTATAAAATGTATTATGTATACAACAAGTGCCTCAAATACAAAACCAAAATATATAAAATAGAGAGTAAACAACTCTCTCACTCATCCTCTCCAAATGAACGCTCTTCATCGTCCGCTTCCTCCTCGTCGTCGTCGTCCTCCTCCTCGTCTCCCCGTGCGCCTCTACGGCCTTGGGGTGGCCTCGAACTAGATGGATCTGCAGGTGGGAGCCTACTATTTAATTGAGCTAACATTTCTTGTGTTAGCCATGTCATCGACTCTTGGAACTGTTGACATTGGGCGTCCAGTTGTTGTTGGAGCGAGTCGATCATCGAGTTTTGTTTCTCGATTTGTGTAGCTTGAGCATCGACTTTGTCCACCAACTCTTGGTAGCCCGGACCCGCAGAGGTACTCTCACCTCCACTGCATACACCATACAAGGTGTTGCAGGTCTGTCCTCTCCCCCCACATCGGATCCGTCCCGGCCTGTCTCTGCCGAACACGGTGATGAATGCATCCTCAGGAGAGAATGGATGCTCGGAATTCCGAGCATCTGATTCCTCTGACTGGGGGGCATTCATCAACTGGCGCATCTCATCCTACATAATGTAAATATAAAGTCAGTTGTTATATGAAATAAAAATTGTCTAATGTTGATACAAATAAATATATTGCGTACCATAACTTGACGACTTTTCTCGTTGCGCCATACGAGGGATCCATCCTCTGCCTCTTTCGTCTGGGTCATCTCAAAGACCTCGGGATGGGTAGGACGGCGCCCTTCTTTGTTTGTCTATTAAAAGAAAACATTATGAACACATTAGTACTATTATCGAGATATACAATAGTGAATAAGAAAAAAATTATAAACTTACAAAATCTATCTGCAGCTGATGAATGTTGGTTCTACCTCGCCTATAAGGCATGCTCAAATTAGCCTGTTTGTTTTATTCCTTTGGCTAAGTGCCTACAAACAAGTTCATAACACATTAGTTTTGTTAAGACAAGCTAATAAAATGAGTTATCAAATGTGGATTACTTTTAAATTAAATAAATTATTTACCTTATTGTCGTCCCTCTGCCATATCTCACACATATGACGCCACTGGTCCGGATTGCATTGTGGAGGCACAACGACAAGTGCCTCCTCTAGTGAGCGTCCTGTAAAATACTGTACGCCAAAATTGTATTAGTTATAGTACATAATCGTTTACTAAAAAAATAAATATGAAATTTTTACCTTCTTCTTTAGATGACCCCTTTGTTTTCTTTGCATCTCTCCCATATGCCTTAAAATTTCCGCATCTATGGATGGAGACCGCTCAAATGTAAAATGTTGCTACTGGAAGAATATATAGATTAGTAATTTTCAAGTGAAAAAAAACAAATAAGCTGAAGTACTTTTATTTACCTCGAGGTCTCTAAATATCGCCTCCTTCTTGTCATTTGGAAGGGTCATGTAATCCTGTTGCCATAAATTACAATATACCCTGTTGCAAACTCCAAGATATGAGGTGAACTCCTGGCCATTCGGGCCTACACCCGATCCTCCAATGACCCGGACGTTCAAGGTCTCCCCAGGCGCTAATGTCCGCACATTATACGCTTTTGCAGGACCTCTCCCACGTCTAGCAACTGTAGCTGCATGCCAAAATTTTAAACACATTTAAAAATTGATATTTATAAATCTACAAAATATAAAAAATTGATATTTACCGGAGGCGGAAGAAGATGGACAGTCTGTAGGGGGCGTCGCCGTAGTAGGGCGAGTGTCAACCGCCCGGGATGGTCCACCTGATGGCATCGCATCCTGGGTAGGCTGAGATGGGCCCTGAGAACCACCGGCCTGATCGGTGGATCCACCGGCTGTCCCACTCCTCGATGTACATTGACTCTTGCTAAATTTCTTCATCTGCAATATAATCTTTAAAATTTAATCGGGTGGGGTGTTATGCATTTTTCCAAGCTAACCGGCCGGTTTGCCCTATCCAAGCCGGATTCCGGCTTCGATCGGGCAAACCGGCCTCGGGGTGGGGTGTTATGCATTTTTCCAAGCTAACTGGCCGGTTTGCCCGATCCAAGCCGGAATCCTACTTCGATCGGGCAAACCGGCCTCGGGGTGGGGTGTTATGCATTTTTCCAAGCTAACCGCCGGTTTGCCCGATCCAAGCCGTATTCCGGCTTCGATCAGGCAAACCGGCCTCGGGGTGGGGTGTTATGCATTTTTCCAAGCTAAACCCTAAACCCTAAACCCTAAACCGGCCTCGGGGTGGGGTGTTATGCATTTTTCCTAGCTAACCGGCCGGTTTGCCCGATCCAAGCCGGATTCCGGCTTCGATCGGGCAAACCGGCCTCGGGGTGGGGTGTTATGCATTTTTCAAAGCTAACCGGCCAGTTTGCCCGATCCAAGCCGTATTCCGGCTTCGATCGGGCAAACCGGCCACGGGGTGGGGTGTTATGCATTTTTCCTAGCTAAACGGCCGGTTTGCCCGATCCAAACCGGATTCTGGCTTCGATCGGGCAAACCGGCCTCGGGGTGGGGTGTTATGCATTTTTCCAAGCTAACCGGCCGGTTTGCTCGATCCAAGCCAGATTCCGGTTTCGATCGGGCAAACCGGCCTCGGGGTGGGGTGTTATGAATTTTTCCAAGCTATCCGGCCAGTTTGCCCGATCCAAGCCGGAATCCGGCTTCGATCGGGCAAACCGGCCTAGGGGTGGGGTGTTATGCATTTTTCCAAGCTAACCGGCCGGTTTGCCCGATCCAAGCCGGAATCTGGCTTCGATCGGGCAAACCGGCTTCGGGGTGGGGTGTTATGCATTTTTCCAAGCTAACCGGCCTGTTTGCCCGATCCAAGCCAGATTCCGGCTTCGATCGGGCAAACCGGCCTTGGGGTGGGGTGTTATGCATTTTTCCAAGCTATCCGGCCGGTTTGCCCGATCCAAGCCGGAATCCGGCTTCGATCATGCAAACCAGCCTCGGGGTGGGGTGTTATGCATTTTTCTAAGCTAACTGGCCGGTTTGCCCGATCCAAGCCGGAATCCGGCTTTGATCGGGCAAACCGGCCTCGGGGTGGGGTGTTATGCATTTTTCCAAGCTATCCGGCCGGTTTGCCCGATCCAAGCTGGAATCCGGCTTCAATCGGGCAAACCGGCCTCGGTGTGGGGTGTTATGCATTTTTCCAAGCTAACCGGCCTTTTTGCCCGATCGAAGCCGGAATCCGGCTTTTCGATCGGGCAATCGGGCAAACCGGCCTCGGGGTGGGGTGTTATGCATTTTTCCAAGCTAACCGGCCGGTTTTCGGACAATCACATTTCCACTTCTATCTGATAGGTTGTTTGTAGTTGTACATCTTCATCGGCTACACCAAATGCGACGGGTACGCTCACAAGTTCATCTTGATATGGTTCTACTTCATCATCGTTTCCTTCCGATAAGTTATAGTAGTTACGTGGAAGTGACTTCACTGGTATCATCCATCCCTTACTCATATTGTCTTCCACATAAAAAACTTGTTCGACTTGATTTGCAAGTGCAAATGGTTCATCTGTCCCTAATTGCCTTTGTGTATTCAATGAAATAAATCCATACTCATTAATCTTAAATCCTCTGTCCTTATTGTACACATCCCACCATTGACATTCAAACAATACTAAACGACTATTCCTATCAAACGATACCTCTACTATATCTAAAATTCGTCCATAATATCCATCACAACCAGATGGAAGTTCTCACGATTACAATGACCCCACATAGTTGAGTGGCCTTGGTTGAATCCGAATTCATTGTCCGAAATCTAAACCCATTGCAAATATACCCGGATAATGAAGATGCAAAACGGGTTGGACCAAGTGATAAAATCTCTAGATCCTTATTGTATCTAGAAGACCCTGTGTTCCTTAATTCTGTAACGTGTGCTCTAAACCAAACCGAAAAACTACACTCATTCCTACCTCCGTTAATAAGAGCATCATTATATTTTTGACGAAAATCCTCGATATCTTCAATTTGATTTAACACATATGAGTGGATTAAAGCTTGTTCTCTTTCCGTCAACATTCTAGGTGTTGGGAATCGGTCCAATCAGATTGGCGCAGCGGAATAATTCGATTCCATGTATATCATTGTCTTGGTCTCGATCGAAACTGAACAACGTCGATAAAACCGGTATTCGAAACGATTTCGAATACGTACCTTTGCGGGATTCAAATAATCCCTAAAGACTGGAGAAGATCGAGCGTTCTTATGCTCATTCATCTACTCAAGTGTGCAGCCTCTAGTCGTATCCACACGAGCCGCCTCCATAGTCGGGTTCTCCTTCGCGTCGGACCTTCTGACTCGCCTCGGATGAAGTCCCATCGACTCTCGACGGCCTCCAGCATGGGAAAACGTGAAGGAGAGAGGTAGAGACGAATTTTGCAGCCTTGGCTTGTGGGGCTCATGCTCAATTCGCTATTATATAGAGAATTTGAAGATTTTCACAAAAACCCCTCCTTTCTCTATATTTACACCCTTGCCCCCAAACTTATGGATTAGCCCTTATGTGTGTGACCCACTAGGCCCAATAGCTCATTTGGTTGAGGCCTAATTAAAAGAACAACTTCTTTTAAATTAAATCTATTATCTCATAATAGATTTAACGGCCTACCGATCATGAAGGGTACAAGCCACATCCTATGATCACAAACGGCTTTGGGGATAAACTCCTCTCCAAAGAGCCTTTCCATCATCGGTTACCACACGGATATAAAACTTTGTCCATTCAATGTCCCGGTCGGATAGGAGTACGGCATTGACTGTCAACTCCTAAATATACCGACACTATGGAATCTTGTACTCGTAATTGGATCAATTGGAAAACTCTTTTCCAATTATCCTATCTACCTTGGCCAAGGATTTAGAGTACTATCCATAGGACATTCTCTCTTTCCTACCGAGAGTGGACGATCCCTTATTGTCCGCTCAATTGCCTCCACCGGGTTTCCCATATACCCAATCCATTAACTATACAGGACCACAATACTAAGTGATCCATAAGTCAATAGTCAAAGTACATGGTACGCCCGGCAAGACATCTTTGGTGACTCAAGTCAAAGATCCAACCGTGCAACCGTGATGATAGAATACCCTGATCGACAGTTCGATAAGATACCATTCAGGGATTCTATACTGGTCAGTTCAGTGAACTCATTCCTCTAATGAGCACCTGTACATGTATCTCAGTGTCCCCACACTGATGACCAATGAGATCGGTCATTCTCATCATATGAGAATATATCATATACACTAGTCTTATCGGATCCTTGATGTCCCGTCTCGAGGATCCTACGACTAGGAACATTTAGAGTACATGCTTCTAGATGATTGATCTCATTATCATGATCTCATCATGATTCAATCATCATTGCATGCAACCTAGGACTTCATTATGATAGTCGCATCTAGATAGTGCAAGTAATGAAGATTATGCCATTTATACTGAATAAGATATTATAAGAAATGTAAAATCATATCACATATGATTGGCTTGTAGGGAATACATTTCCATCAATCTCTCACTTGCACTAAAGCCAATCACCCACATGTCTGATCTCCATCAGTCCAAGGTGACCCTCAAACACACTTTGAGTCAGGGCCTTAGTTAGTGGATCTGCAATATTTATAGTTTAAGATACTCTATCTTTAATCATATCTCCTCGAGTTGCTGCCACTCTGACAATGTAGTATTGCCACAGAAGTGTTTAAACTTCTGATGAGACAAAGGCTCCACTACAAAAAAATAATGATCCATCATTTTCATAAAATAATGGTACATTATCAGATATATTAGGGACACCTCCCTAAATAAGATGAACTCCTTCATCTAGACTACTTCGTAATGTGATCGGCAACAATTATAATTTGTAAAATCTACGGTGTCTATAGCATGGAACTTTTCCAACTCACCGCACCACCATCTAGGTAAAACATATACCCTAGCTACCAGGTCATTTTTAACTAGAAGTTTAAGTCTAACTCAAACTTCCAATCCTATCCTCCATACTCGAAATGCATCCTTAGTACTTCACAAGTTCTTAAGGATATACTTCTCAACTATCCAGTGACTCTCACTTGGATTTGCGTGATGATTACTCATAACACTTAAAGTACTCATCACATTAGGCTATGTACATAGCATACATGATAGACCCTATGACTATGGCATAAGAGACTATATTCATGTATTATATATCTCTTTAAAAGAGATAAACTCCATATCTTATGGGCAAAGCACCTCTATAGGAGTTTTTCATGTCAAACCCTTTGACTATGGTATCTATGTACAAAAAATGGGTCAAGCCAAGCATCCCTTTTAGATCTATCTTCATAGACCTAAATCCTTAGGAAGCTTTTCCCATAATAATTATGGAGGATTCATTTTTATAGTTAGGCTTCATGGATGATAACATACCTACATCATTCATAATGAGTAGTATGCCATCAATGTAAAATGTCTAGAATACAATAGCACTCCCACTAGCATTTTTATGCACACAAGGTTCTTCTTCATTCCAAATGAAGTCATAAGATTCAATCTTATCAAATCTTACATTCCAAGGTTGAGAATGTTGTTGTAGTCCATGAATGGACATTACCAACATGTACACATTCTTTGGATGTTTTGGGACTCACATCCCTCAAGTTGTATCATATACAACAGAGGTTGTATCATATACACCTCCCCTTAAATTTCACCATTGGAGAAATTTTATCTTAACATCCTAATTGACATATCTCATAGTCATAATGTGTACTAATAAAATCTAAATGGATTGAATATGGCAATGGTTAAAAGATATCATCAAGGTCAACTCCTTAACTTAGATGATGCCTTTTCAATCATCCATGCCTTGAAGGTCTCACCTTCAAATTCACTCCTATCCATCTTTTCTTTTCATTTACACCTAATGAGTACTTTACCCTCAGGTGGATCTACCAAGTTCTGAACTTGGCTAAAATAGATGGATATTATTATAGATTTTATTGTCTTCTCCTATTTTAGAATCAATATCTCATATTGCTTTTCATAGGTCTTTGGATCAACATCCTTACTTTATTGTGCTTATCTTCTTTCATCAAAGATATGTCTCACATATCTACAAGATTGAATTAGCACAATCAAAGACCTATGATGCGTGCTATTATTAATCAGTACCTTAATAGAAGTGTCTTTGGGTTGTGGGTCTGGAACACTTTCCAAAAATTTCTTGCTCCCACTATTTTCCTCAAAGAGGAACTCTTCCTCTAGGAATACAGTAAATTGTGAAACACATACCCTTTATCTCATAAAATGGTATATTTAAATATCCTTAAGTTTCCTTAGGATATTCCACAAGTCTACACTTCCTATCTTATATTCTAATTATTATGGGTTACACATCTTCATCTTGGCCGGACATTCCAAAATCTTAACTAACTTAAGATCAAGAGATAACCCCTTTATCCATATCATATATGAAATAATCAGAATAAATTAGAAGGTACCAACACAAAGTGGTTATATTGAGTGCTTAGCCCTAAATAGACAAGGAAGATATTGCAAAGGTTGTCATTACTTATGTCATGTCACACATGACACAATAAGTAAGCTAAGGGTTATAGGGAGATATCCATTAAGATAAAGTTGTATTATCCTTCAAATGATGTGTGAATCTAATACTTGAGTATTTCACTCATTGATCTAATCAAAAGCTTTAATACTCTTTCCATTTATTCTTTACTTCATATATAACCTTAGACAATTTCTCAAAGCCTTATATTTGCACTTCACAAGCACACATATCAATGCCCAGAGAAATTATCTATTAAGGATAAAGTAAGAATGTCCATCTTTAGCCTTAATAGACACAGACCAATACACATCCAAATGTATGAGTTCTATTAACTCCTTGGTCCACCCTCCATTTCTAGTAAATGGAGAGATAGTCATTTTTCAATGAGATAAGACTCATATTTGGTTAATGATTCAAAATCATTTGCCTTTATGTTTCCATCTATATGGAACTTCTTAAGTCTTTTCTCATTGATATGACCATGTCTATATTAAGCTAAAGAAATATATATTGATCTATATCAACCCATTTCCTCCTAAGAGGAGCATTCACACATACCATAAGAGCTTCCATATCTCATATGAGTAAATTATTTACTAAGCTCCCACTAGCAAACATTTTGCCATTCATAATCTTAGAACAATTATCATTTCCATAACTCAAAATAAATCAATATTTATTCAAGTAGGAAATATCGATATTGTTCATTTAAATGGATAAAACCAACAATCTTCAATATAAGGACACCCCAAAAGGCTATTAAAGATTTGTACCTCCCACTATCAATGATACAACTCTTGCACCATTTGTATATGTAGGTTAATCTTTATACGTCAAGCCTTCATTTACTTGTCATTATCTGCAACCTTTGTAGATATAAGATGCATATTTAGTATCTCATACCAATAAATGCATATATATAAGATCTTATAGAAGATATGTATATCTAATATCTCATACAAGATACACACATCTGGTATCTAATACCATAAGACATATGTTTAGTATCTTATACTATAATATACACAAATTGTATCTTATACTTTATGTGTATATGTGTATGACAAGTAAGTCAATGACTGAGATGCCAGAAGCTTCTCAAGCTCCTCCATCTTTGCAATATATATTCAATATACTTTCCACCAATCATCATCATGATAGTAGAAGAGAAATCCTATGTCTTATTTGGGCTTAATATCCTCGACCAACTTCTTGACTTTTATCTATGCCTTCATTTTCTCATCTAATGATCTTACTTCTTTTCATTGGTCTTACCAACAAGAAGTATTGAACATGTATTTTTATTTTAATCTTGCCTTAAATTTTCTCATCATTATGAGCCATGATAGATCTCATATCCATTTGTCCATGTTGCCTCTAAACTTCATATAGAGACTAACATTGAGTGTAAGGCAAATAATACATCTTTCTGATGAGATGAAGATCTCATCTTCTCATATTGCATTAGATGATTAGTAGGCACCCACTTCCCAAGTAGGTTAGTTACATGGTCAACCATGAGAACACTTCTCATGATTCTAAACCAATCAAGGAAGTTAATATAAATGAGCCTAATGACTTCTAGTAAGCAAGATAACTGGTGGTTAAGAATCTAATTCTATAACGGAGATATAATTCTATTTAGAAAATGTTGCAGACATTCAATGTAAATTAAGATATGGTTTTTTTATCCTAATTTATGCTTCCACTAATTTCGATGAATTTGCATAACCCTCATTATGCAAAGACGGGATAACACGATGATATCCTAGTGGGGACTGAGATCCTATTAACCTTATGGTGACGACCTTGTGGAAACACAACAAGTCATCCCATACTTAATAGGTACGCAACTTTTGCCAGTTGCAACTCTTTCAACTCTTAGTCATTTAGCCTCTAGAGTCATGACCTTGTGGGAAACACAACAAGTCATATACTCTAGTTACGTCAAATCTGCTTGTTACGTTATGGGTATGGATTCTCAACACAGCCCTTGTGGGAAACACAACAAGGCCATGCCAATGGTCCACCCCAAGGTTCGGCTTTAAGCCTTGGCCACGATCACCAATCCCTTGTTGAGTGAGCCTTGTGGAAAACACAACAAACTCACCCAATCTAAGATTGGCTCATCGAGACCATAACAACGGAAGGCTACGTGAGTCATTCTTAATGTCTCACGCATATCAACCTAATTTAAACGAGGAGGGGTTTTTATTTTAGTCTCATCATAGTATGTGCTACATATATATGTATACCTTTGAATACCATATATCTAAGGTATCTAGCACACACACACATACATATCTAATATGCAAATTTTAAATAGATGATCATGGACTTTCATCACATTAATGCATGACCGGAGCCAGATCGGTATGCATTAAAGGATTCAGCATCCTATGCCGGTGTTGACAAGCCATTATCATGCCTTGAAGAACTCTTCTCCTTGCATTCCTCTCTCTTCTCCACCTCGATCGGTCTTCTTGTCATTACAAGAGCATTAAGGGTACGCAGACCCATAAATGTACATTAATCAAATAAGAAACCTTGATCTTAATCAAGGGGAGTACATTTTAGAGGGAGGTAGAATATACAATCAGAATTGATAAGAGAGAAGATTAGGCACGCAGGCCCTTAATTACATGCCAACTTTAAACAAGCATCATCACATGACATACACTTAGTCCATGATCATCCAAACATTCACACATACATGTCATCACATGAACATAGTGTGAATACGTGGTAACAATATGATATAACTATTATATCATAAAAATATACATCATAAATTTGAAATTCTCAATTTCTTGCTTTTCGAATTATTCATTAAGTAAATAACATGAAATAACATATAAACAAGTTATATGACCTAAACAAGCAATTCCAAACAATTTGGACAATATATGTATTTCCAAAACTATACAAAGTGCCAAATCAATGTCCTAATCATCATTCTGAAAAATCATATTTTACATAATTAATTTATACATTAATTTCTCAAGTTAAGTCGTTAAAACAATTTTAAAAACTTAACAATTAATGAATCTATGACAATGGGGCTCAAAATCACATAAAAGATCATCAAACACTTTGATAATCTAATATATGATATTACAGAATTTTTCACAAAATTTTATGAAATATTCTGGGTAGTTTTCGGATTTTATTTTGATTTAAAACAATTTAAATCAAAATTAAAGATTGGGCGCATTGCGCCGCCCCGTCCTGCGCCATCCGAGCACCGGTGTGTGCGCCACTGGCGCCGGCACACAGCGCCTCCCGCGCGCCTGCGAGCCGCCGCGCTTGAGCGGCGGTTCAAATTTTTTTTTTTTATTAACGCGCGCGCCGCGCACGCGCTAATGGCGTGCAGCAACCGCGGTCAAACCGCGTACGCGCGGTCAAACCGCGTAGACGAGCGCCGGATCCGACTATCAGGTCCGGACTATCCCATCTTCTCCACCCGATAGAAGAGAAACGACGCAGAATGGAAGAAACGGCAAGACCTTCCAAAATCTGGACATTCCGGTTTTGGAAAAATAGCCAAAAATAGTGGTTCGATTCCAAATTGAACAAGGAATCCAAAGATACCATTTTCTTTCCATGAAAAAAATCCCAATCAACGGGAAAATAGGAAATAAACTCCGCCGGCCCTAGAACTTTTCTTCGCCGGAAAAAAAGTTCAATCGACCTCCGACGGGCCCTTTCGAAGGTAAATAACAATGGGAAACACTTGGTAATCACATTACCTATCTTCTAAACCATATACTAGGCATCAAATGTATCTATGGAAGAATATCTCAAGAAATCCCCAAATCGAACCAGTGATTTCCGTAAAACGAAATCACCATCTTTCAGACCCTCTACCGGACTCTCCGGTGGTCCAAAATTCAAACGGTAAGTGGCGTTGCAAAGCCCTTTGTCACGAGATTCACTCAGAGGCAACCAATCTCCAAAACATATCCCATACAATTTATGGTTACTCCATCAAGATGGACGTTTGTACAGATTCGGGAATACATAAAATATATTAAACGATGTCGAAACGACGTCAGAATCGAACGAGACTTCAACCTGGCTCTGATACCACTGTTGGGAATCGGTCCAATCAGATTGGCACATTGGAATAATTCGATTCCATGTATATCATTGTCTTGGTCTCGATCGAAACCGAACAACGTCGATAAAACCGGTATTCGAAACGATTTCGAATACGTACCTTTGCGGGATTCAAATAATCCCTAATGACCAGAGAAGATCGAGCGTTCTTACGCTCATTCAGTTACTCAAGTGTGCAGCCTCTAGTCGTATCCACACGAGCCGCCTCCATAGTCGGGTTCTCCTTCGCGTCGGACCTTCCGACTCGCCCCGGATGAAGTCCCATCGACTCTCGACGGCCTCCAGCATGGGAAAACGTGAAGGAGAGAGGTAGAGACGAATTTTGCAGCCTTGGCTTGTGGGGCTCATGCTCAATTCGCTATTATATAGAGAATTTGGAGATTTTCACAAAAACCCCTCCTTTCTCTATATTTACACCCTTGCCCCCAAACTTATGGATTAGCCCTTATGTGTGTGACCCACTAGGCCCAATAGCTCATTTGGTTGAGGCCTAATTAAAAGAACAACTTCTTTTAAATTAAATCTATTATCTCATAATAGATTTAACGGCCTACCGATCATGAAGGGTACAAGCCACATCTTATGATCCCAAACGGCTTTGGGAATAAACTCCTCTCCAAAGAGCCTTTCCATCACCGGTTACCACACGGATATAAAACTTCGTCCATTCAATGTCCCGGTCGGATAGGAGTATGGCATTGACTGTCAACTCCTAAATATACCGACACTATGGAATCTTGTACTCGTAATTGGATCAATTGGAAAACTCTTTTCCAATTATCCTATCTACCTTGGCCAAGGATTTAGAGTACTATCCATAGGACATTCTCTCTCTCCTACCGAGAGTGGACGATCCCTTATTGTCCGCTCAATTGCCTCCACCGGGTTTCCCATATACCCAATCCATTAACTATACAGGACCACAATACTAAGTGATCCATAAGTCAATAGTCAAAGTACATGGTACGCCCGGCAAGACATCTTTGGCGACTCAAGTCAAAGATCCAACCGTGCAACCGTGATGATAGAATACCCTGATCGACAGTTCGGTAAGATACCATTCAGGGATTCTATACCGGTCAGTTCAGTGAACTCATTCCTCTAATGAGCACCTGTACATGTATCTCAGTGTCCCCATACTGATGACCAATGAGATCGGTCATTCTCATCATATGAGAATATATCATATACACTAGTCTTACCGGATCCTTGATGTCCCGTCTCGAGGATCCTACGACTAGGAACATTTAGAGTACATGCTTCTAGATGATTGATCTCATTATCATGATCTCATCATGATTCAATCATCATTGCATGCAACCTAGGACTTCATTACGATAGTCGCATCTAGATAGTGCAAGTAATGAAGATTATGCCATTTATACTGAATAAGATATTATAAGAAATGTAAAATCATATCACATATGATTGGCTTGTAGGGCATACATTTCCATCACTAGGTACACGGGTGCATCTCAACGGACGTCTAACTGCCTTAAACATTGAACCCTGCTCACGATCATCATCATAGGGACCACCATCGTAGTTCCGATCTCGCTCATCTTCGTTTTCATGTCGCATGTACAAAGAAATAAACTGCGTGCACTCCTCTACCAAATAGCCCTGGGCAATGGAACCTTCAACTCTCGCCTTGTTGCCAACATAATCTTTCAATCTCTTTAAATATCTTTCAATCGGATACATCCACCAGTATTGAACTGGTCCGGACATTCTAGCTTCGTAAGCCAAATGCACAACAAGGTGAACCATAATATCAAAAAATGACGGTGGAAAGATTTGTTCTAACTTACACATTGTGATTGCAATCTTTGATTCCCAATCTTTTAAAATACTAGTATCTAAAACCTTAGCACAAATGACTTTAAAATACTGACATAACTCTACAATGGGCTTGAGTACGTCCTTTGGTACGATCCCTTGAAAAGCAAGAGGAATAATCACTTGCATCATTACATGACAATCATGACTTTTTAATCCACTAATGATCCTACTACTTAGATCTGCGCACCTACTCAAATTTGATGAATACCCATCCGGCACTCGAATGCTCTTTACAAATTCGAGGATGCGAGTCTTTTGTGCGTTACTCAACTTATAAATAGCATCTGGAAACCTAGAGGAACTCTCATGTGGATGTAACTTTGGACGGATTCCTAACTCTACCAAGTCTTTTCTAGAGTTCAGGTTGTCTTTATCCGATCCGGATAGGTTGAACATATCTAAAATATTGTCACACACATTCTTCTCGATGTGCATCACGTCTAAATGATGTCGGACAATCAGCGATGCCCAATATGGCAGTCTTTCAAAGAAGATACTTCTTTTCTTCTAGTTCTTATTTTTTGTCAAATTCTTTCTCAAGCTCTCCAAATCTTTCTTAAATGTTTTTCCGAATCTTACACGGTCGGTCTCCTGTTGTTGTCTCCAAATCTCATGTCCGGTTAGTATCTTTGGTGTACCCCTCTCACACCGGCGACCATCAAATAGATGTCTGTAATGATTCTTTCTCCACCGATGTGATATGGGTAAGAATCACCGATGTCCTAAATAACATTGTTTTCGACTATGAACTAGTCGAACCGAATTTGTTTCTTCATTACATATCGGACATGCTAATTTTCCCTTAGTACTCCAGCCGGAAAGGTTGGCATAACCCAGAAAATCGTTTATGGTACCCAACAATATAGCTCTCAATAGAAAATTCTCTTTCGCTAAAACATCATATGTCTCCAATCCGATCTCCCACAAATATCTTAACTCTTCCACCAACGGCTGTAAGTATACATCGATATCATTTCCGGGGGCTCTTGGACCCGGTATTAGACATGAAATCATCGTGTTAGCTGGTTTCATACGCATCCATGGTGGTAAGTTATAAACCAATGTAACTATAGGTAGGGGTGTTCATGGTTTTGGTTTGGTTTGGTTTCTTAACATTTTTTCTCAAAGCAAACCAAACCAAACTATCTCCCAAACCAAACCAAACCAAACCAAATTAATTCGGTTTGGTTTGGTTTGGTTCGGTTCAAACCATAATTTATTAAGGTAGAGTCAATATGTCAATATATAATTTCATTTTATTTGTTTTAAATCATATTCTATTAAAATTTAATGTATTTGTTTATACATTTCATTAATTTGTCTTAAAAACTCTTGAAACAAATTTATTTTTATAAGAAAAGGCACATAAACATTGTATTATATATAATTTAAAATAAAATATTTAATCTAATTCGGGTTATTTGGTTTAGCGGTTTGGTTTGGTTTGAAGGGTTCTAGGAACCAAACCAAACCGATCGATAGCTCAAACCAAACCAAACCGAACCAAACTCCTGGTTTGGTTTGGTTTTTCGGGTTGAACCAAATAGTGAACAGCCCTAACTATAGGCCACATACTATACTTTGAAGACATGTTGCCAAATGGGTTAAAACCATCGGCGGCCAATCCAAGCCGAATGTTGCATTTTTCTGACGCAAAATCCGGATAAAGTTCATCCACTCTTTTCCAAGCGGGGGAATCTGCTGGATGATGCATTTCACCTCTCGATATATACGAACGTTGCTCACTATGCCATGACATCCACCTAGCAGTGTTTGTTGATATAAACAAACACTGCAACCTATCTTTTAAAGGGAAGTAGTGTAATATCTTCCATACCACCTTCTTACTCTTATGTTGTTGATCATCTTTGTTTCTGGGAGACTCACAATGTGGACAACTAATTCTATGTGCATTCTCTTTCCAAAAGAGAACACAATCGTTCTTACATGCATCTATCTTTTCATAACTAAGTCCTAAGTCCTTAACAATTTTCTTAAGTTAATACCAAGTGTTAGGAACACTTGCATCCTTGATAATACATCCTTAAATAAAGACAATATACTACTCATGCATTTTCCAGTCAAACCATTTACTGACTTCAACTGAATCAACTTTAAAATAAATTTTAACTTAGATATTTCTGTGCATCCTACATATAATGGTGTTTCTGCATCTCTTAATAGCAAGAAATGCTTGTGTGTTTCTATACTTGGTTCACCTTCATGATGTATAGATGCTCATTGAATATTTTGAATGTCTTCAAGCATTTCTATTACATCGTCATTTAAATTCTCATGTTGTGCTTCATCTAATCGAACTTCATTAACGATACTTAAACTAGGTTCATTTTCTCCGTGACTTATCCACGTTCGATAATTGGACCATATGCCATCACATATTAGATGTTCTTTAACTACATCTCTTTTTAAAGTAAATGTTTTACAACACCGTCTACATGGACATTGAATCAAAGTTTTGTCTAATCCATGTCTAAATCGAGTCCTACATTCATCGTAAGCATAATCTAAAAATTCTTCTACTCCTTGAAGATACCTAGGACTTAATCAAGTTAGGAATATCTATCCAAGACTTATCTAAGTTCCTCGTCATGTGTTAATATAAATAAAGATATATATGCACAAAAATAAACAATGAGATAAGAAAGTCTCGAAACAAAATAAACACAAACCGAACCACCTCCAAGAGAAGAAAGTCTCGAACGAGAATGTCGTTTGAAACTACCTGAAAATAAGAATTAAAGCCGACATAAGATAAACATATTAATGGCACACTTTCTTCGAGATAAAAAAGAATAATAACTCACTTGCAAAAGAAGACATACATTTGCACATCTTAGGAAAATATATAGAACTCAATGCATTTTGGTCTGAGGGTCCCAAGAAAAAATGAACTAATGAGACTTTGAAGAAACCATGGCCTTAAAAAAAATCCTTTGCCAACTTCATTTTGGCCCACCGAGATTGCGGAGATTGCCCTTAAATAGGCCATAATCTCCCTCACTTGGTTCACCTGTTCAGCCCATCTAAAGCTCTCCTAGACAACCCCTTTTCAGCCCTATAAACATACCCCAAATAGGACCTGTTCTGGCCCCCTGTGCAGCCCCTAAACAAGCCGCACATTCTCCCATTTTGACACATGTTCGGCCTATCCAAAAGACAAGTCCTAAAACAAGTCATCTCCAGCCCTTGTCCGGCCCTGTCAGGTCCCCTACATAGGCCTATTTCAACCCCTTGCTGGCCCCCTGTTCAGCCTACACAAACAGCCCCCCTGTTGGCTCCAATTAGCCCCCAATTAGACCACTAAACATGTCACTGTTGGCCCATCAAAATGCCCTAACACAATACCATTTTCGGCCCATCTAAGTGCCCCCATCAGGTCCCCAACACAGGCACTGTTTCAACCCCTTGCTGGTCCACCTAAGGCACTCCTTCCATTTTTATTTGATTCCCTTGCTGGTCCACCTAAGGCACCCCTTCAAATTTTATTTTTTATTCAAACTTTTTCATCTAATATACCAAGTGAGCTGAATCAAATTTGTATCTTTGACAACCAGTACCAATAGTATGTTTGACAACAAAAAAATTGCACACATCAGCGATCTCGTTGGTTGGGTTTAGGAAGGAGATCTTAATCATTATAATTTTTAACACCACATGATTCCGTATGAATCTATTTTATCCCTTTCTGACATTTAAACTATTTTTACTGACCATAAATTTATAAGAAAAAAAGAGAGAGCTAGACTCATCTCTTACCTACGCTCCCAACTTCTAACATGCCTAGATTATTACAAAATACACTGTAATGACTGACCATAAATTCAAGTGAAAAAAAAGAAAAGAAAGCTAGACTCATCTCTTACCTACTCTTTCAACTTCTAAGATGCCTAGATTATTACAAAATACACATGTTTTCTGCAAAATTCAGTTTATCACATGAATACATGTAATGTATTCACTGTATGAGGACAAAGCTTCATTCAAAGAAAGAAAAAGAACAAACAAACATTATTTTCAACTGCTGGACAAGGACACATCCGGGGAAGCTGGCGGCGGGAATCACAGGGATTCAAATAAAAACTAATGAATAAAAATTTGTTAGGTTAAAATATACCTTGGTAGAGGCTGGCGGCGGTGCAACAAGGTGCCGGCGGTGCCGGCACAAGGAGGCAGAGGCCGCGGTAGCGCAAAGAGGCAGCACGGCGGTGCAAGGAGGCCGCGGCGGTGCAAGGCGCCGGCGGCGCCGGCACAAGGAGGCAGAGGCCGCGGCGGTGCAAGGAGGCAGCGGCGGCGCAAGGTGGCGGCGCCAGCAAGCTGGCGGCGACAGCGTGACAGCGGCGGCAGCAGAGCGGCGGCGACAGCGCGGTGGCGGTAGCAAGGCGGCGGTGGCGGCACGTCGAGAAGCAAGCGGGGGGGGGAGAGGGAAGGGGCCGATGGGGTTTTAAAAAACCTTTAATGTATTGGCGACGGCTACAGCCGTCGCAATTGGTACCTTTAAGTACAACAGCGATGGTTGGAGCCGTCGCAAACAGTAAGCGACCGTTGAACGGTCAAAAAATTTTATTGCGACCGCTTGTAGCCGTCGCTATTAACTAAATTGGCGACGGCTATTACCAGCCGTCGCTATTTACCCGGACCGATGGGTGTTCCGAGTGCATTTTCTGGTTTGGCGACGGGTTGGGCCGTCGCTAATAAGCTAAATTGCGACGGCTTTATGTAGCCGTCGCCTATAACTTTGTAATTGTTGACGAATTTAATGGGGACGGCGTAAGCCGTCGCCATTAAGTCTTATAGAGACGGCTTAGCAAAGTTGTCGCCATTAAACCGTCCCTAATAACATTGTTTCTTGTAGTGGATACACGAACGCAGTTATACACCCAGCAGAAATCAAGTGCTTCTTAAACTTATTTGTCATCAAAATCTTACATTTAACCATTAGAAAATTATCAACGGATGTCACCTAATAACAAGGGGTGCAAACAAATCAATACACTTGACAAATAGTTCGAAGTTCGACTGAATAAAAATTTGACTCAACTCGTTTATTATGTTAAATGAACAAGTTTGAACAAAAAATAAAACTCGATTTATTAAACAAGTCAAGGTTGAACAAACTCTCACTCGGCTCGATAAACTCGCGAGTAACTCGATTAAATATTCTATTATATATTTACTTTTAAAAATTAAATTAAAAGTATTAATAATTATATATTTTCACTTAAATATTTTAAATAATTTAAATTTAAATCGAATTTCATAAATGAGTAAAATCTAAAATTTCAGAAATAATTTTTTATTGATTTTGAGTTTTATAAACGAGTTTGTATAAACTTAAGTTTGAATGTAAATTGAATTTTAGTCTAATTACTATTTGAGTTCAAACACAACTCGACTCGATTAATAAATAAATCAAATTAGTACAAACATCTAACATATTTGTTAAAACTTGAACTCGCGTAAAATAAACGAGTTGAGTTTGAACACTAAGGCTGCGTTTGGGAACTTCAACGAAGTGCTTCTTTTAGAAGCACCTTCTCAATCAAAAGTGCTTTTGTTCGACAGAAGTAAAAAGCAGTTTGGTATCAATTTCTTATCATATAACAGAAGTACTTCTGATTGAGTAAATATTTATTTAAACATAAAATTATCCAAAAAGTTGTGACATTCTAAACAAGCGATGAATGACTACAAAGGACTCTCAAATAATACATTTATATCTTACATGAAATATGCTTTTTTCACAACTAGTCTATTTTTCAAATATTTGAGTTGCCAATGCATCTGTGAATGTGCTCATTATTTGTTGATCTTGTTCACGAGGAATACATCCCGGTGGTGCTTGTAACGTTGAATTTGTCTTAACTTCAAGTTCTTGAAATTCTCTAAACAATTCGTCTCCTAAATCAACTCTTCGTATAAAATTGTGTACCGCCATTGCAGCGACAACAATTTTTGCTTGTTTTTTCAATGAATAAGACGGCAACCCATTGAGAATTCGCCAACGCTTTTTGAGTACACCAAAACATCTTTCAATGATATTTCGTAATGATGAATGAACATAATTGAAAGCTTCTTCTTTATTCCGAGCATTACGACCACGACGATCTTGCAAATGATAACGATGTACACGATATGGTGCTAGATATCCAATTGTATTAGTAAATCCTGCATCAACCAAGTAAAATTTTCCTACATAGAATAGACAAAACAAGTTAGATTTGGATTGCCATAAAAATTATAAGTCTTCATAACATAAAGTTATTTACCTAGTGGTGGCTTTGGGAATCCTGAATTCGCATCACATATACAATCTAATAGAATTTGGGCATCATGACATGTTCCTTCATGCCCCGCTGAAACAAATGTAAATAACATATCAAAGTCGCAAATAGCTAAAACATTCTGTGTACATTTCGACTTCTTTCCACTTATATGTGATATTTGTTGTGCAGTTGGTACATTTGCATCTATATGAGTTCCATCTATTGCTCCAATACAAACTTTAAAGTAGGGCATATATTTCTCATTCTTCGCAATGTACTCTGGTGTTTCAATGAATCGTGGAGGAACAATATTCATTCTTGCATATTTCTGCATAGCGTTCAATACACGATTGAAATGTCAGCTACAAATTTCTCCAGATCTTTGAAAATGCTCGCGCATATCCCGAATTGAATAATTTTTGCCAATAATAATAAGAAATAATGCGATTGCCTCTTCAACAACGACATATCTTGTGTCTGTTAGAAAATTGTGTTTTCTAAACTCATCACAAAAATAAGCAAAAACTGGTGGTTCCATTCTCAACATATCATACGAACGTTCCCAATGCCCTCCTAATAATTCTCGAACCTTATGAAACCCTCTATGTGGAGATGTATGGCATGGCTCTTTACACATGTATAATCCATTATAAACGATAACACTTGTTGCAAGTACCGCAAACTTGTAATATTCGTCATCAGAATCACTTGATTGATTGTTACAATCTGAGTTGATTGAATCAGAAGATGACATAGAATCATAACAATTGTTTCTGCTCATCCTACATAATAAAATGTAGGACATTATTTAACAACTTTAACAACAACTAAATGACGAGTTATATTAAAAAGTTTTACAACAATGAAGACAACCAAAACTACACTATCGAAAGCACAACAAAAAATAATAATCTAAACTTTACAAAAAACTAGCCAGTTAAAACAACATTCTACGTATGTCTATCCTCAAATGCACTCTGTAGCCATGCAAGCCTATACTCAGGATCCATCTCAGCAAATAGTTCTCGATAATCTTTCTTTACAAGTTTTGATAATGCCCATATATGAAGACATCCACCAAGTTCTAATCCGGGTATTTCTTTTAGCATCCTTGTAACGTCGCCAATACTTGGTATGTGACTGCTAGCTTCATCCTTTCTCTGTCCCCTTGATTCCACAGCTGCAATGAGGTTATCAATTTGTGATGCCATTCGTGCTTGACGTGATTTCTTTTTCATGTTCCTAAGTGGAGAAATAGGACCCAATAAACGCCTTCTAGCAGTTCTGTCATTTGCATCAGTCTCCTCATTAGGTTGACTTCCATTATCTTCATCCTGTGGAGAAGTATTTTGAGTTTCTGGTCTACAATCAGGTGACTTTTCAATTTGTGTCTCTACATTTTCATGATAGTTTGCTGAAGGATTGGTAATATTTTCTCCTGTTCCAATTGTTCCTTGAAAGAGTTTATAAAGTAGATCTTCATGTTCTAACCCCTTTCTTTTGAAGATACTAGCTGTAGGATGTCTCTGAAAAATTATACACTATTAATAAAACGAAATACTATGTTGCATGAAAGAGAAATACATAATTATACGTACCAAAAGATAATCATTCCACTATTCTTCACTAGCTGTTACAGTGTTTTTCACCTCATCCCATCCAAGACCAATTGTGTTGTTCTTTAACGCCATCCAAGCTTTGTACTGTTGTTTTAGTTTATCCCAATGATTTTTCACTTGTTTCTTATCGAACACTTGTCCGGACTTCAGATTAAGTTCTTTTATAACATTTGTCCATCCTAACTTAGTTAAGGAATGTCCACTCTTTTCATTTAAATCAACTTGCGTGACACATGCCCTTATGAACGTCTCATTAGTTTGCACATCCCAAGTTACTTTGTCTTCAACGTAGTCTTCTCTTTGTCCATTCTATAATACGATGTAAATAATATATAACACAGGACAACGTTAGTGTAATTATGACGAATAAAGATTTTTTAAAACACTAATAATAAATTGTCTACATTTGACATAAATAAAAAAATAAATGTAATTTCAAATAAGACCTGTAACAATTCTTAAATGACTGCAATAAGATATGATTTCCCCCACCTTATCTTTGTGTGCACTCCCTAATTACACTCCGCCGATAGCACCGCAAGCCCCTCCGTCCCATCCATGAGACTCCAATGCACCTTACGGCGGCACCACCAGCGACCTCCCCTCCCCTTGTCACCTCTCAAGACGATTGCACTCTATCGGCAGCCAGATGAGCAGCCTCGGCTAGCTCTGCGAGCCCCCATCCGCAAGCTCCCTGTCACCCCCTATATCCTGCCTGCGACTCCGCGAGCCTCCCTCCCCACACACCCCGCCGGTGGCTGCCCCGTACACATGCATGGCTCCGCGACCCCCCCTCCCCCATCCGCCCATCCTCTGCGCGCGAGAACCACAGGGCTGATCCCTGCTAGCACCGCGCAAGCCCCCCCCCCCCCCCCCCCGCGCCGTGTGGTGCAAGAAGCCCCCCCTCCCCACAAGCTCCATCCGCACCCTCCGCAACCCCCCCTCCCCCATCCGCCCATCATCTGCGCGCAAGAAGAACTACTGGAACACCATGCTGTGAAAGAAAGTGCCGGACCAGCCGCTCAGAAGCCAACAGCCGAAGCGCGTGGCTCTCCGCCGGAAGTGCGCGAAGCAGCCGTCGCCGTCGCCAGCCAAGCCACCACAAAACCGCAGGTCCGAAGGAAACGGCCAGCCTTTCGTCTCGGCGGCGGCGAAACCCGCCGCGGCAGGCGGGGAGACGAGTGATGGTGTTGCGGCAAAAGATGTATCACCCTCCCGAGGGATCTGTCGACCGTCGCACCTTCCATACTCCGGCGAGGTCTTCGTCGCCGACAAGGCAGCCGAAGAGAGATCCGGTCACAACGCCGGCAGCGCACCAGCAAGCCGAACCGATATACCAAACGGCGCCGGAGGGGAGCTGTCGCCACCGATCAACATTAATCCCGATGTGCTGCTCTACGAAGCTGCTCTCGGCGACCTGTCGGACGCCGACTTCTCCCGGCCTCTCTACTCTCCGTTGGATTTCCACCTGGTTGCCTCCTTCCTCAACAAGGAGGAGTGGCTCTGAACTACTGCCGGGTAGCCGATAGATGATCCCTCCACCTGCGACATTGGACGCGCCCCCCCTCCCCCGGCCATTGCGCGCAAGCCTCCCCTCCCCCGACCCCCTTTCCCTCGGCGCTCCCTGCTAGAGCCTTCTGCGCACAACCCCCCTACCCCCAAGCTCCCTCCGTACCCTCCGCGAGAACCACCCAGCGGATCATCTGCGCCGTCTTGGTGCACGAAGGCCCCCCCTCCCCTCCCCCGAGCTCCCTGCTAGCGCCGTCTGCGCGCAAGCCTCCCCCTCCCCCCCCCCCCCGAGATCCCTCCGCACGCAACCCCCGTCCCCTGGCCCCCTTCCCCTCGGAGTTCCCTCTCGCGCCGTCATGGTGCGAGAAGCCCCCCAAGCTCCCTCCGCACCGTCCGTGCGCAACCCCCCTCCCCCGGCCCCCTTAACCTCGGAGCTCCCTCCCCCCTCCCCCGAGCTCCCTCCGCACGGTCTGCGCGCGAGGAACACCCCCTCCCCCGCCCTCCGCGCCGTCTTCCTGCGAGGAGCAAGCTCCATCCGTGACGTCTGCGCGCGAGAACCCCCTTCCCCCAAGATCCCTTCATCCCCCCCCAACGTCCGCGGTGACATCAAAAAGGAGAAGGAGGACGACGAGACAAACCTACTGAAGATTGAAGTCGGAGGCGGAGGGTGATGGGACGAGGACGATGGGATCAGCTGCGTGTTGACGGCAAGTTTCTGCACCGGCGCGAGAGGGAAGAAACGGGAGGGAAGAAACGCTCGCGGCGAGGACGAGAGTCAGGAGCACTTTACGGTTAGCGGAAGGAGAAAATATCTCCTTCCGACTTCCACCTTCTACGCGGAGGAGAAGCAGGCGCGAAAATATAGCCAAACGGGTGCTTAAAAATAGGAAGCACTCCGGAAAGAAGTGAAAACGAAAAAAAAGTGCTCCTGAGTGGTTGCCAAACGCACCCTAAATTACTCGCCTCGGCTGATTTGCACCCTTACTAACAACAGAAAAAGTTATTAACACATATCTTCTCCATCGCCTAATTGATCAGCTATTCCACGAAGAGACTCGACCGTTCACCCTGCTCCACCCGCAAGAACCAAAGCATTCATGCTCATCCGCCACAGCCAGCGTTGGGCATGGCTCCCGTTGTCCGTGTCGATCGGTTGAAAACCCCTCCTCTTCTAACCGCGGTACTTTGGAGAGAGCGAGCTGGACGGTGAGAGGTACGATGTGCATGGTGGATTTGACATGCCTTCGAATGCAACAAGTTTTAATCCAATTTGATGAATATGGTAATTTTGCTTACATAATGTAGCATATATTAGTTACTCTTGTTCATCGATAAGAATTTGAGGATTTTTTAAATAATATGCGTTAACGTTCTTGTTATAAAAAAACACAACATTGTTTTTCAAAACTATCACAGCTTTTTAGAAATCGAAATTTTCGAGTCTGACTTTCGATACCCAGATCAAAGTTGAATTTGAGTATTTTGACTTTTCATAAAGATGAAGTCGGGAGCTCAATGGGTACGACGACTTAGTAGACACCCCCATCATCTGCCAAATCGTATAGCTCAATGGTCTTAGATGTTAATTAAATAAATATCCAAACCTACAATCATTATATATAAATGTAGACTAGTCAATACATTAAATATTTGACTTAATTCACGTGTTTTAAACAGCCAACTAGCACCTATAGACACACCAATCAACACCTCTAAACACCCTAAAATGACCTGAAAGGATGGTGTAAATATATGCATGATCACCAACTACATGCTCCCTATGATGGTACTACTACAAATAAGACATATCATTCATATGCCATAATGACAATATAACACATCACTGGATCACCTTTACAATACCATACAATAAATGCACATATCCTCTAATAAATATATCTATCCACTAAATATCTATCCTCTAATGGAATACCACATTCACAAATGGACCTATCCTCTAATAGATACATCTATCCTCTACATAGTTTCTTATTAGCAAGGAATACGTCGTCTTGCCACCTCAACTAGCTAACACTAGATCTATCATGTATAGTAATACCATATAGCTAAACAAAATCTCATAGTGCACCTAAGTAGTAGTGGCACATAGAATGCCCGTGGGATCTGAGATCGAAGGATGAACCAGACGATTCTAACCCCCCACTGCCCTCGGGTCACCACTAACTAGTCCGGTGTAGCTTAGTCTTCCATTACAATTTTCAATGCATCATGCATCCATATCAATCATGCCATGCCATGACCACACTTATACAATATTAAACAACATAAACTATACCATGCCATGACAACATACCATCAATGCAGAATGCAATGATTAACCACATCTAAATGACCTGTTCAAGATGCTAGAACCATAAAATGACAAGATTGGATGAGAGCTAACATGATACCACATCGCCTATTCAACCCAACATGATGTGACCATAAGAAATTAGATCATATCACCTGATTTTATGACATAAACATGGCTGAAAAATAAGTTAAATAAGCTAGCTAATCAATGTCTAGTTTAGTTAGCCTAACACCCTATCTATACAAATGATATTAACTCGAAAGAATAACCACAAACTAACTAGATCTAGGTTATCAAAAGGGACTATAATCAGCCAAGAACATGATGATTAACATGCTATAGACAACATGAAATAACCCTAATACGACCTCCATTATATGCGAAGAAACAACACCGCTAACCACGCTAGTTAACTACAACATACAATGCTAACCAGGCTAATTAAATCAATAATAATCACTGCAAGTCATGGATGATTTGAAATGTGAATTTTAATAATAGTAGACACGTCAAGAGTGCTTACCAGAACGGCACTGAAAAAGTTAAGGATCGACGATCGAAAGCAATATCGGACGTTGGCGACATGGTGTATAATTCAAATCACCCAAATAAGAGATCTCCGGCCACCAAAATTGTTGGAAATAAATAATTTTAAAAGGGGGGGATAAACCATCGGATAAGGGGAGAGAGAGAAAAAATAAAAGGGGAAAATAATCTAGATAATAGGGGAAAAGAAAAGATAGATAGGAGAGAGAGAGAGGACTTATGGCGAATAGGGGGGTTGGGATGCACCGGCGGCCCAAGGTAGAGCGGCGCACGGCGGATGGTGGCCGGCACACAATGTTGGCGCAGCTTCACACCGGCGCGGAGGTGGAGCGGAGACCGACAGGCGGTGGCGTCGCTCCTCTCTCATTTAGGTCCGCGTGCCCTCTCCAGCTCTCAATCCAATACGGGCCCATTGGCCCATTTGAGACTTCTATTTCCACTAGTTCTGCTTGCCCACACAGATACCTCAACTTTCAGCTGGAATGCCCATTTCAACTCACCCATGATGGGCTCACATGCCCGTCCACATCCAGAATCGGGTCCACGTACCCGTTTACATTCGTCATCAATTTTGGGCCCATGTGTCCATTTTCTGTCAGCATTGGGCCCATGAGCCCCTTTTTTCCTTTTATTCTTAGGTTCCTCTTTTTATTAACCCCATCAATGTCTTGTCCATCTTGAGTCATTCTGACTCATTCTACCTTTTTACTCAAAAATCTCAAAAAAAACATCTTCTCTGGAACTCGCATTTTCATTGAGAAAACGTCTCTACTCATCCTAGAAGGTGCTCCCAATCAGGGACCCCTCCTCTCTAAACCATTGATCGATTTACTCGATCCCCCCTCTATCGACTCTGAAAATTCGATGGGTGCCTCTCTTTTTCAGGGAAGTCCATGAACCCAGATCGTTACCTCAAGAGGGGATGAGAAAGAAAGAAGAAAACATGGAAAGCAACTCTCACCTCGGTCCCACACTCAAATTGATCCCCGAACTTTCATCCCTTGGCGTCGCTCGATCACCAAAGAGACGGTTTGGGTCATGTGGGAGGAGGATGAGAAGTAGAAAATTAAGACATGTGGTCACCAGGAACCGCGGGTTCCGATTTATGAAATTATATATGACCGTGTGTACCTTAGCGTGAAGAGTGTGGGTCAAAGCTTCTTCTTCTTTGGCCGGCCGATGAAGAAGAGTCCTCAACACGTGGGTGCTTGATTTTCTGTGCAACTAGACAAACAAACAAGTGAAAAAGACAATTAGAACTAAACAAAGTGGAGTATATGTAAGGAAAATAACATGAAACTCACAATTGACTAGAAACTGACCGGATTCGGGTTATCTCTAACCCCTCTTTTCCTATTTTTTGGATTAACAGACTAAAAATAATGAAAAAAATGTAAAAAATGATAGGAAGATGGAGAATCACGAAACAAAGATATAGAAGGAAGAACAAAAATATTCTGAAAAGAATAGAGAGAGATATGGCCAAATCTAGGTTGTCGAAAAAGCCGAGTAGCAGTCCAAGATCTGCCAGGCGCGACTTTGCTTCTGCACTTGTCACGACCAGCACGGACCTCAGAATCACGTGCCGTCAATTGAAAACTGAAGAAGACTTGAGGAGGAAGAACTTTAATGAAGAGATCTTTGGCAGAAGACATCCACATGCTACTGTAAAGGCCGAAGAAGTGAGACCTGACAGATCACCTGCAAACCAGCCTTCCTCTCTCTTGAACCGACTTCTCTCTCTTTAAAAACTCGAAATTCTCTCTCTAAAAATAAAAAAATTGATGTATGAGGGAGCTTGGACGTCTTGAGATGCCTGGGGGGTCGTGTACATCCTTTGAAACAACCAGAATCGGAGTTTATTTATAGGAGAACAGACAGTCTTATCAGGGCTACAAAATAGGGTGCCTTGCGCCCTACCCCAGGGCGCATGCGCCCCACTGAGGGGCGCATGTGCCTCCCAGTGAGGGCACGTCCAATCTTTTCAAAATTTTCTATCTTATCTAGTCCGATCCGTTCAAGGGTAGAGTCCCGGTGAAAAACTGGTTCCCTCGTGCCTCAGGGGTAGGGCGCATGTGCCCTCAAGTCAGGGCACAAGGTCACGTGCCTCAGGGGTAGGGCGCATGGTCACGTGCCCTGGGTACTGGGCACATGTGACCAGGGACCTGAGCGCATGAGACTGTTTTGCGCGTCTTTCTTCCGGAAGCAATTGCGAACACTCCCGAACTCAGAATTCGACGCCTTTTGTTACGTTGGAAAGATAACAGGCCGAAGAAGCTCTCTATAGCATTGGATAAGCCATAAAACCCTCCAAAACTTCAGAATTTTGTGTGAAAGTTAGGATAGTGAACAGAAGATCCGATACTGGTCAAAATGACTCCAACGGCAAATCGGAAAGGCACGGTATGCAACAAAACTTGTCCGGGGTGTGAATCTGACTATAACCTTCAATGCATGATCATTAGGCATTGGTCATTCAGGCAATTTCCGTGTTTACACGATTTACATGTGGCTCTTGCTCGAAAATTATGGCTTTTTGCAGAAAACTTCGGAAAACATCCAATTTCGTTCGGTGAAGTTCCAAATGAACTTTGAAAGGACCCGACATCATTCTAAGGTCAATCAAACATGTTACCCTATAAAACATGAGTTTTATGCTCTGAATTAGGTGAATTTGGCGTGTCTACAGCTTGTCTCGCCTTGATGTCGACTTTGTAAGGGAATGGCATGTAATGAAGCGGAGTGATTTGGAGTGAACTATAATGGAATATAAGTAAGCATAGATGAATGCAGCGGAATGGAAGGGTGATGGACTGAAAAGGTGGCATCAAGGTGTAGATATAGACACGCTTATCTACCTGATACAGTAAAATGAATCTCACTAAGTATTCTAGATCACTTTCATGTTCCATCAAAACCTCACATAACTGATTGGTAAAAGACATGCCATTGGCACGAGAGATGAAACATAAAAGATAAAGGATGTAGCCAACCCTCAGTGCAGTGAGGAGTTCTCGAATTCATAGGTTCATCATCAGCCAGCAACCCGAACTTTGCGGTGTTCTTGTACTGTGATGGGCTAAAGTTTTAAAAGAGAAATTGATTTTAAAATGAAAAGAATACCAATCCATCATATTTAGAATCCCAAGTTAATTTAAGTTTCACCAAAATACTTAGTTTAATTCTGAGTGGAATAATCTCAAATTCTAAAACGGTTCATTTAAGCAAAACAAAATTGCTCGGGTATCGTGAAAACCATGAATCATGCTCTGGCAGAAAATCGAGTATTCGAAAAACGACAAAACAGACTTAAGCCATAGTGGGATTGAAATGGTGCGACTAACATAGAATGATGGGAAAGAAGAAACAATGTCATGACAATTTCCATGGTGGGATAAAATATAAGACACGGTGGGATAAAAGAAAAGAAAGAATAAAGGGAAAATTAATAATAGGTCCATTTTAACAAATGACTATAACACTATATCCGTTCATCGAATACCTTTAACACTTGATCCGTTAACTGTGAATTTCTTAACACCCACTCCATTCCGTCGTAACGGAGTTATGTCCCGCTACACATTTTCATTTATTCCCTCAATGCCCATCTCACCCTAACCCCCTCACGACGATCCACTGAGAGAGACGGCGGCCCTAATCTGCTCTCGGCTCCTCGAGGCATGATAGGCAACTGACAGAGAGGCGGCGGCCCCGCTCAACTGCTCGAGGCAACTAGCAGGTATGTTGCTCGACTCCTTCTACCAGCAAAGTTCGACGCGGCTGCTAGGCTCCTCGCAGGGATCAGCAGAGAGCAGGATCAGTAGAGATCGATGTTGCGGCCCTTTCCTCTTCCCTCTCCCTCTCCCCAGGGCAAGGGGCTCCACTAGCTGCCCTTCCTCCTCCCTCTCCCCTATCGACACACCGCCGACACAAGTCCTCGCGTGGTGCCATCGCGGCCCATGCAGATCGGTGGCCAGCCCGAACTGCGGAAGAGTCCTGAAGAATTGAGACGAGAGGCAAAGTGGTTGAGGACATTGGATTTGGAGCCCTGGGACGAGGCATGTAGTGCAAAGAGCTGAAACGAGGAAAGAGGGTTTCATTGACTTGCCGTTGATGAAAACAGAGAAAAAAGAGAACTTTTTAGGTGGCGGTGTGCACCAGACATGTCATTGAGGAGGAAAGGGATAGGATGAAGATTACATTTTGATCTTGTCTCCATCTCTACAGAAACCACTCAATTTAAGGGAAGCAGAGTGAAATGTATGCCTTGCGGATTCAAAATGCAAGGCTTTTACAGGCAAACAATTTGTTGCAATCAATATTACTTTGTTGACAACAAGTTCTGGGATGTATGAAATCAGCAGACTTGTCTTCTTCGTAGGCATCGCTTCCAAAGAGAAATATATAACTCATTAATTTTTATTTTCATGGTCTCACTTTGATTGATTTTAAACTTTGAAGTTAGTAATCCTCCTTGTTTAAATATTCAACAACGGTATATGTGAAGGGTAGTTTGGTAAATTTATGAAAAATCTAACACCCTCGTAACGTTAAAGGTAAAAAGTGGAGTGGGAGTTTTAAAATTTAAAAAATAGGATCTAAGGTTAAAACGATATTCAAAATGAACCTAACGTGAAAGTGGGTCATGTCAACCGGACCTAGTGTTCATTTTCTCAAGAATAAAACATGATGGGATAAAATTGGTAATGATGAAGAATGAAAAAGAGATGGATGTGAAAGCATAGAAAATTATGTAGAAAATAGTTGAAGATATAGATTGTCTATTGGAGGTCAAGACACCCGATTAGGAACTATCGTCCCTCCAATGTTCAATTTTGGCTTATCCGTGAGTGTGAAGAAATGACCAAGCCGTCGTAGATTTTGTTGAAGGGGACCCCGGGCCCAGTCATTTTCACTCTTAAGGTCTTCATTAATGCATATAATACGTTTCAAATGGACCTAACATAACTAAATGACAAATGGTAAGAGTGATGTGAAATGCAAAATGGAGTGATAGTGATGATGTAAGATTTGATGAGAATGTGGATTTGAATGAAGTCTTCAGGCATAGTCTATCAACTTGCATCGTCCGCCTGATTCATCAGCACCTCTAGTCCATCCTTGTCTTGCCTTTTGACGGAATATAGCACCATGATAATGTTCAGTTGGGTGGCGCTTCCTCTCTTTTTGCCACAAGGTTGGCATGACGTTCCTTGGGGAACACTGATCTCACCAATTCACCTGTTGGACTTCAAAGGTTGCCTAATAGCCATTCTCTTTTTTGCCTCTTCAGCTCCTGAAAACACTTAACAAAGATGATTAAATTTTCATCATGACTCATCCCTTTGCCTGTATATCGTTTGCCTTGATTTTGAGTCAAAGGGAGGAGCCTTCTTAACAAGGTGGAATAAAACAAATGACTTAAATGAAATAGAGGTAAGGGTTGAGAGAACTTACCTGCCGTGGTGTGAATCCTCTCCTCTCCTGTATTGAAATGCCTGAAACACTTGATAGAAAGGGGATTAGATCATCACCACAACTCGTCCATTTGCTTATTATGGTCAACTTTGACTTAAGTCAAAGGGAGGAGCCTTCTTAACAAGGTAATTAAAGCAAAAATGGATATGCAATGCAGGAATGGAAATATGCATAACAGAAAAATAAGCATGGATGCAACTAAGGCAATGATCATGACTGAGCTAATGATGCATTTTTTTGGGAGTTTTCATAGAAATATTTATTTTTTTGGATTTTAGAAATAGTCATTTTTTATATTTTTTAAAATATGCATTTTTTTAAAAATTTTAAAATATGCATTTTTTGGATTTTTGAAATATGTATTTTTTTGGATTTTTGAAATATTCATTTTTTTGTGAGGAAAAATGCTTGTATTTGAGACAATTCATCAGTCTTTGGGGTTTGTCAAGACTCAAGTGGTGGATGCCACGTGTAAAAATAAAGTTCCCTACCTAGAATCCTTCTAACCTTCTTCCTTTGATCGGCTTGGACTCCACCTGGATTTGGTCGGTTTACCCTACCTAAGGGGTTTAAGGAGGAAGAGTATAGAGGAAGTCCTTGATAGGGTTTGGAGATGTTAAGAGGGATTTCTCTACTCTCACTCAAATTGCCCGTTGGGGTTTGGCCTCTTTGGGTTTTTCCATTTTTTTTGCTCTTTTCTATGTGGCACATATCTGGACAGGTTTTTGACCCGTGGGGATATTGCCCATCTTTTAGTGCCTTTTGCCTTGACTATCATTCTGGGTACTCATTCAGACAGGTTGATCATTTTTCTTTTTCTAACATGAGGGGTTCATTGGCCATCTTTTGGCACCCTTTTGCACCCTCCGAGATAGCCTCCTATTAGGGTGGCGAGTGTTTTCGATACTACCCCTCTTTAATCTTCTCTCCCTATCTTGGACCGAGTAAAAGAGAATAAGGTAAGGGTATTCCTTCCATTTCTAGATTTCTACCTTGCCTTTCGCAAGTGTCAGGTTGTCTGGATTCTAGGATCGGGAGGTGTTGTGTGTGTAGGATGGTACCTACCCTTGATTTCTCACGAACAACCTAGGATCGATGACTTGAGATTATACCAGTGGTTTCTCCATTTTTATGGAAAGTACTTTTTGAGGTAAACTCCATTCCAAGGATGATTCAATTTTTCTCTATCTGCATTAGTCAATTCATATGCATTGCCTGGATACTTTTCAGTGATTACAAAAGGCCCTTCCTAGTTAGGTTGCAATTTGGAGTGGGGACCCCCCCGGCTTAACGAATATGCGTTTGACTACCATCTCACCGATCTCGAATTTTCTCTCAACCACCATCTTTTGATAAAACCTTTTAAGTCTATTCTGATAAGTTTGAGCATGCTCGGCGGCGGATAGCCTTCTTTCATCCAAGAGTTCAAGCTGTGCAAGGAGAGATTCTTGTCTCTCATCAACAGGAATATCCTTGTTGAGCTGAACTTGAAGAGATGGAAGTAAGGAACCACTGCTTCCATCCCATATGCCAAAGCATATGGGGTTTGTCCAGTGGGAGTCCTTATAGAAGTACGATAAGCCCATAGAGCATCTACAAGCTTATCAGGCTAGTCAGCAAACTTGCTAGACTTATAAGATTTCTTGATAATTTTGATTAAGGTTTTGTTGGTGGCTTCTGCTTGACTATTACCTTGAGGATAGTATGGTGATGAATGATGCAATGAAATGTGATACCCATTTCAAAGATCACACAGATCTTGAGAAAGAATTGTGGCCCATTATCGTTGACGATATCGCTGGGGATCCCGAACCTTTCCAGGATGTTGCACTTGATGAAGGAGCAGATTGTCGACGCTTTAATCTCCACGAATGCTTCCGCTTCAGCCCACTTTGTGAAGTACTCCATTGCCGTCAGAATGAATGATTTTGAGCTTATTTCGGAGTTGAGGTCACTCAAGGGGCCAATGATATCAAAAGCCCACATGGTGAAAGGCCATGGGGCATGAATTGGATGAAGGGAACATGAGGGAGAGTGAATCTTGTCGGCATGGAGTTGACATGAATGACAGTGCCGGACAAAGATGGAACAGTCTTCTTCTAGAGTTGGCCAATAATACCCTTGTCGGATGATTTTCTTAGCAAGGGCTTGGGCATTCACATGACCACCACAAACTCCAGAATGTGCTTCCTTCAGCACCAACTCAGCTTCTTCTTCATCAAGACACCTAAGTAAGATTCCACTTAGGCTTCTCTTATAGAGCACTCCTAGGATTGTATACCTCTTGGATACTCTTCTAATTGCCTTCTATCCTTGGTGGTTGATCCAGGCAGGTATGACTGATCTTGGCAATACCTCGCAATCTCGTCATACCAAGGTCTCTCACCTTCTTCTAATTATTCCAACTCAATTAAGAAGATTTCTTCTTTATGTTCCAAGTATTCCTTTCTGTTGAACCTCTCCTTAACCTTCAAAAAACATCCATCCTCAATTGCTGGAATTGTCCTCTTACAGATCTGGATAGTTCGCACTTGCCTGCCTAGTGGGACAGATAGAGATGAAGCTAATGAAGCTAAGGCATCGACGAGGATATTCTGAGAACGGGGGATATGGACAAATGTGAGTTTGAAGATTAGCTTGAGGTAGTAGGTGGTGAGCTCCTGGTAGGGTTTGAGGTTTGGATGAGAAGTTTGGTACTGGATAGGACCTGGCGTAGGATCAATTGACTATCACCTATCACCCTCAGTTCGGTGGCACCATGGAAATGAGCAGCCTCCAGCCCGGCCAGCAAGGCTTCATACTCAGCTATGTTGTTGGTTGCTGGAAAGTTAAGCTGAAAAGCCTGTGGAATGGTGACACCTTCAGGTGACAGAAGGACAATACCTATTCCTCTACCATGAGAGTTCATAGCCCCGTCAAAATATAATGTCCAAATATTGGAAGATCGGACTGACATTAGTTCGTCATCCGGGAACTCCGACTGGACTGGGTCAAAGACCAGTATGGGATGATGGGCAAGGTGTTCAGCAATAGCATAGCCCTTGATTGCCTTCTGTGGGACATAAGTGATATCAAATTGGGATAAGAAACTTTGCCATCACCCTAACCGATCAGTCAAGACTGTCTTCTCTAACAGAAACTTAATGAGATTGATACGAGCAATGAGCTTGACTTGGTGAGCAAGAAAATAATGTTTGAGTTTCTGAACCACCCAAACAAGAGCAGCACAGGTCTTTTCTACCACAGTGTACTTCAGCTCATAAGCATCAAACAACTTAGACAAGTAATAAGTAGCTCGTTCTTTCCCTTCTTCATCAACTTGTGCAAGGACTGCCCCAAGAGAGTTCTCAAGAATCGAAATGTAGAGGACCAAGGGCTTGTCGGAAATTGATGGTCTAAGTACAGGGGGACTTGCCAGGTATGTTTTCAACCCATCAAACGCCTCTTGGCACTTCAAATCCCATTTAAAATCGGCCCCCGCCTTGGTTAACTCATAGAAAGGTTTACACCTTTGGGAATGTTGTAAGATAAACCGGTGGACAAAGTGTAGCCTCCCAATCAATCCTCGAAGCTCTTTTATATTCTTCGGGGGAGGCATACCAATGATTGCCTTGGCCTTGTTTGAGTCGATCTCTATGCCCCTTTTACTTACTATAAACCCTATTAGTTTTCCTGATGAAACTCCAAATGTTCACTTCTTAGGGTTCATTTTCAGCTTATATTCTCTATCTCGTTGCAAAACTTTCCTTAGCACTTCAGAATGAACTTCCCGACTCTTGGACTTGATAACCAAATCATCCACATACACCTCTACAAAGGTGTGCATCATGTCGTGAAAGATACCATCATAGCCCTCTGATGTGTAGCACCAGCATTCTTTAATCCAAAGAGCATGATAACATAGCAATATGTTCCCCAAGGTGTAGTGAATGAGGTCTTCTCTTGGTCCTCCTTAGCTAGCCGGATCTGATTGTATCCAGAATAGCCATCCATGAATGAAAGCATTTCAAATCCAGTTGTGTTATCCTCCAAAACATCGATATGGGGTAAAGAGAAATCATCCTTAGGACACGCTCGATTCAAGTCCCTAAAATCTATACAAATCCGGACCCATCCACCCTTCTTCATAACAAGGACTATGTTAGCCACCCATTGCGGATATAGGACGACTTTAATAAATTTTGCTTGGTGTAGTTTGTCGACCTCTTTTTTCATTTTGAGTGCAATATCATGGTGGAATCTCCTGAGCTTTTGTTTAACCGGGGTAGTTCCAGGTTTCAAGGTAATATATGTTCAACCAATGAATTATCTAATCCCAGCATATCTTCATATGTCCATACGAACGTGTCCTTATATTCTTCTGAAACTTTGATCAAACGTTGTTCTTCTGAGGGAGTGAGGTTTGCACTGATAAGGATAGTCTTAGGATCGTCTAAGGTTCCTAAATTCAATTCCTTGGTGGGTTCATTCCCTGTGGCTGATGGTTCCTCAAATCTTCTAAGTCTAGATACATATGCAAAAGCCAAATCCTCGATTTCATCCTCAGATTCAGGATCCTTCTCCGATACCACCTCATATACTCCCAAAGTATGATCTATGTTATGCTCATCCTCATATCGGATTTCCTGATTTTTTGTTGTAGATACCTATTTGGAAATCGTTTACCCCTGACTTTCCTATTTCCTAACCTAACCTGACCTACTGAAGACAAAGCTAAAAAGGTGGTATTTACAGTGGAGGGAGGATCGAGTAAATCGATCAACGATTCAGAAGAGAGGGACTCCTGATTTGGAGCACCCTCTAGGATGAGTAGAGATGTCTCCTCGATGGAAATGTGAGTTTCAGAGATGACATTTTTTTTTTGGGATTTTCAAGTAAAAAGATAGAATGAGTCAGCATGACTCGGGATTTGCTAGAAACTGACAAAATTAATAGAGAAAAAAATTTAAGAATAAAAGGGAAAAAGGGGCTTGTGGGCTCGATGGTAACAGAAAATGGGCACATGGGCCCAAAACTGATGAAAAAAGCAAACGGGTACGTGGACCCGATTTTAGAATTGGATGGGCATGTGAGCCCATGTTGGAAAGAACCCTCAGTTCTGAAGTTGATGAGGGAAGTAGATGGGCAAGCAGGCCCAGCGAGAATAGAAGGTTTAAAAGGGCACATGGGCCCAAAGTGGGTTGTTAGTTTGGTGGGAGAGAGTGGGCTTGGAAGCCCATCCAATAGATCTAAGAACAACGGCACGAGGTTTAAACATGGGATTGTTGTATTTGGGCCTCACGGAATGGTTCTGACTTGGGTGGCATGCTTAACTAGATGATCCATGATTGGTCTGCCCTTGAGTGGTTCCTGGTGCTCTTCCCCACTTGAGAACAGACGAGTCAAAGATAAACATATATCTTCCAAGTCTTCTTCTTTATTTGGAGCCTTCCTTCTTTTGATAGCCATCATGGAACTCTTGCCATCTTCAGCCATCATCATGGTCTCCCCTTTGATAAAGAAGGTGTGGAGTCCCATGGCATATCCTGGATGGAAGATCCTCCTTGGGATGGAATCCTCTTCATATCCCAACCCCTGCCTGTGTGGCCTTTTCACAGTTTGAATCGGCTGAGTGATCCCTTGAAGATCCTTGCCTAAACCTTTTCCAGGCTGATAGCCCAGTTTCATCATCATCCGTCATCCCACTGTGTCAGGTAGAGAGACGGTCATGCATATGACTTCTGGCAAATCTCCCACTGAGATCTGGGGCTGTATTGACAGTCCTAAGGGCAAAGAAGCATCATTCAGCTCGTCCCTTACAGGCATGCTAGTCACCTTGACCACTTGTCCTTTAAAGGGAAACTTTATGCACTGGTGGTTTGTTGAAGCCACAGCTCCTATTGCCTCCAAGTATAGCCTCCCAAGTATAGCCCGAAAAGTTGGATCCAATTCTAGAACATGAAAATCTGTTGTGGCCGTACATGGTCCAAGTTTAAGTTTCCTCTAGAGTGACCACCCCACGTGCAGACTTCTTGGAGTTGTCGTAAGCCATCACCATGGCACAAGATGGCTTGATTTCTTGTTCAGAAATGCCACACAACTGCAAAGTTTCTGGCGGCATAACATTGATAGAAGCTCCAGTGTCAACCAAACATGATTTCACTTCGACATTGCAGATGATAACAGCCACATGCAAAGCATATCTCCTGACCTCTGGATCTGCTAACTCCTCCTGAGAGAAAGTGAGTGTTGGGTGCTCACTTCTAGGGGCTAACACTGTAGTGATCTTCTCAGGTGGGAGATCTTCACTCACCATGACTCTTTGCAAATATTGCTGTAGAATCTCCTAGTGCACCTTTGATCTTTTGATCAACTCAAGTATGGAAATACGGGCCGGTGTCTTATCTAAATATTTCAATAAATCATACGCCATGCCCGGCAATGGTTCTTCCACTTGTTCCTCCTCCACTGGATCCTGTGGTTAAGTACCGGCTTGGGGAAAGAGCCGCTGGAACATCCTCCCACTCCAAAGCATCGGGGCTATTTGGTGGTCGGGTAGAGGTGATGGGTTAACTGGGGTGGACTGTGGTGGAACAGGTGGTGTAGGTGCAGGTATGGTAGGCAATGGGATTAGTGGTTCTGGGATGATTGGGTTAGTGGGTAGAGGGGTAGGATTTGGAGGTGGTAGTGATGGTGATACTGGTGGCCTAATAAGAAGAGGCCGGGGTGCAAGAGTGGTTGATGGGTTTAATGAAGGTGTTGGTAATGTGGTAGGTTGTGGGGTCGGTGGTATGATAGATTGGGGTTTTGGAGTGACAGAGCTCATAGGCTGGGGGTTCAGGTTTGGTGGTGATTGTGGTGGTCGGATGAGCAAGGGCCAGTGTGTAGAAATGGTTGAAGGAGGTGTAGTCAAGGCGGGGGCTAGCCTAATGATGGGTCGGCGAGAAGAAGTGGCGGCCAGTGGTTGGGTTATTGAGCTTGGTTGTGGTTGTGGAGTAGCAGGTGCACGGTGTAGGCACCCGGATGAGCCGGTGGTTCGAGTCAAAAGTGTGTGGATTGGAGGTGTGTGTGTGTGTGTGTGTGGTCGCCAGGAGCCGAAGACTCCAAAGTGGGATTAAGTATAAAGCAAATAAATTGAAAGAGTAAGTTTGACCATCGTACCTTTGGGAGTGGAAAAGGGGGGAGATTGTTAGGTTCTAACTTCTCCTCTCTCGGCCGGCCGAAAGAGGAGAGCTTGAGTGAACTCTTTCACTTTCGATCGGGCTGAAGCTTCACCTCAATCGGTTTACCTAAGAATGTCCTGCATAGAAACACAAAAAATACAAGTGAAGATCATTAACTCTGGCACGAGTATAGCATCATGTTTGATATAGACTCTGAATCATGCAAAAGGGGATGAACTAACCGGATCGGGACGGAATCCCAACCTCTATTTTTGGTAGATTTTTAAATATATATGAGGTGTAAAATGATCTAATGCATGCCAAATGAAATGATGATAAGTTCTAAGATGAAAACGAAAGACAAAAACTCGATTAGATGGGCGATCGGACTCCGAAAATTGCAAAACAAGCTTCTGCCCCTGCTGGTGCCCTATATATAGGGCGCTAGCTGCAGGTGCCCCCCTTATAGGGCGCGTTGACCAAGGTCAAAGCGCCCTGTATATGGGGCACTAAGTTTGGCTCGGGCAGATTTTCTTTCCCTCTTCGCGATGCTACTCCGGAGTGCTGGACGATTTCTGAGACAAAGTAAGGGCTTCTCCTTGTAGCCAATATGCAAATGAAGCTAGTGGTGGGTGGTTTGGATGCTGGATGAAAAAGGAAAGACAGATAAAGGCTCTCAAAGTTGGAAAAAAAAACCATGTTTCTGGATGACAGAAACAACAGGTTTTTGGGGTTTTTGGTGGATGATCTTGGATCGGTTTGAAAGGTTATGGGGGTGTAAATGGCCTAGAAACGTGGTCTTGGATGGACTCTAGGATGGTACCGAGTTGGAACCTCCTCCCAGCTCCAAATGGGGGTCTATTTATAGCCCAAAAGAGGGTACTTTGGCCATTTCTGAAAAGTAGTTCCACGCAGCAAAGCGCCCTATATATAGGGCACCAGCATCATGAGGCATGTCAAATCGATAAGACGATTCACTGCGAGGGGTCAAATCGGCCGGTCAAGTCAATTTGACTCGGTGCCAAGCGCCCTATATATAGGGCGCCTGGTGCCCTGTTTATAGGGCGCCTGGTGCCCTATAAATAGGGTGCCAAGTGCCCTATATACAGGGTGCCAGGTGTCCCATATGCAGGGTGTTTGGTCCGGTTGATCATTCTATCGATCTTCTTCAAAATGTGCCGAAAAACCTGATTCTTCCGGAAAACACGGTTCCCTTCAAATATTCTTCATGAAAACAAGAATTTAGGCTCTCCAACTAGGCCAAAATTGCGTGTCTACACACGGATTATCTATCTAGTAGGGTTCCTAGCAGAAGGCCTAGCTGGGTTGACAGACATGGTTGTGTTGTGGCTTTCTAGTTGCCAACCTTGAGCACGGTTGGCATCTCCTTGGACAATGGAGTGTACTAGACCAATTTTTGGGTTTGGATGTGCTGGTGTTGGTGCTGGAGCGGGAGCATGTAATGGGAGTGGATTATGAACAATCTCCAAGCCAGGTTGTTGTTGAGGTTGAGCCGATGGACGCTGTCGCTGCTGCTGCCTAGCCTTCATTGCCTGTATGCATTCCCCCATTTGGACCCAATCAATGTTGCCTTGGTCATTCAGATCGTGGATGTAATTCTTGAAATGAAAACACACTTCTACGGTGTGACCAGGACACCGGTGGTAAGCACAGTATCAGGACATATCTGTGTTTGCTGGCCAAACCTCTCTTTCCTTGGGCAATTCCAACTATTTTTCTGCCATAAGCACATTGAAGATGTCGGTCAAGGAGTAAGAGAGTTGTCGGTAATTCTCTCTCTTAGGACCTCCCCTTCTTTGTGCATGATTGGGTGGTGGTGCCCTATTGTAAGTAGGTTGACGAGGTTGCTGGGGTTGTGCTACTGGCTGAGGGGTTTGTTGTGGTTGTCGTGGTTGTTGTGACCTAACATGTTGTTGATGGGGGTAATAGGAAAGGTTCTGTGGTGGGTTTCTAAACTGGTTTTAATGGTTCCCTCCCTAGTTCCCCACAATATTTATAGCTTCGTTGTTAACCACTCCCTCGGTTGTAGGACCAACTGGTGCAGAGGGGGTTTTCCTGAAGTTTCTAGGTTTGGGATCAAAAGGATTTATCATGGTGGCATCTTTGAAGTGGGCTTGCAAGTATGGGGCACTGTCATAGAGTTCATTCATGGTGGTAGGACGGTGCATGATCAATACATTCCTCAGAGCTGGTGTAGTGTTCCCGATAAGCATTTTCACTTGTTCCCCTTCAGAAATAACATTTGCCAATTTCTCTGCCATTCCCCTCCAGCGATCAGCAAACTTTATGAAGTCCTCTTCGGGCTTCATCGTTTCAGCAATCAAATCTGTGATGGAGCATGATGGTGCAACCCGGTCTCTGTATCTTTGCAAAAATTTGGTCTTGACAATATCGAAGTCTCCTGCCTCAAAGGGGTCAAGTGAGTAGTACCATTCCAATGTAGACCCTTCTAGTGATTGGCGGAATAAGAAAGCAAGAACCCTATGATCATTTTTCCAAAATGAGGATTCATAGAGAAAATCTTTAAGGTGAAGAAAAGGATTGCCGGTACCATTGTAGCGGCGATAAACTGGTAGCTCAGAAGGTGGCAGGTGGAGAACTGGCAAAGAAGGAATAGAGATCTCAGAAACTGACTTGGAGTCCAGACGACATCTCAGCTCTTCATAATGTTCATTCATCTGGGTGAGCTGATCCATGATTGCCTGGGTGAGAGCAGGTTCTTGGTTTATTGGTGGGGGTATGTGGTTAGAGGCATGGTTCTGGAATTGAGGAGCATGACTTGGCAAATTTACTGAAGATTGTCCCATGACTTGTTGGGCCAAGGGAGCAACATGGTTGAAATAGGGTGGCTGGACAAATGATGGTTGAACCACAGATGGCTGAACTACAGATGGTTGAACTACCGATGGCTGAACTACAGATGGTTGTGCTAATGATGGTTGAATCACATATTTTTGAACAATAGGTGGTTGAACAAAGGGTGATTGAATGAGTGGTTGAATGAGTGGTGGTCGAACTAGAGGACAATAAGATGAGGAAACTTGGTTGGCTTCAGCCTGATCTGAGGCAATTTTGCCCTTCACCATGGATTGTATACGGGGATAGGTTTCTGGGTCGGTATAGAGAGACAACTCCCTAAAGAGTTGTTCAACATCACGAGGAGCAGATGGTTGAGGGACCTCTTGCGCTTCTGACTCAAACAATGGATTAACATGACCCTCTGACGGATTCGGTTGATGACCCATCTCATGCTCTTGATGTTCAGCGTGTTCTGCCATTCCAACGTGCCTTCCAGACCTTAATTGCATCAAACAAGTTATCAAAATAAACAAAGAACTTTTTTCTGTTTTTTTTAGTATCTTGCAAAAATGTTAGGGGTTTGAATTTTTGTTTGACAAACAAGTGATGCAAAGACTTAAAAGCAAAATTACGCAATGATTTTGATTAAACCTTAGGTTTATGGATTTTGTTAAGCATTGTTCTCTCAACAAATGGGTTAGGATCCTAACTCCAATCTCCAATGACCTAAGTTTCACACAATCTCACCACGCATAGGTAACATAGGATGCTTCGGGTTTTGGGGAGTGGTACAACCAACCCGATCGTGAAGAGGAATACTCCATGTATAAGGAATTACGGAGGCCTTGATGAAAGCCAACCAAGTCAACTAGGAAGGAATATCCCAGAAGAGAGGTCAGAATCCACCAAGAAGGTGTTTTGGATGGGAGGGGTAAATGGGAGAGTGAGCTCCCACCTCAAAAAAGTGTAAAATAAGGAGGTAGAGAGAAGGAGCAGAGAATGCAATCAAGTAATAAAGCAAGTAATAAGCAAAACATAAACTTAAATAAACAAGCAATCACACAAGACAAGCAATTAGAAACTAGACAAGCAACTAGAAACTAGAATCTAGACCTTGTTTCTTATGTGAGCCAAATGGAGATAGTGAAAAGTGATGGAAATAAGAGGGTTCAGATCTGATAGCCAAGCAAAAGCGTGGTCTATGCGGGGACCGATGTAAGAATAAGCTGGTTCACATGGGAACTGGGGTAAAAAGTAAAGGTGGTTCACGCGGGAACCGGTTTTGGGTAAAAAAGGGTGGTTCACGTGGGAACCGGTTTGAATGGTCAAAAGAGGGTCACGTGGGGCCAATTAAAGGTGAATAAGGATCTGATACAAGTGAGGATATATCTGAAGGAAAGTGGTTTGGTTCACGTGGGAACCGAAGTAAAGAAAGAGATTGGTTCACGCGGGAACCGGTTTAAAAGGAAAAGGGTGGTTCACGCGGGAACCGGTCTAAATGACAACTGAAAATATAAGTGGGTCACACGGTGACCAATTTGAAGGTGATAACCTGCATAAAAGAGGAAAAATCTGATTTGAATGACTGAAAATAAATGTTGGTTCACGTGGGAACCGGTTTGTAGAAGAGAGTTGGTTCGCGCGGGAACCGGTTTTTAAAGCAAAGGTGGGTTCATGTGGGAACCAACTTAAATAAAATGAAAGAAATTAAATGACATACTTGGCACTTCAGATCTGATGAAATATAGGTGAAATCAAAAATTTTGAGAAGGCATGAAGTTTAAGAGAGGTGGAAAGAAGGAAAGGCTCACGCGGGAACCGGTTTAGAACTAAAACTAGTTGCAAACAAAACACTAAGCACCCATGGTTGAAGACATTGCTTATCCCACCATGGTCGCCACAAAGCTGTTGACTCTGAAAATTCAATGGGGGCCTCTCTTTTTCAAGGAAGTCCGTGAACCCATATCGTCACCTCAAGAGGGGATGAGAAAGAAAGAAGAAAACATGGAAAGCAACTCTCACCTCAGTCCCACACTCACATTGATCCCCGAACTTTCATCCCTTGGCGTCGCTCGATCACCAAAGATATGGTTCAGGTCATGTGGGAGGAGGATGAGAAGTATAAAATTAAGACATGTGGTCGCCAGGAACTGCGGGTTCTGATTTATGAAATTATAGATGACCGTGTGTACCTTAGCGTGAAGAGTGTGGATCAAAGCTTCTCCTTCTTCGGCCGACCGATGAAGAAGAGTCCTCAACACGTGGGTGCTTGATTTTCTATGCAACTAGACAAACAAACAAGTGAAAAAGACAATTAGAACTAAAAAAAGTGAAGTATATGTAAGGAAAATAACATGAAACACACAATTGACTAGAAACTGACCGGATTCGGGTTATCTCAAACCCCTCTTTTTTTATTTTTTGGATTAACAGACTAAAAATAATGCAAAAGAATGTAAAAAAATGATAGGAGTATGTATAATCACGAAACAAAGAGATAGGAAAAATAACAGAAAGATTCTGAATAGAATAGAGAGAGATATGGCCAAATCTGTGTTGTCGAAAAAGCCGAGCAGCAGTCCAGGATCTGCAACGTGCGACTTTGCTTCTGCGCTAGTCACGACCAGACCCCACCTCAGAATCATGTGCCGTTGATTTTAAACTGAAGAAGACTTGATGAGGAAGAACTTTTATGAAGAGATCTCGGGCATCAGACGTCCACACACTTCTGTAGATGCCGAAGAAGAGAGACCTGATAGATCACCTATAGACCAGCTTTCCTCTCTCTCAAACCGGCTTATCTCTCTCTAAAAACTCAAAATTCTCTCTCTAAAAATCACAAAATTTATGTAGTATGGAGCTTGGATGTCTTGATATGCCTGAGGGGTCATGCAAATCCTTTGAAACGACCGGAATCAGAGTTTATTTATAGGAGAACAGACGGTCTTATCAGGGCTATAAAATAGGGTGCTTTGCGCCCTACCCCAGGGCGCATGCGCCCTGGTGCAAGGCACATGCGCCCCACTAAGGGGCACATGTGCCTCCCAGTGAGGGCATGCCTAATCTTTTCGAATTTTTTGGTCTTATTTGGTTGGATCCGTTTAGGGGTAGAGTCCCGGTGAAAAATTGATTCCCTCGTGCCTCAGGGGTAGGGCGCATGTGCCCTCAAGTCAGGGCACAAGGTCACGTGCCTCAGGGATAGGGCGCATGGTCATGTGCCTTGGGTCCTGGGCGCATGTGACCAGGGACTTGGGCGCATGGGACTATTTTGTGCGTCCTTCTTCCGGAAGCAATTGCGAACACTCCCGAACTCGGAATTCGACGCCGTTTGTTGCGTTGGAAAGATAATAGGCCGAAGAAGCACTATATTAGCATTGGATCAACCATCACACCCTCAAAACTTCATAATTTTGTCTGGAAGTTAGGATAGTGAATAGAAGATCTGATGTCAAAATGACTCCGACGGCAAATCGGAAAGGCATGGTATGCAACAAAACTTGTCCGGGGTGTGAATCTGACTATAACCTTCAATGCATGATCATTAGGCATTGGTCATTCAGCCAATTTCCATGTTTACACAATTTACGTGTGGCTCTCGCTCAGAAATTATGGCTTTTTGCGGAAAACTTTGGAAAACATCCTATTTCGTTTGGCGAAGTTCCAAATGAACTTTAAAAGGACCCGGCATTATTCTAAGGTCAATCACACTTGTTACCCTATAAAACATGAGTTTTATGCTCTGAACTAGGCGAATTTGGCGTGTCTATACCTTCCGCTATAAATACCACTTTTCCAATGTTGCCTTTAATAGGTCAAGTTAGGTTAGGAAATAAGAAAGTCAGAGGTAAATGAATTTCAATCAGATATATGCAACAGTTGGCACAGAAATGCATAGAGTGTGTAAGGCTGCCTAACTTTTTAGAGAATGCTATCCAGCTAGATGAAATCGGATATGAGGATAAGCATAACACGTCATACCTTGTAGTATATGAGGTAGTATCAGAAAAAGATCTTTAATTTGAGGATGAAATCGAGGACTTGGCTGATGTATATGCATCTAGACTGAAAAGATTTGAGGAACCATCAGCCATAGAGAATGAACTAACCAAAAAACTAAATTTAGTAACCATGGAAGATCCTAATACTATCCTCATCAGTGCAAACCTCACTCCCATAGAGAAACAATGTTTGATCAACATTCTAGAATAATACAAGGACATGTTCTCATGGACGTATGAAGACATTTTGAGATTAGATAACTCATTGGTTGAACATAGATTGATTTTGAAACTAGGAACTACCCCGGTTAAACAAAAGCTAAGGAGGTTCTACCTTGATATTGCACTTAAAATGAAAGAAGAGGTCGATAAATTACACCAGGCAAACTTTATTAGAGTTTTCCTTTATTTTCAATGGGTGGCTAACATAGTCCCTGTTATGAAGAAGGATGAACGAGTTTGGATCTGCATAGATTTTAGGGACATGAACCGAGTATGTCCTAAAGATGATTTCTCTTTACCTCATATTGATGTATTGGTTGATAACATAGTTGGGTACAAAATGCTCTCATTCATGGATAGCTATTTTGGATACAATCAGATCCAGTTAGCTGAAGAGGATCAAGAAAAGACCTTGTTTATGACACCTTGGGGAACCTATTGCTATGTTGTTATGCCCTTTGGATTCAAGAATGCTAGTGTTACATATCAGAGGGCTATGATGGCTATTTTTTATGACATGATGCACACTCTTGTAGAGATGTATGTGGACGATTTGGTCATCAAATCCATGAGTCAGGAAGATCATTCTGAAGTACTGAGGAATGTTTTGCAAAGAGTTAGAGAATACGAGCTAAAAATGAACCTAAGAAGTGTATGTTTAGTGTTTCATTAGGAAAACTGTTAGGGTTCATTGTAAGCAAAAGGTGCATAGAGATCAACACAAACAAAGCTAAGGAAATCATTGGTATGCCTCCTCCGAATAAGATATGAAAGAGCTTCAAAGATTAATTGGGAGGCTACAATTTGTCCTCTAGTTCATCTCACAACACTCCCAAAGGTGTAAATTTTTTTATAAGTTGACCAAGGTGGGGGCTAAGTTTAAATGAGATTCGAAGTGCCAGGAAGCATTTGATGGATTAAAAACATACCTGGAAAGTCCCCATGTACTTAGACCACCAATTCTCGACAAGCCCTTGGTCCTTTACATTTCAGTTCTTGAGAACTCTCTTGAGAAAGTCCTTGCACAAGTTGATGAAGAAGGGAAAAAGTGGACTACTTATTACTTGTCTAAGATCTTTGACTCTTGTGAGTTGAAGTATACTGTGGTAGAAAAGACCTATGCTACTCTTGTTTGGGTAGTTCAGAAACTCAAGCACTAATTTCTTTCTCACCAAGTGAAGCTCATTGCCCGTGATAATTCCATCAAGTTCCTCCTAGAGAAGGCTATTTTGACAGATAGGTTAGGGCGATGGCAGAGCTTCTTGTCTCAGTTTGATATCATCTATGTCCCTCAAAAGGTAATCAAGGGTTATGTTATTGCTGAACATCTTGCCCATCATCCCATACCCATCTTTGACCCAGTCCGGTCGGAGTTCCCGGATGAAGAACTAATGTCGGTCCGATCTTCCAATCTTTGGACATTATATTTTGACGGGGCTCTGAATTCATATGGTAGAGGGATAGGTATCGTCTTTCTGACACCCAAAGGTGTCACCATTCCACAGGCATTTTAGCTCGAGTTCCCAGCAACTAACAACATAGCTGAGTATGAAGCCTTGTTAGCTAGGCTGGAGGCCACTCACTTCCATGGTGCCACCAAACTGAGGGTGATATGTGATAGTCAGTTGATCCCACACCAAGTCCTATCCAAGTACCGAACTTCCCATCTGAACCTCAAACCTTACCAGGAGCTCGCCACCTATTATATCAAGCTATTATTCAAACTCATATTCATCCATGTCCCTCGTGCACAAAATGTCCTTACTGATGCCTTAGCCTCATTAGCTTCATCTTTATCTGTTCTGCTAGGTAGGCAAGTGCATACTATTCATGTTCGTAAGAGGTCAATTCCAGCAATTGAGGATGGACATTTTCTGAAGGTTAAGGAGAGATTTGATAAAAAGAATATTTGGAACACAAGGAAGAAATTTCTTTAATTGAGTTGGAAGAATTGAAGGAAGGTGATAGACCTTGGTATGATGAGATTGCGAGGTATTGTCGAGATTAGTCATATCCACCAGGATCAACTACCAAGAAGAATAAGGCAATTAGAAGAGTATCCCAGATGTACACGATCTTAGGAGGAGTGCTCTACAAGAGGAGCCTAAGTGGAATTTTACTTCGATGTCGTGATGAAGAAGAAGCTGAGTTGATGCTAAAGAAAGCACATTCTTGAGTCTGTGGAGGCCATGTGAATGCTCAAGCCCTTGCTAAAAAAATCATCCGACAGGGGTACTATTTGCCAACTCAAGAAAAATATTGCTCCATCTTTGTCTGGCACTATCACTCATGTCAAATCTATGCTGACAAGATTCATTTTCCCGCATCTTCCCTTCATCCAATCCATGCCTCATGGCCTTTGGCCATGTGGGGCTTTGATATCATTGGCCCTCTAAGTGACCTCAACTCTGAAGTGCGTCTTAAATCATTCATTCTGATGGCAACTGAGTACTTCACAATGTAGGCTGAAGCAGAAGCGTTTGTGGAGATTAAAGCATCAACTGTTTGCTTCTTCATAAGCGCAGCATCATTGCAAGGTTCGAGATCTCTAACGACGTTGTCACTGATAATGGACCTCAATTTCTCTCTCAAGATCTGCACAATCTTTGCAATAGATACGGTATTTCATTGCATCATTCATCACCATATTATCCTCAAGGCAATGGTCTGGTAGAGGCCACCAATAAAACCTTAATCAAAATCATCAAGAAATCATGTAAGTCTATAAAGTTTGCAGACTGGCCTGATAAGCTCGTAGATGCTCTATGCGCTTATCATACTTCCGTAGGGACCCCTATTGGACAAACTGCATGTGCTTTGGCGTATGGGATGGGAGCAGTGGTCCCTTATAAGGTATTACTTCCATCTCTCCGAGTTTAGCTTGACAGGGATACTCCTGTTGATGAAAAATGAGAATCTCTTCTTACGCAGCTTGAATTCTTAGATGAGAGAAGGCTAGCTGCCGTCGAGCATGTCCAGACTTATCAGAATAGACTTAAAAGGTTTTTTCGAAAGAGGGTGGTCAAGAGAAAATTTGAGATCGGTGAGATGGTTGTTAAAAGAATATTTGTTAAGGTAGGTGGTCCCCTCTCCAAATTGCAACCTAACCGAGAAGGGTCTTTTGTAATCACTAAAAAATATTCAAGCAATGCATATGAATTGGCTAATGCAAATGAAGAAAAATTGAGTCATCCTTGGAATGAAGTTTACCTTGAGAAGTATTTTTCATAAAAAATGGAGAATCATTGGTATGATTTCAAGTCATGAATCCAAGGATGTTTGCTAGAAGTCAAAGGGTAGACACCGTCCTACACACACAACACCTCCTGATCTTGGAATCCGGACAACCCGACGCTTGTGAGAGGCAAGGCAGAAACCTAGAGCTAGAAGGAATACCCTTACCATGTTCTCTCCTACTTGGTCCAAGATAGGGAGAGGAGATTTGAAAGAGGTAGTATCGAAATGCCTGCCACCCTAGTAGAAGGTTATCTCAGAGGGTGCAAAAAGGGTGCCAAAAGATGAGCAATGAACCCATCAGGTTAAAAAAGAAAATGATCAAACTGTCTGAATGAGTGTCCAAAATGTAGTCAATGCAAAAAAGGCGCCAAAAGATGGGCAATGTCCTCACGGGTCCAAAACTTGTTTGAATGTGTGCCACATAAAGAGCAAAAAATTAAGAAAGACCCGAAGACAACGAACACCAACAGGTAATTTGGGTGTGAGTAAAGAAATCCCTCTCAACATCTCTGAACCTTATCAAGGACTTCCTCTATTGCTCTTCCTTCTTAACCTCTGCGGTAGGGTAAACCAACCAAATCTAGGTGAAACTCAAGCCGATGAAAGGAAAACGTTTAGAAGAATTCTGAGTAGGAAACCTTATTTTGCACGTGGTTCCTACCACTTGAATCTTGACAAATCCCAAGGACCGATGAATTGTCTCTACACCACTGCTTTCTTCAAAAAAAAAAATCTGAATATTTTATGAATATTTTAAAATTTTCAAGAAAGTTGAATATTTTCAAAAAATTTAAAAAAACAAATTTTTTGAAAATAAAAAATGAATATTTTAAACAATTTAAAAATTTTAATATTTAAAAAAGTTTGCAATTTTTTTGCATATTTTCAATAGAATTCAAAAAATACATCATTTAATTTAGCTTAAGAATGATTATTGTCTTAGTTGCATCTATATTTATTTTTCTATCTTTCATACTTCCATTTCTGCATTGCATATTTATTTTACTACGTTGTTAAGAAAGCTCCTTCCTTTGACCTAAGTCAAAGTCAACTGTAATAGGCAAAGGGATGAGTCACCGTGAAGATCTAATCCCCTTCTATCAAGTGTTTTAGGGACTTTATAGTAAAGAGGAGAAGATTCTCACCACGGTAGGTAAGTTCTCTCAACCCTTACCCCATTTCATTTTAGTCATTTATTTTATTACACCTTGTTAAGAAGGCTCCTCCCTTTGACTTAAAATCAAGGCAAACAGTAAATAGGCAAAGGGACGAGTCATGGTGAAAATTTAATCATCTTTGCTATGTGTTTTCAAGAGCTAAAAAGGCAAAAAAAGAAGAGTCATCAGGCGCATTTTTTTGTAAAAAAAAAATGACCAGGGTGCATGTGCCCCCCTCTAAGGGCACATGGCCTTGTGCCCCACATCTTGGGTGCATGGCCATGTGTCTCATCTCCTGGGCGCATAGACACATGCTCCCGATCGGGGGGTACATAGACAAAAATTCAAAAAAAATCAAAAAAAAATCCCAAAAAATTAGAAGTTATGGAAAATGTTGAAGATGACATTTTTACTAAAGGAACCACCATAGAAAAACATTATTTTGCCCACCAAATGATGGCTCCAATAGTGAAAACTTCAAAAGCTTGTTTCAAGAAAAATACACTTCATTTGACAATTCTGTCTATTAGTCACTAATGAGAAACGTGCAGGCAACATTTTTATATCAACAGGTGAAATGACGAGATTGGTGTTCCTGAACCAACATCTGATTGGCCATTGAGTTGTGGCGGAAGAAAGAGCGCCATTCATCGGAGTCCACTATGGTGTTGTGTTCAGTCAAAAAGAAAGATGTGGATGAATCAGTGATGTTGATTTCACATAACTCTTTATCATCATTTTGTCATTTCATTTAGTTATGTTATGTTCATTATTATTTATTATGCATTGATGTTGAAGACCTTGAGTGTGAAGAAAACTGGACCTAAGATCCCCTTCAACAAAATTTAAATCGGCTTGGTCATTCTTCATGCTCACGGATAGGCCAAAATCGAACATTAGTGGGACGATGGTTCCTAATCAGTTGTCCTGACCTCTAATGGATAATCTATATCTTCAACTATTTTCTATTTATTTTATTTTATTTTTATCCCAATATGCATCATGTGGTTTTTTTTTTGCATTACATTCATCATTCCATTGCATATGCATAGTCATCTTATCTGAGCCCCATTGGATCATTTCCTCTCAACTCTATTCTCTCTATATCTCACTGTGTCTATTATCCCACTGTGTTTGTTATTCCGTTGAGTATTTTATTCCACCAGGTTTGCTATCCCTATCGTGTTTTATCCCACTGTGGCAATTGTCACACCATAATTTCTTCTATCCCATCGTAACAATGTCTGTCCCATTGTTATCTTTCAATCCCACTGTGACTTAATTTTGTTTTGTCATGTCTCATCGTTTTTTGAATAATCGAGTTTCTGCTGAAGCATGATTCACTATTTTCACGATACCCAAGCAAACTTTTATGGTGCTTAAAGTAAGCCCTTTTTGAACTTGAGGTTATTCCACTCAGAATCAAACTGAGTATTGGGTGAAGCTTGAATGAACTTGAGATTCCAAATATGGTTTATTGGTATTCTTTTTCTTTTTCAAATCAATTTCTTTTTTTAACTTTAGCCCATCACAGTACAAGAACACCACAAACTTAGGGTTGTTGGCCGATGTTGAACCTACGAATTCGGAGACTCCTCACCAGGTTGAGGGTTGGCTACCTTTCTATCTCTAATGGCATGTCTTTTACCAATCAGTTATATAAGGTTTTGATGGAACATGAAAGTGATCTAAAATGTTCAGCAAGATTCATTTTGCTAAATTAGGTTGATAAGTGTGTCTATATCTACATCTTGATGCCACCTTTTCCGTTCATCACCATTTCATTTCGCTACATTCATCTATGCTCACTTACATTCCATGACAATTCACTTTGAATAACTCCACTCCATTACATGCTATTCCCTTACAAAGTTGACATCAAGGCGAGACAAGTTGTAGACACACCAAATTCGCGTAATTTAGAGAATAAAACTCATGTTTTATACAGTAACATATATGATTGATCTGAGAATAATGATGGGTCTTTTATTGATGAATCTATCAGTTCAAACTAGGGTCAGTACAATATTAATCCTGCACAAAATTCATAGTCAATCTCTGCCTTCTTCATCACTGGAGGATCTAGCTCTAGTGTCCTCATTGTCACCATTGCAAGTGGGAGTTTCTCTAGTTTCATCTTCCACGATGATGGTGTCAATGACCTCTTCTTGATCTTGCCCCTAATGGGTTCCTCGACATTACAAATCAAATGTTGATCTTTTCTTCTCCCGAAATTTCAAACTTCCATGATTATCAATCTAGTTATTTCATCTATTTCAAAGATCATAATTTTCTTACTCTAAACATCTATTTCAATAATTTTTATTTTCTAAACATCATAATTTCTTCTATCCCATCGTAACAATGTCTGTCCCATTGTTATCTTTCAATCCCACTGTGACTTAATTTTGTTTTGTCGTGTCTCATCGTTTTTTGAATAACCGAGTTTCTGCTGAAGCATGATTCACTATTTTCACGATACCCAAGCAAACTTTTATGGTGCTTAAAGTAAGCCCTTTTTGAACTTGAGGTTATTCTACTCAGAATCAAACTGAGTATTTTGGTGAAGCTTGAATGAACTTGAGATTCCAAATATGGTTTATCAGTATTCTTTTTCTTTTTCAAATCAATTTCTCTTTTAAACTTTAGTCCATCACAGTACAAGAACACCACAAAGTTAGGGTTGTTGGCCGATGATGAACCTATGAATTCGGAGACTCCTCACCAGGTTGAGGGTTGGCTACCTTTCTATCTCTCATGCCATGTCTTTTACCAATCAGTTATATAAGGTTTTGATGGAACATGAAAGTGATCTAAAATGTTCAGCGAGATTCATTTTACTAAATTAAGTTGATAAGTGTGTCTATATCTACACCTTGATGCCACATTTTCAGTCCATCACAATTTCATTCCGCTACATTCATCTATGCTCACTTACATTCCATGACAATTCACTTTGAATAACTCCACTCCATTACATGTTATTCCCTTACAAAGTTGACACTAAGGCGAGACAAGCTGTAGACACACCAAATTCGCCTAATTTAGAGAATAAAACTCATGTTTTATACAGTAACATATATGATTGATCTGAGAATGATGATGGGTCTTTTATTGATGAATCTATCAGTTCAAACTAGGGTCAGTACAATATTAATCCTGCACAAAATTCATAGTCAATGTCTGCCTTCTTCATCCTTTGGAGGATCTAGCTCTAGTGTCCTCGTTGTCACCATTGCAAGTGGGAGTTTCTCTAGTTTCATCTTCCACGATGATGGCGTCAATGACCTCTTCTTGATCTTGCCCCTAATGGGTTCCCCGACATTACAAATCAAATGTTGATCTTTTCTTCTCCCGAAATTTCAAACTTCCATGATTATCAATCTAGTTATTTCATCTATTTCAAAGATCATAATTTTCTTACTCTAAACATCTATTTCAATAATTTTTATTTTCTAAACATCATAATTTCTTCTATCCCATCGTAACAATGTCCGTCCCATTGTTATCTTTCAATCCCACCGTGACTTAATTTTGTTTTGTTGTGTCTCATCGTTTTTTGAATAACCGAGTTTCTGCTAAAGCGTGAATCACTATTTTCATGATACCTGAGAAAACTTTTATGGTGCTTAAAGTAAGCCCTTTAAGAACTTGAGATTATTCCACTAAGAATCAGACTAAGTATTTTGGTGAAACATGAATGAAATTGAGATTCTAAATATGGTTGATTGGTATTCTTTTCTTTTTCAAATCAATTTCTCTTTTAAACTTTAGTCCATCACAGTACAAGAACACCACAAAGTTAGGGTTGTTGGCCGATGATGAACCTATGAATTCGGAGACTCCTCACCAGGTTGAGGGTTGGCTACCTTTCTATCTCTAATGCCATGTCTTTTACCAATCAGTTATATAAGGTTTTGATGGAACATGAAAGTGATCTAAAATGTTCAGCGAGATTCATTTTGCTAAATTAAGTTGATAAGTGTGTCTATATCTACACCTTGAGGCCACCTTTTCAGTCCATCACAATTTCATTCCGCTACATTCATCTATGCTCACTTACATTCCATGACAATTCACTTTGAATAACTCCACTCCATTACATGTTTTTCCCTTACAAAGTTGACATCAAGGCGAGACAAAATTTGTAGACACACCAAATTCGCCTAATTTAGAGAATAAAACTCATGTTTTATACAGTAACATATATGATTGATCTGAGAATGATGATGGGTCTTTTATTGATGAATCTATCAGTTCAAACTAGGGTCAGTACAATATTAATCCAGAACAAAATTCATAGTCAATGTCTGCCTTCTTCATCACTGGAGGATCTAGCTCTAGTGTCCTCGTTATCACCATTGCAAGTGGGAGTTTCTCTAGTTTCATCTTCCACGATGATGGCGTCAATGACCTCTTCTTGATCTTGCTCCTAATGGGTTCCCCGACATTACAAATCAAATGTTGATCTTTTCTTCTCCCGAAATTTCAAACTTCCATGATTATCAATCTAGTTATTTCATCTATTTCAAAGATCATAATTTTCTTACTCTAAACATCTATTTCAATAATTTTTATTTTCTAAACATCATAATTTCTTCTATCCCATCGTAACAATGTCTGTCCCATTGCTATCTTTCAATCCCACTGTGACTTAATTTTGTTTTGTTGTGTCTCATCGTTTTTTGAATAACCGAGTTTCTGCTGAAGCATGATTCACTATTTTCACGATACCCAAGCAAACTTTTATGGTGCTTAAAGTAAGCCCTTTTTGAACTTGAGGTTATTCCACTCAGAATCAAACTGAGTATTTTGGTGAAGCTTGAATGAACTTGAGATTCCAAATATGGTTTATCAGTATTCTTTTTCTTTTTCAAATCAATTTCTCTTTTAAACTTTAGTCCATCACAGTACAAGAACACCACAAAGTTAGGGTTGTTGGCCGATGATGAACCTATGAATTCGGAGACTCCTCACCAGGTTGAGGGTTGGCTACCTTTCTATCTCTAATGCCATGTCTTTTACCAATCAGTTATATAAGGTTTTGATGGAACATGAAAGTGATCTAAAATGTTCAGCGAGATTCATTTTGCTAAATTAAGTTGATAAGTGTGTCTATATCTACACCTTGATGCCACCTTTTCAGTCCATCACAATTTCATTCCGCTACATTCATCTATGCTCACTTACATTCCATGACAATTCACTTTGAATAACTCCACTCCATTACATGTTTTTCCCTTACAAAGTTGACATCAAGGCGAGACAAGTTGTAGACACACCAAATTCGCCTAATTTAGAGAATAAAACTCATGTTTTATACAGTAACATATATGATTGATCTGAGAATGATGATGGGTCTTTTATTGATGAATCTATCAGTTCAAACTAGGGTCAGTACAATATTAATCCTGCACAAAATTCATAGTCAATGTCTGCCTTCTTCATCACTGGAGGATCTAGCTCTAGTGTCCTCGTTGTCACCATTGCAAGTGGGAGTTTCTCTAGTTTCATCTTCCAGGATGATGGCGTCAATGACCTCTTCTTGATCTTGCCCCTAATGGGTTCCCCGACATTACAAATCAAATGTTGATATTTTCTTCTCCTGAAATTTCAAACTTCCATGATTATCAATCTAGTTATTTCATCTATTTCAAAGATCATAATTTTCTTACTCTAAACATCTATTTCAATAATTTTTATTTTCTAAACATCATAATTTCTTCTATCCCATCGTAACAATGTCTGTCCCATTGTTATCTTTCAATCCCACTGTGACTTAATTTTGTTTTGTTGTGTCTCATCGTTTTTTGAATAACCGAGTTTCTGCTGAAGCATGATTCACTATTTTCACGATACCCAAGCAAACTTTTATGGTGCTTAAAGTAAGCCCTTTTTGAACTTGAGGTTATTCCACTCAGAATCAAACTGAGTATTTTGGTGAAGCTTGAATGAACTTGAGATTCCAAATATGGTTTATCAGTATTCTTTTTCTTTTTCAAATCAATTTCTCTTTTAAACTTTAGTCCATCACAGTACAAGAACACCACAAAGTTAGGGTTGTTGGCCGATGATGAACCTATGAATTCGGAGACTCCTCACCAAGTTGAGGGTTGGCTACCTTTCTATCTCTAATGGCATGTCTTTTACCAATCAGTTATATAAGGTTTTGATGGAACATGAAAGTGATCTAAAATGTTCAGCGAGATTCATTTTGCTAAATTAAGTTGATAAGTGTGTCTATATCTACACCTTGATGCCACATTTTCAGTCCATCACAATTTCATTCCGCTACATTCATCTATGCTCACTTACATTCCATGACAATTCACTTTGAATAACTCCACTCCATTACATGTTATTCCCTTACAAAGTTGACATTAAGGCGAGACAAGCTGTAGACACTCCAAATTCGCCTAATTTAGAGAATAAAACTCATGTTTTATACAGTAACATATATGATTGATCTGAGAATGATGATGGGTCTTTTATTGATGAATCTATCAGTTCAAACTAGGGTCAGTACAATATTAATCCTGCACAAAATTCATAGTCAATGTCTGCCTTCTTCATCACCGGAGGATCTAGCTCTAGTGTCCTCGTTGTCACCATTGCAAGTGGGAGTTTCTCTAGTTTCATCTTCCACGATGATGGCGTCAATGACCTCTTCTTGATCTTGCCCCTAATGGGTTCCCCGACATTACAAATCAAATGTTGATCTTTTCTTCTCCCGAAATTTCAAACTTCCATGATTATCAATCTAGTTATTTCATCTATTTCAAAGATCATAATTTTCTTACTCTAAACATCTATTTCAATAATTTTTATTTTCTAAACATCATAATTTCTTCTATCCCATCGTAACAATGTCTGGCCAATTGTTATCTTTCAATCCCACTGTGACTTAATTTTGTTTTGCTATGTCTCATCGCTTTTTGAACAACCGAGTTTCTGCTGAAGCATGATTCACTATTTTCACGATACCCAAGCAAACTTTTATGGTGCTTAAAGTAAGCCCTTTTTGAACTTGAGGTTATTCCACTCGAATCAAACTGAGTATTTTGGTGAAGCTTGAATGAACTTGAGATTCCAAATATGGTTTATCAGTATTCTTTTTCTTTTTCAAATCAATTTCTCTTTTAAACTTTAGTCCATCACAGTACAAGAACACCACAAAGTTAGGGTTGTTGGCCGATGATGAACCTATGAATTCGGAGACTCCTCACCAGGTTGAGGGTTGGCTACCTTTCTATCTCTAATGGCTTGTCTTTTACCAATCAGTTATATAAGGTTTTGATGGAACATGAAAGTGATCTAAAATGTTCAGCGAGATTCATTTTGCTAAATTAAGTTGATAAGTGTGTCTATATCTACACCTTGATGCCACCTTTTCAGTCCATCACAATTTCATTCCGCTACATTCATCTATGCTCACTTACATTCCATGACAATTCACTTTGAATAACTCCACTCCATTACATGTTTTTCCCTTACAAAGTTGACATCAAGGCGAGACAAGCTGTAGACACACCAAATTCGCCTAATTTAGAGAATAAAACTCATGTTTTATACAGTAACATATATGATTGATCTGAGAATGATGATGGGTCTTTTATTGATGAATCTATCAGTTCAAACTAGGGTCAGTACAATATTAATCCTGCACAAAATTCATAGTCAATGTCTGCCTTCTTCATCACTGGAGGATCTAGCTCTAGTGTCCTCGTTGTCACCATTGCAAGTGGGAGTTTCTCTAGTTTCATCTTCCACGATGATGGCGTCAATGACCTCTTCTTGATCTTGCCCCTAATGGGTTCCCCGACATTACAAATCAAATGTTGATCTTTTCTTCTCCCGAAATTTCAAACTTCCATGATTATCAATCTAGTTATTTCATCTATTTCAAAGATCATAATTTTCTTACTCTAAACATCTATTTCAATAATTTTTATTTTCTAAACATCATAATTTCTTCTATCCCATCGTAACAATGTCGGTCCCATTGTTATCTTTCAATCCCACTGTGACTTAATTTTGTTTTGTTGTGTCTCATCGTTTTTTGAATAACCGAGTTTCGCCGAAGCATGATTCACTATTTTCACGATACCCAAGCAAACTTTTATGGTGCTTAAAGTAAGCCCTTTTTGAACTTGAGGTTATTCTACTCAGAATCAAACTGAGTATTTTGGTGAAGCTTGAATGAACTTGAGATTCCAAATATGGTTTATCAGTATTCTTTTTCTTTTTCAAATCAATTTCTCTTTTAAAATTTAGTCCATCACAGTACAAGAACACCACAAAGTTAGGGTTGTTGGCCGATGATGAACCTATGAATTCGGAGACTCCTCACCAGGTTGAGGGTTGGCTACCTTTCTATCTCTAATGCCATGTCTTTTACCAATCAGTTATATAAGGTTTTGATGGAACATGAAAGTGATCTAAAATGTTCAGCGAGATTCATTTTGCTAAATTAAGTTGATAAGTGTGTCTATATCTACACCTTGATGCCACCTTTTCAGTCCATCACAATTTCATTCCGCTACATTCATCTATGCTCACTTACATTCCATGACAATTCACTTTGAATAACTCCACTCCATTACATGTTTTTCCCTTACAAAGTTGACATCAAGGCGAGACAAGCTGTAGACACACCAAATTCGCCTAATTTAGAGAATAAAACTCATGTTTTATACAGTAACATATATGATTGATCTGAGAATGATGATGGGTCTTTTATTGATGAATCTATCAGTTCAAACTAGGGTCAGTACAATATTAATCCCGCACAAAATTCATAGTCAATGTCCGCCTTCTTCATCACCGGAGGATCTAGCTCTAGTGTCCTCGTTGTCACCATTGCAAGTGGGAGTTTCTCTAGTTTCATCTTCCACGATGATGGCGTCAATGACCTCTTCTTGATCTTGCCCCTAATGGGTTCCCCGACATTACAAATCAAATGTTGATCTTTTCTTCTCCCGAAATTTCAAACTTCCATGATTATCAATCTAGTTATTTCATCTATTTCAAAGATCATAATTTTCTTACTCTAAACATCTATTTCAATAATTTTTATTTTCTAAACATCATAATTTCTTCTATCCCATCGTAACAATGTCCGTCCCATTGTTATCTTTCAATCCCACCGTGACTTAATTTTGTTTTGTTGTGTCTCATCGTTTTTTGAATAACCGAGTTTCGCTGAAGCATGATTCACTATTTTCACGATACCCAAGCAAACTTTTATGGTGCTTAAAGTAAGCCCTTTTTGAACTTGAGGTTATTCCACTCGTAATCAAACTGAGTATTTTGGTGAAGCTTGAATGAACTTGAGATTCCAAATATGGTTTATCAGTATTCTTTTTCTTTTTCAAATCAATTTCTCTTTTAAACTTTAGTCCATCACAGTACAAGAACACCACAAAGTTAGGGTTGTTGGCCGATGATGAACCTATGAATTCGGAGACTCCTCACCAGGTTGAGGGTTGGCTACCTTTCTATCTCTAATGGCATGTCTTTTACCAATCAGTTATATAAGGTTTTGATGGAACATGAAAGTGATCTAAAATGTTCAGCGAGATTCATTTTGCTAAATTAAGTTGATAAGTGTGTCTATATCTACACCTTGATGCCACCTTTTCAGTCCATCACAATTTCATTCCGCTACATTCATCTATGCTCACTTACATTCCATGACAATTCACTTTGAATAACTCCACTCCATTACATGTTTTTCCCTTACAAAGTTGACATCAAGGCGAGACAAGCTGTAGACACACCAAATTCGCCTAATTTAGAGAATAAAACTCATGTTTTATACAGTAACATATATGATTGATCTGAGAATGATGATGGGTCTTTTATTGATGAATCTATCAGTTCAAACTAGGGTCAGTACAATATTAATCCCGCACAAAATTCATAGTCAATGTCCGCCTTCTTCATCACCGGAGGATCTAGCTCTAGTGTCCTCGTTGTCACCATTGCAAGTGGGAGTTTCTCTAGTTTCATCTTCCACGATGATGGCGTCAATGACCTCTTCTTGATCTTGCCCCTAATGGGTTCCCCGACATTACAAATCAAATGTTGATCTTTTCTTCTCCCGAAATTTCAAACTTCCATGATTATCAATCTAGTTATTTCATCTATTTCAAAGATCATAATTTTCTTACTCTAAACATCTATTTCAATAATTTTTATTTTCTAAACATCATAATTTCTTCTATCCCATCGTAACAATGCCCGACCCATTGTTATCTTTCAACCCCACCGTGACTTAATTTTGTTTTGTTGTGTCTCATCGTTTTTTGAATAACCGAGTTTCGCTGAAGCATGATTCACTATTTTCACGATACCCAAGCAAACTTTTATGGTGCTTAAAGTAAGCCCTTTTTGAACTTGAGGTTATTCCACTCGAATCAAACTGAGTATTTTGGTGAAGCTTGAATGAACTTGAGATTCCAAATATGGTTTATCAGTATTCTTTTTCTTTTTCAAATCAATTTCTCTTTTAAACTTTAGTCCATCACAGTACAAGAACACCACAAAGTTAGGGTTGTTGGCCGATGATGAACCTATGAATTCGGAGACTCCTCACCAGGTTGAGGGTTGGCTACCTTTCTATCTCTAATGGCATGTCTTTTACCAATCAGTTATATAAGGTTTTGATGGAACATGAAAGTGATCTAAAATGTTCAGCGAGATTCATTTTGCTAAATTAAGTTGATAAGTGTGTCTATATCTACACCTTGATGCCACCTTTTCAGTCCATCACAATTTCATTCCGCTACATTCATCTATGCTCACTTACATTCCATGACAATTCACTTTGAATAACTCCACTCCATTACATGTTTTTCCCTTACAAAGTTGACATCAAGGCGAGACAAGCTGTAGACACACCAAATTCGCCTAATTTAGAGAATAAAACTCATGTTTTATACAGTAACATATATGATTGATCTGAGAATGATGATGGGTCTTTTATTGACGAATCTATCAGTTCAAACTAGGGTCAGTACAATATTAATCCTGCACAAAATTCATAGTCAATGTCTGCCTTCTTCATCACTGGAGGATCTAGCTCTAGTGTCCTCGTTGTCACCATTGCAAGTGGGAGTTTCTCTAGTTTCATCTTCCACGATGATGGCGTCAATGACCTCTTCTTGATCTTGCCCCTAATGGGTTCCCCGACATTACAAATCAAATGTTGATCTTTTCTTCTCCCGAAATTTCAAACTTCCATGATTATCAATCTAGTTATTTCATCTATTTCAAAGATCATAATTTTCTTACTCTAAACATCTATTTCAATAATTTTTATTTTCTAAACATCATAATTTCTTCTATCCCATCGTAACAATGTCCGTCCCATTGTTATCTTTCAATCCCACTGTGACTTAATTTTGTTTTGTTGTGTCTCATCGTTTTTTGAATAACCGAGTTTCTGCTGAAGCATGATTCACTATTTTCACGATACCCAAGCAAACTTTTATGGTGCTTAAAGTAAGCCCTTTTTGAACTTGAGGTTATTCCACTCAGAATCAAACCGAGTATTTTGGTGAAGCTTGAATGAACTTGAGATTCCAAATATGGTTTATCAGTATTCTTTTTCTTTTTCAAATCAATTTCTCTTTTAAACTTTAGTCCATCACAGTACAAGAACACCACAAAGTTAGGGTTGTTGGCCGATGATGAACCTATGAATTCGGAGACTCCTCACCAGGTTGAGGGTTGGCTACCTTTCTATCTCTAATGGCATGTCTTTTACCAATCAGTTATATAAGGTTTTGATGGAACATGAAAGTGATCTAAAATGTTCAGCGAGATTCATTTTGCTAAATTAAGTTGATAAGTGTGTCTATATCTACACCTTGATGCCACCTTTTCAGTCCATCACAATTTCATTCCGCTACATTCATCTATGCTCACTTACATTCCATGACAATTCACTTTGAATAACTCCACTCCATTACATGTTTTTCCCTTACAAAGTTGACATCAAGGCGAGACAAGTTTGTAGACACACCAAATTCGCCTAATTTAGAGAATAAAACTCATGTTTTATACAGTAACATATATGATTGATCTGAGAATGATGATGGGTCTTTTATTGACGAATCTATCAGTTCAAACTAGGGTCAGTACAATATTAATCCTGCACAAAATTCATAGTCAATGTCTGCCTTCTTCATCACTGGAGGATCTAGCTCTAGTGTCCTCGTTGTCACCATTGCAAGTGGGAGTTTCTCTAGTTTCATCTTCCACGATGATGGCGTCAATGACCTCTTCTTGATCTTGCCCCTAATGGGTTCCCCGACATTACAAATCAAATGTTGATCTTTTCTTCTCCCGAAATTTCAAACTTCCATGATTATCAATCTAGTTATTTCATCTATTTCAAAGATCATAATTTTCTTACTCTAAACATCTATTTCAATAATTTTTATTTTCTAAACATCATAATTTCTTCTATCCCATCGTAACAATGTCCGTCCCATTGTTATCTTTCAATCCCACCGTGACTTAATTTTGTTTTGTTGTGTCTCATCGTTTTTTGATTAACCCAGTTTCTGCTGAAGCATGATTCACTATTTTCACGATACCCAAGCAAACTTTTATGGTGCTTAAAGTAAGCCCTTTTTGAACTTGAGGTTATTCCACTCAGAATCAAACTGAGTATTTTGGTGAAGCTTGAATGAACTTGAGATTCCAAATATGGTTTATCAGTATTCTTTTTCTTTTTCAAATCAATTTCTCTTTTAAACTTTAGTCCATCACAGTACAAGAACACCACAAAGTTAGGGTTGTTGGCCGATGATGAACCTATGAATTCGGAGACTCCTCACCAGGTTGAGGGTTGGCTACCTTTCTATCTCTAATGCCATGTCTTTTACCAATCAGTTATATAAGGTTTTGATGGAACATGAAAGTGATCTAAAATGTTCAGCGAGATTCATTTTGCTAAATTAAGTTGATAAGTGTGTCTATATCTACACCTTGATGCCACCTTTTCAGTCCATCACAATTTCATTCCGCTACATTCATCTATGCTCACTTACATTCCATGACAATTCACTTTGAATAACTCCACTCCATTACATGTTTTTCCCTTACAAAGTTGACATCAAGGCGAGACAAGCTGTAGACACACCAAATTCGCCTAATTTAGAGAATAAAACTCATGTTTTATACAGTAACATATATGATTGATCTGAGAATGATGATGGGTCTTTTATTGATGAATCTATCAGTTCAAACTAGGGTCAGTACAATATTAATCCTGCACAAAATTCATAGTCAATGTCTGCCTTCTTCATCACTGGAGGATCTAGCTCTAGTGTCCTCGTTGTCACCATTGCAAGTGGGAGTTTCTCTAGTTTCATCTTCCACGATGATGGCGTCAATGACCTCTTCTTGATCTTGCCCCTAATGGGTTCCCCGACATTACAAATCAAATGTTGATCTTTTCTTCTCCCGAAATTTCAAACTTCCATGATTATCAATCTAGTTATTTCATCTATTTCAAAGATCATAATTTTCTTACTCTAAACATCTATTTCAATAATTTTTATTTTCTAAACATCATAATTTCTTCTATCCCATCGTAACAATGTCTGTCCCATTATTATCTTTCAATCCCACTGTGACTTAATTTTGTTTTGTTGTGTCTCATCGTTTTTTGAATAACCGAGTTTCGCTGAAGCATGATTCACTATTTTCACGATACCCAAGCAAACTTTTATGGTGCTTAAAGTAAGCCCTTTTTGAACTTGAGGTTATTCCACTCAGAATCAAACTGAGTATTTTGGTGAAGCTTGAATGAACTTGAGATTCCAAATATGGTTTATCAGTATTCTTTTTCTTTTTCAAATCAATTTTTCTTTTAAACTTTAGTCCATCACAGTACAAGAACACCACAAAGTTAGGGTTGTTGGCCGATGATGAACCTATGAATTTGGAGACTCCTCACCAGGTTGAGGGTTGGCTACCTTTCTATCTCTAATGGCATGTCTTTTACCAATCAGTTATATAAGGTTTTGATGGAACATGAAAGTGATCTAAAATGTTCAGCGAGATTCATTTTGCTAAATTAAGTTGATAAGTGTGTCTATATCTACACCTTGATGCCACCTTTTCAGTCCATCACAATTTCATTCCGCTACATTCATCTATGCTCACTTACATTCCATGACAATTCACTTTGAATAACTCCACTCCATTACATGTTTTTCCCTTACAAAGTTGACATCAAGGCGAGACAAGCTGTAGACACACCAAATTCGCCTAATTTGGAGAATAAAACTCATGTTTTATACAGTAACATATATGATTGATCTGAGAATGATTATGGGTCTTTTATTGATGAATCTATCAGTTCAAACTAGGGTCAGTACAATATTAATCCTGCATAAAATTCATAGTCAATGACTGCCTTCTTCATCACTGGAGGATCTAGCTCTAGTGTCCTCGTTGTCACCATTGCAAGTGGGAGTTTCTCTAGTTTCATCTTCCATGATGATGGCATCGATGACCTCTTCTTGATCTTGCCCCTAATGGGTTCCCCGAGGTTACAAATCAAATGCTGATCTTTTCTTTTCCCGAAGTTTCAAACTTCCATGATTATCAATCTAGTCATTTCATCTATTTCAAAGATCATAATTTTCTTACTCTAAACATCTATTTCAATAAATGTTTTTGTAATATATTTTTAAATGTCTGTTTAAACTATGTATTTAAAGAGTTGTGTCATTTTTTTGACACTATCAATTACTTTTTGCATTCTTGAAAGAGGACAATGAGTTCGAGTTCGAGTTCAAGTTTAAAGCGAGCTTAAGGTCAAGTTTCAATAATCAATACCGATCTTGAACTCTTGAACGAGCTTGAACATAAATATGTATCGAGTTTGAGTTATATCTTTATTTGAGCACAAGATTGAGATTGGCTCATTTACAAGTGGCTCAATGAGTCGAGCTCAAATGTGCCAAGTCAGTGACGAGTCAAGTACGAATAAGTTGCCAAAAAGCTCAATGAGTATTGAGTAAAGTTAACTTCGTTATAAAGTGACGAGTTGAGCTCGAGCAATAACCAACCATGCTTGGCTCAGCTTGTGTGCACTCCTACTTGGAAACAACAACAATTCTGCCCCTTAGAGTAACTCCATAATGGCATTGGATTAGCTTCACAATGACAATGGCGGTGGCAGTGTCCCATCTACTTATCGGAGTACCTCTCGACAAGGGGTCACAATTTTGAAGCCAGTGGCACCTCTTTCAACAACAAATATGAGCTCCACCACCCAGCCTTGTCAGGTCGCAAAGGATACCTACCAAGGTCACTTGTCGAAGTTATCGAATTCAGTAAGATTATATTTTGTGGAAATTTTCACTAATTTAATAAAAAATTGACCTACATGTGATCATCTCGGTTGGCACAATGATATGATATAGAAAAAGAATTTTTATTTTATTTTTTATTTTAAAAATTAAAATTAAAATATAATGTAAAAAATACAAAAAATTAAAAAATTTTAAAAAATGATTGATATAATAGTAAAGTGCTTAATGGTTCTGTTATATGATTTTAATTCCTATAATCTATAATCATGAATCAATACCTAATTAGATTTTAAATTTTTTAAATAGAATTAGTTAAATTAAAGTTTAAATTAATTGTTTAAAATGAGATTTTTAAGAATAGTGATCCTGTATGATTTTCTGAATACATAAATGTTCTGAGTAATTTGTATTTGCTTACAGGTCATGCATATAATTTTTCATATATTATTTTATTTATGAAGAAAAGACAAGTATAAAATGACAAATTTTGAAACTACAAGTAATAATTTTATGGTACAAATATTATATCATATAATTATTACTTAATCACACTAAATACCTATTATAGTAGTTAAATTTGGTGAATGTTTTTATCACCGCAAGTTAGTGTGTTACTTTCTTGGACTACTGAATGCTAATCGTAAACTCTATCTCTCTTCATCAGACATACCCCTCAATTAAATTCCAAGTTTCTTAATAAAATTTGTACATTTGTCAGTAAAGGTAACCTTAAAACCTCTTATAACGACAACACAATAGTTCTTGGAGGAGAAGAAAACACGAACACTAAGTTTTCTTAAGAAAATGGAAATACATTTACCCCAGTATTAATTTGATGTTAGTTATTTGTGCCGCACACCGTTCTAGCCCAAGATGATTAATGTTTAAGTCCATGAACAAAAATTTGATCTACTTACATATGTCATATAACTACAGGAAATAAGGTCATTGGCGACGGCTGACCGCCGTCGCCACAAATACAAAAGCCGTCGCCATAAGGTAATAGCGACGGCTGTTCCGCCGTCGCAATCCTGTCGCAAATAAGCCCGTCGCCAATTTTAATGGCGACGGCTAATGATAAGCCGTCGCTTTTAGTATTATTTGCGACGATTAACGTCGTCGCAATTAAGTTATTAGAGATGGCTAAAACCGTCCCTCATAAAGTTTTTAGCGACGGAACTAAGCCGTCGCAAATAAATTTAAACCCGTAATAGCCATTAGCGACGGCTTCTCACCGTCGCCAAAACATCAATTTTTGCTTTAACCTTTTTTTGCGACGGCTACAATAAGCCGTCGCTAGTAAACGACAGTAATTATAAGCGACGGCTCTCCGCCGTCGCTAATATCCAATTTACAGCCCCGGCAACACCCACGGGGGTGCATTTTCTGGTTTTGCGACGGCTTAGAGCCGTCGCTAATACCCAATTTACAGCCCTGGCAACACCCGCGGGGGTGCATTTTCTGGTTTTGCGACGGCTCTAAGCCGTCGCTAATACCCAATTTACAGCCCCGGCAACACCCGCGGCGGTGCATTTTCTGGTTTTGCGACGGCTTAGAGCCGTCGCCATTACATACACCGTCGTCGCTTAAAGTTAATAATAGCGACGGCTTACGAAGCCGTCGCTAAAACCCATTTTTTGCCCCGTCAACGCCCGCCGGGGTGCATTTTCTGGTTTTGGGACGGCTTTGAGCCGTCACTATTACATGAATAGCCGTCGCTTAAACGAACTTTAGGGACGGCATGGAGGAGCCATCGCAAATAACTTACAGTTTTTTAAAAAAAATTACTTTTTCACACAATTGTATTCTCGTAGCAAGACCTACATACACAAATAATTTGTCGGTTTGCCCGATCGAAGCCATTCACATTCATTCATACATAATAAACACTGACATTCTTTAATAAGAAAAGTTCATATTTATAAAACGTATCATTACACAACAACTACCTCAAATACAAAGAAATAATAAAATAGAGGGTAAACTCTCTCACTCATCCTCCCCAAAAGAACGCTCATCGTCTTCTGCGTCCTCGTCATCGTCCTCCTCCTCCTCGTCTCCCCGTGCGCCTGTACGGCCTTGGGGTGGCCTCGAACTAGACGGATTTTCAGGTGGGAGCCTCCTGTTTAATTGAGCTAACATTTCTTGTGTTAGCCGTGTCATCGACTCTTGGAATTGTTGACGTTGGGTGTCCAGTTGTTGTTGGAGCGAGTCGATCATCGAGTTTTGTTTCTCGATTTGTGTAGCTTGAGCATCGACTTTGTCCACCAACTCCTGGTAGCCCGGACCCGCAGAGGTACTCGCACCTCCACTGCATACACCATACCAGTTGTTGCGGGTCTGTCCTCTCCCCCCACATCGGATCCGTCCCGGCCTGTCTCTGCCGAACACGGTGATGAATGCATCCTCAGCAGAGAATGGCTGCTCGGAATTCCGAGCATCTGATTCCTCTGACTGGGGGGCATTCATCAACTGGCGCATCTCATCCTATATAATGTAAATATAAAGTCAGTTGTTATATGAAATAAAAATTGTCTAATGTTGATACAAACAAACATATTGCGTACCATAACTTGATGACTTTCCTCGTTGCACCATACGAGGGATCCATCCTCCGCCTCTTTCGTTTGGGTCATCTCGAAGACCTCTGGACGGGTAGGACGACGCCCTTCTTTGTTTGTCTGTTAAGAGAAAACATTATGAACACATTAGTACTATTATCGAGATATACAATAGTGAATAATAAAAAAATTTATAAACTTACAAAATCTATGTGCAGCTGATGAATGTTGGTTCTACCTCGCCTATAAGGCATGCTCAAATTAGCCCTGTTTGTTTTATTCCTTTGGCTAAGTGCCTACAAACAAGTTCATAACACATTAGTTTTGTTAAGACAAGCTAATAAAATGAGTTATCAAATAGAGATTACTTTTAAATTAAATAAATTATTTACCTTATTGTCGTCCCTCTGCCATATCTCACACATATGACGCCACTGGTCCGGATCGCATTGTGGAGGCACAACGACAAGTGCCTCCTCCAGTGAGCGTCCTGTAAAATACTGTACGCCAAAATTGTATTAGTTACAGTACATAATCGTTTACTAAAAAAATAAATATGAAATTTTTACCTTCTTCTTAAGATGACCCCTTTGTTTTCTTTGCATCTCTCCCATATGCCTTAAAATTTCCGCATCTATGGATGGAGACCGCTCAAATGTAAAATGTTGCTACAGGAAGAATACATAGATTAGTAATTTTAAAGTGAAAAAAAACAAATAAGCTCAAGTACTTTTATTTACCTCGAGGTCTCTAAATATCGCCTCCTTCTTGTCATTTGGAAGGGTCATGTAATCATGTTGCCATAAGTTACAATGTACCCTGTTGCAAACTCCAAGATATGAGGTGAACTCCTGGCCATTCGGGCCTACACCCGATCCTCCAATGACCCGGACGTTCAAGGTCTCCCCAGGCGCTAATGTCCGCACATTATACGCCTTTGCAGGACCTCTCCCACGTCTAGCAACTGTAGCTGCATGCCAAAAATTTTAACACATTTAAAAATTGATATTTATAAATCTACAAAATATAAAAAATTGATATTTACCGGAGGCGAAAGAAGATGGACAGTCTGTAGGGGGCGTCACCGTAGTAGGGCGAGTGTCAACCGCCCGGGATGGTCCACCTGATGGCATCGCATCCTGGGTAGGCTGAGATGGGCCCTGAGAACCACCGGCCTGATCGGTGGATCCACCGGTTGTCCCACTCCTCGATGTACGTCGACTCTTGCTAAATTTCTTCATCTGCAATATAACCTTTGAAATTGCAATCCGGCCTCGGGGTGGGGTGTTATGCATTTTTCCAAGCTAACCGGCCGGTTTTCCCGATCGAACCGGCCGGTTTTCCCGATCCAAGACGGAATCCGGCTTCGATCGGGCAAACCGGCCTCGGGGTGGGGTGTTATGCATTTTTCCAAGCTATCCGGCCGGTTTGCCCGATCCAAGCCGGAATCCGGCTTCGATCGGGCAAACCGGCCTCGGGGTGGGGTGTTATGCATTTTTCCAAGCTATCCGGCCGGTTTGCCCGATCCAAGCCGGAATCCGGCTTCGATCGGGCAAACCGGCCTCGGGGTGGGGTGTTATGCATTTTTCCAAGCTATCCGGCCGGTTTCCCCGATCCAAGCCGGAATCCGGCTTCGATCGGGCAAACCGGCCTCGTGGTGGGGTGTTATGCAATTTTTCCAAGCTAACCGGCCGGTTTGCCCAATCCAAGCCGGATTCCGGCTTCGATCGGGCAAACCGGCCTCGTGGTGGGGTGTTATGCAATTTTTCCAAGCTAACCGGCCGGTTTGCCCAATCCAAGCCGGATTCCGGCTTCGATCGGGCAAACCGGCCTCGGGGTGGGGTGTTATGCATTTTTCCAAGCTAACCGGCCGGTTTGCCCGATCCAAGCCGGAATCCGGCTTCGATCGGGCAATCCGGCCTCGGGGTGGGGTGTTATGCATTTTTCCAAGCTAACCGGCCGGTTTGCCCGATCCAAGCCGGAATCCGCCTTCGATCGGGCAAACCGGCCTCGGGGTGGGGTGTTATGCATTTTTCCAAGCTATCCGGCCGGTTTGCCCGATCCAAGCCGGAATCCGGCTTCGATCGGGCAAACCGGCCTCGGGGTGGGGTGTTATGCATTTTTCCAAGCTATCCGGCCGGTTTGCCCGATCCAAGCCGGAATCCGGCTTCGAACGGGCAAACCGGCCTCGGGGTGGGGTGTTATGCATTTTTCCAAGCTAACCGGCCGGTTTGCCCGATCCAAGCCGGAATCCGGCTTCGATCGGGCAAACCGGCCTCGGGGTGGGGTGTTATGCATTTTTCCAAGCTAACCGGCCGGTTTGCCCGATCCAAGCCGGAATCCGGCTTCGATCGGGCAACCCGGCCTCGGGGTGGGGTGTTATGCATTTTTCCAAGCTATCCGGCCGGTTTGCCCGATCCAAGCCGGAATCCGGCTTCGATCGGGCAAACCGGCCTCGTGGTGGGGTGTTATGCAATTTTTCCAAGGTAACCGGCCGGTTTGCCCAATCCAAGCTGGATTCCGGCTTCGATCGGGCAAACCAGCCTCGTGGTGGGGTGTTATGCAATTTTTCTAAGCTGGGCCGGTTTGCCCAATCCAAGCCGGATTCCGGCTTCGATCGGGCAAACCGGCCTCGTGGTGGGGTGTTATGCAATTTTTCCAAGCTAACCGGCCGGTTTGCCCAATCCAAGCCGGATTCCGGCTTCGATCGGGCAAACCGGCCTCGTGGTGGGGTGTTATGCAATTTTTCCAAGCTAATCGGCCAGTTTGCCCGATCCAAGCCGGAATCCAGCTTCGATCGGGCAAACCGGCCTCGGGGTGGGGTGTTATGCATTTTTCCAAGCTATCCGGCCGGTTTGCCCGATCCAAGCCGGAATCCGGCTTCGATCGGGCAAACCGGCCTCGGGGTGGGGTGTTATGCAATTTTTCCAAGCTATCCGGCTGTTTTTCGGACAATCACATTTCCACTTCTATCTGATAGGTTGTTTGTAGTTGTACATCTTCATCGGCTACACCAAATGCGACGGGTATGCTCACAAGTTCATCTTGATATGGTTCTACTTCATCATCGCTTCCTTCCGATAAGTTATAGTAGTTACGTGGAAGTGACTTCACTGGTATCATCCATCCCTTATTCATATTGTCTTCCACATAAAAAACTTGTTCGACTTGATTTGCAAGTGCAAACGGTTCATCTGTCCCGAATTGCCTTTGTGTATTCAATGAAATAAATCCATACTCATTAATCTTAAATCCTCTGTCCTTATTGTACACATCCCACCATTGACATTCAAACAATACTAAACGACTATTCCTATCAAACGATACCTCTACTATATCTAAAATTCGTCCATAATATCCATCACAACCAGATGGAAGTTCTGAAGTTAGAATGACCCCACATAGTTGAGTGGCCTTGGTTGAACCCGAATTCATTGTCCGAAATCTAAACCCATTGCAAATATACCCGGATAATGAAGATGCAAAACGGGATGGACCAAGTGATAAAATCTCTAGATCCTTACTGTATCTAGAAGACCCTGTGTTCCTTAATTCTGTAACGTGTGCTCTAAACCAAACCGAAAAATTACACTCATTCCTACCTCCGTTAATAAGAGCATCATTATATTTTTGACGAAAATCCTCGATATCTTCAATTTGATTTAACACATATGAGTGGATTAAAGCTTGTTCTCTTTCCGTCAACATTCTAGGTACACGAGTGCATCTCAACGGACGTCCAGCTGCCTTAAACATTGAACCCTGCTCACGATCATCATCATAGGGACCACCATCGTAGTTCCGATCTCGCTCATCTTCATTTTCATGTCGCATGTACAAAGAAATAAACTGTGTGCACTCCTCTACCAAATAGCCCTGGGCAATGGAACCTTCAACTCTCGCCTTGTTGCCAACATAATCTTTCAATCTCTTTAAATATCTTTCAATTGGATACATCCACCGGTATTGAACTGGTCCGGATATCCTAGCTTCGTAAGCCAAATGCACAACAAGGTGAACCATAATATCAAAAAATGACGGTGGAAAGATTTGCTCTAACTTACACATTGTGATTGCAATCTTTGATTCCCAATCCCTTAAAATACTAGTATCTAAAATCTTAGCACAAATTACTTTAAAATACTGACATAACTCTACAATGGGCTTCAGTACGTCCTTTGGTACGATCCCTTGAAAAGCAAGAGGAATAATCACTTGCATCATTACATGACAATCATGACTTTTTAATCCACTAATGATCCTACTACTTAGATCTACGCACCTACTCAAATTTGATGAATACCCATCCGATACTCGAATGCTCTTTACAAATTCGAGTATGCGAGTCTTTTGTGCGTTACTCAGCTTATAGATAGCATCTGGAAACCTAGATGAACTCTCATGTGGATGTAACTCTGGACGAATTCCTAACTCTACCAAGTATTTTCTAGAGTTCAGGTTGTCTTTATCCGATCCGGATAGGTTGAACATATCTAAAATATTGTCACACACATTCTTCTCGATGTGCATCACGTCTAAATGATGTCGGACAATCAGCGATGCCCAATATGGCAGTCTTTCAAAGAAGATACTTCTTTTCTTCCAGTTCTTATTTTTTGTCAAATTCTTTCTCAAGCTCTCCAAATCTTTCTTAAATGTTTTTCCGAATCTTACAGGGTCAGTCTCCTGTTGTTGTCTCCACATCTCATGTCCGGTTAGTATCTTTGGTGTACCCCTCTCACACCGGCGACCATCAAATAGATGTCTGTAATGATTCTTTCTCCACCGATGTGATATGGGTAAGAATCGCCGATGTCCTAAATAACATTGTTTTCGACTATGAACTAGTCGAACCGAATTTGTTTCTTCATTACATATCGGACATGCTAATTTTCCCTTAGTACTCCAGCCGGAAAGGTTGGCATAACCCGGAAAATCGTTTATGGTACCCAACAATATAGCTCTCAATAGAAAAGTCTCTTTCGCTAAAACATCATATGTCTCCAATCCGATCTCCCACAAATTTCTTAACTCTTCCACCAACGGCCGTAAGTATACATCGATATCATTTTCGGGGCTCTTGGACCCGGTATTAGACATGAAATCATCGTGTTAGCCGCTTTCATACACATCCATGGTGGTAAGTTATAAACCAATGTAACTATAGGCCACACACTATACTTTGAAGACATGTTGCCAAATGGGTTAAAACCATCGGCGGCCAATCCAAGCCGAATGTTGCGTTTTTCTGATGCAAAATCCGGATAAAGTTCATCCACTCTTTTCCAAGCGAGGGAACCTGGTGGATGACGCATTTCACCTCTCGATATATACGAACGTTGCTCACTATGTCATGACATCCACCTAGCAATGTTTGTTGATATAAACAAACGCTGCAACCTATCTTTTAAAGGGAAGTAGTGTAATATCTTCTATGCCACCTTCTTACTCTTATGTTGTTGATCATCTTTGTATCTTGTGGACAACTAATTCTATGTGCATTCTCTTTCCAAAAGAGAACACAATCGTTCTTACATGCATCTATCTTTTCATAACTAAGTCCTAAGTCCTTAACAATTTTCTTAAGTTCATACCAAGTGTTAGGAACACTTGCATCCTTCGGTAATACATCCTTAAATAAAGACAATATACTACTCATGCATTTTCCGGTCAAACCATTTACCGACTTCAATCGAATCAACTTTAAAATAAATTTTAACTTAGATATTTACGTGCATCCTTCATATAGTGGTGTTTCGCATCTCTTAATAGCAAGAAATGCTTGTGTGTTTCTATACTTGGTTCGCTTTCATGATGTATAGATGCTCGTTGAATATTTTGAATGTCTTCAAGCATTTCTATTACATCGTCATTTAAATTCTCATGTTGTGCTTCATCTAATAGAACTTCATTAACGATACTTAAACTAGGTTCAATTTCTCCGTGACTTATCCACGTTCGATAATTGGACCATATGCCATCACATATTAGATGTTCTTTAACTACATCTCTTTTTAAAGTAAATGTGTTACAACACCGTCTACATGGACATTGAATCAAAGTTTTGTCTAATCCATGTCTAAATCGAGTCCTACATTCATCGTAAGCATAATCTAAAAATTCTTCTACTCCTTGAAGATACCTAGGACTTAATACGGTTAGGAATATCTATCCAAGACTTATCTAAGCTCCTCGTCATGTGTTAATATAAATAAAGATATATATGCACAAAAATAAACAATGAGATAAGAAAGTCTCGAAACAAAATAAACACAAACCAAACCACCTCCAAGAGAAGAAAGTCTCGAACGAGAATGTCGTTTGAAACTACCTGAAATAAGAATTAAAGCCGTCATAAGATAAACATATTAATGACATACTTTCTCCGAGATAAAAAAAGAATAATATCTCACTTTCAAAAGAAGACATACATTTGCACATCTTAGGAAAACATATAGAACTCAATGCATTTTGGTCCGAGGGTCCCAAGAAAAAATGAACTAATGAGACTTTGAAGAAACCATGGCCTTAAAAAAATCCTTTGCCAACTTCATTTTGGCCCACCGAGATTGCGGAGATTGCCCTTAAATAGGCCATAATCTCCCTCACTTGGTCCACCTGTTCAGCCCATCTAAAGCTCTCCTAGACAACCCCTTTTTGGCCCTATAAACATACCCCAAATAGGACCTGTTCTGGCCCCTTGTGCAGCCCCTAAACAAGCCGCACATTCTCCCATTTTGACACATGTTCGGCCTATCCAAAAGACAAGTCCCGAAACAAGTCATCTCCAGCCCTTGTCCGGCCCTGTCAGGTCCCCTACATAGGCTTGTTTCAACCCCTTGCTGGCCCCCTGTTCAGCCTACACAAACAGCCCCCCTGTTGGCTCCAATTAGCCCCCAATTAGACCACTAAACATGTCACTGTTGGCCCATCAAAATGCCCTAACACAGTACCATTTTCAGCCCATCTAAGTGCCCCCATCAGGTCCCCAACACAGGCACTGTTTCAACCCCTTGCTGGTCCACCTAAGGCACCCCTTCCATTTTTATTTGATTCCCTTGCTGGTCCACCTAAGGCACCCCTTCAAATTTTATTTTTTATTCAAACTTTTTCATCTAATATACCAAGTGTGCTGAATCAAATTTGTATCTTTGACAACCACAGTAGTATGTTTGACAACAAAAAAATTGCACACATCAGTGATCCCGTTGGTTGGGTTTAGGAAGGAGATCTTAATCATTATAAATTTTAACACCACATGATTCCGTCTGAATCTATTTTATCCCTTTCTGACATTTAAACTATTTTTACTGACCATAAATTTATAAGAAAAAAAAGAGAGCTAAACTCATCCTTACCTACGCTCCCAACTTCTAACATGCCTAGATTATTACAAAATACACTGTAATGACTGACCATAAATTCAAGTGAAAAAAAGAAAAGAGAGCTAGACTCATCTCTTACCTACTCTCTCAACTTCTAAGATGCCTAGCTTATTACAAAATACACATGATTTCTGCAAAATTTAGTTTATCACATGAATACATTACATGTATTCACTGTAGGAGGACAAAGCTTCAATCAAAGAAAGAAAAAAAACAAACAAACATTATTTTCAACTGCTGGACAAGGACACATCCGGGGAGGCTGGAGGCGGGAATCACAGGGAATCAAATAAAAACGAATGAACGCCAAATTTGTTAGGTTAAAATATACCTTGGTGGAGGTTGGCGGCGGCGCTTCAATAAGGCGACGGCGGCGCCGGCACAAGGTGGCAGAGGCCGCGGCGGCGTAAGGAGGCAGCATGGCGGTGCAAGGAGGCCACGGCGGCGCAAGAAGGCAGCACGGCGGCGCAAGGAGGCAGCGGCGGCGCAAGGTGGCGGCGCCAGCAAGCTGGCGGCGACAGCGTGACGGCAGCGGCAGCAGAGCGGCGGCGACAGCGCGGCGGCGGCAGCAAGGCGACGGTGGCGGCGCGTCGAGAAGCAAGAGGGGGGGGAGAGGGAAGGGGCCGACGGGGTTTTGAAAAACGTTTAATGTATTGGCGACGGCTTCAGCCGTCGCAATTGGTACCTTTAAGTACAACAGTGACGGTTGGAGCCGTCGCAAACAGTAAGCGACCGTTGAACGGTCAAAAAAATTTATTGCGACTGCTTGTAGCCGTCGCTATTAACTAAATTGGCGACGGCTATTAACAGCCGTCGCTATTTACCCAGATCGATGGGTGTTCCGAGTGGATTTTCTGGTTTGGCGACGGGTTGGGCCGTCGCTAATAAGCTAAATTGCGACGGCTTTATGTTGCCGTCGCCTATAACTTTGTAATTGTCGACGAATTTAATGGGGACGGCGTAAACCGTCGCCATTAAGTTTTATAGAGATGGCTTAGTGAAGCCGTCGCCATTAAACTGTCCCTAATAACATTGTTTCTTGTAGTGATATATAGTTGTGGTATTTATGATATATTAAATATATAGAATTTCAACAATATATATAGCATAAACATTTATTTGGTGGATACCGTAGATGTGGCCTAGACAGATAGCAATAATTATAAAATTTGTAATACAAATAACTTGATACAAATGTCATCTTATATCAATTTTGATAAGTTTATTTGGTTAGAATTTTAAGAATGATGCTATATTAACATTGACGTTGATATTTCTAAAAGTTAGAATATCAATATTAAAGTTGATACAAGTTGATATTTATATTATATAATATATTTTATTTTTAATACAAATTTTAAAAATAATATTATTAATCAAATATCTATTAATAATTATAATTAATATCAATTTTAAAATTGATATTGATACAAAAAATTAATAATATAAATAAATAGATCTTAAAATATTAATATCAAAATTGACGTAATCAATATCATTTTTGATACTTTGACAAATAAGATATAAATTATTTTTGTTCTCAAGATTCTGATCATGACATGTGCAACGTCAATCCGAAAGAGTTTAAATATTTGTTAATTTACTTATCATCAAAATTTGAGTTTAACCGTCAGAAAATTGTTAATGAATATCTTCTTTGTCATCTATCTAGCTAATCACTTTTTTCATGACGAGACTCGAACGGTTCTCCTTCCTCCTCAACCTCAATCCACAAAAAACAAAGATATTAATTACCACTCAGTTGCCACGGCCCACGGCTGTCGTGACTCTCGTACATCGTCGGCATCTACACTGTTTAGCGGAGCATTTACTCCGTCAATTTTAAGATCCACTCCACTTATCATCGTACCTTCATCAAATATATACATATATACACACAGAGAAGGTAATGCATAAATGTTTTGACGTATTTCAACTACAGTAACTTAATCCGATTTGATTAGAATATTGTAATTTTGTTTGCATGACATGTATACCTCAGTTATTTTTGTTCGTTGACAAGTATTTGAAGAGTTTATTTAAATAATATACTTTAATATTTTTCTTATAAAAATATTATAATATTTTTTTCTGCGAAACTAAACTACTTTGGTGAATTCAAAGCTCTCAAATTTAACTTTGACAGAGTACTCTGATCTTACTTTCGGAGTAAATATCAAAGTTGAATTTGAGTACCTCTCGCGAAAATAAAATTGAAACTTAAAAATCTCATATTTTAAAAGTGAAGTTGGATGCAAAAATGTTACCCTTGGTCATTGTGAGATTCTCATCTTGATCATCTTTATGGTAAATAGAGCGTCTGATAGTTGGGCTATATGAGTTATTAAGTCAAATTTTTAAAGATTTTTGAAAGCGACATTTTTCAATGAATTTCAATCTAAGGAGACAGTTCAATATCAAGTTTATCGAATCGCTACTAAAATGGTTGAATTACCGGTTCAGTAACGACTTGGTTAGTGTTCAATAACGACTTAATAATGAAGGTCATTAACGATTTACTATGAATCGTTATTGAACCGTTATTAAATTCTTGCTAAGTCATTATTGGACCTTTATCAAGTCGTTAATGAATCGTTAATCAGTAATGACTTAGTAAAGATCCAGTAAAGACTTAGTAAGAATTCGATAATAGCTCACGTAATGGTTCAATAGCAATTTGGTAAGAATTGAGTAGCAACTGAGGAATGACAACTCAACAACGGTTCAATAACTTGATACTGAATCGTTATTTAAGTGACATAGCGCTGTGGCATATGAGATTGAAAAAGCTCTTTCGCTCCACAATCTAAGATGATCTGTATGTTTTTTCAAACTCAAATTTCATTTTTTCGGGAATTTTTGGTACTCAATTCTTTTTGTATTAATTTTTCAAAAAAAAATAATGAAGAAAAACAAAGATCTGGTGCCGTCGGGGCTATAAATTGGAGGGGGGAGAGCCGCCCTCGGGTGCCATATTCCATCGGCCAGAGCGCGCTATCCAGCAACCTCCTCATGGCCTCCACCGCCGACAGCAGACTCATCGTCACCCTCGCGGCAGTCTTCGCCGTGCTGGCCCTCGCGGCCACCCAGGCGAGGGCCAGCGAGATGAACTTCTACTACTGGCAAGATTGCTCCGGCGAGATCCTGCACTCCTGCTACAGCTTGGGCTGCTGCGCCGTCCCGGCGGACGCCGCCAGCTACGAGTTCCGCAACCCCCTAGGCTTCCAAGCCTACTTGTACGGCAACAACGACTGCACCAACTACAAGGGTGCAATTGGCAACGAGGTGCAGTGCAGCAACAGCATTGGTTTCAAGAGCATCTTCCTCTCCAAGTCACTGTCCGTCCGGCCGAAGAACGTGGCGACCGAGTAGATCGGCTGCCGTGCGGGCAGTTTCCTCGGAGTTGAGAGGGTGAATAAGTGGCCACGCCGGCCGGGCTGACTCCGCCACCGGCGGCTGCCGCCATGCATGGATGTGCCGAGATTCCCTCTCTCGGCTCTCAGCTTGTTGTGTTGTGTCCTTGGTGTGTGCTTGTGTTTATGTGTTGCTTCTCCTTCCTTCGTAGATGTTCCCGTCGTGAGTCGTGACTGCGTCCCCTCTTCCCCTTTCTCGCTTGTTGCCGGAATAAATCGGAGGGGGTGACCTGACCTCCTCTCCATGAGTTCGGATCGCCTCAGGACGCCTCCTGAGGCGACTCCCTCAGTCGCCTATCCCCTCGCGCCACGTACGAGGCGGTCCGCTGCGCCAAACGTCCGTCG